>CM063717.1:12819572-13554978 GCA_032441835.1 Slavum lentiscoides
TACCTGCACATTACCACCACAGTTACGCGGTGAAATAATCGCAAATACTATACAAAATATTATCGTGTTTTTTTCCCTTCAAATTTTTTTCTACAATACGCCAATTTTGTTCCTGTCTCCCGCGAACATAAAGAGGTTTTAAAAAAAGCGAAACGATGGTATGATAATATTCTGCGCTTTCGCCCGCGACAAAATAACTAAACGTTTCCTGCAGTGGCGGCGCACGCGCCCGTTCCGCGGCTGTACGTGCAGTCCGCAGACAGCACACGCTGTCCCCATGTCTTATCATAGGCATCACGTGCGCGCGGATTTCGCGATGACACATTATCGTTTCTTATTAATGTTATTATTGTCGGCGCCGACAAAACGTACCTAACTAATGATAATACGTTATACAAATATTACGGACCGAAAGTGACGTGGCAATCGGTTTTTTTTTTGTTTAATAGTCGTTTTCTTAGAACATACAGTCGTGTGACAAAAAAAAAAAAAAATAACGAGCCAAACCGAATATTTCGACGACATATTTATATTCGTAAGCGCGTCACGTATTGCGCGACCGATCAGTAACAGTGTGTTATCTCGAGTGTTCTTCGTTTACACAATCGACCGATGTATATGCGCCTATACGTTGTAATCGTTGTAAACGGCTTTTAAGAATATTTTTTTCCGTACAAAATTTCATTTTCCCCCACCCCCTCGTTTATTCGTATTATTATTATAATTACAATCGAAATAATAGTGGTTTGTTGTGTAACCGGAGAGAACGCTGTGTAGGTATAGATTGCGTACGCGCACGGCGGTCACTCGTGATGGTTTTAAGTATAATGCGGTAACGCTGATAATTTTGTTTCGATTAATAAACTTGTTTGAAAATAACGGTGAACTACGCGTTTAGATTATACCGATTATTATTATTTTTTTCGACATTAAAAAGGAAGGAAAACGTATCGTTTTTAATGTTCTAAAACGCGTACTCGAAAGTGTGAATGTCGTTAACTGATAAGAATCGCCGCGACTGTCGTGATTACTGCAGACTACCGTAACCACTGATGTAACGACAGTTGTCTACTAGCAGATCTCTCTTCGAACTCAATACGCGGAACGCGTATATCGATCAAAACACGACCCCAGACCACGATATGAGCCGTCTCTACGGGTCTATACGTTAAATCGAGCCCATGCAGGCGGAAGGTTGCCATATGCATTCCGTAAGCAATGAAAGCCATGGAGGATACGGTGAAATATAATTTTCTCCATGAGATTTATCGTGTTTTCATTGTTTACTTTGAGATCACAGGACAGATGTGTACAGTATAGACGTTAGCACCAAAAAACGGATATATCTACATAATGAAGTCGGTAACAAAAATAGGAAAATAGAAACGGGGAACGCGTATGGCGGCTCACCGTAAGGGTCCATGTTAAATAACTTACGAGAATTATACAGAATGCGCGCGTTCCACGTATCGAGTTCAGTGCTCTCTTCGAGCACTCGTGAACGCAATAACACGGACCATCCCGTAGACAGCTATTAACTCGGATTTAATACAATATTAACTCGGTGTAATACTCGGTCTAATGGCCACATTCGCGTCTTTATTATCTCTATAATATGTAGGTTATATATCACGTCTTCGGGGCTGGCGATCGTGCCGAAATTACCAAGGGGTGGCTATGATCGTAAGAAAACGAAGCGACATCGGTGTTCATTCAGCGTGACCGCTTTAGCGAGTTCAAAATATATTGTACGATTTGTATGCGCCACCTTAAAGTGAATATGCACGTAACTGTGTGCAATAATATATTACGAGTATAATGGAATATTAATACAACAATACGTTATAGAAGACACTTTAATATTATTTTTTTTTTACATAAATACACAATCACAGAACAGCGACAGTACACACAAAAAAAAAAGCAATTGAATACGTTCGACTTCAACGGGAATATTTTGTTATCATTGAATTTTGTTATGAAAACAGCACCATCTAGCGGTATAGTTTATCGTAAGCGGTGTTTATGTGATAAATGTCGCTGAAATGCCGTCTCTTATATTATTATTAATTACCGTAATCAATTTTCAAAGACCATCGATAATGTATCTATACTCTTTGCAATCGCACCGCGGAGAAAATAAAACACAGATTAGATGAACACGGATGGATCACTTACGATATAAACAAAAAAAAATGGCGTCACTCGAAACCTCCTCCCCCCAACAAATCAGTGTTACCGCATGATCGCACAATATATTTACCTAAAATTTAAACATTACTCCCGTGCGGTAATCTATTTGTGTTGTTTACACAGTGAATTCTGGTCTGGCGATCGTGTCACATAATGTCATCTCGTGTCGAATATACTCGTTTCACACACACACTGCAGCTGAAAAGTAATCGGTCCTTATAATCTGCGTTAAATTTTTACCGGCATGTGATAACCATTATTATGATAACATTATTTGACACAATAAAGGAGTTGTACAATAATATTGTATAATATCAGCACAATAATATAATATCGTCGTATGCGCCTGCATTGATTTGGTGGGGGGGGACCAATCAGAAGAGCGTACTTGCAATTCTTTTGTTCTGTATTCATCTAATCTGTGAATAAAACGTCTTTTGATTTCTATTATCGCGTGTACAAATGGTATCGCGACGTCGTTTTGTATTGCGAGACGCGCCAACCTAAACACAAACAGAAACCAGTCGCCGCGGTCTTTTTTTCGGTACGCGTTTGTTGACCCAAACCGCGCGACGTATTGCTCGGTATACCGAGCAAGTATAAAATATACGTTCACATCACACACACACACAATCTTATTATATACCGCGCGATACGGTATGTACGCGTTTTATGGTATGTAATGTGGCCTGCAGAGATAAGAAGAACGTTATAACCAGTGGCGCCGAACGTATATACATGAACTGAAGCGGTCGCTTCGTATAATAAAAAGGGTGGGTGGTCTTATTAGTTACTGGTACACGTGTTTTCGTTTTTACATTACATAATTAATAAGTTTGATATTATTATAATTAATAAATCGAGTTCGTTTAACAATATTGAATCCCAGTGCCGTAGCCGGGGGGGGGCTTTAGGGGCACGTGCCTCCCCTCCGAAATTTTATATATATATAAATTTAATCCACGTTATTATCCATGACGTATTTTCGAATGACTATAAAAGTGATAAGAAAATCTAGTGCTCCCCCCACTCCCCAAAAATAAATTTCTGGCTACGGCACTGTTGAATCCGTTCGTTTAATAGAAAAAAAAAATTGAATCTGCGCGTTGCGCTTTAAAAGAATGCAACTCGGCGAGTGGCAAAATTGACGTTCATTTGCATATATGTGGGGGGTTCGAAAAATTTCTAAAAAAAATTCGTCGAAATGCCGTTAACCACTGAACAACTAACCTAACCAGAGAGCGTTAAATTACTTGTTTAAAAAAAAAACAGCAAGCACACCTAAGTTCCGAGTTCCTGACCTGAGTGAATCGGTAAGCGGTTGGGTGGTGGGTGTGTTATTAATAATTCGATTTCGCTTCACTTAAATTTATATGACTCGGCGCCACTGGACTTATAACTATACCGGCGTAGAAGTACGGTAAGAAGAAGAGAGAAACGACGCCCAGAAAAACAATAAAAAGAAAACCGTCTCTCTCTCTCTCTCTCTTATACAGCAGTAGCCGCGACGCGTCGAAAAGCGGTAAAAATCGTGTGCTGCCAGTCTCTCGGGGACCGGGTCCGCGCCGCGGCAGCCCCGCGACCACGGCGGCTGCGGACCGCGCGCGTTTCCCACGCCCACGACAACGCGACGATGAAATCGCCCGTCCGCGCGCCTCATCGCACCGCGCCCGCGGCCACGCAATATTTTTATAATAAAATAACAATAACGTTATACGCGTGCGAAGGACAACGTCATCATATATATATATATATATATATATATATATATATGCGACGTTATACAGCGTGTCCTGCAACGAGAAACGGTTTTGTATACGCTGTTCGAGTCGGTGTCTCGCGTTTTCAGGATTTTTTTTTTTTCTTTGAGAAGGCCGGAGATTATTGAGAGAGAAAAAAAAATTCCACTCGAAACACATACATAGTAGGTCATCGTCAGGTTTACTTACAAGCAGAACAGGCCGCAAGTGATTGGAACGACGAAATTTTAGGGGCGGTAAATTTCCAGTCAGCCGTCGACTTTCATGATATATAATTTGAAGAATTTTCGAAACTTAAAAGAAACGTTTTTTTTTTTTAGAACTATTTATACGGTCGATCGCGTCGAGTGGTGGTCCAGGACAAAGGGTAGTCGAGGGAGGAGAAGAAGAAGAAGAAGATTAATGAATTCCGCGGGTATCTGCAATATCGTGCGGAGGCTGTATCGAGTGCAGATAGTAAAAATCGTTATAATAATATTATAAGTTCATTGCGATAGAATTTTACTGAAAATCATTATTATTTATCAAAATTAATGTCATAGCGCGCGTTACGATATTATATTATTATAATATAGATGCGAACTAAAATTCGTTCAAGTCAACTATGCAGACAGTCTTCGAATTTAACGTTTTTTTTTTTTTACGAATTATGTCAAAAAAAAAAAATGTACGATAATATTTCGCGTATTAATTTAGAACAAAAAAAAAAAACCAGTTATTTCGGTCGTTTGTCGCGGAGAAATTACGTACGCGGTTTATTCCGGGACACTCTGTATAATATATTATAATCTCGGGCACGACCCCGGTGAGAGTATGGCGAGTATAATAATATGTGGTGAGATATATCAGATAATATTATATTTTTATATACGCTCGTATAGCCGCACGAGTTGTTGTTATTATTATTATTTCGTACTATACGTAGTGCGGATAATATTATTGCGGAAAAATGGCGTGTAAATACGCAACGTGCAATGTATAATATCTAGAAAGAAAATATTATTATACTTTCACCGCGCGCGTACGTTATAATGAATTATAAGGACAAACGGTTTAAATCAACAATCATCATCAAATTCCAAAGGCAAGGCCTTGTCGTTGTAACCAAACTTCTCTATCACGCGCCGTATTCTTTAAGTGTTTGGTATGAAGTGAAACCCATTCGTTGATTGATGTCGTTGAAGTACGACGATTGTCTGGGTCTTCCTCTTGGTCGTTTACCCATAATCTTTCCCCCAAGATGTTCGTGACAAAATCGTTATGTCTTATCATATGTCCGATGAGCTTCACTTTCCTTTTCATCAATCCAATCAACAATAATAATAATTGTAATAATCGTCAAAGTCTTGTCGTTACAACGCGACGTCGAGTACGTATCGAGTCCAATAATATGCGTTCCGGCCAGGAACGTGTTCGGCGCATGTTCCGAACAGGCAGTCAAAAATCGAATGAAAAAAAAAAAAGTGAATTTCGGTATCTGACACGAAACGCTATGTAAATATTTACGATATTCGAATGTGTGTACCGTACAACAGACATTGACAGACCGTAATGACGCGAAAAACCTATGGAAATACGTATCGATCGCTGTATCGATCACTGTATCGATCGCGCGAATATAGCTCAACGAAAACGACGCGGTATACAGGGGCGTAATTACGGGGGGGGAGAGGGGAATGTGGGGATGGTTAATGGGCTTTATTTTTTACATAATATATTGTTTAATATACAAAAAAATTATAATAAATAAAAATTGTTTTGTGTTAACAAAATTTGTCGGTATTTATCCGCAATACTCCCGAGTTTATAAACCGATAATTACCGACCGGTATGACGCGGTTTGGTTAGGTCGCCGGAGAAAGGTTTACCGCACATTCCGACGTAACAGAACTACTCAATAAATTAGCTGAAAAACGAAGAAAATTACAAATTTTGTTAATGTCGTTTTTATCGAAGAAAACAATAAAAAATGTAAAATACGAGTATCGATCACTCGAACTCTGATATTATTATGTTTGAAGGGTTTTTACAATATTATTGGCCGATAAATACATTTTGCATTCCCTCCCATTTATAACATTCGTAATTACGCCACTGGCGGTATATTATTATTATAATTCGGTTCCGGAATCGTATGCACAATAAAATATAAAAAGATACAAAAGAAAAACTAAATGTATATAATAATCGTGTTAATTAAATCGCGACGAAAGTTGAAAAACATAAATAAAACCTCGATTGAACAAATTAAAAATAATTGAACTTGTATTGAACTCGTAGGATTTTAATTATTGCGTTGCACACAGCTGTATTTTGAATATTAACTCGTCTTTTACCGGACAGCACGAGCGTTCAATTATAATAATTGATTGGAAAACGGTTTGTCCAATCGTTCGTTAGAAAAAAAGGCGCGTTGATCGAGACACAACATGGCGTATTGCAATATTGAAAAGTAATAGGTTATTGGAGAAATTCGGTAAAACGAACCAGTTTTTATTCCTATTTATTATTATGATGATTTCGTTAATAAAAATAGTAGTTTTCCTTTATACGCAGAAAAAAAAACTGCTATTTCTCAGTAGTCGCTAAAATGGTAATTTTATTGGGAAAATCGAAAAAATGCCTCGTTTAAGTACACCAATATAATTGTAATGAATTTTCAATAAGTAAGCCAATCAAAATTAAAAAATTCTCAACAATCGTTACGAATATTTGCGTTACGAACGACGAACGAATTCTCGAAATACGGGGGTAGAATAAAAATGACTAAAAATTCACGAGTTAAAATGCAAAAAAAAAAAAATCAAAGTCGCCGGCCTCGAAATCCGTAAATCGGGTATCATTATATTTTTGTGAAAAACTGTACTAAAATGCGCGAAACCACAGTTCGCTTATATCCGTTCGTGTTCCGGACGAGCTTCGTATTCGTGTCTTAATAACGTTTCAAACCAATAGAAGATAGAAAAATATTAATAATAATTCTTCCAGGACCTTTGAACTGATATTTTCCCGTATCCAGCTGCGTTTCGTATACCTACTGCAGATCTCCGTCGTCGTACAACAGTGTCTATTGAGACCTCGGCGAAGCGCGCGCAGCGCTTTTTACACCACTACGAAAACCGTCACGAAACGCGTCACGTGCGCCGTCTATATACGCTGTTACATAACGACGGTTATTGTATTATATAAATTCGATATTTACGTTTTGTGGTGAACACTGTG
Organism: Slavum lentiscoides; assembly: GCA_032441835.1. Lineage (NCBI taxonomy): Eukaryota > Metazoa > Arthropoda > Insecta > Hemiptera > Aphididae > Slavum > Slavum lentiscoides. The sequence goes on from CM063717.1 coordinate 12,826,748, forward strand.
CGTTATACGATTAAAAAAAAAAAACCGTAGTAAATATCATTGAAAATCGATAATAATCGATGAATCGAACGAATATGTATTATAATATATAAAAAGTATACGCTGCGCAGTGGTTGACTTGGGGGGGGAGGACTGAGTACCCCTTCTATTTTTTCAGATATTTGAGCGTACCTCTACTATTTTTTTTAAAGAGGAAAGCGGAGAACGGTCAGTGCTTGATTTGGGGGGACTGAGTACCTCGATACGTTTTTGGATATTCTAGCGTATCCGCATATTTTTTTAAAGGGAACGCGTGGGACGGGTTTTTATTTAATTTGATATCTTTATAAAATTGCCTGACTTACATTTTTGTATTAAATATATAAATTGTACAAAATGTTCTAATATTTACAAAATGTACATAGATATCAGATATCTCATACGTGATAACCGATAAGTAGCCATCAATGATAATCATTTTTTATCTATAAATTCAGGTACATTAAAAATTATTATATTCTCCTTATTCTGTTTTGTTATGATACGTGTTTAATGGTTTTATATTAATATGCTTCTTAAGGGATCATAAAAGGGGGTGTGGGGGGCGAAGCCCCCCGCGGTATATGTGAGGGATATTAAAAAGCTAGGGACGCTACTCTTTAAAAAGTAGCTAGAGTACCTATACTAATTTTTTCCCAAATCAAGCACTGACGCTGCGTGCGCGATAGTATTGTATATTATTATTATTATTATTGTACGCGCGCGATAGTATTTTTTTTTTTTCACTTTATTTTTTCGTATATAGAAAAAGTTTTTGTATTTTATACTTATCGAAGTATCATCCTTGTTTGGACGGAGCGCGAGCGCAGACGAATGTCGAAAAAATATACACAAACACGTATAGTAATTTCGAAACTTTTTTTTGTATTCTTCCTATTTTTCCACCACCCTTCCAAAACGAAAATATCGATAAAAACGACAAAAAAAAATGCCCTTAGGCACTTCACTATTATTATTATTATATTTTTTTTGAAAAGTTTTTGTTTGTACGACGTATACGTGCAAAGAACTGAATACCGAAACGATATCGTCTTCGAATACAGTTATATTATATACGCGTAGTAAAAACTGTGTGTATATTACAATATATATTGGCAGTGATTCTCTATACGCGTATCGTATATTTGCAATATACGTGTGCTACAAAAAAGCTAATTCAAAACGAGAAAAAGTAAAAAAATATATATATATATATATGTACGCGGATTTCTACACCTTTCGCGTTTTAACGTTTAGAGGAAATCGGTTTTTTAAAATTTATTTTTATTTTCCAAAATGACGCGTTTCAGTAGCTACGACGAGTTCGATTACACTTATTTATATATATATATATAATAAAATAAATAAAAAAAAGATTTTTTTTTTTTTTACACTACAGCGCGTGATTTTGGCGAAAAAATAATTTCACACCGGATGGACAGTCGTTTTTTTTTTTTGTTTTAAACGTCCTTTATCGAAACCCAAATATAACTCTTATTATACTGCGAATAACGCGATTTCCGAAACGTTAGTTTTTGTTTATTATTATTTTTTTTTTACTGCACGCTGCAGTGGCGTGATTTTAAGGTTTAAAACAAAAGCGTTTAGATTTCGTCGTGCAGCAGCCGTTATAGACCAGTCGTTTTGAAAAATATTTCGATATGAAACTTTTTTTTTTTTGTTTTAGTAACGAATTACTCGTCGAGTAATATAAATCGACGTTATTTTCGGTACACGACTATAAAGCAGGAAATACAGGCAATTAAATAAGCGACGTTGCACTTAAAAAGTTATTTATCGACACCGGACTCTGTATAATTTAGTAAAAAAAATTGTTGATTAATAAATATATACTTGAATAAAGACGAACCGCGCGTATAATGTGGAATACAATTTCTTTTCTTATACATTTGTTATAAGTTTACAACGTATTGTTCGATTTTTGAGTTGAAATCTTTTTTGAAAGAAATTTAAAAAAAAATGAACGTTGCGGACGTCGTTTACGTGAAATTTAATTAAAGATTTTAGAGTCATACATATATTATAATATAAATTTTTAATTAATGATATACCTATATGACACTGCATTCAATAAAACGATTGCGGCGAGCGGATAAGGTTCGGATGTAATATTACAGTGTGCGTGTGTATTAAATCCTTATAAATTCCAACTATAACGGAATTAAAAAAAATATCGAAATCTATAAATATCTATATATAAATAAACGGGGTAATTTTTATTTTTTTTATCGCGTCATAATATTTTTATTTTATTTTAATTATACAACAGGGGCATTTGCCCATTTCACAATTTGTACATTTAAATTTAGTTATAATATTGCATAGAAAATTAATTAAAATCCAGTAACCTAATAGAAAATATAATAATATTAACATACATAATATCATGCACTAGAAAAGGCGGGGTCAGAATCGGCTGTAGACGTATACAACGCCTTAGTGGTTCATTTAGACCACATAATTAGTCGAGGACGTGGAACGATTAAAGGGAGCAAAGTGACGGGTAAAACGTACTGGGACTTTAAAAGGAATTCGGGAAAGTAATGAGGACGAATCGATTTGCCCATTCAGTATTTTCAACAAAAAAAATCGAGGTTATTATAGTGTGTCTACCGATCAGCTAATGTTACAAGATTAACGTGGTAAACGTGTAGTGTAAACTGTAAAGATTTTCAAGATTTTTTTTTTTTTTTTACACGGTTGAAGTTATATATTATATGGTTGCATACAAAAATAAAAATAAAAAAATAAAATTATCCCTTAAATAGCTCAAAACCTAATAATATCGTTACGAACAGCCGAAAACCGAAAGAAATTTCATTTTTTTTCTGCGTACGCGTAAAGTGTGTATAAAGTTATATTTAACGCGATTTTTCGCTAGTTTTTTTTTCACTTTAATACCTCTTTTCGCGTAAAAAACCGAAAAACGATTTTCTTTGATGCGTCCGCAGGAAAAACCGTTACCGCGGTAGAGTATATAATATATAGGTACGCGATTAGCAACCGTACGCAATCCTTTCGCCGCGAAATCTTGTAAACCGAAGAAAAAGAACCACTGGTTTTTGAGAACCACTGGTCTACGATAATGTACACGGTATAAAAAAAAAAAAAAGCCGGAAAACACTGCGTTTTTTTTTATACAAACTTGTGTAATACACGTATCGACGAACGCGCGTCAGGGATAATAAATTTCATTGTAGTCGTCCCCCGGCGGCGTTCACACACGACGCGTATTGACATCAACGTCCGCGGCCGAATATCGTTGGAGTTTTTTTTTCTGCTTTTTAACCCGATGACTTTTCACTTTTCCTACGTTTTTTTGTACTACGCACCACCCTTTTTTCTTCCGGTCCCCTCCCCCCCGTCACGGCACAACAGCCCCCGGGCGGGCGCGGACTCTACGCGGTGACGGAAACGTTTCGGAAAGTCGCGACCCGGCGCTAGCAGAGTCCGTTTTTACACCGACTCGTTGTCGGCGTAGCGTGCAGTGCAAAAATGGTCTTTGTCGCGGGGGCGACAGAAAAAAAAAAAACTTTCCGGTCGCGTATCGGCAAAATACGATTCGCTTTGCGAACCGTGAAAAGTAATAATAAAAAAAAAAATACAGTAAAAAAATGACCGAAAACGTTGCGACGGTGTTCGGGGCGGCAAAACACCAAAAAAAGTTTCTTTCTTTAAAAAAAAAAAAACGGTCACGGTCGGCGATTTCACGGGTTTTTTTTTGACTAACTGCAGCGACTGCCGACGAAACGATAACGAGATAACAATAATAATAATAATAATAATAATAATAATACGAGGACGGACGCCAGCTTCTAACATAATATAGCGATTGCGCGCTGCTGCGGTGTTGACAGCCAGGCCCCCACATGATTTTTTCAACTACGGTACTGTAAATAATAAATCCGGGCCCTCATTGTATATTGATATGTATAATCACTTAATAATTATAAATTATTCTAACATATAATTTTTTATTTTTACAAAAATTACCTAACTACATATTAGAAAATTTTTAAAAATATTGAATTTTAAAATTTTTTTAATAATATCCTATAGCTATAGGGCATAGGAATTAGTAAAGAAAGTTCCACGAAAACCTCATCTCGTTACCTACGTAATTGACATTCGATGAGGCGTGATGAGGCGGATTTCCCATTAGGCACTGCAGGCAGCTGCCTATGGCGGCAAAATTTGTAGTGTTTTATTTTATCGATGGTTTATAATAATAATTAATAAAAAGTATCATTTGTAGGTTTTCATTAAAATTCAGTGGACGTCCATTGACATTTTTTCAAAGTAGGCTAAATAATACTAAAGGCGAAAAAAATAGTCTAAAAATTCAAACGGATGTCCACTACTATTGTCTATATATATTTAATATTTAGAGTAGGTATTTTTTTGGGGGGGTATTGTAACTTGTTCACCTAATACGGGGGCGGCAAAATGTCGATGCCTATAAAGATAAATCCGCCTCTGGTAATTGATATTGTTTTATAAACGTTGTAAAATTTGGAATTTTCCGGGGTAATTATGCGCCGCAGCAGCAGCAGCAGCAGCAGCAGCATCAGAAGGACCGTATCGATGGCGGATCTGCTTTTTTTTTCTCTCTCGTCTCATTCGATTTCCTTTTTTTGTGTGTTCTTTTCCTACGTTTTTTTTTTCTTTTTACACCGCGTTACACTGTTGTCGTTCTTATATATTGTGTGTACACGCCACACAGTCCCGGAGAAGTCATCGGACCGTCGCGCCAAGCCGGCAGAAAACGCAGTCACCGGACGAAACCGCGTCGCGTACAGTGCGCGCCGTTTTTCGTCGTCGTCGTCGTGGCGCGCGCGCGCGACACGGTCCGCGGGCCGCGCGGACGTTGTCCCTCGCGGCGGCGGCGGCGGCGACAATAAAGCACCTGCTGCGGTGCTGACGAAGTGACACAATACGCGTCGCGTATACACATTGTGTGTTTTAATGTCGAATACTGTCGGTATTGTATTATAACAGCGGCAGAAAAAAATGTGTACGCTCGTTGCACTATGACGGCGACAGCTGCGTCGGACGTTGAACTAAAATAAATAAAAAATAAAACCGGAGAACAATAATAATAATCCGTTCGCGCGTCGCGAAAGTCCGCCGACCGATCGCACGCACCGCGGTCAACTCGAGCAATTCTGTTAACAAAGGCTAAACACATACATATATATAGTAGGCTGGTTGAATGAGTGGAATTCGAGAAGAAATCCCGCTCGACCCGCGGTGCTCGGCGGTGGTCACTGTGGAAAAAAAAACACCGCCGTGTCCCCGGGGTTTCGGGGAAAGAGTAAAAAAAAAAAAAAAAAATTGTACGAAAAAAAAAATAAAATTACCGTACGACAGTGGCGCCGGAGAAGGGGGGGCAGAGGGGGCAGTTGCTCCCCCAGATATAATTCTGGGAGGGCTAAGTTATACTTTTGCCCCCTCGGATAAAATGAACAGTCATCATCAATGTAAACATATATAATTAATCTCAAAATAATTCTATAAATCATACAATAACAAGAAGATGGTAAAACTACAGTACATTTTATTAACATCTAAAAATAAATATGCTACGGGTTTTCAATTTTTGCATCTGTGTCAGTCGTGGATTTTGTTTACTTCCTCGAGCATACGTATTTTTTTTATAAAGGAATAACTTCCTTTTATTGGTTATTAATGTTATTAACTTTGTACATAATATGTTACTAAAATATACACAAACACACATATTTTAAGTAAATGATACACATACTAAATAATATATTATATATTTTATATATATATAGGTTAGGTTAGGTTTATATATATATATAAAGAAAAAACTATGATATTTTTCATATATATTTTTTTGTTTAACTGGTTTCATACATTCTTAGACATTTTATATACCTCAAAATGAGGCAACATTGATAAAAAAAATGTTTAGTTTTTTGTTTATAAATTATTGAAAAAAAAAAAATATATATATATATATTAAATGTTTGCCCCCCCGAGTGAAAAATAGTTCCTGCGCCACTGCCGTACGATTATTACCACCGCGCGCCAGGGTCGCGATTTCACTGAAAAAACTGGGGGTGCTCAAGCCCCTCGATTTTTCATGTTTTTTTTATAGAGTTATCGATATCTGCAGCAACCCTTCAATGACCATTAAACAATTGTATACACGTCTAAGTAATAATTTTAGGTGCTTTGTAAAGTATATTATTATTTAATTACTGCAGTAATTACACGCGTGATAAACGTAACATATGAATTACTAAACCGTAATCAACTTCAATTTTAAATTTAAATTTGACTTTACAATTTATTACTTATTATATTACAATAACGCAACATCCTCGTCCTTTCACTTTGAGCAAAAATATTTATTACTTCGTTTATATCAATTTGATTGGTAAGCACTTTTTCAATAACGATGATTAATCTGTGATAAAACTAATATATAGTACTTTGAATGTCGTCACACTGCGATGTTTTCGCCGAATATCGAACAGACGGAACGATGTTATCGCCAGTCGCCACACTAATCAAATTGATATATTTTATCAATAACACATTATTATTATACATTTATAAAAATCATCTGAATTTAAATTGTTTTCTTTGATTTTTTTTTTTTTACCAGTCTGTAAGACAACATGTTTTCAGTCATCACACGATTATTCGTTTAAATAATATCATAGAACAAAACTCTTGTAATGTATGTATTGTGTACATAATAACTACTAAAACTTAAATAAATACGAAAAAAAATTGGGGGTGCTAATTTCAAGACTGGGGGTGCTAAGCACACCCAAGCCCCCAAATTGCGCCTATGCACCGCGCGCTCTTGTCAGGGCGACTATTAATACTCTCCGGTCGAATTACACTTTTTTCTCCCCCCGACTCGTTAAATCAATAATAATTAGTCTATACAGTCTGCAAAACGGTTGTATTTTTCTTTTTCGCTGTTAATTTCTGGTATTTTTTCCAGTTTTTTCCCCCGCCCCCCCAATACAGTTCAGACGACATTCCGTTCTCGCCTGGTGATAGACTGGACACGGCGCAGTCAGAATTCCTCGTTGCACGATGGTATACTGGAACAGGACTCGGATAGAAATAAGGGGCCATTGCGCAGGGAAGACCTCGTCTCGTATGAGATTGGGATAAGAAGCGGTGAATAAAAGACAAAGAGGTCCAGACCGGAAGGATAACGAGCATGAGATACGGTCGGAGGAACGGATGTTCGACGTGATGGTCTTAAAGTTTACCCGAAAGACGAGGAAGAATATTATTCGTTTACTTATTTTTATACGACGAAGCACTGCGATAACTTCGAACGAGTTAATCATTTCGAAACACGATAAACAACAAAATAAATACGCGAGTATATCGTATATGGTGCGGTGACTATAGATTTTGTCTGTATCGCTTTATCTATTATGTCCAGAGTTTGTATGTCAGCCACTGCTGTTGTTGCGACATAACGATTTATTCCATTGCGCTTTGAAACGTTCGAATTTTGAACTCCTTCTGTGATCGGTTTGTTCGGGGAAACCGCAGAGGCGAGCTGGAGTGATAGACTGCACGCAGTGTCCGTTTGAATAAAAAAACGTTTAGTGAGGTAAAAACCAGGAAGGATATCTAATGAGCCGGTGTGGATGTCCTGTAGGTTTATTTGCAGCGCATTGATCTATTTGACGATGACTTTTTTTTTTGATCTGGTAAGATTTTGATGCGTTTGAGAGCCGCGATCGAAGCTTAGACAGAATATATATATTTAATATACGCGTATTAATTGCTAAGTTCCCCAAAACGATTTGAGTAGATTTCTGGTGCCGTTTTTTTTTCAAGTGTCTATATTTCGGTAATTATGTTGGTTTTGTAAGCCCCTGGGGGCGGGGTCTTTGGATAATATAGAGTACGTTATATTTGAATATTTGAATACACACGTTTCTCAGTAGTCGACCGATTTAAGAACCACACACTACAACATGATATTTTATATAACCGCATAAAAAACGTATATAATGTAAATAAATAGTATACAACTAATGGCCCTTGTAGTCGAAGTTTTGTTTTTACATTTTAAAAAGACACAAAATTAATACAATCATAACAACTAAATTTATTACAACAAAACATTTTTTTCATAAAATAATCTTTGGCTCGGTGGTGCATTTACATATATAATTTTATTATTTACGAATATTAATTTATAGGTTTTTTTTATTTTCTATTTATTTCGCGTATCCTTTTTATTCATATAATTTCTCGTTTTTACTGTTTTATTTGAAATTTTCTTATTCACATAAAAAAAAAAAAATCGCGTTAAAAACGATATTATAAGCTTTCCCAATGTTTTATATATAAATAATATTTCATTAAAATAAATAGTAAATTAACGAGGTAAAAGCAACGCGTTTCTCTCTATTATATACATATATACTATATAATTTGTGTAGGCTACGTGAATAATAATCGGCTTGATTACTGGAGATTTGTTTTATTAACAAAAATTTTCAAACTTTCATGTACCGCAATTCGGCGGACGTTATACGCGCGTGTGATATATGAACATTTGTCGAAAAACAGTACTTGATTTCGCTTCATTTGCGATTAAAAAAAAAAAATGACAGGCGTTATGTTTGTGTAGAACTCCGAGACAAGAAGAAAAAAAGAAACGATGGAAACACATAGTTATAATAATTTATCAGCGATAATAATTTGATCGAGCACAAAAAAATATGCGCGTATTTCGTCAATATACGCACCTATATAAAAAAAAAAAAATGTATCACACATTTTGAAAACCGAATAAGATCTCTTTTTTTATCAAACAGAATAATAGTCATATAAAAAATGTTCGTTTCTGAAAAAAAAAAAAAAAATGTTTAAAACGAGTAGTAATAATAATTTTTTTTTTATTTTTCGCGATATTCGTGGCGGTGTTTTTTTTTTTCAAACTCTCGACTGGAATATTATAAAATTATTTTATTTTCGTTTTTAAATAATCCCAACTATATTCATACACACAGCTTTGGTCAGTGTCGAAAACGGACTTATAGACGCACTGATATAATATTATATTGACCAATACGAATTTCCTGAAAAAAAAAATTTCCTACGAATTTCCTGAAAAATAACAGTGGCGGAGTTTTCCGCACGCGCAGTTATTACGTTATCGTGTTATTATCGGTCGGAACGCTTATCCTTGTGACCGAGTGGAAAAAAAACACAACACAACTCTTGTAACAATCATAGCGTATTATAATATTTTATACGTATATATTGTTGTTTGCCGCGTCCTCTAGATCGGAAAATAATAATAATAATAATAAAAAAATACGAACGTTAATTAGAGAAACCGAAAATATAATCGTTTACGCGTTGCGTAATAATAATATTATATTGGCTAATAATATATTACACGTACAATGCCGCCGAGAGCCCTCGGTGGTACTTATCTTATACATATATATATATATATTTTTTTTACTATATTATATGTATATTTATATTATTATATTTATATAAGGAATATGCCGCGGTTACATGCGGTGAGAATAGTGTTCGTTATTATTGTAAATAATTATCGCCGCGCGTTTTAAGATTAACGCGCGTGTGACATTATTTGTTAGTGTATAAATAATGTTGCGGATACGATAATAAGTAAATATTAAAAAAAATATATATTTGTCATCGTATCGCGTTATGAAATATTGAGAGAAAAAAAATTGATTTCCAAATGAAACTCGATTAAATCGTTATACTACGTCATTCGCCCGGCCCAAAACACATATTTTTTAAAACGTGCAGGCTGCAACTGCGAATCATTTCAGTTTTCCTTCCCATTTTTATATATAATTTATATACACTTGGGGCTGTCTACGCGCTGAGTATAGCGAAAAATCGTATGTTTTACGTATAAAAATAAAATTATATATAGGCGGAAAAATAGCGAATAAATACAAACAGTGGTGGTTGTCCTAGCAAAAAATTGGCGTTGCTGAAGATATTTCCAGAGGACCATCCTGCAGGTCCGGACTGTCGTTAAATCTTTTTTCACAAATCGTCTATATACCTATATAAAATTATTGTTCTTTACGAAATCGACGACTGCGACGAGCACTCTCTATCCTATCGCCTATATATTTTTTAATTAATTTACTGTGTATTAATCATCTATTTCCACTTTTACTTTTTGACATTAAATATTCTTTACAGGTCTAAATTTTAAATTTTTTAATTTTGAATTAGGTATTGTATAAAAATTCGCTCAATACCTTTACGACAGTAAAAATCGATACATTTTTCGTGTTTTAAAAATATTCGTTTTTTTTTTTTAGACGGGTATTTTATGATAATTAAGTATAAAACTGATTAACAGCAGTATATCTGTGTAGCAACATTTTTAGCAATGGCCTTGATATTATGCACCGCGTAATATTGCAGCATTTGTTAAAACAAATAAGACGTTTTATATGAAAGAATGAAATATGTTTATTACGAAAAGATATTAAATTGTTATAAACTATAAATATTTGACCAGTATACTGTACAATTTGTTCTGCGAAGTTTGCTTTTTTAATTGCACATGAATTTCACACTAATAAATCGAGTAATGCAATATAGTAACACTTGAAATCAGGGGACGGCCATAGTCGAACAAATATGAGGCAAGCAAAACGGCGAACTGCAGTATGACCGTATTATGTAAGAAAAAAAATACAAATTGTTTCCTACCTTGATTATACCTAAATTACGCTAAGATGAGACGTTCCGGATTCAATAATAATGTTATATTGATCTGCGATAATGTGGCCTTGTCCGACCCGCCAAAATAACCTACAACACTAAAAATGAATAAATAACAACTGATGAAAATCGTATAAAAATCGGTACAATTTCAAATTGGGTGTACTGCAATAATCCTCTCTCCCGAATATGATCACACTGCACATGGCTGTTCTGCTGGCTTCGTATTGCTATGCGTACAAGTACCTATATAATATGAAGTCATCTCTATATTACTCTGTGTTTGAAAAGTATAGGATAGCCGCCACTGCGAATACTAATACATTTTTTTTTCTAATATACGCTTTTTAAATTTTAATTTTTATAATAACAGACAACTTGATCCGTTTTTTTTTTCAGAGGCTCCACTGTAACGGATTTCTGGAAGAAAAAAAAGTGGAAAATAATTTTAGAAAATTATCGCTCGTCCTTCGAATATTGTTAATTATAGTCTGGCTCGTGAGATTTAAAGACTGGGTGATATTCGTAACCCTATCCTTCGTCCCGCATGCGGCGCGTACATTATAAGTATAAAGTTACAATACTGCGGAAGTATATATAGATCACCGACGCCGCGGCAAGTACGCAATGATTTATCTCGAGAACGTAAAGATAAATATAATATACAGTGGACCACCCTAAATCATTCGCGGAGGAAGTGGAAATCCTGTGCTTTACACATATCTAATCTTATCTGTACACATAATAAATGTTATCTCGAGACGTTGTTGTGTTATGCGGTATTATTACGTACACATGAAATGACTACAGAGGAAACGAAAATGTGTGTTTCTCAAGCTTCGTGTGACTGTGTTTATTTATTTTTTTCGACGAATTTTTATCGAACGGATTCAAAATGAGTGCTACGACTCTTTTCCGATCGCCATATTATTAAAAATATCGAGTTATTGTGTTAAATCGCGTTCGAATTTTTTAATTTTTTTTATTTAAAATTCAATATAAGCGACTATTTTTTTTTTTGGATTATATTAGTAGAATTTTACGCAGTGCGGTGTTTAAAATGTTCGGCAAAAAATTGTTGTCCGAAGAGCAATGCGCGGTTTTTACTCGGGGAAAAAAATTTATAACGCATTTATTAAAGGATTTTTCGAGCTGTGTATATATTCTTAACTAATTAGAAAACTCTTTAATTGTTTTCCGTGAGTTAATTTTTCACTTTCGTATTTATCAAAAAATAAAAAATAAAAAAATCTTTTCACTTTACTCGCTATTAACGAGTTTAAAAATAACTATTATATAGTATCGCGTATTTTAATCGGGTTATTTTCCTTATTAAAAATCGATTTCATTCCGTAGGCTTGTAATAATGCGAGATTATATATAATAAGAACACCTTTTCTGAAATGGAAATAAAAAAAAAGCTAACCCGAATTGAAATTTTGCGAAACGCGTTTTACAAAAATTATCCTACTGTATATTACTCTTTTAACAGTGACTATAAGACGTTTTAAATAATTATATACAACATAATTTTTTTTTTTTTATTATTAATAATTATTAGCCGGTAGCTATTACAACTCAATAATATACAACATAACATTTATGTTAATTGAGTGTTTCGGAAGAATTACACGCATATCTGTATATACGAATAAATGAAATAAAATACATTTAAATATGTTTGCATACAGTGGCGTACTTACAGAGGGTTCGGGTTAACCCCTCCCAGGACCAAAAAAAAAAAGAATTGAAATTATATAGTTTATACTATACAAATATTATTTGTTTTCGATTTATTATATTATACAACACGGCTGAACGGATAGACATGATACGCGAGTATAATAGTTATAATATAATAGTATATAATAATTAGTATATATTTTTAAATCTGTATAAATCTAAGAATCGATAAAGAAAATTCCTAGTATTACCGATAGGCGACAGCGCATAGCACATTACGTTTGTTTCTTGGTCGAAAAATTACCAGATTTATTCACAAACTTTTGTTTATATTCGTTTAATCGTGTGGGTGTGTTATGAATTATAATTTGTAACACTATTATATTATATAACAGCAGTTTTATTAGATTTATTTTAATAAAATGATTGAATTTGAAACATTATGTGGACGAAGTTTCAACGTTTTATATAAAATTATAAACCCCCCCCTCCTCCAGAGAGAAATTGAAAGTACGCCATTGTTTGTATACATATTTAAAAAAAATTATATTAATGATATTTATATATATTTTATGTACGCCGCCATATAGTTGGGTTTTTTTTGACAATTCAATTCACTATATGCGCGCAATTTTTTGTTTGTTTTGTTTTACGTCTTTTAATATTGTAACATTCGTAATTTTATACGTGATTTGGTCCATTTTTATTTTTCGTTTTCGCTGAATTTCCGTCGAAACCGGTTCATGCATATATATAAATAAACAAATATTTACAAAAACAACTCATTATTTCGACTTGATCGTATATTCGCGTATTCGCGTACATTTAATATACATTTTTTTTTTTTTTGTATATATTTTTACACATTTTTTTTATTATATTTATTAGGATTTTTTAAAATTTTTGTTTTCCCATTAATATATATAGAGTGTGTAATACGTGTAAAATTTCGATGACTTACCAGCGTTCGAATCGCTGGCGTGTATATACAACGATCGCGGGCTGTTATGTATAGAAAGTGGTAAAAAGAACTGATGTATATAAACAGGACACGACGACCGACCGACCGACCGCGTATTACACGCGTGTTTATTTGATCGATAAACAAACACGACAATAAAAAAATATATATATTCCGTATACCAATGTGTGTGCGTTTTTTGTAGGGGTGAATTAAGAGGGTTTGACTTGGCGGTAGGATCGTTTACTGGGGTAATTTTTTTTTTTCGGTCAAAAAAAACTCCCTGCACACCGTATATATACTGATATCGTAGTGATAATTTACGTTATTACCGCGTACGCTCGGCTCATTTCGTATATAATAACGGTTCAGTCAAATTCATGATTTAGGATGAATAAAATATTCATATCTTTAAATACGCCGAGTAGAAAAAGGAACACGCCCGTTCGGGTTAAAATATAGAATTTCGAGTATTTTTTTTTTTTAATATTTTTATTCTATAAAACATTGAAGGAACCGTCAAAATGTATAGACATTTTTTTTAAATTTAAACTCGTTGTTGTGGTTAGATCGATTTTCCATAATTTGTTCTCGTACGAGCATTGCTAGTATACTCGAGACATTGATGTGTTGGAAACGTCGCGTGAGCGGTAAAAATGGAACGGAATTGTGACTGGGATTTGTGAATATTGCGTGGTATCTTTATACTCAAAGTAATTTCGATATTATTATTAGTTGTCATGACAACAGCTTACACATTAACGTAATAAGTAATTAACGTTATTAATATCGCGTGTAAATAATTAATAAATATTATTATTAGTTGTCATGATAACAGCTTACGAATTTCCGTCCCATTTCTCGAGATTTACTCTCATACCGCCGTAATAGATGTTTACACATCAAAAAGTACTAGCGTTTTCTAACGTGACATTGGTTAATAGTTGAATTTTTTTCAACTGTTGATTAATATCGGTATATATACGTTGTTTATATAGCGAAAAAAATTAAAAATTCGAAATTTCTTTTGTCGAATATTATTAATGCTTTTATTTGTGCGGTTAATGCGCGTAAATAGATGTTTTTTTTTTTTTAATATAAAAATAAATATTATCGAGTGTATTGTAAAGCGCGTCGAAGAGGTTTTTTTTTTTTACACGCCCCTGTGACACCGTACTCGTAAAACTAGTGGAAATTATATTTTATTATATACGCGCGCGCCCGTCGATTTGTTTACATCCGCGACACGTGTGCTGTTGTACTTCACTATTTTTTTTTTTTTGCTTTCGGTTTTTTTGTGTTGTTTTTTTCAACCCCTTCCAAAAAAAACCGTTCGGTTTCACTTCGCCGCGGCCGTCTACGTTACCGGCAGCGTTTTTTTTAGTGAGTAAATAAAAGTATTTGTTGACGATAATATAGCGTTTAGAATAGGATTTTTCAATTATACGCAAGCGGCTGTGGAGCTGATGTTGAATTTTTTTTTTTTTTTTTGGAATATTAAACCCAGAATTTTGTATTAAACCGGCCCGTCGCTGCAAGACATTATAAATCGCAATGACGTGTATTTGAAATTTTGAAAAATAACCGTTGAGGATTATAAAATGTAATCGAATTCGAGTGAAAAAATATTGCGAGAAAAACAAAATTTTTTTCTTTCGCGCGGCGGCGGGCTGCAGTTTTCGAATCGCCTCCGAGATGAGTATCGAAATAAAAAAATCTATATGGATACAAAAAAAAACACGCCCAAATATATAATTCGATTATTTTTTATTATTATTATTATTTTTTTCTATAAATTCACACGGTGCATGTATGTTAATCGTGACACACGCGTCGTTTTCTAAATCCGCGGACTCGAAAGGGTTATTGTTATCTGCAATCGATCGATCGTTATAAATAAAATAAATAAAAAAAAACCCTGTCGGTTATTGAAAATAAAATCGATTCGTTAACAATTTCCACGTGTTCGGAGACATTTTTCCGTTTTCTGTTCCGTCGGAATTTTCAATTTTTCTCGTTTACTTTTTTTAATTCCTCGCGTTTAGACGCGATTTAAGATTTTAAATAATCGCAGTTTTTAAAACGTATTCAATTAACGTTTTTGAGAAAAATTTCGTTTTCGGAAATCGTAAGTCGGTATATCGATATCGATTGAGGCATTCTAGTAATAAAAAAAAAGGGGAAAAACAAATTCGCTCACGTCCGCTCTTATAACGGAATTTATCACCACCCGATGCACGCGATTTTTATAATAAACACACGAATTTCACCGTTCACTTATAGTTATATAGTGTCGACTCGATTTTATATTTTTTTTTAATTTTTTTTTTGTCGAGTATACGTATACCGGTGCGCTTTTGGTGCGCGTACTTATTATTTCCACGCGTAAAAAAAATTATATATATATAAAAAAAAAAAAAAAATGATAAAAAATAAAAATGAATAGGTATAATAAACCGAGTCGTATATAATATAATATACTCCACGACACTCTCGTTATGATGGATTACGTTACACATTATAATGTCGCGAGTCGTATATCATACGAGCATATTATTATATATATATATATATCTACTCCACGTGTGCAGTGTGTATATTGTCAACACCGCGCGCGTCCTGCTGCGAGTTTACGAGTATTCACTTGTGAAAAATTCGTCGACTTTCTAATATAATATATTTTCTAATTGTATATAATATAATATAATAATATCGTTTAAGGCGCAGCGCAGTAATAATAACGTCGTCACTTTCAGGTCGAACATAATATTATCGTACAGAACGTGTAGCGCGAAATCCGGTTACGGAAATCTTATCTTTTAAAGGATTATTTTCCGTTTTGGATTCCGATAACGGAGCGCGAGTAATAATATCGTATATTGGTTTTACAACGATGCGTTTTTTTCTATGTCCGAAAATTCCAACGCAGAACGAGTGCTCTTTACGGTCGTATACCCCGGATTCCGGTAGGAAATTGTTCGTCTCTACTCGCTGCAGTACTTTGGATAAGTCATTTTTCGATTTTAGAAAAAAACTACCGAAAAATTACAAGAAAACGCGATTTCGTCCGAATCGATTATCGTTATTTCTTCGCGATTTCGGTACTACAATAGAAACTCGACAAATCCAATAATATTATAAGGACCGTTCTCGCCTTCGACAGGTCTCTCCGTCCCTCAGTTAATAGAGGGACCATTAAAAGTCCCGAATTCTGGTCTGTTGTTCTCAGATCTTTGGCAATAACGTTCCGAGTCCTCCCGAGTCACCTCGGACGTCCCGTTCTGTTTTGAATTTTTTTTCCACCAGTACTTTATTATTATTATTATTAATTAGCCATCTGCTCTCCAAGTGTGTCCGAACGCGGTCTAGTCGCGTTTATAAACGCCATGTTTCTCCTCGGAGTTAATTGAATGGAAATTATTTTTCAATTATTACACATTAATTTTTCTGCGGACATTTCCGCTCTTATCGTGGTACTGTGTTATATACATTAAACGCACAGCAACTCGTGTTTTAAATGAAACAACGTTATCTACGACGAAGTGCGTTATCAGAACAACCAAACACCTAACGACGAAACGTTTATAACGAAAAAAATAATTGTGGCGTTCTGGACTCGATAAAACTGGACGAATACGCGTTTTCCACGGGCCATGTGCTCGCGACGTCCGAAACACCGAGGCTAATCTCTCTCGTTTTTTTTTCGTGAACCGTCTAAAACTTTATCGACGATAATGATGCACAAACTCGTATACAATAATATAATATAAACGTGTGGTTTTTTTTTTTTGTAGAACGCAACGATTCGTTCGCGTTGCTTTCAAATTTACACCACACTCTTATTATATCTTTATCCGAGTAGCGACTTTCTTTAGCGACATTTTCACAAACACCCAGCTACCTTTTTTTTTAACCTTTTTAATTTGCTTACCGTATTGTGATCAGGGCCGTATCTAGGCACGGGCGAGAGAGCTTTTGCCAGGGGCGCAACAATACCAAAGGCGCAATTTCAATGAGGAACCGCCTCGATTTACCGATAATAATTTTATTATTTTTATGTGTAACGATTTTAATATTTAATAAAAAATGAGATATTTATGTTAAAGATCGTTTTTTTTTTTAATGATATTTTTTTAAGATAATAAAAAACAAATTGGGTGATTATAAGGTCAGCGTGGGTACTGTCTCACTTGGAAAAAATTCCAATGGAAAGACAGGAGTATCTACATATTACACTACATGCAGACACATCGGTACATGTATATGTCTTAAATATATATCATTTATTTTTTACACGTGACAAATAGTTACCTATAGCTTAGTCTTCGTACCTATAGACATATATATATATATATATATATAGATCGCGCTGCAATCGCCGCTCCAATGTAACTGGCAACGACGGTATAGAAGTGGGGGGACCCGGCCGGGTGCGGTGAGTAGAGCCGGGTTCATGACGTCATGCGGTAACGCTCTCGGTGTCGCACAAATTTATAGAACGCACCCAGCCATAAGGCATAGTATACGTGTCAACAAAAATTTTGGGTCGGCAATTATTTGGAGGACAGTTCAATCGACATATTTGTGAAAAGCCCTTTTTTTTTTCGTTATCACTCTATCACAAATATTTCATAGGAATGACGGTGATTGGAGGGTGGGGGGCGCAAATTCTGTTCATTGCCTGCAGGGGCGCTATTGGGTCTTGCTACGGTCCTGATTGTGATATTTCGAAAAACGGCTGTTAAAGGGTGTAAAAAACGAACAAATAGTATTTCACGCATATATCAGCGCGGTCGCGCGGTGAAAGAAGGCTGATGTCGAGTTGGGTCCCGAAGAGATAAAAAGAGTCGAGTTGGGTCCCGGTCACTTTGTCTCGTGTCGAGTCGGGTCCCGACTAATGATCCCCTAGCCGGTTAGTTTCTCAACACTTTTTCCCGTCACACTTCATCCAGGTTTCGGACCTGGCAGTGTAGTAAAACGCGCAGTGGCGTAGCGTGAAACTCGGTGGTCCTAGGGCCAATAAGAGACGAAGGCCCTATCTTTATCACAAAAATTAAATTATAATAAGAATATTAATTGTTAAATATAGTGATTCTAAAAGCAAAAAAAAAATAAAAATGTTTAAAACTATAATTGCCCGTTTGAAAAACTACGTTTACGTTTGTAAAACGATAAACGCCATCGTTGTACATTTTTTATTTTATTTTTTTGGTATTTTAAATTAAATTAGTTTCAATATAAATATTATATATATATATAAAAAAAAAAAAGTTCAGAGTTTTTTTTTAATGTAATAATTAAGATCCTCTTGTGGCCTCTCAACTATTGGACCTATATTAGGTCCAGGCCTAAATACGCCACTGAAAATACGTATATACTGAATAACGCACTCGCGCGTGGCGATATTATAATAGGCGTGCGATCTCCGGGCGGCTTTTCTCTCCGCCGCCGCAGTCGCGCTCCGGGTCGGCGCAATTCACGCGATTTTTATTTATTTCGTTTTATTGTTGTTGTTGTTATTATTATTATTATTAATAATACAACAATATCGCGTATTAAGAATATAAAGCGTCTCCGGAGACTGCGGCGACTACAATATTATTATTATTATTATTATTATTATTGTAATACGGTCGTCGCCGAGTGTCTCGCGTACGGACCCCGCGGTGTACGCGGAAAAATATTATGTAGACGGCCGGTCTCGGAGTTGAACGATAGAGATAGAAAAGCATATTGAACGCGACGCGACGAGAGAGGCGAGTGTCTGATCAAATAATGGACCGCCGCCGCCGCCGCGGTTAATTAGAACGCGCGCGCGCGCGCGCCGCGGTTCGCCGTTTCGCGGCGCAGCAAGACAGTATTATATTCGTATTATATAAAGACGGAATTTTCGTTGGACAAAAAAAATTTTTTTTTTTTAATCACACTATATTATATCGGTTATGGTGTATTCGACGAGCGGACTTTATTGATGGCGATCTATCGCGATCTATCGATCTATCGGAACGAGCCGCCGCCGCTGCGTATAATTTGTTAGCGGGGGTTTTTCTTCTCATTGTTCCGACATATATTATTATATTTTTTAATATATTATCTCGGCTGCACGCATATGTATATACGTATACGGCGTGTTTCGGTGCGCGCGCGAGCGCCGCGAGGATCGGTCAACGGTATTGTTGTTCGCGTCGACTTTCTTCTTACGAATTCAGTGCCGGATTTATTGGGGGTGCAGGGGGTGCATTGCACCCGGGCCTCGAGCTTGAAGGTCAAACGGGGGCCTCACGTTTGTTTTTAGAATTTCTGTTCATTAGCAATTAGATACATGAAAATAAATTATTTAAATTATTGTAAAATCAGGTTTGAAAAGTTAAGTATTTTCATTGATTATAAAATGGTAAATGGTAGGTAACAGATGTCTACATGCACTATCTAAGTGCCTGAGCTCAAAGCTACTTTCGAAGAAATCGAAAATGAGACTATACAAAGTAATAGCAAGCAAGACCTATCATATAACGTATGCATGCGAGATTATGGCAAACAACGTTAGTGGATGAGAGAAAATTGGCTATAGTAGAAAGAAAGTTTCTAAGGAAGATATGTGGACCTAAAATAAATAATATAACACAAAGATATGAAATAAGATCAAATGAAGAAGTATACAATACCTTTGGAGAACCAAATATAATTGGGGTAATTAGAGCCAAAAGACTAAGCTGGCTAGGCCACATACCGAGGTCTAACATGATTGGAAAGGAGGTCCTAAGTTGGAAGCCACAAGGAAAGAGGCCCTTAGGCAGACCTAAACAACGATGGTTTGATAAAGTCTCAAAGGATCTGACAACGCTAGGAGTTGAAAACTACAGGGAGGTAGCAATGGATAGAGAGAGATGGAAGGAAGTGTGTATTGCAGCAATGGGCCTAAACGGCCTCTGAAGCTGTTTAAAAAAAATAAAATAAAATGGTATTCATAATTTAATTATTTAATTTTTTTTTATCAAGAATTTACATCAGGTATTATGATTTATGAAAAAAAAAAAATTATAAAAGTAATTATTTCAAAAAAAAAATTGCCAATACCACACACTCCTTAAATTAAAGGTGTCACCAATTCTCAATATTTGTTTGTTTTTAATACAAGGGGCCCACCAATTAATGCTGCACCCGGGCCTCTAAAAACATAGATCCGGCACTGCTTACGATTATTATAGGAGAATTCGAGATTCGCATTCTGTATTTAGTGACGATATGAGCTTATTACACGGTGTTTATAGGCCAGTCGCCGCTGTACACAGCTCGTTCTTTTCGATTTCCATCCAAAAAAAAACCCCTCGCGGTAAGTAAAGATTCTCTTTTAACGCATCGTCGGCGGACCACCCCGATACATTTCCAAACGATTTCGTCTTAAGGCGTGTGTGACAAGTGTGTCCCGGCCTTTATACGGCCGCCGGCCGACAATTCGTCCGGCACCAGCAGCCGTTTCGTGAACGAAACTATTTTCGACATTTCCACGTCGACTAAATCGGTCGGCGGTAACCCGTACAAGACTGCACATCCGTGTGTACTTATACCGATACCATCTGCACGAAGATTTGATTTGTTTTCTCCTTTTTTTTTTTACTACCCGCGGTGTCCGCTTTAACGCGTCCTCACTCGTGGATCACCAGACGTGTCTTGCGACCCGTAGTCCCCCGTGTCCTCGGCGCCTCCGATCACGTCCCGTTCTTCAAACGGCTCTTCGGATTCGATCGTTTTTTATACGCTTGTTTTTTTGTTCCATATATATATATAGGTCTACTTGTAGGAATTTTCTCTCTAGCACTGCCAGTAGATTCTGCATACGTTAAATACTGCGGGACAATAGAAATTTATGTGCACAACAGAGGAGGAGGAGAAAAAAAAATCGATCGAGTCCGTCGATTAACAACAATATGTATAAAAACGTGAACGTAGTGAAATTCGGAACGAAAAAAAGAAAAAAAAGCGAAAAAATTGTACGCCCCGAGACCACGAGGACAATATACGCGTTCGATCCTGCCGCCGAGGATTTTTCGCCGGTTTTTAGATCCCTTTTTTTTTTGGCTCCCCCGTTTCTGTCCGTCGCCTGCACCCTCGCGTCTCCGGTTACACTTTTGGAAAGACGACGAGCGAAAAGAAAGAAAGAAAAAACAAACAAACAAACGACAATTTCCTACGCACGAAAACCGCAAGGTGGTCCGCGTCTATAGCACACGAGCAGTACACAACTGCACACGTACGTACACCGGATGTGCCCGGCGGCGGCGGCGGCGACCGACTCTGAAAATCGACTGACGATGGGCGTGTAGAACAGTGCGACGCGCGTATTTGTAATATTTTGTACGGAACGGTGTACCGAATTCCGTTGGTCCCTTCAAAACGCAATAATTATTTCCGATTCCTCGCAGGATCACAGATTAGACGATGAATACAGATGGATCACTCGCGATGTAAACAAAAAAAAATTACGTCATTCGAATCCCCCCCTCGCCATATCAGTGTTACCGCATGGTAGCACAATACGTATATTTACCTAAAATTTAAACATTACTCCCGTGAGATAATCTATTTGTGTTGTTTACATAGTGATTCTGGTTCGGCGATCGTTGTTAAATATACTCGTTTCATACACACAGTTGAAAAAAAATTTGTGCTAATCTGCGTTAAATTTTTACCGGCACGCGATAACAATTATTATGATAACATTATTTGAGATAATGAAGGAGTTGTACTATAATATTGTAAAATACCAACGCAATAATTTACATCGTCGTGTGCGTCTACATTGATATGCGGGGGACCAATCAGAAGAGCGTATTTGCAATTCTTTTGTTCTCGGGCCGAGTGATCCATCTGCTGTATTCATCTAATCTGTGGCAGGATCGTAGAAATAAAACGATTTTTTTCTAATATAAAACGCATCGCGTCCAAAAGGAGTGAATTACTAAGATCACTGTGGGCCGGCAGCGGATTATATAATAGTGATTTGCCGCATACGAGCAAAAAGAAAAATATTATTGTCGCCCGTTCGATTTTGTTTCAAACCTATCGAAATACATTATTCTTTTTTAAATGTATCGTCAATTAAATTTATTATTTTTAAAAATGTACAAAAACTTTACTATAGCCATCGTAAACCATCGAAACACGAATATAGTTAAACAGTTCACCGTAAATTATTATTGAAAAAGTTTCTTTCGACTTTTAAGGTTCGGAAAATTCTTCAATTGTGTGTCCTGCAAGTCGATTTCTGACCGAAAATTCGCCGCTCTAATCATTTGCTTCTTCTGCAGCTCGTAGGTGCGAATCTGACGCTGACCTTGACGCTCTTCAAAACAGCATTGCACTAGTGGCTGTTTCGGTCTCTGCGTAAAAGGGCGCTGACGTCTATATCGGCTTCGGACGGAACCGTTTTGATAACGCGATCGACCGCTGTTTGTGCGTGATAAAAAATTATTTTCTTATGCAAAGTGATTAGAAAACGAATAGTTTAACGATCAGAGACGATACTCGTCGGATTTTAATGGCCGATGGGGCGGAGAGGATCGTTAGGAACGTTTCTGACGTTGGATCGCAGCGCCGATTACGAAGTGGTTTCTAAAACCACACCAAAAGGTCATTGGAAAAAAAGAAAAGTTTACGAGACATTCGATTTTAAAGTTGGTAGTACAACGCCTATATACCTACCAAACCTACGGAAGAAGAAAAACCCGTTGGAAAATGTTCGCGTGTCTTTGAAGGAAAACTCCGCATGTGTGTATGGACGTCGAAACGTGCAATTAAAATAAACCTTAAAATAAACTAAAAAAAAAACGCCCGTGTTTTATTTTCAAAACGTTTTTTTTTTTTCTTAATTGCCGAGGACCAAAATTAAAAATTGACAATCGAACGACCGTTTCTTTCGTATACAAGAGACCGCGAGAATTTCGGATCTCGAATTCGATCTCCCGAAGACGTCGTGAACACTTTTAATTTTTCCACAGGCGTTTTTTTTCGAATAAAATCATTACGGCAATTTCGATTTTATTTATTCGCACGAGACCAGTGGCGTAGCAAGGATTATGTAATGGGGGAGGGGGGATTTAAATTATAAGCTTTTACATTTTTTTGTTAAGTTTGTTGCACAATGCTCACACTCTTATTGAACCACTCAAGGACCAGGTTCAGTGGTGAATATACAAAAAAATAAAAATAAACGAATAAAAATAAAATAAATAAATATATAAGCACTGCAATATGAAATTCTTTTATTATTTTATAGAAATAAGTAGAAAATCTATTGTTATCAATCTGGACTCTGGACGAGTTTTCAAAAGCAGTATGCTTTTACTTGTAAAATGACAAAATATATCATATTTGTTTGCAGTAGATACTAGAATTAATGAAATATATACAATTGTATAAATTGTATACATTTATTAGATTAAAAAGTATAAAAAAAAAAGGCAATGGGGGGAGGGGTTTAAACACCCAAAACCCTCCCCCTGGCTACGCCACTGCACGAGACTCGTATATTATTATTTAAATCGCAGTATATATTTTCCGCCGCGTCGAATCGCGTACATTTTTATTTTATATATCGACATTTTCGTCCGTTTTATACACTTTCTCCGTATTTATTGTTTTATTTGTTTCGATGTAAATTTTTATTATTATTTTGTTTTTTGTTTCACTCCAGTGATGAGCGTGGCACGAGAAAATATTGTCTAGTAAGCGTAGCAAAAACTCGTTTTTTGCCCAATAACGATTCGCGGTTCAACGCGTTTACATCGACACGTTTCTTATAAAATTTCTCCGGCGTCCCACGGATATAATACACGTATATGAAATCGGATTTTTTCCCACATTTTCGCGTTTTATCAAGCAACGATACGAGATACTGTATAGACCGGCCACAAACACGACTCGTGAAACGAACGAACAAGAATAGATACTGACCCGGAATAATAGTTGGACTGTATAATAATATGGCCCACGCGGTATTAACTTGTATAGCGGTGGACAAATGAGAAAATGTTCGACTATATACAGTCGAGTATAGTCGTTGGAAAAAATTGTGAAATCAAAATAGCGTATTTTTTTATTCGTTAAAAAACGAATTTAAAATTCAAACGTAATCGGAAGCGATCGGGATTACAATATATATATATATAATTATGCAAAAATTAGAGGGGGTAAACTGCGTATTATTTCTATATTTTTTTAGACGAAATTTAGCAAAAAAAACTGTTGTTATATTATTTCATTGGCGTAGTGACTATAGATATTATGCGTTTGCGTGCCGAGTTCGTTTTTAAGATCATTAAACCACGAAAATCGATAAATATTGATTGTATACGCGTGTTAATCCTGCAGACCGTATACGGATTTTTATAGATTTTTTTTTATTTAGATTAGAGAGAGAAAAAAACACCCTTTATCTCGGTGCAAATATCACAAAAAAGTAGTACTTCTCGAGTACAATAAACCTTCCGATTCATAAACTACGTGACGTACGACGCGTTTACACTGTTTAAAATAATCGGTTCGGTACGGGAAGGATACGCGCGCGTCATACGGAATATTATCGGTACTCGTTTTCGGACTCGCAGGGACGGACGGTCGCGGTGTTTCGCGGATCCCTGCAGCTGTAGCGTGTGGGAGTTCGGATGTCCTCGTTCGGATGACAACAAATTGACCCTTCGTCGTTTAAGTGCGTGCGTACGGACAAAAAAAAAACGTGGTCAGCGGGGACCCCCCTTTTTTCTTTTTTTTTCCTCGGGTTCCGGTCATTAAAAAAAAAAAAAACCGGTACGAACAAAACGGTGTGACGACGGCCGACACCACCAACAAACGACAATATCCTCTCTCGTTCACACTCATATAATAATAATAATAATAATAATAATAATAATACTCGCTTTATTTTATATACGTGCAGTGCCGCGCCGCGGTTTCCGTCCGCCTGTGACTCTTGCGCTGCGGACCTCGGGCCGGTTTAATTGGGTTAACGGACGACCGGACGGCGTTGTACAGGGTGATGTGCGCGTAAATCCGTGTAAATCTCACTCGAGTGACGCGCCAGTATTGTTACTCGTGTAAGGCAGTGTCGAGACAATTGCGGTCTAGTTAATTGTTATGACAAACCGTATGTGATTACACACGTAACCGTAAATTGTTGACCCTGTTGAACAGGAGGTTTTGACTAAAAGCTAATAAAAAAAAAAAAAATGTAGCGAGCCGCGGGTTGTTGCGGATATCGCTATCAAGTGAATTACTTGGATCTTGGAGTTTTGTTTTTATTATGAATTTGAAAGCAATGTTAAATCGTTGCATTCGATCAAACGATTCTGAACGGAGCTTCGGTGCAATACACTTTTTGTACAAAACTAAAATAATATATGTCTGACGTTGCGTCCAAATTTCAAGTGAAAACACTCAAAATTAACTGTTTTATGAATGAAAAAAAAACCTCTAAAAATAACTATAAATTACTTAAAACTGATTGAAACTTTTTGAAAATTGTTTTAAAAGTCGTATAGTACAAAGATACAGTTCGGTTGAAATTTTCAAAACAGTTGAATGATTATTTTCGAAATTATGGCGAAAAAACCATACGTGACATTGACGAAATCCCATTTTTAACGGTCTTTCGTACATTTTCCGGTAATTTATCGTGTCGCGTTAAAAAAACTGTTGAGAAAATCGACAAATGATCTGTCTAAAGTACCAACTAGACGCGAATTGCTGCCGGAAACAAACTGTGACACTGCTGCTGGTCGAAACTGGTTGTCACACTGTCTTTTTACACTCGTATAGTTCGTAATATTATGTGGTGCAACAACAATGAGATCGGAAACGCGCGAGAGAATATTATAGAATAATAAGAAACGTCATCGGGTACACTGCAAATTTCTTGATTCCGTCGCGCTCTTTTAATATTTCCAAGTATTTACGACAACAGAGAAATATCGTTACAGTGTTACAAATTTTTAAAATTTTCTATATACCTAAATAACATTGTGCGCGCGATGAAAGGCTTGATTTTTTAACGTATTCCTTTCCTTATATATGTATATAACGAAAACCCGCATTTAACTCTATCGCGACGACTGTAACGGGAGACGAAAAAACAATATTAGAATATTTTCTATAACATACATTTTCCACTCGTTTCAGAAAATAGGCTTTTTTTTTCATTTTTTTCCTGCGCGGATAAAAGTATATTGCAATAAAGTTGGGTACTTTATTTTCTTTTCCTTCCCTTTTGGCGTTGGACCGCCATTTAAAAACGACACCAGAGGATACACTGAACGCGTATCGTTATAATGATAAATCATGTTAAACGTTCAATTTATAAAACGTTATGCCTAATAGATGCGATCAAATTACACTATAAATCGGTCGTAATGAGAAGGACAACGTATTGTTTTCACCCGTTGCCCGCCGGTACCTATAGTAAAGTGCGATTTTCAACCGGCGGCGCAACTTGGCGGTAAGGGACCCGTGTGAAAATTTCTATAATGACGCCACTATACTTGCTAAACTGTATTGTTTCGACACAAGTATACCATGATTATTAATATACACGCGTGCATATTAGTTTTTCCTTGACAAAATCAATTTTTCTAATCGTCGTTAATCGATAAAATAAATTTTAAAAATATTCTATTTGTATTATACTTGAGTACAAAAAAAAAAAAAATCTCGTGGCGCGCGCCAACCACGCAGAAAGATTTCACCTCTGCGCAGTTTATAATACGATGACAACGCGACGCGTAATAAAAAGAAGAATATTCCATTATTTCACGGTGAACCGTTCGGAAAAGGATAAGAAATCGATTTGACGAAATCAAAACGCCGGTGGTATACGACGAGATCGTCAATCGTATATCCTGTATTTTTTTTTTTTTTCTTCTATCTTTTCCGTATCCGTCACACCGTCCTAGTCTCTCGTGCTGCAGGGGGATGGCGCAACTACGACGGAACGGTATCGTACTACAACTGTAATTGTGTAAACGGTGAACGAGCCGCGAGAGGAGATTTCGGTCTTTTTTTTTCTTCTTATGTTTTTTTTCATTAAATACGACCGTATTGGAAATGACCATGTCGCGCTCGAGACTTCACGAATATCGTTTCCGCTTGACGTACACCGAGGCCAATTAGAAAATTTTCTCGGGGCCAGAGGGTGCTCGAACGCGCGCGGCGACAATATCGCATCCGTCGAGTCCTCAGAACGGTTGACCGTCCGTTTCCTGTTTCTCTATACGCGTGTACAGTGTGTGTGTGTGTTTTTATATTTTTTTCAACGGGAACGTGGTAGGAAAAAAAACAGAACAACTCTGTATAATATATCGAATAATAATATAAACGTATATAGGCTATATCGAATACGAATGGTCGGGGCGGTGGCTATATACCATATATATACTCGTATAATATATATATAATTACCGTTGTCGAAGAGAAACTGTTTAGTTTCCTGTTTCCAAGGGACCCAACGATCCGTGAAAGTCCTCGTTATCGACTTCCGGCAGTCCGGGGGCGGGGGGAGGGGGCAGTCTACGCGCAGAAGAACTTGGTCAGACCGTCGTCGTCGTGTATCGGTTATGCAGCGCCGCGCATCGACACGACGAGACGACGACGGCGGTGGTGGTCAAATCAACCGGAAAACTCCTCGGCGCGACGACGAATAAATACAAGGCGTATTATTTTATTTTTTATTTTTTTTTTAACGATTATTATTATTTTTTCGTTATTATAAATTTTTTTATTTTACCGTCTATACGCGTTCGGAGTCGTAGAGTTTCCGTAAAAAAAAAAAATTAAATTAAAAATATAGGTAACGATCCGCGGGGTGTGTTGTGCGGATGTCACGCACAAGTGAATTGCTTGGACGAACATTTTTTAGAGCGTATTGTTATCACTATATGCGATAAAAAAAATGGTAAAACACGCGTTCGATTTATTAAAAATACGCAAAAAAAAAAAATAAAAATAAATAAATATGGCACAAAATACGAAAACGAAATTTTTGAATTCTGAAATATTATTATGAACTATATATTAATTTTATCCGAGAGTATATTACGTGAAACGATCATGGGGCGTTTACAGTGTTCAAAAATAAAAGGTCTTCTGTTAGATCTCAGTATGATTTTGTACTGTTTCCACCACTACTGTTTGTCGAATAATTTGGCGCGTATACTCAGCGTCTTTCTTTCTTTTTTCTGCCACGATAATCTTTAGATTTGCCAAAGACAACGCTGACTCTGACGGAGTTTTATAAACGCCTCTCTACGAATTCACCGCTCATTAAATTCGCGAGAACAAAATCAAATCGAATTCCTATGAAAATGAAAAAAAAAAAAATGATAATAATAACCCGACGATATCCTCGAGGCAGTGTGCCTATCCACGCACCCGCGAGTGATTTTTAACTGTGCACTTTTCCCTACCGAATTCCGGAAAGGATTTTTAGGCCGACCCTACGCACGCGAAGGAAACCGTCAAGGACTCTGTGCACTCCTCGAGTACGTCCTCTACGTGTGTGTACCTAACTACCTTAAAACGAGACGTTCTATACCTCGTCACCGTCCTAGAAAAACTCGTATTTTCGTTTCTTCCGGTTTTTCGGTCTCGCGCCGTCGCGTTCGCGTCGACTTTTTAATGGCGTTCCGTTCAGACTGTATAGAAAAGAAAAGCGTAATACAGTTATGTACCGTATTTTATAGATAGACGCCAGACTGGTGGTACGTTGTACAATTATAATAATAATAATAATAGGCGATAAAAATCGGAAAAATGTATTTGGAAAACGGGGTACGGTCATCAGAAAAAAAAAAAAAATTAAATTAAATTAAAAATAAAATAAAAAAACAAATGAGCCCGGTGTTTGCGCGTAGTGTGTCGTGCTGCGCAGAGACACGATATATAATAATGACCGTGTTGTAATCGAAACTGTTTTTCTATGCCTCGTACACTACTACACTGTTTATTTTTATTTTTTTTCACAATATTTTTATTATTATTTTTTTTTTGTACGCGGCAAACACCTGCTCGTCGGCGATTCGTACAACGCCCACATCCACCCGCATGTCACGGGATCCGTCTCCGCCGTGTACAAGCGAACGGCGGAGAACCGCCGGCGCCGCCGCCGCCGCCGTCGTCCTTACGCAACGAGGACCCGCGGAGTCCTTCTTATTTTTTTATTATCCCTCAGCCGCCGGCCCTTTAATTTCTTTTTTCTTAATATTTATAAGGGTCATTATACACGAGTGAGTGAATACGCGCGCGGACTGCGGAGAAAAAAAAAAAATAAAAATATACCCAAATACCTCTCCGCGGTCCGTTATATACATTTTTTTTTTTTTTTTTTTTTTGTCATACAAACGCGTTTTTTTTTATTTATTTAATTAAATACATTATTGTAACGAGTGTTGTGTGCGTGCGCGTGTGTGTGGTGCGCTCTGGCCGCAGTCTGCGTTATCGGCACATCGGCGGCACTGCGGTGAAAACGTTTTATTACGAAGACTGGGGCGGAAAATAAAAACGAATTATTATTATTGACTAAACGGTTGTAACGATCGTAATTCGATAATCGTAAATCGATAAACGCCGCGGAAGCCTATAAACCGAGCGATTTCTTATTGAGATTACACGACGAACGGCGCGCGTCGTTTACCGATTAAAAAAAAAAAAAAACTGTTTTTATTCGTCGCTCCCTCAGTGGCGTATATGAGACTTCACCTCAGGGGGCGATGGTAAAAGAACTCCCCCCCTTCCCACCAATAAAAAAATTATATGTAGGAATATAATTATTGAACAAAACACATTTTATTTATTCAGATAATTTTTGATAACTATAGTGTTACCAACATTTTCATAAAAAATACTTGTAACTTATAACACAAAACAATATAAAATAATATAATTTTTTTAAATCTCTTGGGGGGCGATTGCCCCTATCGCCTCCACTCAAATACGCTACTGCGCTCCCTCCTCGTGTTTATTGTTCTATAGTTTTTACATAACTGTTTTTCGTCCGATTTCCACCATCGATTCTCTCTCTCGCGCGCGCGATAAAACAAATATTTTACGTCAAAATATAGCCAAACACTCTTTTTTTTTTTTTTGTTAAAGGCTGTTTTTAATATAAGGAGGCGATGGAGCGACGAGCTCGGGTGTTTGGCGATAGGTATTTACGCACCGGGGCACCAGAGTACACGTGACGTTTTGGCTGGACAGCCAGGGACGAACCGAAGGGTGTTCATTGAGGGGGGTGTTGTGTTACACCACCCCTGCACTCGGCAATATTTGATTTTCAGTCGGCAGAATGGAAATTATTTTCGCCTGAATTAAACCGAACTGTTTTAAAACGAAGAGAAGAAAATTAAAAATAAACTGTTAAAACGTTAGTCAAACTGTTAATTTGTCAGTTAGGAAACAAAAATTATGAATTATCAAATTCTAGTCGGCAATTTTGGAGACTACACGCCACAATGACTTTTTTTTTCTGAGATCGTCCCTGCAGGGGACAGCGTCTGATCGCACGCGCATAAAGTAGTTTAATTTATTTTAGGGCGCCGTGTAATCTTCGTTACTAGGACACCGCGCATTTGCGCCACTGGAGTACGGTGGGCGAAATGCAGGTAATCTCCCGCGGTAGCTGTAAACGGTTTCTCAACGGTTTTCGATGGAAAACGATTATTTCGATTTCTCGTTGTTTCCACATATTTACTCGGCGAACATTTCTCGAAATCTGTCCAGTTAAAATATAGAAAACGCGTACAGTTATTATTATTATTTTTTTGAAGAATGAACCGCTGCAGGGAGAAACGGGGAAAAGAAATGAAAAAATCGAAAAATATTTTTTTTCGCGTGAGTATTAACGAGCGTTCAACGAAAAAGAATCTTCCGCGGGACCCGGCTGCTGCAGGCCTTATCAAGGCGTGTGCGAGAGTTTTGGAATCGTTTTTCGACGGGAAATATATCATTATAATTGTTGTGAATACGCGTTTTCGGTTTCGTAATGGCCCGTTAATTGAATTACTCGTTATTGATTTGTATTTGTTTTTACGCGTAGCGTGTTATCGTTTTGGGGGAAAAAAAATAATTATTTCGTAATATTTATCTCGTCCGCGCGCGCGCGCGTATAAACTGTTGACACAAACGTTATTAATCTCCGTGCAACGAATCAAAAGTGTGCGCTTATAACACACGGACGAATTAAACGTGTAAAAAAAAAATACAACGAAATTCGTTATATTTTAAAGTTTTTTTTTCGGTGTAATTTATGATTTCGAGTAGCCTGCAGTCCGTACGAGCAGCAGCTAGGTCACGCGTCAACAACAGTCGACAACACTACTGCACTGCACTGCAGCCTATACACTGAAATCCTTGAAAAATTCGTATAAACATTAATAATACGCGGCTCGGCAATAACAATATTATATAGGAACGAGTAAATATTTACCGATATTACGTAATAGTGTCGGCGGGCGACAAAAAAAAAAAATTAACCATCACGTTCTCGTATACGAGTATATGACTTTTAAATAAAAATTGTATTTAAACGCGAGAACGTCGATTCCTTTTTTGAAATCTATAACAAATCCGTTCTTTTAAATATCTCCGTTGTATATATATACTATTCAACGCGACTGTTATAATATTTTCTAATTGTCTATAATATAGTGTTTCGGGAGTTCGGAAAAATATTCTCGAAATTCGTCCTTTTGAAACTCTCTCTCTTTACGTTACCGATGAGCTGATTTACCGAGTTTTTTTTTTTTTGAAAATTATTCGCGAAGAAACGCGGACTGTAATAATTGTCATTCAAATGTATACGTTTTTTTTTTTTTTTAATATTAAATTTCACTCGAAATGTGTTTATAATGACATTTTATTAAGGGGCTTTTGGCACTTGATACGCATTTTTATACGACGGTCCGGAGAATCGCCGAGTACGAGATTTAAATGTGTTTCGAATTATAAAAATGTCAAAAAATCAGCGAAGAATTTTTGCATATATTGTACATTTTTTTTTTCGATGACATAAAAAAAAATTATATTTATATATTATTGGTACAATACGATTTCCGAGTTTAAAACAGTAAAATTAGTCACTAAAAATGTATTTATTATTTTTAATATTTGGAACTAACAAGAGAAGACTGATTGTCTATACATATACATATATGGTCAGTTTACGTATTTTTAATTATTTAACGACTTATAAATAATTCGCTTAGACTGTTTTTAAAGCGAAGCTCTCTTGCGTCACTATAGCGGAAGGGACCGAACCGCGAAAAATCGTCACGAAAAAGCGCGACATATATTATTATACACCGTTCGCTGCTGCAGTGTTGCCAGACGTACGATAATTATCGTATTTATACGGTTTTTATTGTTCATGTACGATGTACGAAATCGATATAGTAACACATAAATATACGATAGTTTTGATGTTTTTTTTATTATTATACGATATTTGACCGTACCAATGTACCATATTCATCAATAACCAGCTACTAGAAAATATGATATCTGACGATAATGTCACAGAACAGATTCAATTATTATAATTATCACAATGCATAAGTGTGTTGTCCGTCGCGTGACAATTATTCTCGGTTTGATCGACTCCGTAACCGGAGCGAGAAATCTTCGCTTTCGTCGAGGGTCTCCGAGATCCATACGGTTTTTTTTTTAAATTTGGAATTAGCTTTTATTATTTCATCCGATCCGAGCATTGACCGGACGTTTCGATCAGTATATGTATACGAGTTTAAGAGAGTTAGCGATCCAGGATGCGTGTGTCGCAACCGTATTCTGGAGCACAACTTATGGACATACGAAATGGTACCGGTCACCCTGCAGCATCTCTGCTGCTAAAGTCTGAATCGTATATGAGGTGTCATTTTTTACGGGCAACAATTAGCTATTGGCAAATTTAGTGTAATTATTAGGGCTAGGATGGCATATTTTTTTTTTTTTGCTACTTCTGATTACTGGTTTTGTTTGAAATGCCCGCGAATTGCGTCATGATAAAACTAATGGTGGTTATTTTATTTTGCATATTTTAAATAAAATGCATATTATCGTATGTTTCAACAATAAACATCTAAAATGCGTGTTTTATTGTGTATTTCAGCCGTGGCGGTTGGTAAAAGAAGAAAATAGAATATTATCAAAAAAAAATTAAATAAATACAAAAGTACTTGTACGCTATTCAGTTTAAGAGTATATACCGGAACGCGCACGTTGAACGAAAGCCGTAGCGATGCCAGGCGGCTAATATCTACTCTGCCATTGGCTGTTGGCCCCCCAGGCGGCTAATTACTGTTCTGTCATTGGCTGTTGCTGTCGGCAGCAGTCGGCTCACGACGGTTTCCGCCAATCAGAATACCGACACAGAATCTCGCCTGCGCGAAATGAACCAATTTTCGTCCGCCGCCCGGTAATACTCTTAAACTGAATAGCTGAATATATATAATAATAGGTATATTAGCTACGTATGTATTTAGTTATTTCATTTATATCTCACCTTATTCGTCATATAAACCCGTATAACTGCAACAGATTATTCTACAATATTACAGCATTTGAGTTGTCGTAGTCGTTGTTCGATGTCAACATCATTGCTTCGTGTAATACTTTTCGAATAAAATTAATAGTTTATAATAATATTTTTAATGTTTTAGAGTCGAAAAATTTTGTTTTTGTATTTTGTACCATATATATTATTTTCTTTCGTTGCATATTTTTAATAAATCGAATGCATATTTCATCATTTTTAATTCCATATAAATCCTAGCCCTAGTAATTACATATATATAAAAACCGGCGAAAAATTGTAATTGCGCTATTATTTTATATAGGTACGCGTGTGCCGGCGGCGGTGGACGCGGTAGCGGTCGACGGGCACGTGTCCGAATGCCGCCGGTCGGCGGCGGCGGCGGCGGCGGAGCAGTTCAATTGTCCGGAAAATTATACGTTCGTCACGGTGTCGTGGCTTGTCGTTTTCCCCGTACAGCCGCTGACCGCCCGCAGAGACCAGCTAACCGTTTTGACTTGACACACCGCACACGAGCGGTTAGGTCACGTCCGTATATTGTCGTCGGTCGTGTGTACGGTCGCGGTGCGCTTACTCGATTTTAGACACGTTATCTTAAGAAAATTCACTTCTTCTTCTTCTTCTTCTTCTCGTATCGGCCAGTGTTTCCTCATCGGATTCCTTTCTTTTCCCCGATAATCAATGATTCCTATCATTTCGTCCGTGACTTCTCTTATGATATCCAACGATATCTTTTATTTCGCATCCGCCACGTATCAAAATACATTCAAACAAATGGCTTGATGTTTGTATCTCTCCACACTCGCATTTCGCATCGTCTGTCATTCCCCATCTCTTTACGTTGTCTTTAGTCCTTCTCACTCGTGTCCTCGGGCGATTGAGAGTTTTCCGCATTGTCCACGGTAGGTTATGTCCCGTTGGTAAGAGTTCTGTGGGTACTCCCCAATCTGCGAGTGCTCTCTCTTTTGTACGTGCTTTCCGTTTTTCAATCCGTGACTTACCAAAGGGTTTGCCCTTAACGGTGATGTCGTTTTCATTGAGTAGTTTCTTGATTTTATTCGTTTTTCCCTTTCTATTTTAGCTGCTATCTCTCGTCTTATTTCGGGCGGCGCTATTCCGCTTAAGATTTGTACTTTATCAATGGGGCGGTTGGTTGTAAGCATCCTGTTATTAATCTTATCGTGTCATTTAATGCTGTATCGACTTTCTTCGTGTGGGATGACTGTCGCCACACTGGACACGCGTATTTCCCAACTGAGTAGCACACAAAGCAAGACTAGATAGTCTTATCACATATGGGTCAGCACCCCATTTCGTTCCTACTAATTTTCTTTATCAGCTGGTTATTTCTCGCAGCGATCTTTTTGCTTACACTCTCACAGTGTAAAACTGACTTAAGGAGCCCGGTGCCGGTTCTATTTTATAACTAAAAATTAGGCTTTACAGGAGAAAATCTCAAGAAATTGACCGAAACGAATTTTGGTTTTTTTTTTAAACTTAAAGACAGCGAATTTAACTCAGATTTTTAAAATACGTCTTCCGCATCCGTTTGTAATTATTGTTGAAAAAAAACTATTGATTTCGCGTTAAGTTTACGGTATTTTACGGCTGAAAATATATTTAATATCACAAAACGATTGACATTGTTTTGAATTTTTTTTTGAAAACTTGTTCTCACCTTTTATTTCGTTTTATTCTGTAGAATTTTAATTTTCAAACGGTTATCCGATAATATTATGAGTTCTCAAATAAATTTTTACAAAAACTCGCACATATTACCCGCGAGTAATTTGGCATTTAGGTTTTAAACAACGGTATAGGGTCGAGAGGTACTGCATATTTTTTATAGTAAAATTCAACTTTTCGGAGACGTTCAAATGCCGTTTATACGGCCGATCAAAATTAAATAGCGTTTGATTCACCGACAGGAAATTGTGAATTTTCAATAATACCGCACGAAATGTAGAATGTCGAAAATGACGAAAAACCGTTTTCGTATTCGTTCCGACACCGACGAAGACTAACAGAAATTATTATTTCTTTGAGTGAATAAAAAGTAATTTCGAAAACGGTCTATAAATGAAAAAAAAAAAGGATTCGTCAATAAATTCTTGGAACATAATAATCGTCGGTTCGTGATAAAAATTTAAAAAAAAAATCACTCTATAGTGCGCAAACGTACACGCCGTTTCTAAGAATATCTCGTATGATTTCGTTAAATTATTATTTAATATTATTCGTATGTTATATAGGTTAGGAGTACGTGTGCCGCCGTGTCATCATGAGTAACGCGTCGTTTTTTTTTTTTTTTACTGAACGAATTATAACAAACGAAATAAAGAACGCGTGCTCGCCCGAATCCTTATTTCGAAACGATAATATAATATAATGTATAATAATATAAAGTTCGTGTATTTATGCCCGCTTGTGTGCGCTCACATCATATAATATTATGACTGGCGAGCGTGTTGTTTGAGGCGAAAGTTTTGACGTAACACGTCCGAGACACGCTCGCGTCATAAGTATAACGTTTTTTTTTTTTTGTATAATTTTCCCCGACAAAAGACTGCTTGACGTGAAATATGCGCGTAACGATTATGAACTCTCGTTGCCGGCCAAAAGAAGCGTGGTTTTCTATTGGAATTAATTTCCGAAAAACTATCCTTCGCTTTTCAAAAAAGTCCTTAGGTGCAGTGCACATCACGATGACCGCGCTTTTTCGTTATATACGTAATATAAAGCAATTTATAACAAAAATATCGTAGTCGGTATTTACTAAAAGTCGCTGCAGGACCAAAAAGTTTAACAGTCGGAAGTCTGCAGGCGGAGTTGTCGTTTTTCTGGTGTTGCGGACATTTTTCTGCGATCGAACCATCGCGTTTTCGCGTCAACGAATATTGGTAAAAAAAAATCGTTCTCGTTAATACTGAGATTACCGTCGTTCAATATTGTTTTTTCCAGTTCTACAGGGTGTTCATTAGACGAATATTGATTTGTCATTGTGTACGAAACGTGGTAGGTATGTGTTGTTTTCGTCCAAGTTGCAGCCGAATACGCGTACGGCGTTTGCGAGTCCTTTAAATATTATTGTGGTGTACCGCTAAGGTTATGGTCGGTAAAATTTAGTATTACTTTATTCGCATTGTATTACGTTGAACACAATATTTTTAAAACGTACTTGATCGATTCATACTGCATCATTTATAGTTTATTTGCATCGCATTTATATTCGATATAACATTGTCGTAGAGTCCACTATTATCATTATTATATTGTTATTACACAGTCTGCGAAACGTGGACCGTAAAGAAGTATGAAAAAGATAGGTTGGAAGCGATGGAGATGTAGATTTGGAGAAGAACAACGAGGACGAGCTGGACAGAGAGGAAAAGGAACGACACAATCTTACAAGAAACAGGTGAAGAAAGAAATATCATTACAGCTATTATGAAAAGGAAAATGAAGCTCATCGGACATATGATAAGACATAACGATTTTGTCACTAACATCTTGGAGGGTAAACGACCAAGAGGAAGACCAAGACAATCATACTTCAACGACATCAATCAACGAATGGGTTTCACTTTATACCAACACCTAAAGAATACGGCGCGTGATAGAGAAGTTTGGTTACAACGACAACGCTTTACCTATAGAATTTGATGATGATTACACAGTCCATTATATTGTTTTTTTTTATTTATTCAAATTGTATTGGTGAGGAGGACCGCTAATAACGTTTTGTGCAAACCAATTTGTTTGACCGTTGTCGCAGAGCCGTCTTAAGGTTATGTGAGACCCAAAATAATTTGGGGCCTTTGAACACTTAAATTATGATATATTATCAAATATATATATTTGTTTTTTAACACGTAATATATTATAAGTATATTAGATAATAAAAACTATACTTTATTAATAAAAAACTAAAACGTCAAATTTTATTAGAATCTCTGTTACTTTATTCTTTATTATGATAATTTCAAAATGTTAAAAATTTAAAATTTAAATATTTTTTTTTGTCGTCGAAGATTTATTAATTTTTTTTAAAATATCTAAGTAAAAAAAAAATAATAATTAATATGTTATTTTCTAAATAAATTCGGGGCCCTTAGGATTTGGGGGCCTCGGGCTCGGTCCCTCCAGGCTCACGCCTTAAGACGGCACTGCGTGTTGTTGTACAACGAACAGATACAAACATTTTGTGCTTCCACAAATCCTATTTCATTATATTCCACTAAACATACTTTATTATATACGTTGAAATACGGTATGTGTATCGAAACGGGTTATGTTTTAACGTGGTGTAGAGCGTTTTTTCTTCTTCTATCGACGTTACTCTTTTGCACAGCAAAAACCGTATCGAAAACCGACGAGTCGTTATTTTTTTTCTTCCCGTTCCGCTCTCTCTCTCTCTCTCTCCAGCGGACGGATTCGTTTCTTCTCATGGTCCACTATCACACACACACACATTTATATAATAATAATATTATTATTGTAATTTAATTTCCCCCGCCCCGATTGACCGGCCGCGCGGTCGTTTCTCGTTAGTGTCCGTCATTCCGCGTGCGCGCGCTTCAACAGAGAAACACACACGTCGCACACGTTCGTGCACTCGGCATAATAACGTTATTATTTTTATTATTATGATTATTATTATAATACAAAACGCGTTATATACTCAAACGGCCTGGTCCGTTGGCGGTCGGTTGTGTGTATAAATTATTATAGTACGTACGTTTTGCACGAGGAGAGTGGCTCACGAACGGTGTGCCGCACCGTGAAAGTACGTTGTGTCGTTCGGTAAATGTGCCGCGGCCGCCGCCGTCGGTTTTAGCGCGCGTATTCGACGAGATCGGACGGCGGGAGAGACGGAGGAGACGGAGACACGGATGAGACGATTGAGATGTCCAAAACGCCGTGACACAACAGTCATTATTATTTGAAAAAAAAACACACACACGCACTGCCGCCGTCTATTGTTCGGCGCTCCTCTAGTAAAGAAAAAAAAAATAAAAATTATTAATATATTTCATATTACACGCGTGTACGGCACGAAAAAACGATGACGCGTTAGATTCGTTATTTTTGTTTTTCGTTTTACACGCGAGTTGAATAATATCGAAACGTCGTGTCCGAGACGAGCACACTACTCCTGCTGCTCCTGCTGCTGCAGGACACGACTGTATATGACGCGACGGAGGCGTCAACGCGTCTCATTTAGACCGGGTGGGCGCGTGAAAAAAAATGAAATTAAATACGAATTATTGTTGTTTTTTTTTTTAATAAAACCGTTTTCCTTTTCCTTCGAGTATATATTATATAGGCCGCGATTATCAGTGTTGATAGAAAATAACAGTAACAGTGATTCGTATAACAGTTACTAGACGAGTAACAATATAACAAGCTGTTACTCGGAAGAAAAAGATAACAGTTACTTTTTTTTTTTTTAAAAGCGTATCATATGAAATATAACAGTCTATACAGTCTAAAATTGATAAACAATCAATAACCAGTTATCGCGACTCGCGACCGTCAGAAAAACCACAAATATCGTTATCACTCATTAACTTTTATTGTTTTTAGCATTTGATATTTTAACAATTGTAATATACATTGTTACTTGTCTAATGAGTAAACCGTTATTATTATATACAATACACATCTTTTTTTTATATATGTAATAATAATTCAAAACGTTAACATATACATTAAACAGATTATAACATTTTACTTTTTGATGCGACACAATCTTTCAGGTATAAATCCGCATCATTTTGTTTACAATAAGTTATTGTCCCTATACAGATATATTTATAGAAACGATCAACTGATAATACCACCCCTGGATTTGAGTCTGAAACATAACAATATTGGCTTTGGGTCGAAAAAAATAACAGTAACAGTTATTTTCACTGTTATTTTATTTGTAACAATAACAATAATTGATAACAGTTATCAATTTTTATAACAGTTCAGCATCACTAGTTGAGACAAAATAAGTGAAAATTTATCTAGATAAAGATAAACGATTGTTTGCCGAAAATCATCTAGGTAGATACAGATAAAGATGACGCATACACTTAAATCGTCTTGGATAAGATAATAGACGAGTGAAATTTATCCAGATAATATATAAATTAAAAATTATGAATTATTTGAATAATCGTGTTATTAGTTATTAACAAGGGGTGTATATTATAATATACAGGTATATACATTATTACACACACATGTATTTATATATATATGTGTGTGTGTCCAAGTCTCCCTGGAAACATTCCCAGGTGACATGTTTTCTTATTTATTGCAAGAATACCAAAAAAAATAAGTAAATTGATTAAATGTTTTTTATCTAGATAATAACGAGAAAGATAATGATTTTTTTTTTTATCTAAGATAACCTTCAGATAAGTAAAACAATTTTCATCTAGACGAAATAAAAGATAAAAAAATATTATCTAGATAAGCCTGAACACTGGTGATTATATCGGCGTTTTAATATTTATATATATATATATACGCTCTTGTAGCAGCCGGCCATCGTTTCGTTTTTCGTTTTTAATAATACTTTTTTTTTTAATCCATAGTAACGACCCGTTCTAATCCGAAGACTGGAAAATCAAACGCGACTCGAAAAACACACGGTCTAACGCGTTCCTGTCTGTAGAACAACAGTCCGGCGAAAAAGGGACATTGGAAAATGGAAATATTTATTTAAATCAAAAAAAAAATCCCACGGTTACAAAACTGCGTCAACTCGCCTAACGTTTTCTAAAACTTTTTTTTTTCCAATCGTTATTGTACGTAATATACGGTTTTTATGAACAGTAGATTTTTCCACAGGATATGATTCTGAAGTTTTAGAGATTCATTTAATATTTTATTATATTCGAGTTGGTGAATTTTTACTCCGTGAGACGACGTCATTCGATACAGTAATCGTCGTGCGTGTCGCCTTTGCCGGCTGAAACAAAACTTATGCCGCGAGTCGTATACACATTAGACGAG
Organism: Slavum lentiscoides; assembly: GCA_032441835.1. Lineage (NCBI taxonomy): Eukaryota > Metazoa > Arthropoda > Insecta > Hemiptera > Aphididae > Slavum > Slavum lentiscoides. Next base: position 12,867,763 of record CM063717.1, read on the forward strand.
AGAAATAACCGCCTTGCCTTTTAATTTGGAAACGCGTCTGCGTCGTATATTATTATTCGTAACATTAAACGAATTGTCGCCACCAGGAAAATGATTATTTGAACGCGGCACAAAGGAAAAGTTTCGCTTTTGCGAACGCAGCGTGAGTTACATACGGTCAGGTCTTAAATAGGTGTACGCGCGTCAAAACGGATATAAAACGAAACATTATTATTTTTGGCTTCTACGGGAGCAAAGGAAAGGAGAGTTCCTTGTGCAAAGTAATTTTAAACAAGACTTTAGTCTTTGTTCGGCGTGTGTAGCGGTTTTCAGAATTTCGCGTGTTTCGATTGATTAAAAACTATCGTTTACGTATTGAAAATAATGTTTAGAGACGAATTTCGTGTTTACCGAAAGAAAAATTATTCGAGTGAATTATTACGGACAGCAGTTAAAGAAATTTGACTTTTATCGGTAACGGCATGATTAAAAAATCAGGTGTGGCAGCAGTTGTGTGATACGCGTCCTACGACGTCGTCCGTGCGCCAAACATTTCTGTGTAATTTATGTAATACACGCTATGACGTAATTGAAATAAAAGAGCGGGAAAAATATTTTTGTACCACTGATTATGGCGCCATAGAGTAATATGTTTGGCGCACGGCTGACGTCATGATTTCATGGAATAACAATTTTTTTGGTTTTTCTTTTCCATGACTGCGCAAAATTCACCGATATTAGTAAAGTTGCTGCCATACCTAATTTTTTAACCAAGGGTAGTTGCGCGTCAGGTCGATAATCGTATTAAAACACGAATAGCTGTGAGTATATAACAGTGATTTATCGAGTAAAGTATTTTAAAACCGAGCAAATTTCAGAGACGAATATATAGTACTGGAAAAAAAAATTAATATATACAATACGTACGTATAAAAAAGAATAATGATTAAATTTGTTGGTTTATGTGGTATCCATAAAATTAGAACCCGGAAAAAAAATTAAAGATTTAGTCGCGCCTATATATGTGTATATATTAAGCTACTCTTATACGTAAAAAATGAAAAAAAATGTACACTTTCAAGACTCGAAAGATTGGGTGTACACCACTCTTTCGAACCGCGTTTACAAAAGCCGTTACCAAATACGAGCAAAAGCTTTTTTTTCTCTCAAATCTAAACCGCTTTTTTACGTTTTATACTCTACGTTTTAAAAATCTCAAGCAAATATCCCGTTTATATGCTATAATAGTAATAAGTGTGTATGGTCAATATAGGAACGGACGTTTAAATTAAAAGATCATTTTTATTAAACGTTTAATCGCCGCATACGTAGTATTTTAAATAATTCGTTTATTTCCTATACGATTTCTAATAAAAAAAAAAAAACTTAAAATATATCTTCAGGAATTCGGAAAAAAATAACACCTACTGTATATATATTATGGTTTCTTCTCGATATCAAACGTTTAAACGTTGTATTTGAAATATCGAACCGTCTATTTATATACGTATACGGTTGGAATACAAATATACATTTTATTATTTCTGAAAAAGGTGAACGAATTATATAACAGACGTCGAAAAGAGAATATTTCTACAAAAAAAAAATCACGCTCGTATACATTCGCCGACCCAAAATTCATATTCGTTTTTCACAATAAATTTGTTTTCAAACGGTTCTGTTGTGTATTAGCCTTCCGATATTCTCCGATAGCCTCGACGACACCAATATATGATTATATATTTTCGATTTTTGCATAAAAAAAATATATAATATATAAAGAGCGTACAGAGTGTAGTGACCGGAGACTACAATCGCGCGGTTTTCAAAGTAAAAAAAAAAAAAGAAATAATCGCGCAGTATCGCGCGAACACAAGAAAACGACGTCAAAGCCGATGGTCTCCAATAGATATTCCGCGTTTTGCTTCGCCACCGCGCGACGCTAGGATTGAGATCTGACGGCGGAGAGAAAAAATAAAAATAAATAGAAAAACGTATAATAAAAAATGAAAATAAAACGCGCCTATACAGGAGGTACGCGTCTCTGTCTCGAACGTTATTTGAATATTCCGAACAATTGTCGTCACATTCACGCGTCCACGGAAACGCTAGCGGGGCACAATGCGATTAACATAATTCTAGTACACAAATACACGTTTTACGTTCGAGTTTTTTTTTTCTTCTATACAATACATATTATAGAAAAATTATGCAAACGAAAATTTCCGAAACGCCAGTCACTACTGGATGCTGCGACGTGGCGTCGGCGTCGACGACGACGACGACGGTTCGAACGCAGCTATTTATGTGTTTATAATACGTTCCTACACTGCTAGAATTGTGTGTGTGTGTGGGGGGTGGTTTTTTTATATTCTCTCAAAAACTAAATAAAATAAAAAAATATACCGAAAAAAATCGTTGACTGCACTTCTGTTAAAATATGAAATCGCGGTCACTGGAACTGTAATGTACTTAACTGCGTCTCTATATTCGTATACAGTGGACGTTACAATGAACTCAATACGTGGAACGCGTATGTCATTCAAAATATGACCGCAGAAAGGAGGCCGCCATATGCATTTCATAAGATACAAAAGTCATGGACGATACGATAAAATATAATTTTTCCATGATATTTATCGTTTTTTTTATTACATGCTTTTAGACAACAGGACACAAATAACGACGCGCTCGTAGTATTGATGTTGATGCACCAAAATCGGTTATTTTTACATAACGGAATTGGTAACAATAACGGGAAAATATAAACGGAATGCATATGGCGGCTAACTATTAGGGTCCATATATTTTAATATACGAGAATTATACACTCACGCTTAACAGTCGACAAAACTTAACTACTAATTAAACTTTAAGATATAAAAGGGCTCGGTACGACTTTCTAAAAAAAAAATCTACGTGGAAGTTACGAGGAAAAAAAATTACCTACTCAAAGCATAAATATTTGAGTTCCGATAATTTAGGACTAAACGCGCGACAACAGTCGCAGTAAGATAATACACACAGTCCTTCAATATTCTCCGTCCACACTTCAAACGCGTATTGACACGGGTATTTCAATGGTGAGCAATAAACTACTTACTGTATAAGATTAGAACTCAAAACGTATTATTTTTGTATTCAAAACGTATTATTTTTGTATTCACTGTATCCTGCAGTGAACGTCTAAGCATATTATTATAATTATGTTGGTTTGAATACGAATCACACATCAAATACGTTAAAAAATATCACGAGATTAAATTTTAAAACACGGAAGGAGACTTCTTATAGTCATGCGATGTTTTACGAAGAATCTATTGGAAATTCCGTTTGAATTCGGCAATGTGCGTTTGAAGTTTAAATTGTGCAAAAACGAAAATGTATAAAATGCTCGATAGAGCCTAAAACCGATGTAGAAATCGTAAAAAAAAAAAAAATCAAATTCTTTATTCAATACGTCTATATTGGTAAACAGTAATCGATAACTGATGTAAGAATATCGGATATTCAAAATGAAATAAATATTTTCAAGCCGAATTGAAATCTAGTAATTATTGAAAAAAAAAGAAATGTAAAATCCTTATGTTAAAATAGAAAAATGCGATTCGGTTGCTGCCTCGTAACACGTACACCACGAATAAAGATCGTGGTCCCGAGTGATTACTATATTGGTCATATTCGAAATAAATTATTTATGCGAAAAACAGTTGTAAACGGGGAATTCACCGATGGTTATTTAAAAAACGAAAACTCAACGACCACGAAACTGTTTGAAATTGAAATCGAAAATCGTAATGAATTTTCAGAAAATTCTAAAGAAAACGAGACGAGCAAAAACGTTTTAATGAAAACCGAAACGTTTTTCGTTCGGTTTCGATGCGATCGGTGCGATCCATCCTTTGTTGCTCTCGTCTGTTAGATAGAAAAAAGTGTGAGATCGTGTGCGTCTTCGGCGAGCGGGAGATATCGCGGAAGAGAGACGGAAAAAAACACACATAGACCGTCGAAGATTTAGTGTTGTTCCAGACGTTTTTCCTCGTTTCGTATACGCGTTATATATAATATATTATACTCTTACGATTATATTTATATAATATAATAATATTCTTTTCGGTCCGCACGTGGTGGTGGTGGTGGTGGTGGTGGTCGGTCCCTTACGAAAATAACGCGGATATTCTCATATACTTTACCGTATTCCCGGTGGCGGTATAAATCACTGAGGCGACGTTGCTGGACCGAGTCGTGTCTAGAAATAAACGTATAATACTCGTATATCCACCCCGCGGCGGAACGAATACGGTTTTATATATAGTTCGCCCTTCTCATCTCATCTCAACAAAAAAAAAAACGCGACGAAAGTTTTTTTTTTTTATAAAAAAAAGCTAAAGAAAATTCGGAAGAAAAGACACTTTTCCCAGTGGTCGTCTAACGTTTATAATTCCTCGGCGAAAACGTTTATTTCTTTCCCGTATCGTTTTTCACGTATAAAAGCTCCGCGGAACGCTCGGAACGAACCGCAATATTCAATTCTAAAAAAAAATGATTTAAACTCCTTAGCCCAGGAGTTATTATGGAAATCGGTTATTGGTACTTTTAATTTAATTGTCATTTTACATTTTTGACCATACGCTTCAGTGTATTTACAAAAAAAAGAATGCTGATGTATTCGTACCTTCTGTCAGAATTCTAAGTAGTTTTCTAGCTTTGTCATTTGGCAATATCATTTTTTTTTACATTAACAATACTTCAAAGAAAAATTGTCGATCCGTCTGGAAAGATTAAAAAAAAAAACTCTTCTACAGGAACAGGAACGACTATAAAATAGTACACGGGTCAGCTACGGTTTTGTTGCGGAAATAACGGTTTTCGGAGAAATCAACATTTTTTTTTCCCCCCCGAAATAAGAAAGAATAATTTTTTTCAATATAGCGGACACGCGCTAGACTCTATACGAGGGTCGTGGAGAACGTAAAACAAAAAAAAAAAAACGGCGAAAGAGAATTTTTTTTTCCTGGAGCCGTTCGCCGTCCTATCGTACACGGAATAGGAAGTCGAGTGCCGTTAACGCGATCGAAAATCACGCGAAATATGAACGCGATTATTGCTCGAGACGTTTTTCCACTGTAAAGCGACGGGAGATGAGAGACTCGGATTTCGTCGCGACACCGCGGAGACGAAGGGATTCATTGGCACTTCGTTTTGGAAAATCAATCGTTTCCGCGGTTACTGGAACCACAGATAAGATTAAACCAGATAGTTCACTCTTTGATTTACTGATAATTCGGCCCTCCTGAGATCAGTTTGTGCACATTCGATAAATTAAATTACTGTACATATTTTTCTACAATAATATTATTATTGTATCCAATAACTTTTATCTTATCTGTGGTACAATAGCGGGACGGATAGTAAACAGTAAAAATCAGTGCTGTACATTTAAAGAACTCATAAAAAATTTTTTTTCCCCTCTCAGTGATGACACTGATCTCAGGAGGGTTTTAGTTTGTTTACATTTTTGAGAATTACATGGGCAAAATAGGAAATTTTAAAGAGTGAACCATCTGGTTTTATCTTATCTGTGCTGGAACGGTTCACGTGCAGCGATCCTACTCGAAGTCTTCGAGCTTCGGGAATCCGTGGATAAATTCGTTTTACCGTGTACAACACGTATAATCGAATATAATGAGCGTTTTTGGAATATTTTCACAAGCGCCGCCGTCGTATACAGTTTCTGAACATTTTATGTCGCCGAGCGTGTAGCTGGTTATCCTGGGCGATGGCCGAGCGTGTGGCGCAGGACGTAATCCCGCGATTCGGTCATATCACTATTCGGCCGTGTAATGTCCCTGTGCGGGGGCGACGACGAGATTTACGACGTCTTCTGCTGTTGATGCTGCTGCTGCTGCTGGTATTAACGGTTGCGCGCGTTTAAGGACACGTGGTGTCCCACAGGAAGACGAGCGGTGCCGGGCGGATGCGCGCGCTAACAGCGGCGCGGGAACCAGGTGGTCGTCGGCAGTGTCTGTCTGCGTCTGAGGAGAATTATGCGTGGTCCGGCCCCGTCGACGACGGACTGCGACCACGTGTGCTGGCTCTCTCTCATCCCGTCGCCGGCAACTGTCCCTTTCCGCCCCCGTTCCCGCCACGCGAAGGGTCCTTCGCCGGCACAGCAGTCCCTTTCCAGTCTTCCCGAACCGTTTCTTTTTCCCGTCGTCGCCGTCGCCGTCGCGGACGGACCGACCCGTCAGACAGACGACCGCTTTTTTCAGGGGGATATTATCGAACCGGCCGGGTAATCGCACGGGGCACTTCTTCGTCGACGACCATACATCATCCCGTCTGGTCCGTACACGCAGACTCCGCCGCGACGGACAGACAGACACACACGTTTATTATTATTATTATTATTATTTCGAGGCAGTCTCGGCGGACGTAATATTTTCCATACGGCGGTCTCGTCGTTCGTTATACTATATATATATATTATGACTCCGTCACGGTCTGTCGCGAAAATTTGTCCAAATAACCGCCAAAATAATATTTTACACCGTATCGTTTTGTTTTCGGCCGGCAATGCGAAATGGAACGAGTCGAAATCGAATGTATATTAACGCCGCGAGTTAAAAACGAAATTTTCGACCGTAGTCAGGTTTAACGGATTGTAATTTTTTTTATTGGAAACAAATTGAGATTTTTTTTTTTTTTTGTCGACGCGAACGTTTCCATAGGATTCCTGATATTCGTATTAAAATAAATATATATATCACGACTGGATTCAATACAATTCGGTAATAAAGGTAAAACGTGATTTTTATAACACTTTTTATTCTGGCGGTCGAGTAAAAGAGTTCATTTTAAAATATTGTCACCGTCGATATTATTATCAAAAAAAAAACATCCGTCGAATATTTGGTGCGTTACATACAGATGATAATACTTTTGAGTTTTTTTGTTTCGTTTAGCTCGAATTTTTTTTATTTTTTATTTTATAGATTTAGACACCGTCTTGACGGACGACGTGACAGTCATAGTCACAGTTAACAAAGTTTATAATTTGAGTACTTGCTGATTTTTATTATAATAATAAAATTAAAAGCTCAGTTCCACAAAAATATTTACTTTTATTTCGTATATACGTATTTCGATAACTACGTTATCATCTTCAGTACACAATAACGACTAACGGTCGTGAAATTGAGTTTTTCATTTTATTATTATGATAGTTAACAAAAATGATATATTCGATTAGGCGTGTTTACAATTATTAAAGTATAAAAAATATGACTCGGTTGAATAAAAACAGAGTAAAATTTTATTTGTGTTTTTTTTTTAAATCTAACATTTTATTAATCCGTTTAAAAATAAAGTAATGAAATAATACTCGGTTTTCTTGTGTTTTTTGGTTGTAAATTGTTAGTATTTCATGAACAGTCTAAGCGCGAATATCGTTTCAACAGCGTTCACGAGTACAATTGAATACTTTTGTAATGTTCGAACTTGGATAAAAAGAAAAAAAAATATTCGTCCGGTAACGTGTTAATTAAACCGGATAAAATTGTAATAACACTGTAAAAAGCGCAAGTTGTTCACAGAGTGAAAATCGAGTTAATTAGTAATTATGATGGCGAAATGAATGAACTGTTCGAGTGAAAAGCGTAAACAAGCTTCTTTTCAAACTAATTTACGTCCGCCTTTGCACTTTTCTAAAATAGTATATAAGTATTGTTGTCGTCGTCGTTGTGATTCTGAAAATATTACTTTACCGACCGCCTTTAACACTCCACGCGAAAACGCTGAACATCCGACAGCGTTTTAATAAAACCGAGAAAAACAAATCCGTTTCCGGCAAATATTGTTTCTAATAAATTCCGAAAAATCTTTATCGTTTTTACTAATATAATATACGATAGTATAATGTCGAATTCATCAATTTATCGCGTAAAGAAATTAGCGGATTTGTATAACGCGATGATCACTTTGTGAATTAAAAAAACCGCGTCGATTTTGTTTTAAATAATACGTAATATCATGTCGCTATTGGACCCGTGTCCGTATAAAATCGATAATTCATAATATAATATACGCTATTAATATAGGTTCGAGTATGGGTAAATAAGAAAAAAAAACTGATCGCGTCGTCCAAAGTCTCCGCGGACGACCGCGTTGTCGGATATAATTTATTGCGATAAAATTTATTATTTTAAATTATTATTATTATTATTATATTATATTGTTGTGTAAATGAAAAAAAAACAAATTAGAAAGAAAAAACCGTTCGCACAAAAGAACGCGTCCAAATTAGGATATCCTCGGTCGTTTATATATAGGTACGACACGGCGTGGTATACGTCCTATTGTCTCTGTATAATAACGTACACGTAATAATACGCAATATTATATTACATTATTGTACACACCGGTCGTTGCCGATCGATATCCGATGATGCAGAAAGTCCACGGCCCCAAGTACCGTTTTTTTTTTTATGATGTTTTTATCACCTCTGCAGTCGGTAACGATTATTTATATGACAAAAACGAGCCGAGACGATGACATTGCTTAGAAAATATCGTTCTTTTGCCTTACACCTTTACATCCGAAACGTAAAAAAAAAAAAATGGAAATCCACATTTTGTGTGCGTATAGATTTAAAAAAAAAAAAGTAAAATTTTAAGATAATTATAATATTGCGTTGGTCGACACGTACCGGTCGGGATAATTCGACAGTAAAAGTGCCTGCGTCATTTAATGTCATTTTAGGCTCGTCTCTCGATTTAAAACCTATCGGTTTTAAAGTACGATCAGAGACGGAAGTCGGGGGAAAAAAATTCATCGATTTTCCTACAGGACTATGAGAAACGAAAATCGTTTTTTTTTTTTACGAATACGTTGTATTTCAATAAATTATAATTCGATAAATATTATTGCGATTAATAGTGGATTTTGAAATATTGTTCTTTAAAATAATGTGAGATGTGTGTAATATTATAATAATTACATAACGTTTTAAAAATAAAACGTTATAGAATTTTTTTTTATTCTACTGCCCACGTGAACATCCATTCAAAAATTGTCGACCCAGATTATACTCTCAGTTTGACGTGCACGGTATATACGGAGTGCAAATACAAAACGTATTTATATTTTACGTAATGTCACGCGTATGTCAACACCTTTTAATTTATAAAAAAAATAAAATTTAATGGAATATGTGATTTGATCAAAACACTGAAATTCACGGATTATTATTGAAAAAAAAAATCGTTTTCAAGCTTTTGTTAATACTGTTTTAGCTCAACAATTATAAAAACAGAACTGTTACTAAAACCAAAGTAAAAGAGATATTAGTTTCCTGATGGTTCAATTTCCTCTCAGGAACGTTACGGGTATTCGCAGGTGAGGTTCACATCCTTCGAGCTTATTATCAATTTACTTTTCTATCGTACGCTCCATACTCGATTAGAATCGCTTGTTTTTCGGTTCATCTTCTTCGTTTCCAATCGCGAAAGGAAATTAATACGTTTCAAACCTCTCGCCTTAGAACAAATATGGGACATATGAAATTTTCTGATAAACCTTATTTAAACATCAGATGGTTCGCCGATAAATTTCTTCTGAAAACTCGTTCTGATCTCTGATGTTTACTGTTCACTGTTTCTCAAATGGCTTTACGGTCCTCTAAATCTATTCCCGTCGTCTACTGTTATTTATAGAAATAAAAAGTGAGTAAAACATTTTTTTTAAAAATATTTTCTACAATATTATTTATTTTATTGACAATCGATTGTCTCAGACGTTTTATGTCACAATTCGTGTTTTTTTTTTTTTTAAATCGGTCTGAATATTTTAATTACCAGTGTATATATTTTACGTTCTGTGAATGTATAGTGTTTGTTTTTTTATTTCTATAAAAAATAAACGTGACCTTGTGTAAAAAAAATTTTGAAAATAAGACTTTTTTTGATTGTGTGTTGAATTCGTTGAATTTTCTCGTCCATCCGTAAGATATTTTAGTGAGAAATAATCAAAACTCCGTCGGATCAAAGTCTGATAAATCAGCCAATATGATTTAACGGGGGGAAAAAATCAATTGTATCACGGGTGGAAGGAGATGTCCTGCGCGTATACGCACGATGGAAACGTGCGTATAAACAAAGTCTTCTGCTGGCATTCGTTACTCTCTAAGAGTTTTTTTACCACCACCACGATCTTCATCCACTCTTCTCGATCTTCCACTCCGGTACTCCTATTTTCTCGAGATCTCTTTCCGCTGTATCGAACCGTATCTTTCTAGGCCGCCCGCTTGGTCTCTTCCCCGTAGGTTTCCATTCCAGTCCGGCTCTAACCCCGTCTCCTGCTCGTTTCTGCGCGTTACGTGACCAATTGTGTGTGCCGGCCACTCGTAAAGCTGTACTGACCGGTGCCGATCCCAACTCTTCCTGTATAGTTCCCGATCAAATTTTCTTCCCCGCGCATCTGTTCCGTTCTCGTAGACGGAATCGTAAATTCTTCTCCGCAGTCCGTTCTCGGTCTACTCGCCGTGTTGCTAATGGTCGTTCGGGTTTCGCAGCCACGGGTCAATGCGTTAATCGCCTTGTCTTTGTTTCCTTCGAAAAAAACATTTCGATTTCAATTACTCACTCGGGGCGAACGCTGCTCATTGTCGTTATTCTTACTCTCCGATATCTCTCTCGACCAATCGTTTTCGACACTCGGCATTGCTCCTGGACATTGGAAACTCATTCGCGTAAAAAACGAAAAATTGCTTAAAAAAAAAAGAAATTTCGTGTGTACGCAGTCCACGTATACACTGTACAAAACGCGTGCAGTTAGGGGGCCGAGCAGATGACGACCGCGTGTTTCGGAGGATAGGAGAATAGGAAGAAGAAAACGTAACGCGCGATGACAGGTCGTCCACTCGGCGGCGGCGGCGGCGGAGACGCCCAGGTGGTCGGGCGACCGGATCGTCGATGACTCGGCGACTTTCATTGTGCGCGACAGAAGAAATCTTTGTACACACAAACAACCGCTGCACAATTCACCGTTTCGTTTTTTTTTTTTTTCGTCCTGGACGTGTAATTTTCGGATTTTTTTCTTCTTCTTCTTCTTCTTCTTGCCTCCTCGTCCTCCTCCTCCTCCTCCTCTACTCCGTGCACCGCGTTTCTGATCGTATTATTCTGATACGCGTAAACGCCCGCGCTGTAACGTAGCGCGTCGACCCGTATTCGCAACGCGGTTTTCGTCCGTCTCTTTTTTCCGCGCTCCCACAAGAACGGAAGCCGCGCGCGCGCGCGTACAATACTCTCCGCGGCGGCGGCGGCGGCGGGCGCTGCCAGAGGTACGCGCGCACGCGACAGCTGACCCGTTTACAATAAATACAATTAATAACGTACACAGTGTTGTTGTCGTTGTTATTATTATATTATATTATATGCTTTCTCCGGTCCAGAAGGCGATGAGTTTTTACGTCGTTAGGCGTATCATCGACACGTTATAATATTGTACGCGCGACCATATTGTAACGAGACGGTGGTGACGACGACGGTCGGTGGTCGGGTGAAAATACCGCGTGCTCGTCGGATACTATATTATAAAGTAGAAATACGTTGTCTGAAAAAGAAATCGATAAACGCACAAAAATGCAGAATATAACCGAACCCGACCTGTAACCCCGCGTCATTGTGTAAGATGACGGCGAATAAAACGTATCCGATCGTGGAGAAGAGAAGACTCGGGCGGTTCGGTCGCGTCACGAGGAAACAAGGTCCGGAAGCGGTTGTGGAAACGAATGTTGAAGGAAGAAGAGGAAGACCGAAGGACAAGTGGTTTGAGTGCGATACGATGATGTAAGGTGTGAGACATTACGAGATGTGGGGAGATCGGGTCAAATGGTGGAGGTTTTGGGCGCTGAACTCTCAATACACGGAACGCGTGTATCAATATCAAAATATCAACCCAGATCGGAGGCCGTTTTATCTATAAAACATAGAAGTCGTGGAGGACACGATGAAATATAATTTTTTCCATGATATTTATCGTGTTTTATTATTTGCTTTGAGAGACAACAGGACGCTAAACGACGTGCTCGTCGTATTGACGTTAGCAACGAAATCGGTTATTTTTACGTAACGAAGTTGGTAAAAAAAAAAAATAGAAACGGAATGCGTATATAGGGGTCCGTATTTCGAATATGATTATTATACAAAATACGTGTTTCACGTACTGAGTTCGGTGGACTTAAGAAGAAGATTGTATGGGAATAATACAGAAAAAAAAACAGTAAAAAAAAACGACAATTTTTTACTCGGTTTTTTTTTTAAAACGGAAATCAACGAAAAATTTGCCGCAAAATATGCCGTCGGAATCTCACGATTACATCGTCCGAGTATCCACAAATAGATTTCGTCAAAATTTCTTATTCGGGTTACAGCAATAAAATATTACGTCTATACAATGATTTTTTTTTCCATTAGAATAAAAATATATAAATAATAAACGTAATTTTTAACAGCGTTCCCGCTATACCCGCAAATTTAAATATTAAAAAAAAAAAAAATTATGTATTATTTAATTCTTTAAATAATTATAAACACGTATTTACAATTGACGGTTATTTAATATTTTGTTTCGCCATTGATTTTTTTTATTTTTTTTACCTTATGTTTGTTTTTCAAGAATTGATTGCTAATTTAACTGCGTCGACGTGTAAAACAAAGAATGCACACGATGAATAACTATTATTTTATGGCAAAAAAAAAAAAAAAGCCTCCTATAATTTTTAATTCTGACCACCCTAATAGTTATTCTGTTCACACTTTAGTGCAATCCGGACTATTGACCGGATGGCAAATTAGTGGAGAATGGAGTAAAACGTATAAACTTAACAGTCGTTCGAGATTAACAAATAATAAGAAAAATAAAAAACGTCATAACATAGTATAGGAAATAAAAATTAAACGGTGTATTGCGATGGCGTTGGCACTATCGTATAATCATCGAACGTCTAATCGGTCTTTGGTTTTTTTTTTCAGATAATTTCTGACGCGTGTTGTATTATATAAGAGTGGAGACTCGTGTAAAATGGCGTATTACACCGGGGGATTCTTTGAGAATTAACGTGCGAAAATAAATAGAAGTTTTTTAAAATTTTCACTATGCATACGCGTCATTCGTATTTTAAAAATTAATTCTGATATTAGTATATATATATATATAAAAAAGCCTTTACACTGGTTGGCTCCGACGCCATAATCACTATATATACAAACGTGTTTTCTACATTTTTTTTTTTTCACTAGCACGTACATATTATATCGACTAAAATATAAATATTAAACGCGTTTTCTAATAGTTTTAATATTAACGTACACGTTACGAATACATTATTGTTTGACAGATATTCATAACGTATATGTATCGTTGTATATACTTAAGCGCGGACACGCGCGTATATCGTAATATCTGTGCGCGAGCGCATAATTTTATTTTTTTTTTTATTTTGTTTTTAAAAACAATTAATACACCGAATAACGTCGCAAAGTGTACCGAGTATTCCGTATCGTATTCCGGTGGATTTGAAATAATAAATAGCTTTCGATTCCGGTATTTTAAAACGTATCATTTGTCGAAATATCGAATAATTTTTTCAATTTTTTTTTTTATAGAAAATTATAAAAATTCGGTGAATTAACCGAGACGAAAAACGATGTAAATTTCTATTATTCGTGCGGTATATTGACGTTTGTCATAAAAAAACCCCATAGAAAATCGAATAAAATTTTTTTTATAAGAAATAGATTGATAAATACGCTATTCCGAACCGTTCCGTAAACAAATTAAAACGTACGATTTTTAATTTTGAAAAATAATAATATGCATTCTATAAGATATAAAAATCACGGAGGATACGATGAATTATGATTTTTTTCCATGATATTCATCACGTTTTTATTATTTACTTTGAGATAACAGCACATACAATGACGAATTATCGTGTTTTATTATTTACATTGAGATAACAAGACACAAAACGACGTGTTCGTGGCATATCGATGTTAACACCGAAATCGGTTAATTTCAGATAATGAAGTTGGTAACGAAAACGGAAAACTAGAAACGGAATGCATATATAGAGGGGTCTATATTTGATATAAGAGAATTACATACAAAATACGCGTTCCGCGTATTGAGTTCAGTGTTACTAGGCTTTTCTCAAACCTATTATTATTGTGTACAATATATTATATACGTTTTTTTTTTAATACTTAATAATTTGTATAATATTTATTACGTATACCTGTCATGTACACGTATATAGTGTCCTAGAGGTAAAGATTATGGATTTCATTTAGAAAAAAAGAAAAAAAATTATAATCGTAGCGCAGGTTTTTACTATATTATATCGAGGAATTGCGCGTAAAAAAAAAAAAAGTAAAAAATATTATACTCGACGAAATTTATCTCGTCCTTATTAGATCTCCGGCGCGGGACACCCTTGCAGTATCCTGTTGCAGTCACGGAGCAGGGATCTCGTCGTATTATCTCATACCGTTGCCATTGTTAATGAGTACCATATGATTTCGCAGTATTCGTCTCATCATCGTTTCCAGACATATCGTATTTTATACGATATTGCGTTATACGATAGTATAGTACTCGCGTAATGATCCTATCGGCGGCGGCGTTCTCTCGGACGCGTCATCTGTTCTCGCTCTAGACTTTGTCGAGTACTGGTGTGAGGCTGCAAAACACTGTGTGTGTGTGTGTGTGTGTGTGTGTGTGTGTATTTTATGAATATTTTAAAACCTACCGCGAAAGGTTTCGATAAATATTGCGAGAAAATCATTTATGTATACATATATAAGAGAATAGAAAGGTTTGTGAATTTAATTTTTTAATCGTTTTTTTTTTTGTGGATGGTTAGTATATAAAAAAAGTGCTTATTTAAAAAAAATTGCGAATTTTTTTTCAATTGAAATTAAAAAGGAAAAAACACCGAGCGTTATTTCGTTCGTATAATAAGTATTAATACATATTGTATTAATGGATTAATAAATTATTAATTACTCATAAATACAAATATATTTAAAACCCGTCGGATATCGCGATATGACTTTCAATTTTTTTTTTATAAGTATATTGCCCGCGATATAGCGTAGAATGCAAAAACCCGTCGAAATCATTGTTACTCGAAGTCGGGAATAAAACAAAAACGAACTCGTGGCTATTCCTTCTCGACGAACCTCTATCCGTCCGGCGTTTTATTTTTATTTTTTACACCCGGTTATTTTCAAATTCAAACTACGAGACTTTTTAAAACTGTCTCTTTTACGAGAAAAAAAAAATATTGAACGAATTACAAATTCTCTCGTTTTATCGTTTTAAACGCACAAATACGTTACGCAATGCTACGCGTTATCCGTTAATTAGATATCCGAGTATTCATTAAAAAAAAAAAAAATGATATAATAGCGAATACTACGCGTGGTTTTATATTATATACTGCCTATATGGAAAACAATAATATATTGAGCTACACAAGTGTTAAAGCCGCTATATACGCTTACTGTATTATTACGCGCGTATAATATAATAAAATACGTACGTTTTTATTATATTTTTTACGAGTTTTTTTTTTTTTAACAAAACCTATTAAAAATTCAATACATACGCGCGAGAGCACATAGGAAAACTAGGACAAATATTTGTACGCGTAATTGTTTAATTGTATTTATACATTTTTTTTTTTTTTTTAGACGACGAACTGCGCACAATTATAATATTATGGTCGTTAAACGGCTGGTGGTGTTTATGCGTCGACACAATATCGACTCGTTCGTCACTGTTCGCGCCGCCAAACGTTTAACGTATAATTTTTTTCGTTGGCTACAACGTTTCGCTCGACTCCTCTCCTGCAAACAAGCACGTTCTGTAATCGAAATTTTCACACTAAAAAGTACTGTCGGTCTAATAAAAAAAAAAATCGACGCGGTGCTATAAAAAAATTTCCGATACTTTTAAGTTTTTATTAAAATGCGTAACGTTCAGAATTAAAGAGTCGTTCACTGTCTTACGATTAGGGTCCGCGGATTCGTACGAAATATAATTCGGTTTTGGGGAAAAAAAAAATGTTCAAATACGCGAAGAAGAAAAAAAATCACACTCGTTAGTACACATTGCTATTATTATTTTATTACACGTCAATACGGTGTATACGGATTCGTAGTAAAACCTAAATAAATATTATATAATTACTTGTAATAAACACAAAAAAAATAAAAAAATCGGAATAACATTATTCTTGCTGTTACGATTACATTCCGTACAAATATAAATAAAATTGATTTTTTTTTTAATTACTCTGTTATGTGACGGAGTAATTAGAAATTGATATCGAGCGTATATGGAATATATGAAAACTCCCACGTCTATCGCGAAACATAATTTTGTATTCGGAAAAAAACGCTTTCGGAGTCGATTGGCGCGTACTTGAAACGTCTTCAACTGACAATATTCATCCTTTTCGTCGAGTTCACCACAATTCGTATACGATTTGTAATAATTTCAAAGTTTACTAATACCGAACACCTGGATCATTGATATACTATGTATACGCGAAAAATTCGTTAAGACGTCTGTTTGGAATACGTGTTGGTCGTCGACAGTGATGACGCAGAAAACGGACGTGAAAAACAAAGACGAGTTAGAGGCTTCGGCGGAGACGCGTGATGGTGGACGTGAAGGCGAACGACAGAGACGAGCGAGATTAAAAAAAGAAAAAAGCGATGAGCGAGTTATAAAGCCGACGAAGACGATCGAGAAGAATAAAACTATAATTGCGGGCCACATCATCCGACGCGAAGAAATCTGTGTGAAGGAAGGTTTACTGCATAGGCGGATATTTGGTCACAGCATCCGCGGAGGGCTTAACATTTTTTTCTTATCCATTATAGCCATTAGTGGAAACAGACATTTTCAGTCGCTTTCACCTACTAACTCTAGTGGCTACTTTTACTTTATTCTAGCTGAGGTACCAAGTATATAGGTAATAAGAACATAAAAAAATAAAATATTGAATAGCTACTAATTTTTATGCGTATTTATAACTTTACAGGTATCGGCAAACAAGTTTTAGAATATTCGCGATTATCAATATACCTACAAAATACGGTTTTCCCAACAACGATAAGTCGTGAATATTCCAGACCATTCTCGTATCCCAACAAAATAAAATAAAAATTATAAATATCAAATATTGAAACGCACAATTTTTTATTTTGACGTCTGGTGTGGTCCGATTGCGTTCCCCAAGTCCCCACCGATATCCGCCTATGGTTTACTGGGAAGAAATCGAGAGGACCCTCGAGAAATTTTGAACGCGCGCGAGAGAACTCGGGAACCGTACGGTTTTTTTTTAATCAGCTCGTGGCGTCAAACACAGAGAAATTCACGCAATCGTCTAGAAATATGCCGTTTTCCGGGTCCGTTTCCCCGGGGCACCCCCACGTCGAAATTTTTGGTCGAAACCGAGGTATGGTACCTGATAGTTTATACCTCCACGGTTATGGAAATTATTCCCAATTCGTTGGTGGGCGTGCCGGGGAAATGCTTGCGCCCCCATTTTGGAATTTTCAGTTTAAAACTCAAATACGTAAAAAAAAAAAAATTACCCTTATTAGGATCTATCACGTCGATAAATGCGCGTTTAAAATCCACTGTACATTACGTTTGCTTGTAAATCTCATTATACTTAAAATATAAAAAAAAATTTTCTTTTCAAATATAGTTGGAATTCTGTGAACAATATATTATGCCGCCACTCGTTAAAAGCGTTTTCTCATAAAAAAAACACACACACACCCAAACTTATCGTATATTTCACTCGAGAATGCCACCGCGCGGTTTTTAAAGGGCTGTTTCGTCTATTTTTAACTCTAAGGGTCGACTCTCGCGCGCGCACACACACATGCGAGTCGTCTCCTCGTCAAGTGTCCAGTGACCGGAAACCGCCGCGGCGGAGCACGCGTTACACCGTCTCGGCAACGAATCGGTAACGTCGGACGTATTTTTTTTTTTTTCCCCCCTCGTAGTTGTCTCTTCTGCAAAGACGACGCCATCGCGTTCGGCTCGTCTTCGGGCTGGGCGCGCAATCGCGGTATAAATTATATACGACTGGAAACCGAGAAAATCCGACGCGCCGTATATCCGTGGAAGAAAAAAAAAAGAAGCAAAAAAAAACCACCACCGCCGCCGCCGCCGTCCAAGTCGTTTCTAATTTTACAACAATTAACTATTACGTCGTGACGATTATATCACGTTAACGTGTGTGTGTGTGTGCGCGCCCAGCCGACCAGATGTTATAATATACGACGCGGTCCGTCTTTTCCGTTTCTTTTTAGACCCGGCGAGACGACCGCGGTACCGGTTTGCGCGCTTATACACTCCCCGACCGACCGTCGAAATCGCGTCGATCGGGTCGGTGTATACCTACAGCGGCCGAAAATAATTCTTACGAAATTGTCGACAATTAACGCGGAGGGATTTATTTATCTCCGTTTCCAGAGGTCGACAGCGCGCTGTTGTTGTACGGGCGAAAATCTACGAATAACATTAATTTGTTTAAGTCGGAACGGAAAAAACCGTTTTATCGTTTTTCGGTGGGTGGGAGGGAGGAAGAACCCTGAAGATCGTTATAATAAGGCACTGAGTTTATACACGAAATGAATTGCGATATTATATTGCACACGTATCATCAGTGTTTATATTACTATATACAGGGGCGTAATTACGGGGGGGGGGATATGGGGATGGATCCCCTCCCATGGGCTTTCTTTTTTTACATAACATATCGTCTAATGTACAGAAAATGTAATAATTAAAATAATACTTTTTTGCGTTAACAAAATTTGTTAGTATTTATCATAATTCATAGGATTCCTCAGTTTATTGACTAGTTACTGGTATGATACGGTTAGGTTAAGTCACTGAAGAAAGGTCTATCCATATTCAGATTTTAAGTAAAATTGGATGAAGTACTCAATAAATTAGCTAAAAAAAAAAAAAAAACGAAGAAAATTAGAAATTTTATTATAAAATATGTCATTTTATTAAAGAAAATAATAAAATACGAGTATCGCAATTACTTTATTAATTTCGATCGATTAACGTTTAAAGGGTCGTTAGTCGTTACAGTTATTATGGATTATCCAATAATGCTAAATTGTCTATCCCCTCCCATATAACATTCGTAATTACGCCACTGACTATATAATGTTATATGTTTTGAATTTACAAAAATGTTAAAAAATATTGCTTGTATATGATTACGTGACTCTATAGTCTATATGATTCCTAGACATTATATGGTGCGTGCGAGTGTTTTTACAATTTTATTTCTACGTAATATCGAATAAAAATATATAATAAACAATAATTTGAATAGTTTACACAGGTAGTAATATAAAATATAAACATTGATGATATGCGTGCATTTTTTTTAACCATTTTCTCGGACATGTTTTAACGGGTTTTAAATAGAATTTTGTATAATGCACAAGCGTCGTGTTTAAAACTTTTAAAAGCCCTTAAGAATCAACTCTCTCTAAACGTGGAAAAAAATTATTATTTTTTTTTTTTAAATCACCCTTTACATAATATTGCGGTGAAACGACAACGATAAATCGTGTAACGAAGCGACTATAATAATTCTCCTCCAGCAACAGGTGGGACGCGTGAATAAAAAACTCTCTCCCGTAAAAAGTTGATAATTTTCTGTTTATAAACGATCAAACGTGCGCGACGTGTCTCCGTGTTCGTGGCGCCGTTAAGGAGTAGTGTCATACGTTCGTAATGTGGAGAATTAACCGACTCATACGCAAACGATAAAGACGAAGTTTTCGCTCTAATCCTTTGAAATGATTACTTATACGCAAAGTCTTTAACATGAGACTATACGAATTCATCACGTCTGTGTATATACATATACGGCGATTCGCTATGAAGGTTATCCCAAACCGTATGTATGGAAATTATAAATCCCAAAAATCTAATAAACGCGCAGATTCAGAACCATTCAATTATAAAATAACAGTATTTTTTTACTACTGTAAATATAGTCGTCACTTCTGAGAACGAATCTTATTCGAATTGGTTGCACGTGTTTATATGTAAAGAAAAAATTCTGTACGTATTTTATACGAATCCACGCGCCTCGACTCTGTATCCATCGAAATGCATGTCGTGTTCCGATCGTCTTAGGACCTATAATAGGAATTGACTGATGACAATACACGGAACATTTTAGGATTCTAGGTGTAGAACAGGTTACCTGCATATGGTGACCAATCGCGTTACATAATGAAAAATAATAATAATCTATAGAAATACCTAAGGTCCTATCGTTCGGTCTGTGTGCAGAAGATTGTCCGTTCAACACTTTAAGCCAAGTCCTCAACTATACGTTTCATCTCGAAATGCCGACGAAAAATCATTCAGCTAAAAGACAAAAAGTTTTCCGGACGTTTGTCTACAGCAGGCTGCACGCGATATCCAGTGGACTCGTGAAACGAAATAAACAACAATGTGAAAAATTCGTCAACACTGCAGGTCGAGAGCATTGGACCGACTAGTCCTAAATCTTTGGACGGACATTTCTCCTATAATTATACGTATTATATATATGACTTTATTCCCTCAGAGTAATCGGATAAGCGTAAACACCGAGTTTCTCATCTACTTTGAATGCTTTCGTTCTTGTTTGCTCTTGTTAGGGCAGTCAATCCTAGAATTTCGCGTGGTCTTGTAGGTGTTGTAAAGCATCGAATCGGACTGGAACGCAAGTTAGAAACTGCGGATTCTCTCATTTGCTACTAAAGTGCCTATCGACTGCTCGATTTATTTAATGTTTCCTCTCTTCCTATATCGATAACAATTTCATAGCTACGCTCTCTCTCTCTCTCTCTCTCATTGATTACTTAGTTTGTTTCATTATAAATGTGCAATAAATAAATAAAGCTCCCGTTTCTCATACAATACGCACAACTCGTAGAGGATCTAATAAAAATAAGCTTAAATATACAATTTTTTATGGATTTTTAAAACGAAAATTTTAATGAATCTAATTTTAGGCGTGTAGTCTTCGCGCTTTATATACAGGTATTTTTTATTCGGGCCACGCGATTTCTCCATCCAAAAGAGCATTATTATTGTTTCCGCGTCGTTTTATTTGCGCAACATAATATCCGCAAAATATTTTTATGAAGTCACGCCTATAAAAATCGACTTGTACGTATTTACAACCGAGTATATATTGGTGTAGTTAAATAGAGCGATAAGGTATATTGAGACATAATATTTATACTGCAGGAACTGAAACAATCGAACGTAAAATTTAAAAAAAATATATATATATATATATGGAAATGAATTTAAAAACGGTTTAATTGTTTTACAGGTCGATTTGCGTATTTTTATCGACAAAATACAATTATACACCAGTCGCATTTCTCTCTCTCTCTCTCTCTCTCTCTCCACATCCCCTCGTTCACGGTCGTGTGTACACGCGGTTATTGTATAATTTTGTGTTTTTTTTTTTTTTTTATTAGTAAACGTCATTTCGAGATTTAACAGCCAATTTATTACAGCGAACACGTTTTTTTTTTTTTACTGCATTTTATTACCGTTATTCGCACGTGATATAAGTATATAGTACGCACCCACTCGTATCGACATTCGGAATAATGCGCGTTCGCATTCATTTCATTTATAAGTAAAGTTTGTAGGTTTATAGGTTTATTTATGAGAAAATATATAAAATTAATTTTAAACTCTTATTTTTTTTCTAACATTGGCCTGGAATATTCAGATTTGATAATACGCGTATTACGCGCAAAACACCGTAGTTATCAAAACGCATCGATACGAGTACACACTACATACACGTGTATCAGTGACAAAACTACGAAGGAGGAGGGCTCAGGGTTGAATTTTGTGTAATGGAGCACCAACTAGATGCAACACGTAGTGCTACACGTAAAGATCGGAGCACTTCTCCCGGTAAAATTTTTTGGTTACAGATATAAAAACAAAAACAAGATCATTGTAAAGCCTGCAATATATTCCTCGCTCCACTCAGAATTTAAGAAAAAAATCATAAAATTTTTTCGAACACCTTTTACGAAGTATTCAAAATATTTAGGGAATATTGTTGTCGCGAAGTATCTGGAATACGTTCCGAATATTTTTTTTTGAAGTATTCGGAATACGTATTCCGTAAATACTTTAAAAATTGTTGAACCCTAATTTGCTGAGTTAGAAGAAGCCACCTCCAACCCCTCCCACCAGTGGCGATTATACATGAAGTTCAAGGGGGGGGGGCAAAAATTGAGACAACAAACCCCTCTGCCAATGAAATATTCACATCGACGAGTAATAATAACCAAGAAGAAAGATTAATTAATGTATCGAGACGAAATGCAGACGTAGAAAAAGGAAGAACAACGTGCATGGGACGTAAACGAAATAACTAAATAAGAAAGTAGTCACCAGATAGCGCGACGACACAACGTAGAGGGCGTGGCAGAAAGGCGCATATAAAATACACCACACACACACACACACACACACACACACACACACACACCGTAGTCAGACGCGCGAATCACGTTGTTCTCGTCTGACCGCTGTGACTACACTGAGCGATCCAATGGTTTCGGACCGCTATTTATAAGCGCCTTTCTGCCACGCCCTCTTTGTCGTGTCGTAACGCTATCTGGTGACAACTTTCTTTTTCCGTTTTATTACGATCGACTGACGCGCTATTACGGCATATGCCGGTGTTTAGTTTGACGCTGATCGAGCGGCTGAACGTATGGAATTTTTATTATTTATTTTTATTAATATTTTTTCGCGTATTTCAATGAAATGAAATGAACGTGGGGATTCGTCTTTCCTCTTTGTACACTCGTTTACCACTGTACACGACCGGCCGAGTTTGTCGTCGGCTAAGCACTAAACGCTCGACCGTACGCGCCGATCGTCGGTCGAGCACTAATTCCAGTCACGTACACGATGTTCAAAGGGGGGTTGGCGGTCGAAAATGGAGGGTAACCATAACGTATTCGGGCCAACTTGGACGACACAAGTCGGTTTCTTTAGGTCAGTGGTGTACTAAATTTAAAAATATCAAATCCCACGGGAGCCGATCCACGTATAACCGCCGCTGGAGCTCCTCTACTATTTCTGCTTTACCACCGCGACCGGTACAGTTCCGCCGTTGTTCGTTGTAATAATTACACAAAACGCCGCGCGACCGCGACGGTGTTTGGTTAACGGGTGAAATATATCTCTTGGCTGAAGCGCGTAATAATTAATACCGTTTTTGTTTACGGTACGCCGGTTAAATCGAATAGCGCGGTAATCATTGTAATGATTGTAATAAATCATCGGATTTCGTCCGCGCGCGGTCGTTCGGCCCCGCGGTAGTGTACCGGCGAGCTCGTAAACGTTTATACGTCGTTTTCAACAAGCGCGCCCCCGAACAATAAGCGGAGTAGGAAAACAAAAAAAAAGAAACGTAACGTGTACGGACATTGATACGCGACTGCCGCGCTCGGTCGTGTACTGTGTAAAAAAAAAATACCGACTTACGGAAAAAAAAAAAAAAAAAATTACAATACTCGGCGGAAATCGCGCGGGAGTGTTTTTGAGAGGCACGCGCTCCCGAGGCTTTCCGCCGCACTGCGCACCTTCGTCACCGCTGCGTCACTCGTTTGTACGTATTGAAATTACCTATTTATAATATATTCGGAAAAAAAAAAAAATATTATTCTCCGTCGGTAGACGTCTGTCGACCGAAACTCGATTATTACACACGAGGACGACGACAAATAATGACAATATAACAACAGGAGTAGAAAAAAAAAAAAAAACGTGTCTTTTTTACTCCGTCTCCTTCGCCCCGACCCCGTTTGGATTTATGCGTTTCGCTTCAATATTTTCTTTTTTTTTCTTTTTCGCCGTCCGGAAATTCTGGCGGAAACAATACGCGGTAATGTGCGCCGCGCAGACCAACGATACGATTATTAATTATTACCTCGCCTATCGATAGAGAAGGCGGTCGGTTTTGTTCGTGTTCGCGTCCGAACAGTGTCCGCGTTTATTTTATTTTATTTTTTTTTTGTCGAGTGCATGGGCACGCGACATCTGCGCCTCGGCGTAATTTATCCAACAACGGTGTACCGGGCCGAGTAAAACGAAATTCTTCTTCTGTTCTACTCGAGGCGTTACGTATACGAGCGTCACGGGGTCCAGGTGATGGTTCCGCCGGGTCGTCGTTATTCCTGTCGGCCGTCTCGCCCGCCCGGGCAATCGCCGCGGATCATGACCGCAGCGCGTTTACCGCTGGCACTTTATTGCACTGCACTATACCACCGAGTTATCTAGAGATCGGCGTGGGGTTGATGGGGCTGCGATCGCCTGGAAATGAATAAATAATAATCGGTTTTTCAGTAGGTACCGTCTTAATACGTATTAATTGTTAACGTATTAATTAAGCGATTATCAGCCTCGGCCCCTCCCCAATAAATAAAAATCCTGGCTACGCCATCACTGTTAGAGATATCCGGATAATTTTTTATTATTATTATTATAATGAGATTAAAACGTTTTTTTTAAATTTTATTTCGTATTGACAAAAAAATTTGTGTGTGTTTTTTTTTTGTGCGTCCCGTACACAGGCCTGGACGGCGGAACGATTCACACTATGGGGCTGCCTGCTACTGGTCGCCATCGCAGACGGTTTGTACACGCGTAGTTACACGCCGATTGTGTTTGCCCGACGGATTCGAACCGACGCCGACGACGTGAATGCCGCGTCGACGAGTCTGTTGTCTTTTTCCATCACGGGCTCGCGCGCGTGCCAACGATTTCCGCCGACGAAACGATAAGGTCTTTTTTTCCCGTACAATCCACTTCCCGGAGGGGCTAGCCGACTACAAAACCGTATGATATATCGTGTGGTGATTCTCGTTGAATCGTCTCCCAAAAGAAAAAAAAACACGCCCGAAATATCCCGAAAACAACCGAACACACTCGAACACAATCCGTTTTTAAAAGCTTTTCGTACGGATGGTACCGATATTCAATCGGAATACCGATAATCAAAAATAAGCCAATGATAATAGAAATATCAACGAACGAGACGGATAGACACCATCCCGTTTTGTACACACGTGAACGGATATCAACGCCCAAAACGTGTAAGTTCCAGGAAAAGTTCCCTGGAGTGGACACCATTTTGTTATGCAGAATTCTTTTCCCATGAGTTTCCCACGGAGAACGTTATAAAATAGAATAAGACGTTGCGGGGATAAAAAGAAATTCAACGAATCGTCGGGGACGTCGGGGATTGCGAGTAATACAGACGTGTAACGTGTTAATCGCACGGAACTGCTGCTTTGGACCACAAGGAGCTATATTTAAACGAAGAAAAGAATTAATTTTTTTCAAACACAAAACGTGCGCGATAGGAAACGAATCGTTTTTCACGAATCGTCAGTACGACAACGACCTAGATGGATCGAATCACGTCTCAGTCCGGTGGACACTCCAACAGGCAGGTATTTATCGTAATCTGCAGCCGTGTTCGAACGAGACGGAAGATTCAATTCGCATTCGTTCCGACGGATTATGGCTGTGATCTATGAGAATATAGGAGGCTTTTATTTCTTCAAAATCGACAACGAGCAAACATAAATCATTTTTTCCTACTACACCGGTCGATCCTCGGCTCCACTGATCGTCTCTCATAGCGTTGCGTGCTCGTATCTTTAAACGGTGCTAGCCCGGACTCGTGTGTATTTAATCATTAAATAATATTCTCCGCGGCCTGTTTTGCACGCGTCCAAATACCGAATATCAGTATTTACTCGAAAAAGAAAAATGTAAAAAAAAAAAAAAAACCTTTACGATAAACTCGCGTGTCGGAGAAACTTGGAAAAGTTCATTATTGTACGAAAACCGACGGCGTGCGACGACCCGAATGCTCCATAACCGGATACGCGATACACGTGCAGTACAATACAGCAGATACGCGTACACAGATAACCTCGGCGATCCGAAATGGAGAGCAAAATGTGTTTATTCGTCTCGCGCACTGTTATTATATTATTATGTACGTCGTCATATCTCTTTACGTTATTATATCAGACAATACACGAGTGAGTATAGTAGTGTGTATAATACGAACGAGCGCGTGCCGCGTAATTAAATATATTGTGTTTTTTTTTCTCACACCGAAGCTCCGATTATTGAGGTTAAAATAGTAGTGTATTATACGGTTTCGACACGAGGTTTTCTCTCGGTATCGTTCGGGGCGATATTTAATTTTTTTTTTTTTTTTTTGTTTCTCTTTTCCCGTTAAACCAATACGCATTACTCGATTGAGTATGAGTTACGAAAAAAAAAAAACAAATGTAGTCGCGGTTCTCGTACGAAACGGAACAAAAACGGTATGATTTTTATTTTATATACAGAAAATAACACTTTTGGCGAAAGCGTCTGTATGACGCTAATACACAACAGTGCTTCTTGCGATGAGAGGAGAAATCGATCGGGCGTTCTCTGTACGCGGAGGGATGCGCGCGGAAACAATACGCTCTGAAAGGAAAACAACGTATTGACAATAAGATACAGTAAGACGTCCGCGTGCAATACGCGTTATTATTATATAATATTTCGGAGTAAGAAAAAAAAGAAATTAAAAAAAAATCCTCGCCCGCGGTACGAGCGCCAGAATCCCTCGGGGGGGCACTTCGATCGCATGAAACCGAATATAAACCCGAACGAAATAATAACGTTAAATACGTTATTGTAACGAAACACAGAGGATAAGTAATATTGAATATCCGCGTTGACGTTTCGCGTTTATTTCTCGTCGTCTGTACAATATAACGTACGCGCGCAAAAGATACGGCCGAAACACAACGTTTAAGAAGAGCATTCCAACGACAATCATACTCGGACGGTTGTAGGAGAATTCGTTGAAAAAATACAAGTCTATCGACATAATATCAAAGACTTCACGCGACCGACCGGTCTCGAAAGACGACTACACGAAAAATATTAAAGAAAACCCTACAAAACGGGTTTACTTTGATATACACTCAGACGAGGAAATGACGAGAAATAAAAGTGGATTTTTTTCTCTAGCGACGCATTTTTTTTTCCATGATCGCTAAGAAAAAAAAACAAATTTCTAAACGGAACATTATAATATTGTACTTGGAGCGATAATGTTATTTCGATACACTTAAGACGAGGAAAAATAATAATCGCGCGAGTTTACAGTCGGAGTCAACACAATGCGTACGAACGAAAATTGAGTTAAATTTTAAAATTTCGTAACTCGGAAAAAAAACGTGTTACCCAATTTAAAATGTTCTTATTGGCGAGGAAAATAGATACATAATTAATATTTTATTATATTTTTATCTCATGTCGTATCCGATCGTTTCCAGCGCTATTTACTATTATTTTTTCCTTCGTCTTTGTTCCCCAGCGAATAGAATCGGCTGTTCATATTAGCGTTCTGAACGTCTTCCTGTCCACCGTAACCGTCTCTACTCCACTATGACCTCTAACCACTTTTTCTTTGGCTTACCTCTACTCCGATTTCCTTCTACGACACTAACTCGCATTCCCTTCCTCATCAAAACACGCTCAAACCGTATTATTCATTCCGAATTCCGTCTTTTTTTTACTTATATCGTGTGGTCGACAACCGCTTCAGTCCTGCCTTTTCATACCAGAAATCCGTAGTCTCTGTTCTTCGTCGTGTTATACTCTACGGTCCGCAATTCTGCGTGCGTACTCTTTGCCACTGTAGAACGTGATCTGATCTGTCTGTACTTGTTCATAACACGCACGTATTTGGTCTTCTTAGATACCCGATTTTACCGAGTTTCTTTTTGTCTTCGCCTACTCTTATTCTGTCTAGCGTCCTCCATACTACGTACGGAAGGTCATTTCCAGTGGCGAGATTTCCTTATTCAGGGAAACGCGTTCTTCCTGATCTAATCCGCTCTTCCGCTAGGTGGTTAGCACCTAGTATTTCACAACTGTTTAGGAAACTCTTCCTCTAGAGCACAAACGTTTTGGATGGTGGTGTCTACCCGTTTCCTTCTTCGTTCTCTCAACCGTTGAGCTCGCTTTCAGTTGGATTTGGGGCGGGGAGCAATTCCGCTCGGACCGTACGATTTTTGAATGTTCGTCGGTCGAAGGCGTCCAGCAAAATCGTTCGGACAATTTCATTTAGGCCGAATGACCCAACGAAACCCTGTGCAGGTCGTGTCTTTTATTTTACTTCTCATCGTTTTCGTCCCGATTCCATACAAATAATGTCAGGTGTAATTATCGTTTTATAAACGCTGATGTGTAAACGACACAATACACAACGCGACCGTTCGGCGTACGCTCTTTTCGATTCCGTTCCGTCCTCTCGCACAACCGAACATGAAAATGTCATCTTTCCAGTCCGATTTGTAGCCCAACTGTATCTCGTGACCGAAAAAATAATCCCTCTTAATACCGAAAGCAACGTAATTTTTGTTTTGACAGACCAACGCCCATATCGTGCGCAGATGTATTATTCGCTTCCCATCGTATTAGATCTAACGGTCTACGGCTGCGGTGATTCGCGTGTCGACACGACGATGGATACGATCGGGTTTTCGGCGCGACAGATTTTTCGCGCGTTACGGCACGCCAAGTACGCGTTTCACCACGTCCGAATTCGACGTTCTTTTTTCTTGTGAAAAAAAAAAAAGCGAATAAATTGGAAAAATTCGCCGTAGTCGGTGCACCGTTCCGGTGACGACGGAGACGGAGAATATCATCCGACCGGGTGTGTGAGAGAGAGAGTGCAGAGTGGGAGCGAAATAGAAGAAATCGCACGGTCAACACGCGCGGCACACGAGTGCGTAGTGTAGTACTCGACTTCAGTGGCTCCCACGCGATCATGTGCAACAACACGCGGAAGACCCCGTCGACGATAATCTCTGAAACGCAGTCACGAATTCAGCCCGTGTCGTAACCGCGTGGTCACCTTTGTTCCGTTGCTTCTGCTCGCGCCGCTATACAAAAACGATTGATGACACGGTGGTTTCTTAATACGATTTTCTGTTTTTTTTTTTTTTGCTTTCGCGGTGAAAAAAACTACTCCGACGACGCCCCGCCCACGACGACGTTATTGCGAAAGTCACTATTATCCCCGACTCTTTACTAAAAAAAAATATACGAAATATTTTAAACACAAGAACGATTAATAGATTTTAATATATGAATTTTTTTTTTTTTGGTCGTTTATCGCTTTCGCTCGATTTCCTCCAGATTTCCCGAGTATATAGTTATAGTTAGTATAGTAGTAGATTAATTGAATACTACGTATGACTTCTTATCGGTTGTACGTACCCTGGATCATCCTGCATAGAGTATATTTTTTTTTATATATTTTTGCTAAAATTTTTCTTTTCATACAACAAACCGTCGTCATTATACCGCCATCAGTCGTCACTATCGTCAGTTCTGTACCTCTATTCTGTAACTCGATAAGACCTGTTAACGACAACTTTCGGTTCGTTAAGCTATCGAAACGATTTATAAATTCCCAGAAAATTGTCGTTAGCTATCGATTTCTTATCGTTTTGGTGGACATACACTCTGTAAGCGCAAGGTATCGATAGAGTCGTTTAAAGAATCACGATGTCGATAGCAAAATTCGATAAATTTTAAAATTTCAATAAGAAGCTCTTATCGAATTAATTCGTTAACACGTTATCGAGTTACAGAACAGAGGTACCGGCATATCAATACGCGTATATTTAATCTATGACGTATATTTAATCACATTCAATAATTATTCATTTTTGTATATATATATACATTTTTTTTTAAATTTGTTAATTATATATATAAATCAGTAAAAAATTGTTAATAAAAACGAAAAATAATTTTGATTAAATTTTTTTTTGAAATGCTTTTTTTGGCATATTATAGCGCATATTTTATTATTATTATTTTCTTTCGTCACATAACTAGTCGTTATGGCGACATTGTGGAGAATATACCGGGTGCAAACCATGCACACACAGGTGTTTCTGTTGTAATGAATTGTACTCGTAGTACTTTTCGCACTGTATGGTCCGTACTCAACACGACTGCTTTCTGCAATTGGAGGAGGTCGTGGTTACCGGAGACGTCTTTTATGATTTCACAGGTGGCGTTACATATCAGGCCTGTGGTTCCAGTTATGATGGGTACGATTTTCGCTTTCATTTCCCACATTCTCTGCAGAATCTCAATTTCTAGATCTTTATATTTAAGGTATTTTTCTGTTCCTTTCTGTGTTATACTGTAGTCTGATGGTATTGCTACGTCTATAATTATTACTATCATTATTATCATTATCATTGTTATTATTACTATCATTATCAGAGGCGGAACTAGGATTTTTGACGCCCGGGAAAAATGTTAAAAATACGCCCTACCATCCCTCTATCACCCCTCAGTTCCCCTTCACCTTAACAGACCCTATCCAATTTTACGCCACCAAATTTTTACGCCCGTGGATTAATCCCCGTCTTCCCCTCCCCCCCTCTAGTTCCGCCTCTGATCATTATTATTAATATTATAATTATTATTTTATTTGTAAAACAATAATTATAATATTAATGTCGCGTGCGTGGACCTCCGCGCACAGCATCTGTGCATGTATGTATATATATATGTAGACACACGCGATATAATATATAATCCGCGAGAATCGGACCACGTAAACGCAAACGCGCGCGTAGGAGTCGCGCGTATAATTATATAACGTTACGCGTCGTGTACACCGCTACGATCGGAGAATTTTTTTTTAAAAATTTTTTTTCTTATTTTCAAACGTTCATATACTCTTCCGCGTACAGTACGCCGTGTACTTACGAAAATAAATAAATACAATTATCCGCACGTAAGCGCGTGTTTACGAGTCGTGTCGTCGTCGTAGTCGCGAAGATGACGTTCGGAGATAACGAGACGGAGATGAACGCGCGGTTTTCAACGACATGTAATAAGCGAATCGATAATATAAGATTTTTTTATTATTTTTTTCATAAAAAACGTTTCGCGTAAGTTTCGAACCGAATTCGCCAACTACTATAGCCTTTCACATACAAAAAAAAACGTCCAAAATCCACATTATTTAGGAAAAATACGTGTTTCATTACAGTGAGTGCAGTACGTTCACGGCGTAAAGACGTTTTCACCGAGCGATCTTCGAATTCCGAACGCGCACCACCGACCACGCGCGTTTTTTAACCGAAAAAAAAAATCTCATCGTTTTTTCCCCCTGTCTGAAAAGCGGACATTTTCGGATATTTAGCGGAAAAAAAAGCCTAAAAATTATACGTTCAGACGCCTTTCTAAAATACATTTGATATTGTGTTTTAATTTTAACGCGCGTACAGTACGCGGAATAATATCCTAATCGATTATTGACCGCCGTTTCTGTGTGGTGCTTGTTTATAGGTCGTGGCCAAAGTTCCCGGCGCGGATTTCGGTCTCGTTGGTAAACGTACAGTGATTATGACCGATTTGTGTTTTAGCACTCGTTTCACGAGAAAGTCGAGTTAAAAAACCCTGTCAACTCTTTCGGAATTCTCCGAAAGGGAAAATAAAAAATATAAATCGTTAAAAACGTAGATAATTATTTTTTTTTTTTTTGTAATTTTAATTATTAATATTGAAAAGGCCGTTCGGTTAAACGTAATACTGTGTTATATTGTATTCAGAATACTTTGAAAAAAAAACAACTTTTTCTAAAAAGTGTAATTCGGAATACTACTACCCGGTACTGCCGGTCGAGTTAAGAGGAGTTGATGTTAAAACTCTCATCCGATATGGACAGACATCGGACTTTTGGAGGAAAAATGGAAGTATAGACGGACAGATGTGAACGTCTAGTGAACGATCCAATCCTATAAGGGTCCCGGTCTTTGACCTATAAAACCGAGAGCGGAATGGACTGTACTTTTAACCGAGTATGCGAGGACTGACCGGGGTAAGTGTAATTCACGCACGAACGGGGAATGGTGGACACGCGTTTTTGCATTCGTGGACGGATGCGGACAGACGCGTATAGCGGAAGAACGCCGCAACAGACCCAGATTCTGGAAGAGGCGTTGATGATGGACTCCGCGAAGCCGGTGAAGAGAATGGCTAGAGAATCCAGAGTCATATAGAAAAAAATACCTACGGCAATATTATTCCTACTGTAACGTTTTGACGTTCTTTATTTACACGTGCTTTATTTTACTCTACGGTTTATATATCGTTATTCTATTTTTGTTTATTGTATAAATTTAATTTTACTTTATATAATTTACACAACGTCCGAGTGCCATACGCAAAAAAAAAAAAAAATTTTAAAACTCCTATGTTTGCGAGTGACCTCACGATGCGCAGAATAACCAATATTCTCGCAGTCATATACGACAATAATAATAATAATAATAATAATAATAATAATAATAATAATAATAATAATAATAATAATAATAATAATAATAATAATAATACCGTAAACGCGATTCGTATTATTTTATAATAGGCAAAGCCGGTTGTCGGACCACGGCGACGACGACGGCTCGGTTGTGAGGAGGCGTAGTCTGTCCTGCGCAAACGGCCGCGCGTGTATTTTACTGTCGGCGATCGTCTTCGCGCACAAGATCGTATAATATTATATACACTTATAAGTATTATTGTACGTTTTATTGGCGTTTGAATTTATCTGTTCATTGTTTTTTTTTTCTCTTCAAAAAAAAAACACACAGTATTATATTATTATACGCGTTCTATGGTGGTGGCCGAGAGATAATTGTGTGTACACAACACTCGGGCGAGTCGATGCGCGGCGATAAAATATAATATTTCGTATACGTTATTGCAGTGTATTATTATTATTATTATTATTATCGACGGCCGTTTCCGTTCCGTTGCCGCAGTTATTATACGACGCACGAGTGAAATATATACAGCGAGACACACTTTTGACTTTGAAAACGGTGAGGTCGCGCCATCGATAACATCCGACTCGTGTGCAGCGTCCGAAAGAAAAATATAAAACTTACGTGTACGGTGGTCGGAGGTTGGGGGGGGGGAGTCTTTGTATTGGACCACAACAATATGTACCTATTGTAGGGAAAAAAAGATTTTTTTTTTTTTTTTTGTGGACAATTTCTGTTTAAAATTAAAATATTATATTCGTTACGCGTTGCTTTGTTCGAATCGCGGTACCTTTATTTCCGTACGTATTCGGCGCCTATATATGTTTTAATTTCCACGGTTTCTTCGCGTATTTTTTTTTCATTTATTCTTTTTTTTAACAGGACTTTGGAAAACGTCGGGTTTCAAATTCCGAGGGATACTATTATTATTTTTAACTATACGAACTGCAAAGTGAAAATTATAACGAAACGTATACTATATATTATTATAGTAATTGAAGATTACTCGTTAAATTTTGTAACGCGTTGAACGAAAGGAAAATCCAAATAACGCGTCGTTGTCGTCGACGAACCTATTTTATATATTAGGGACTTCACGCTCCGAGATGCCTTAAAATGCGCACGCATTTATGCCCTAAAAAAAATAACCAAATACGCCTTTAAAATATGTATAAATCACTAAAATATACGTACGCATTAAAAACCAAAGCGTTTTAATGACCGTGTCTACAAAGTACTTGTATACTAGATTAATAAACAACAATGAAAAATTATCATCGATTTATACTGTTAAAAGTGTATACGAATAAAACTAGAACATAATATATACTTACTACGATAAAACCGCGATCCGTATATATTATACTCATACGATGACATATTGTTACATGTAATCCCCGTGAAGATAAAATAATCTCGGTGATTCATAATATATTTTTAAATAAAAATACACGGCACACTTATTTCATTGATATATTCTTTTGTATATACATATTATATATATATATTTTTTAACAATTTGAAAGATAAAATAAATAATAATTTTTTTTTTTTAATTAGTATTTAATTTAGTGAAATATGCTGTTCATATAACAAAATACGCAATAACGCGTGATAAAGAGCTAAAAATATGCAAAAAAATAAATGTCTATGAGCTCCTAGTATCGTAAAACAAATTTCTATATCATTAAGCTATATTATTTTTACAATGATTATTGGAAAACATGCAAACTCCTATAAATCCCTAGCCAGGGATGGTTCAGGGTTCAGATTCACCCGAAATTTTTTCTTAAAATAAAATTTAACGATTCATATTCCATTATTAGTTTATTATTTTTATTTTATTTCGTATTTATACTCTCAGCTCCTCCCCCATTAAAAAATTTTTTTTTTGCTGGCTACGGTCTTACGGCCGTAGCCCTACGGCTATTACGAATATTTCCGTCGCGGTCAATATCCGTGTTGTAATTTATAAACAATATACGTTATTATATAGAAAACCAAAAATTTAGCACGTAATTGGCGTGAAATTTTTCTTTTCAAACACACCCAATCGACGAATCGTCGGTGCGCACCGTTCTGAAATCGACTCGGCTTCTTTGGGTGGGAGACGGGCGCGGATGACCGTCGTCGCGCGGGCCTAGTAGACGAGCACCACGAGTCTCTCGACGTACGCAGTGGTGCCGATCTGTTTTCGAAACCCAGGGGTAAAACGTTTTTATAGGTACCCACCTACCCCACAATGGCCGTGCCCCTCTCCAAAATTCCTAGGCACGATAGTCGTTGACCATAATTATCGTTGGCAAATAAGCAAAAAAAAAAAAAGGCCATCAACCCAATTTCTTTTTTCTCTTAACTCACGTGCTGCAATATGACCTTCCTAGTTCACTGTGTTGCGATTCTCCTTTTTTGCAAGTGCGGTGTAATACAGACTACAAGCCTGCATATTGTCGAGGAATGCCGCAGAACAAAATTCAAAGGTGGAGTAGCAGTACCGCATGATTGTGGACCGACGGCGGTCAAATGCGGCTAGAGGCATTATTTGACGTACGACTCTAACAGCTCTAATATGAAGGACATGTCCTATCCTATTGATATTCTAGTTGATTTTGTTTTATTCTATATACATATCTACCTATTAATGTTGTTAAATTTGAATTTAAATACGTTATTACTGGATAATAGTAGTACGTAGTGTTATTATTTAGTGATTTTCATGCCGATTGTCATACGCACAAATAAATAAATAGTACCGACTACTACAGCTGATATACCGGCCGAGTTGGAAAGTCTTTTTCGTTTCGTATTGATTATTTCACTGTGTGGACTGTGGCCCGTAGTTTCAGTCCAATAATATTTTAAATTACATTAAATATAAATATGTCTTCGTAGACACCCATCCAACCACCGTTTAATTTCTCTGGGTAATTTACCCCACTTGACACCCGTGTTGGGCGCCACTGGACGTACACGGCGCGCATAATATACGGTTTTGAAAATCTCGGCGCGATATTCAGATCGGTTCGCGGACCGAAAGGTTTTTTTTTTTTATGTTTTCAAAAGGAATCTCTCTCTGTACGCAACGCGTATGACCTGCAACTATACTATATTGCCACCACCACGTAAATACGCGACCCATATTCGACCGCCGCTCGCGAGTCGTGTAATAATATTATTACGGCGTACAGCCGCGGTATTCACGACGTTCGTGTGTATACTTATACACAGTCCGCCGCGTTGCGAAACGAGTCTCGGCCGCGCCACCAGAGCTTCTTCTTCTTCTTCTTCTTCTTCTCCTCTCCGACCTACTACTACCAGATACGCCGACACGACACGTTGACGAGATATTTATAACAGTCATATACGCTATAATAGCGATTGCCCAACGTACGGAGAACGGATTTTTCATGAAAAGCGCTCGTTTCTCCGTTTACACGAATTCGGTTTCGAAAATCTCTTTCGCCAGTCGAAAGCCGCAATTTTATCGCACTGTCGATCGGTCGCCGGATATCGAGCGAAACGATCTGGAGCACGGTTTCGGTGAGAAAAAAAAAATAACGTTACATCATATTATATGTATATATATATAGGTTGATGGATTAAATAATAATAACAATATAGTGATTGTTCCTTCGTCGCGATCCTATTGCCCCGATCACCTCGCCGAACGATCGCGTCGCGTCCCTTCCACCCTGCAGTGCCGCAGCTAGAAGTCCGCGGGGCTCAGGTGCGAGTCGAATTTTTCGGGGCCTCTTATCTTATTCGACGGGTAAGATTTGGAGGCCCCAATGTCGTTTCACGTGGCGCTGCTTCCACCGTTGATTTCGACCAAGACGAGGCGTGTACAAATTTGTCGTTCGCTCTTCTGTTTTTCGGCTTTCACGCGGTTCGTTTCTTACCCCGGTCGATACGATCGCGATGACATTCACTTTCGTATACTCCTAAAACCTTTTAGTTCCGTCTCGTGTACAAAAAACGTGTCAGTTTACCACGTTCGTTTTATTACAAAAGAAAAAAAAACCGTTGAAAATATTAACAAAAACAAGCGCTGTGTCTTCACTGACGGATGAAAATTGCGTCGTTGTATTTTCCATAAGACTTCATCGAAGTCTTATCATCTGTCGCGTTTTGCTTTTCGATTGCGTGTTGCACGCGGTACTCTATTCGATTGGCCTGCAGTGCAGGCGTACTTCAGCGCCCAAGGCAAAACTCGCATTTCGAAATCGTTTGACAACTCGAAAATCGTTTAAGTTTTTTTTTTTTTTGTAGTCAGTAAGCGTTCTGCCCGTCTGATGATATTGTAAGCGCCTCGCGATACTGCGTATAACACCATGTTGGCTGGTAGAAACAACACTGCGCAGACTCATAAACTCGGCATTTTCGCTTGACCTACAACAAAGTGAAATTCAATTAAACTCTACTGACCGCGCGTACGGCGGTATTGATTAATTTCTTTTTTCTCGCGTAACGGTTCGGCCGCGATCGCGCGCTCGTATGTCAATAGAGTCTCGCGGTCGCGCGTATCGGAAAGCTGTGCGCAATCGTCGTGCGTGCACGGAGCAATCGGAGAGCGCGAGAGGAGCCGGTCATTAACAGCTTTGCTCGGACTTCACGGTGCCGATGATTGATGATTCGAGTCGTAAAACGCAATTAGCCCGGGCTGATCAAACACTACCAGTATTTTATTTAAATACGCACGCGCGCATACCCGTTCGTAAATTAATTCAACGTGAATTTGTGCGTGCGTGCGCGGTGCAAATTGTGACCGGTTCGCTGCAGACTAGCTCGTCGGGCGCGCGTTTCGATGATACGAACGAGTCGGACAGATCGCGTGTAAATCTCTGCGGTCCGTCAATGGCAGGCAGCTGCAGCAGCTCGAACGAAAGTGGAAACGTCCAATGAATCGGACGCGACAATTAAAATCGTTTTGGCTTGACCCGGGGACGGAAATCGTCTTTTTTTTTACTACGTTCAACGCAAAGTATTGAAACGCGTACGCGTAGATAAATGATCGTAATATACGTGTAATGAGATGGGTCCAGTGTTTTGTGGAGCGCAGAGTGTTTGCAGAGGAAATGATGTGTGTAAGATGGAAAATTATGATCCGATACG
Source organism: Slavum lentiscoides (assembly GCA_032441835.1). Lineage (NCBI taxonomy): Eukaryota > Metazoa > Arthropoda > Insecta > Hemiptera > Aphididae > Slavum > Slavum lentiscoides. The sequence continues at coordinate 12,905,398 of CM063717.1, forward strand.
TAGAAAAACGGTCGAAATCCGACTCTTTCACTGATTTTCGCTCGTCAAAGTATTTCACATCGTCTCTAAACTAACGTACATATATACGTTTTTGCAAATTTTTTTTTTTCTAAACATTTATGTTCAGACGAAATTATCCCTTAGAAATAATTTTTTTTTTTTCAGAATTATACAAAATATAATAATCCTAATTGGTATGATAATTATATCTTTATTGATTCGGCTTAATTTTTGAAAAAAAGAAAAAACTTCAGAAAATTTAATACACAGCATTATAAAATACGTCACCTTCTCCAGACCACGAGAACACTCGCGGGGACTATATACATATATATAAACGACACGTGAGTACCAAAATCAAAAAAAAAAGAAAATTCCGAAAACGGATGCGTCTCGCGATCGTACACGTATATTGTTGTGGTCTCGGGTTAAACGTGCGTGTTCCACTGGAGTACGGATTACGACTACGACGACGACGACGAGCCGTACAAAATAAAAATAACGTTTAAATATAATATATTATATAGCAGCTCCTATATTACGCGCGTGGTCCTGATCGATAAATTATTATATAAATTATACGGCGTATCTGGCGTGTGTGTAGACCGCGGCCATCGATCACGAACGATTTATATTGTGTTAAGCACGCGTTCCGGGCGATCATCGTTTTTCTATATTTAAACTTCGTCCTCGCCACACACGTTTCCTTATAGACGATTGTTGTTTTGCGAAACACCTTTTCGTCGATCTCGCGCGAGAGTAAAGATAATTATTAAAATACACGTACCGGAAGAAGTTTACACACGACATTTATGTACTCAAACACAACACACACACACACACACACACTGCACAAGGTGTTAAAATTCCGAAAAATTCTTTCGGATCGATTGATTTTATCGACTCAGAAAACCTATTTTTTTTTTATAGTTAAAGAAACCCATTCTTTTCAAGTCGTCTCGCTATACGACCTTATAAAACCCGTTTGAAAATTCTAAAAATTACTAACTGAAAACTCAAAAACAACAATCAAATCGATGTGAATCGAATGACTCGCTCTCTTATGTTAACAGCCCAGGGGCTGGCCAACAGCGATTTTTCCAGTCTACTCGATCCTCTGCTTTCCTCTATTACGTTCCACGACTCCCATATCCTTAATTACTCGGCTCGTGTATTCAACTGATTCCCTTCCTCTTTTCCCTTTTACGCAGGTCCTTCTATTATTATGTCTTATAAGTTCAGCTCTTCTAGTTTTCAGAGTTTTTAGAAAACTTCTTCCCTCTCGCGATCTACGGAAGACTTTTTCACTTGTTTACTCGACTTGTTTTTGAATATTCTTCTTATAAGTAGTTTTTTTTGCTCCTTCCTTCCTTATTGTCCACACGATTCACTTACATAATGTTCAGCGTTTTAGACCATATGTCTTTAAGTAAGCTTTCCATGATTTTGTTGTCTATATTTCTTATGGAAGTCTGTAGGCTCTTTTTTTTGGAATTTGCTCGTTGTAACGTCTTATTTCTTTGACTCAGCGACCGTCATTATTGTTTCAATTTGTTTTCCCGAGTATTTACGTTCATCGGCTCTTCTTCTGTAGTTCTTATAACCCAATGAGATGTTTCATTGCGGCTATAGACAAGAATTTTATTTTTAGGTTAATAATATTCAACCAGGTCGGAATATTTCGAAAGTCTCTTTCACTCTCTACCAATACTAATATACTAATCGAAGCGCATCCCTTTTTACCTTGTATTTGTGTTCCTATTCGTATTTCGTCTCTTGTTCTGCTAACGGCTCATCGTACGCAAAGGTTAAGAATTAATCGAAGGGTACATCGGCCCTGTCTTACACCTATCCCGATTCTTGTTTCTCCTCGCCTGTTTTCACAACGTATAGCAATCTTAATGAAACTTTTAACCGCTTCTTCTGTCCGAATACTCGGATTTTTTATACGTCTTACGAATTCACAGCTACATCTATTATGTTCGCGCGGACGTAAATCAAACGAATGTACATATCCTTTCTTTGTGCGCTGCATAACCGGTGGCGCGGCGTGAAATCGAAATCCGACGTGAACATCGCTGCGGAATCGGTTAATCGGCAGCGATCGTCGTTTCGAACCGGACCCCGACGAGTCTAACTAAAAAATAAAGTATTAAAAGATGTGGGTAATAAGCCTGTTCGATACACCGCGTTTCTTATATTACACGTATTTATTTTACGTGATCGTTACATGTGATCGTATGTATTTATACGCATAGAAGACCGATACACAATAATATAATAAACGTGTTATTCACGGTCGATTTGTCGCGCGGGTTTGTACATATTATGTATTGACAATATATTATCGTGTACGAGCGGCGAACAAGTCTTTTGATGTCTCGCCGTGACACGCAGGAATAGCCTCCGGAGCGGCGCGTATTTTTTCGTGACGGTATCGTATGGAAAGACGGGACGAATTGTAGTTTGTGAAAAAGCAATTTTTTTTATTTAACTATTTCTAATCGCGTGCCGCCATTATATCCCCGTGATATAAATATATACCGAAGAACAGAGACGGGTGGAATGCCCAGTTCATTAGAGAGCACGAGGCTGGACTCGTATAGATCACTGGAGGATCGAAGAATTGCAGAGATCCGTGTCCGAGATGAAAACCGCGCCGAAGTCGGACGGAGACGGTGTCATCACAGAGAAACGTATTACTGAAAGGCATCTGATCAAGAAGGCGGCTATAAAAACCTTAAAATGTCTTGTGAAAAGAAAAAAATTCCCTAAATAATTGTGTTTTATTGCGCAGTTTATTCGCACACAGATGATCGTTATGCATGACTGAATAATATCGTATAATTTAACCAAACGATTAAATTATGATTTTTATATCCCTTTTTTTCTTCTGCTAAACTCTTGTTAGTTAAGTAACGGACTTTTTTTTAAATTGATAGATAATTCGTGAAAAATCATTGTCGAATTTGAAGGCGGTCTGTTTCGTGAACAATTCAAAGAAGCAACCAACTACAATAACAGAAAAACGTCACCGACACACTCGGTCGTATACTTATAACTAAGGCTGGGAATATAATACTCAATAAAACTCTAAAAAACAATCCTTAAAAAATGCTTTTACGCCCCGAAAATTCAAAAAGATGTACTAAAATTATGTTTATTTTTAATAATTGTAGTATAAATAATATGCATTTTAAAAAAAGTTTCACGGACGGCTAGAACTCATAGACTTGGACTTTAATCTGAAAAAAACCTACGCCGCTACATCGTTATCTAGGTTTTGACTTTTCAACTATATTGTCCGATAATATAATACGACCTACTTTTATAATTTGTTATATTTATATAAAAAATCGAGTTGCCGTGTAAAAATCTTAAAATAAAATTCATATATTGTATCCAAAACTCCATAAACCGTAAAACGATCTGAAGATGTAAGAAAAAAAATCCTAAAAACCAGAAATTATCAAAAAAAAAAAATGGCCAAATAAATTTTCTTTTTCTCATTCATAAGTACCAAAAAAAACGAATTCGTGACAACAAGTAAGTGCATCGCACAGTGAGCTTTGGAAAACGATGCAAAGCGCATCAAAGCTGGAGTCCTACTTGTAACTGATTGACTGAACGAGTCGATTAACGCATTCAATCGAACGGGAACATCTTTTAAACGATTTGAAACGATTCTCGGTAATAATCTTCTTCTGCTTCTGCTGGCATTCATTACTCTTTAAGAATTTTCGCGCCTCCACCACGATCTTCCCACTCCACTGTTCCCCGTTATGAACTATCGTTCACCACACTAGTATTCCTGTTTTCTTGAGATCTTCTTATTCCACTGTCTTTCAAACCATCTTTTTCTAGGACGCTCTCGAAGTTTCTTCCCCGTAGGTTTCAATTCCGTCGGTAATAATCAATAAAACGTTTTTCGTCGGTTGTCAGTGACATCGTATTTTTGTGTGGACGCTTTCGGCTCTCCCCTCCCCACAAATCACGACGTTTCCCTCGAGACGAATAAATTCTCTTCGGCCGCGGAATTTCGAAGAATTCACCGCAAGAGCATCGCGCCAACCGCCGCCGGCACCCCACGACGACGTTTTTTTTCCCACCGATGACCTCGGCTGCACACAACGTTGACCCGACGACGCCTCCGCCACTGCAGTGGCGACAGTGGCGGCGGCGTGACACACGATCGTCACCGCGGGCCAAACGCGTGTATAAATATAAAGAGACCAAAGGGCAGACACGACTGTATCAAGTCCGGTAGCGAACGGGAAAAAAAAAGTCCACCTAACCGTTTCGCGTTCTCCTCGATCTTCTCGCACGCCTCCGGAGACCAATGTACGCGCGCGCGGGCGCTCACCACAAACGCGCCGCGCGACCATGACGTCTATACGCCGTGCAATAGTAACAACCGACTATACGATGCGCGACACGTGAGCACGCGCCTGAAAATGACGCAATCGGGGATGCGCCACTGATAATACGATGACCTCGAGTGGTTTTTATTTACTGCATTGTGTGATGGTGTGTGGGGGGGGGTTTAAAGCCCTCGTCTCAAAGGAGTAAAAAAAAAACGGTCGATATTAAAACGCACTTATTACTCCGATATATTTAAAAGAATTTAAAGATTTCAATTGTAATTAATAAAATAACAAAATGATTTAAACAATTTTAAAATTTTTTTTTTTATGTTTTTAGGTTATAAATTAATTTTTTTTTTTAGGGCGTAAATGCATTTTTTTTTTTGTCGCGTCGAGCCTCACTTCTCGACTACTCACGTCTCGCAGTATACAATCATAGTATTTATTTATTTGTATACGGACGAGTCCTTTGTAAATTTACATGCAAGCATTAGGTTGATACGTGTTGAATATAAATATACGGTGAAACAGGATAATATACGAGTAGTAGCAATATATATATATATGATAATATTAAATAGCGAAGGCTGGGTCCGCATTGGCGTTCGACATAATTCTTCTTGACGAGCCGCGTTAATCAAATATAGTTCGTGGCGGCGTGTGTTACGAAAAAAGTGGCAGGTGAACGAGTCGTACGTCGGGGTACTTTGAAAGTTATTAACGATAATAGAAAAGTGGAGTCCGTAGTATCCTTGAGCGACCCATCGAGGAACCTGCTAGCGCTTCGTTCGGCGAGAGACGTTAGGCCAAGTAGGTTAGCAACAGTAGTGTATAGTCATGAGGTTCACAGGGGAATATTGAGGTTAGGATAACTGACAAATCCATAGGCGCAATTTGGGGGCTTGGGTGTGCTTAGCACCCCCAGTCTTAAAATTAGCACCCCCAATTTTTTTTCGTATTTATATAAGTTTTAGTAGTTCTTATGTACACAATACATGTATAACAACAGTTTTGTTCTATGATATTATTTAAATGAATAATCGTGTGATGACTGAAAATATGTTGTCTTACAGACTGGTCAAAAAAATCCAAAGAAAACAATTTAAATTCAGATGATTTTATAAATTTATAATATAATAATATGCTATTGATAAAATAGTATATCAATTGACAATTTGATTAGTGTGGCGACTGGAGATAAAATCGTTCCGACTGTTCGACGTTCGGCAAAAACATCGCAGTGTGACAACATTCAAAGTACTATTTTAGTTTTACCACGGATTATCATCGTTATTGAAAAAGACCTTACCAATCAAATTGATATAAACGAAGTAATAAATATTTTTGCTCAAAGTGAAAGGAAAATGTTTTTATTATAATAAGTAATAAAGTGTAAATTCAAATTTAAATTTAAATAATAATATACTTCACAAAGCATCATAGCCATTACTTAAATATGTAATTGTTTAACGGTCATTGAAGGGTTACAGATATCGATAACTCTATAAAATAACATGAAAAATCGAGGAGCTTCAGCACCCCCAGTTTTTTCAGTGAAATTGCGCCCCCGGACAAATCTAAGGAACTTCCTTTGAACCCGCTCGAGTCAAGTATTGTTGTCACGATGATTTGCCCGGAAATTCGCAATAATTACTCTCACACGGAGTACTATTTCAACATTTTAAATACGGCAAAGAACAATATATTTTTTTTTGTAGTTTACACCCTAATTTGCGTCCGTATCAACGGCGCTGAGCATCACACACGAATCGACGACGGGACGACGGGACTTTGAAGTTTGCAGCAGGAGACGTTCGGAAACGGTCGCATTTTCGCGTGGAAAACGATATATTTCAAGAAAACAAAAAAACTGCCGTACCGCCGAGACCGCAGACGAGACGATTTCGGGCGACGGTCGCGCGCGCCGATCTCCTCGTCGCGCTGTACCGTCGGGGCAGCTGACGGCCGCGGCCGTTTCGACGATGACGAGACGTTTTCGTATATATAGTTTTTTTTTATATATTTTTTCGCATTTCTGCTGCTGCCGACTGCCGTTGTTGCATTGTGCCGCGAACGATTCCGACAAAACGTCTTTCGATGATCGATCGTTTTCGTAACGGTTTTTCAAACGCGCGCGCGCGCACGAATAATACGCGCCGGTCTATATATAATGTCGTTCCTGTTATCGAAGGTACGCCGTTGGGGAAAAAGAAAACCTAGGTACCATATATTATATAATACGGTCGAATATAATGAGAATAATCGTTCGCCGAGAAACGGCGCGTTGTTAATCCGCCGCGAAATTATCGCCGAGACGCGTAGAAATATTGTCGCGCAGCTCAGCTGCGACGGGTCATCACTTGTTTCCAGCCGGTCCGAATAATTGTATTTTCATTCTCCGCGGTCCGCCCACATAATATACGAATCAAGTACGTATATACACGCGCTTTGCAAAGGCGTGCTGCAGGACCGATCGGACGAGAAAAACATTGGATTCGTTCGTTTTTTTGCGCGCGCGGAAAGAAAAAAACTTACGCTGACGTCACATAATAGTTATCTGCAGATTATAGTGTCCGGCAGAAGCGGACTGCGAACGGTCCAGCCCAGTGTTTCCCAATCTTTTTGCAATGGCGACCCATAAATTTAATATATATTGGGTACGCGACCCCCTGCTAAAAAAAAAAAAAATCAAGTATGGCATAAATAAATAAGATTTGTATCGTAATCGATTTTATCATTGAATTTTTATAAAATACAATATACTGTATAATAAAAACATAATAAATAAATAAAATAAATTATAATAAAATACAAAAAAAATTAGTATAAATAGTAGAAAATTGCATAATTTATTGCTGAATAATTAGTGTGACTGGTGATTCTGGACGCTGTTGCATAAAATTTCCCACTGGGGGGTACAATTTCAGATAAACTGATGCGCGTGTCACGTGTGACATCTGATCTATTTCTTTGTTTTGTTTTAATATTGGCCATATAATATGGATTATTGACAATCGACCGAGACCGATCGCATCGATTAGTCATTAGAACATTTACCGCGGTAAGATAAGAAATATTCCATAAGTTTTTACTAAAAATATATTTATATCCAATGTCAATAAAATATAACATAAGCGTTTATCAATTTACGGCTAAAATAACCGTAATCGTAACCGCGAGTCGCGACCCATGCTTTGGGAAACGCTGGTCCAGCCCGCTCATTCAAACACGCGGTTTCTTCACTGTCACGTAGTCCATTAGGAAAAACGTCGGTCGGAATCGTGACATTTTCATACCGCGCGAATAACAAACCGACCGCCTTCGATAATAATACGCCAAACACGGGATACAGTATGAATAACATCAGTAAAAATCCGACGATTCCAGAACGTATGATGAATGCGAGAAGCCGTTTTCAGTCCGACACAAAGGGGCGATTGTGGCGGGACTCAATTTAGAAACGCCTCTCACAACAGTAGAGTTAAACGCGTAAATTTGTCGAGGACATTATGCTTGCTGGTCGGGAACTTTCGGCAGAACCGGATTTTTTCGACAATCAAAATCACGACACTTCCCTCGGGTTCCCTTAAAATTTTGCCACTGCCCACGTTTTACGCGCCTTTTTCTCCGTCGACAGGCCGGCCTCGGCGTTCCGACCGTATCTTTTAATTTTTTCCGTCAGCCGTAAGCACGTCGAGCAAACGTCTGCAAGTACAATGCATAAAACGTGGAATGATAAAATCTCGTCGTAGGAGATTGTATGCGTTTTGAAACACGCTCGTCTAAGGGGACTGTACGTTTTGAAACCAAATCTGATTTTCAAGTTTAAAAATACGCCGGAGTTTGACCGTTTCGCTCGATGATAACCAGTCGTTCGAATGCTGAAAATTGTATACGAAACGATATCTCGTATATCATTTTTCATGAAAATCGGAGATCGCGCTCTTCGAAACTAGACCAATCAAGTGACAAACGTTCCGTGTTTCGATTTCGCGAAATAAAAAAAAAAAAAAGGTGGTTCGAGTAAATACACGCGTACGTGTATAAGACGTTACGCTTTTAACTCTTTACGATAAGAAATTATACTTCACTCACTACTTGGGAGGTGATTTTTTTTTTAATAATAATAAATTACCCGTCGTGCGACGGCGGTGGAATTATCGCGAAATATATTTGAATTTATGACTGGCATAGCGTAGCGTGTATTATTACCGCGGTAATGGTAATATTATTATTGTGAGCAAAAGTCACCTTATAAGTCATAATAAGCTAATAAGCGAAAAGGCGTACACGAGCCTCGCGTGTGTGTCGGCGGACGGACGTACACACGCTGGCGCGGACAACGCTGTATACGATCGTTATTTAATAAATCTATTCTTTATTCGATATAAAAAACGCGCATAAATCGTCCGACCCCGTGCACTCGAACTAATCATTTAAAAAAAAAATAAAATAATAATAATAAAACCGACCGTATATACGACGATTATAATATTTTACATACGCGCGTATAGGTTTATACTCATTATAATAATATTTGCGTTTCCCCGTGCCGTTTTATTCTCGCGTGCGTCGTTTACGTACCGTTTTTGTACGCCTCTCGTAAAATAATAATACGCGTTACAGTAAATCATCACTCGTACACGGTGACGGAGAAACGTACTTAACCCTATTATATCTTATTTTATGATTAATTCACTCGTTCCGGCCGTACTGTATATATGTGTACTTATACCGAGCAGTAGTAAAACCTTTTACGGTTTTCGATTCATCGCGGGATTTTCGATTATTTCGCGTGCTCTTCACGTTTTCGCTCGTGTTTCGTATCCTCGTACGCTCTCTCGAACTGTGCCGACACAAGCGCGTAGCCCGGTTGCCGCAGCCTTCTCTCCCGAAATTTCACGAATTCTAGCGAAACTGTGTTTTTCCACGTCTAATTAGTTAATTATACGTTTTTTTTAACAGTAGAGAAACCTCGTGGAATTGAACCCCCCGTAATATGCGTGTTATGTTCGAAAAACAGCCGTGATTTGGAATAATTATACGTGATTTTCGTTTTTCGAATTTTGAAGACTCATTTGAATCCAGAATCGTATTTTGGCCGATACACAGATATATTTAATACATTATAAAACCAATAATATAAACGACCTATTTACAAATATCATTCGTGACCATTGCGTTTCATGTAATAACCATAACGTAATAATTATAAAACCAATCAGTTAATTTTCGAATCCTGAACTTGAGTCTCTATAATTGATATTTTTTTGAAATATTTTATCCAGATAATTACAAGAAAGTCAATGATCTCTTTTTTATCAAAGATAACCTTCAGATAATTAAAAAAAAAATTTCCTTCAACACGAGATAAAAAATATTATCTAGATAAATATTGACTACAAGATACAATAATGCTCGAATTAGGAGGAGGTGGGGTGCGCAGGTGGACGCAGATCCTTTTTTCAAAATTTTTTTTGTATTTTGAGAGCACTCCTTGAAATTATTTTCATCGGAACGGGGGGGACCGGAACGTGTTAAAAATAATATTGAATAATTTTCATTTTGTATAGAGTCGCATTTGAAATAAGATAATTAGAAACTATTTATAGAAGGATTGTTTTTTTTTTTGATAATTCGTAACGAGAACAAAAGTCATAATCAACAACATGTATAGGTAATTTATGGCGTGTCGGCGTACAGTGGCGTAATTAGAAATTTGTTCTGGGGGGGGGGGATGACTTTTTTCCCTCGTTTTTCATTACAGTGCAATGGGAAACTTATACTAAACTGAAACTTAAACATTATAATAAAAAACCGATTTTAAGTAAAGTATAAAAATTAGGAAAAAATAAGAAAAATTTTGACTCTACAATAGATGATGACAGTTTGCAGTTATTTTTTTTTTTTTTACACATGATTAAAAAAAAGGCTCTGGGCGGGATCTATCCCCCTCATCCCCCCTTAATTACGCCCCTGTCGGCGTATAGTGATAGTGTGTGAGTGAGACGCGAGACGTGACCCATAACAGTGGTGGACGATTAATTATAGTCAGAGTACGTTTTAATGTAATTATTGATTTTACGTGTTAATAATTAATGACGAGTTGTAGGAAAAAAAGAAAAATTGTAATTGTCGGTGTACTTCGGAACGGTGCGGGCGGTGTGGTCGGTCCACGGGTGTCGAGTCCGAATATTGTAAAGGACGTTGATTTTAATTTTTAAAAGTCTTATAGAGTCCTTTTTTTCCGACAACGAGCCTCGACACTGCAGCCTTATACAGGACGCGGCTGATATCCGTGTGGGGTCTCGTTCTTTTCACAACACTCTCGTACCACCACCGGAGCAGCAGCAGCAGCAGCAGCAGCAGCAGCAGCAGTTGTGGGGTCGTGTCGGCGCGGTCGTGACGCAATCGGCCGCTGCTTTTTCGTACGGCCGAGAGAAAGGCGACGGAGACGACCGGGCCTCCCGTGGGCGGAAGATGTGTGTCGCCAACGGATTTCAATATATTATCATAAAGCGACTTGTGCGAGTGCGGTTGTGTCGTCGAGTCTTATTGAGAGACTAGGAAGACGTTATAACAGTCGTGTTCAGGTACTATACGCACTTGCGCAACGGCGCGCGGTCGGTCACGCCGCCCGTCGTCTCCGGTCCGCCGGCCGATTTGCATTGAATCGCGCGCGCGAAAATGACCTGACGCGCCGCGCGTCTTTCGTCGTGGCCGTCGCGGCACATAATACCAGCTCGTGTGTACGATAATATTTTATTATGTAAACAGTCGAAAGAAAAAGGAGAAGAGAGCGAGAAAAAAAATAAAAAAATCCGGACCGAACGATCGCTCGCCCACGCCCAGCGCTCTCGCGGGTGCACGCGCTCGTCTCTGTTTATAATAATAATACGACGACGACGAGCTGTAAAGAGAGAGATTTTTTTTTTATTATTATCATAAAATTGTTATTCGATATTCCATAACGTTAGCGTATAACACGTAGATATTATTATTATTATTATTATTATTATGTAACGTGACCGCGACGAAACGTTTTCCATCGTACGAAATGAATTAATCGTTTTCGTATAGTCCGCCCCCGCGCGCGCTATCGTCGTGCAGGCAATGAGACGAGATTTTTTATTTTTTTTTTTTCCCCCAGTCTTGATTTCCACTATAACTTTACGTACTGTACTGTAATTCTACTATAATCAGTCACGCATACAGGGGGGTTTGGGGTTCAAACCGCCCCCCCACCCCGAAATAATTTCTTTGAAAATTTAGTCGAATTATACGCCAATTATTATAGAATAATTTTATTACTCTAGCTGTTGGCTGTTTTTCTTTTAGGCTATTAGGCCCGGTTTTTCAATCGTTCACTTATTCGTCAGATAACTATCCGTCGGATAGATATTTATTCGAAAGACAGACCTCCGGATAAAGTGATAAGTGTTTTTCAATGTAAAATTATCTCCCGGATATAGCTATTCGGCGAATGAAATTATTCGGTAGGTATAGTGGCGCTGATTATTGGGTGGTAGCAATAGTACACATTACGGAACGAGTTACACGAAATTAATTGATTACGATTGGTCAACGATAACATCGATAAGGAACGCGTCGGGATTGTTGTATATTTTTACTCTGTTATAAAGCCTGGTCCACACCGAGGCAACATATAGCAACACGTGGGTTGACACATGTTTCCTGCAGTTCCGTAAACATGAAAACGAATTGCGACATTGGAAACATAGCGTACACACTAAAGGAAATAAAAACATCAACATTTTCACAAAATGTTGCCGAAAATGTTTTTGTAACTTATTTGTCCACATATAAGCAACATAAATTATCGCGTGACTAAATGTTTTTAAAGTTTATAAGTCCTACATTTATAAAATAACATTAAAACAATTTACACTTAAAAAAAACTTAAAACAATATATAAAATGTGGGACTGGGATGGGAAAATAACAAATTAATTTAATTACAAATAGGTACCTAAACAATGAAAAAAATCAAAAAAGTAGGTAATCAAAATTATATTGGAATAGTAGTTTGAAGTTTGTGTAAATTACAAACTACAGTTAGCAAGTTATCATATCGATACTGTTGATAAACACGTGCGACACCTAAGTGTCCACACTGCATAAACTTGTAGTCACATGTTGCCGATTGTTTACCAGTTTTGTATATACAGTTATAGTTTTTACATTGTTTTGTAGAAACATGTTTCGCTAATTATCGAAACACGAAACAATGATAAACTTTTGTCGCTTGTTGCTTGTTGCTACAAAATATTGATGGAACATTTAGAAACATATACAAATTTTTGTTGTGTCAACATACTGCGACATAGAATGTTGCTGTATGTTGCCTCAGTGTGGACCAGGCTTAATAACAAATGCTTATAATTCGTGTTATCAATAGTTATCCGTCAGATAAATGTTTATCCGGTGGAAAAAGTACCGAATAACTATTTCATGATTTATCCGTCGAATAAGCGCTACCTGGACATTGAAAAACCGACAGTTATTTATAAATATTTAATAAATATTTTTATATTTTATGTAGCAAAAATAGTACCGATTTTGTGTTTTTCACAAATCTCGTAGCCTTTAGAAGATAAAATAAAAACTAAACTACTATACTTATATAGGTATATAATCTGTTTTTATTTGTTATATAGCGATACCGCGTGGCAGTGTGCACGAATTCATCGATAAAACAAATTTCTTTCTTTATTTTTTTCCCCCCGCTATTTTTTACAGTTTTAAAATTTTTTTTCTCCTAGTCGTACTTTATATATATAGCGCGTATTTCGGTACTCATTAACGGTATAAAATCCGATGAGCCCTGCACATTACACAAATGGTATCTCGAATCGTATATTTATAATAAGTAAATATTATAAATAATTTTTATATAAAATCGTTTTCATCATTCTAACATTTTTATGGTATAAAAACCGGACACTGTGTTTCTAGAGCAGTTTCATTTCTTCGACCCGTCATTACTTTATAATAATCGCATCGTTGTTATGTCGTTTGTAATAGCATATATTACAGTCAATGTCGAAATCTCGTGAAATATTGCAGTGCAGATCTTTCCGGTCCGAATAAGAAGAGATCGATTGATTTTGTGTGTAAAATTTGTGTTACAAAATATAGAACACTCGATTTCAGACGCTATAGATGCCATGATTTTGTAAAATATCAAAAAAAAAAAAAAAAAGGAGAAAAATACTGATGAAAATCACAGTAAACTATATAAACGCAATAATATGAGAGTTGCAGACATAATGCGGCGAGAAAAATGTTTCACTATATTTTTAATTATTATTATTTATTAATATAATAATAACGATAATACAATGTAAGTTTAAAACGTGCGACGAGCGACAACAAATAAAATAACAATTAAAATTCACGCGCGCGTAATCATATTATTATATAAATAATTATTATTATTGTTATTATAAATCGTGATGATAACAGGTAAAATATAAACTGATAACAGATGAGATGCGCGTGCACTCTGCCAAAAATTTGTGAAGCTGCCGTGCGAGACGCTCGTGAATTCTAAAATTGTAAAGGGTTCTCCACTGCTGCGACGGTGTTTGAGACGGTTAAAGCCATCGTCGTAAACTGAATTAAATCTTTAAACGTGTCTCCCGTTGTTATGCGCATACAATAACTTCCACGGTGTGTTCGTTTTGTTATCGATTTTCATAATAAAAAAAAACCTACACGTCGGTCGCGCTGTAAATTGTGTGATTTTAATAATCATTTAATAATTTAATAATTTTAAAATAATAATTTTTTTTTTAATTTTTTTATTAAGAATAAGACAATTTTCGTTTTCGTACACCAGAGTCCCCCGGTCGTTCGCGCACGCCAACGTGTAATCGCGTATACGGAGGATTCGAAGTTTTACAGCTGGCCGTGTTACATTTAAAGTGAATTGTCTGGGAATCGTCTGTTGGATACGATTGCCTGTGGAATGTGTAACCTTGTTTTATAAACAACACGGTCGTCTAGGCGCTACTTACTCTTGTTTTTATTTTAAATAAACGTTATTGCTTACGAATCGTAAAGTCCGCAATTAATGTCGACGTTGTGAAGTAAGAAACGTACGCATCGTATCGTTCCAGGTAAACTTATGATAAAATATAGCGTTACGTATCGGTACCTACAGAAATGTCTTGTCAGTTTACTAAATTCTGCTAAACGATTCGTCTGAAATACGCTTTTCTCTACAAAGTACGAATAGAATTTACTTTACCAACAACCAACAATTCTGTTCGCGGTGAATCTCAAAATATTTATTGTCTTTTTTTTCTACGTAATTAACGACTTGTTTGTAATCAATTTTTTTTTACAATAGATGTATTTTTACATGTAATAAATTAAAACTTGTAATTTTTTTTGCACTTAAACGTCATTCTAAACAAAACGTTTTAAAGATAAAAGTTTGTATTTCGGTAGTAAATATTTCTGTCGACTTGTAAACGATTCAATATTAATTAATGTCCAGAAACACTTTGAAATATTAAAAAGAGATGTGTGAAAATCGAAAGTAATAATACTTTTTTTTTCTAGGTATTATTCCTGAATATTTGGTCAAAACAGTATTTTGTTAACATTAAAAAATGAATTCTTCGGTTGACGTCGAAAGTTCAACAGTATTAAGAGATTTCAATAAAATGCACATGGAACATTTATGGTCGCCGTTTATTTGTGAAGGACCCTCTCATTCGCCTGTGTTTAAAATTCGTTTGACCTTAAACAATGTTAGTTATGAAGGGGTTGGTAATACCAAAAAAAGAGCCAAAATAAATGCAATTATGAACTCGAATGTTTTGAACTGGAATGCCAAAGACAACAATTCTGTAGTGAGTAACGTAACGATGAGTAACAAAAGAAAACGGGTAGACTCCTGCAAAGAAGACGCGCCGTTAAAAAGACGAGCTTTGGACGTAACTCACGTTTCAACACCTCCTACATCAGCCATATCCATTTTACACGCACTGTATCCACGGAATGTAGTCTATGAACATGAACTGCAGTCCCATGGTTTATTGGAAACAATCAGTGTCAATGTTTCTGGAACCAAGTACACAGGTCATGGAACGAACAAAAAAGAAGCAAAAGAAATCGCGTGTCGTAATGCATTAAAAGCTTTGAATCCGGTAAATAATAAATTCAAAGATCAAATAGAAATGTTGCGCACCGATTACGAAGATTCGAAAATTATCGATAATTTTGCTTGCATCACGGACGCCGTTTATCGGAAGTTAAAATTCACTAATATCGATTATAGAGAATACACTGTCATCGCGAGTATTATCAAAGTAAATTGTGGTTAATAATTGTTTTTTACATTAACTAATAACACTCATTGTTCATCCATAGGTGACCGGTAATAATATGAGTTCGGCAGAAGTTGTTTGTCTGTCGACTGGTACGAAATGTTTGTCTGGTAATTGTTTAAGTCTTGGTGGTGAATCGTTACACGACTGCCATGCAGAAATACTAGCCCGGAGATGTTTGAAGAAATATTTTTATAAACAACTCCTGGAAGCCGTGGAAGGCAAACCGTCTATATTTATTGCCGACGAGAAGAAACACAAGTTTAAATTGTCAGACGATATTGCATTTCATTTGTATATAAACACTGCTCCGTGCGGTGAAGCTAGGATCTTTAGCTTTTCTGATTCAGAATATCATGTCAATCGTTTAAACCGCGGTTTGCTTCGATCGAAAATCGAAAATGGTGCGGGCACCGTGTCGGTGTTTGGTCGAGAAGAACAAACATTTGATGGCGTCGCCCAAGGTGAACGTCTCGTTACTATGTCGTGTTCGGACAAACTTACGCGTTGGAATGTTCTCGGAGTTCAAGGCAATTTACTGTCCAATTTCATAGAACCCGTCTACTTGGATTCAATATCAATCGGTAGTGTATTTAATATGAACCATATGGAGAGAACAATTTATGGTCGTGTTGAAAAAGTCATTTGTACGCTACCGCAGAACTATAAGTGAGTTGTGTTTGACACGTTTATTTTAAATCTTTGTTATAATTCTGTTTGTGTTTATAGGGTACATAAACCTCAATTGCGCGGTTATAGTTTACTCCCTCGTAGATACGGTACACAACCAAATCATTGTGTCAATTGGATTGTGAATGAAGAAGCGGAAATTGTCATAGGAAGATGGGGGAAAACAATTGAAAAAAAGTTGTCAAGGATCTGCACGAGAGAATTAGCTTCTGAGTATATTAATTTGTGTCAGGCGACTAACAATGTGTCCGTTCTGCCTGAGGATCGAACAGAAATATTTTACGATTCATTGAAAAATATCAATAAAGACTACGTAGCTGCCAAAAATGCACTAAATTTAGCGTTTAAGCTATCCAATTTCGGAACTTGGGTACAAAAACCCGAAGAAATTAAAACGTTTAAATGTGTTTAATATAAATTTCGATTCGAAAATTTGTATTTACATTATTAAGTAATAAAATATTGTTTTCTAATTTTTGTATTTAAAAGATTTAGTACTAGCTGAATTACCCGGTTTCGGCCCTGCGCAATTTTAAACGAAAATGTAATTATTACATTTTTGTTCGAATGATAAATAATTAATATTTATATTTTTTTGAATAATTATTATTTAAAAATGATTCTATACACATATTACGATATAATGTGGCCCAATATAATATGATTATAATATGTGGCCCACATATAATTACGAACGAATAGGTCAAAGTGCGTCCATTCGTTATTTGTTACGTTATATTGTATTATAATATACCTGGAAAACTCACATTTTGTCAATAATCTCGTCTTATTTCCCGCAATCGATCGGTCACCAAAAATTCCTATTGAATTGTTTGATTTCTTTTTTTCTATCTATACTTACTAGTATAATGTCTATAATATACCTAGGTAATTTTACGTGCCTAATAATCAAATAAATTTCTGTTCTGTTCGTAACAGTGTAACACGTATTATTTAAAGTTTTATTTATTATTATTGTTCCTATATACTGACTTCTGAACAAATGACATACATAAAATTTGGATATTTAGCATAATTGTCAGATTAAAAAGTAATGAGTAAGGAGGAAGAAATTGTTTTATTATGTTGCTGTAAAATTGTCAATTTGTATTGCTCTAATTTTGTAATCTCCCCCCTCCGCCCGACTATAATAGTTATAATATAATATTATCGACGAAACTTTTATTGAATATTCGGTGCGTCCGTTCGGCCGGGAAAACACACTAGTTTCTTATTCGTATCGTCTTATGATTTCGACATATTTTGTTAATCGATCACGAGAGTCTCCGTTATTCAAAAAAACCGGAACACTCGAATCACGCGAGTGGCAGTGGCGCTTATAAGTGGGGGGGGGGGGTGATAGGTAGATCGCTCCCTCTTCCATGTGATTAGATATTTTTAATTTAGTATATCTCTGATCTAACAACACCGACTCGTGTCATGTAAGTTGGTTCGATTGTGTCATGGATATGATCCATTTTCATCCCACCCCTCTTTGAACATCATGTATAAGGCTGGAGTCAGTGCTCGACCGACGATCAGCGCTTCGTTTAGTGATCGAGCGTTTCAGTGCTTAGCTGACGACGGTCGTGTACACAGTAAACGTATATAAATGTGAGTAAACGATTAAACGTGTAAACGAGTGTACAACAACGAGGGAAGATGAATCTTTACGTTCATTTCATTTCATTGAAAAACGCGAAATAATATTAATAATAATAAAAATAAATAAACGATAAAGATGGCATACGCGTGTACGATCGGTCGGTCGATCAACGTCACATTAAACACCCGCACATACCGACATAGCGCGTCAGCCGACCGTAATAAAACGGAAAAAGAAAGTAGTCACCAGATAGCGTTACGACACAACACATAGAGGGCGTGGCAGGAATGCGCTTATAAATAACGGTCCGAAACCATCGGACCGTTCAGTGTAGTCACGGCGGTCAGACGTGAACAACGTAGTTCGCGTCTGACTGCGGTGTGTGTGTGTGTGTGTATCTGCCACGTCCTCTGTGTTGTCTCGTAGCGCTATCTGGTGACTACTTTCTTTTCCCGTATTATTGTTATTTCGTTTACGTTCCACGCGCGTTGTTCTTCCTTTTTCTACATTTGCATTACGTCTCGGTACACTAATAGATATTTCTTCTTGGTCATTACTCGTCGACATGAAATGGCTTCATTTTCACCACCCCCCACCCTCCCCCCTTGAACATCGTGTATAACCGCCACTGGCGCGTGTCAGGTATCGAATTAAAAGAAAAAAATAGGAAATCGTCGATTGCCGCGGACGTAAAAGTACTATATACTTTTGGAATTGGACGTAGGGGAAAAAAAGAAGAGAAAGGATAATCGTTTATCGCGTTATTTTCAGGCGCGATCTGTACGGTCCTTTTGAATCCGTCGTTTGTGTGTGTCGTCGACCGAAAACACAAAGTGTCCTGCGCACACAGCACACAGGCACACCGTCCCGAAGAGATCGGTATCGGTCGCGCGCTTTTTGTTGACCACCACCACCACCACCACCGCCACCACCGCCGCCACTACGCGCTGCACCCGCGCGACATGTGAATTTCGTAGTCGTTTGTAAAACGAGTTTTTTTCTTCTCTTTTTTTTTTTTCCTCTCCCTCCGCCCGAAACCCCTTTAGCCCGTTACGCCGGCGATAGGGTCAATCGGTCGACACTGCTGGCTGTGTGCTGGTCGTTTAGGTGTATATATATACGAATATAGTGCGAGTGCAGACCGTTTGACGATGTTTATCCGACCGGAAAATTGATAATAATAAACGATTGTCCGCGTGTGATACGCTCGCGCCCACCTCCGCCGCCGCCGCCGGTGCATAATATGCGATAGGGGTAACTACTACTCGGACGATTATTATTATTATTATTATTGTACGGCACCCGACCCGCCGTGACCAGACGTCCGTCGTCGAGACTCGCCGAGCGACCTGCACACACGTCCATGATGGTACGGGTTTAATTTTTTTCTCTCTTTTTTTTTTTCGTTTGTTTACTGAATCGTCTCTGGTGCCGAAAAAATCGAAAATCACGAATGATTTTTACCCAAAACGATATTCGTCGTGGTCAGGTAGTTGGTTTATATTCTGTTTTAAGCTCCTACCAGAGGCGTTTTCAGACATTTTTCGGTTAGCGGTTCAAGACAATACCATCCGGCCAGGGCCGTAGACACGGGGGGGTTAGGGGGTTCAAACCCCCTTGAACATCGGATACTGGATGAATTATCTAAGAAACCGAGAAAAATTGATATATTGTTATAAATTAATTATAGTATATAAAAATAATATAAATCATTCACACTTTCTTGATGTTTACCTCAATATTATAACTAATGATGACCTCACATAGGCCATATTAAATGTCTATCTATAGCACTGAACCCCCCCCCATATAAAAATCCTATCTACGGCACTGCATCCGGCTCGTAGTCACGTGACGTATCTCTCGTACCTACTTAATTTGTTACTCTCTCGCATTACTATATTGTATTGACTTAATATTATAACGCGTTTAATAACAAAACAGTCAATACTGAACGGTATATAATATATTATAGGTACGCAAAACACTGTTTATGACATTTCAACGACGTATTACGTTTGTTTTACGCGTTTACCTCTGACTATCAAATTATCGCTTTACCTTATACCCGTTAATTATACACCCTGTTATACCCACCGATTAATAAAATCATACTCGCCCCGAAATTTTTAGTGGTTCGGTGAACACATGTTCAAACCGCCTATGGCTCGTACGGTATTCATTCGTCGAAACTATTTCGCTTGGCCGAAAAACTCCGGAAAACGGCTATTTTATAGGCACCAAACGTTTCTTAAAATGCGTTTTAAAAATACATTTTTTACCATTTTTTTTTTAAATCTCATAAAAAATTTAAGATATTTAATAAAAAAAACTCTGCGTTATCGTACAGATATTATAATATCGTGTAGAAATTTGGTGTCTTAAGTACGGACCGCGTGATCTTCACGGTTCTTTCCCCCGCGCTAAACGGTATTTCATCGTTTTCTGTCATTTCGCGTTCTCTCGGGCGTCGCGCGCATTTCGTTTGCCTGTGTAGCAACGTCCTCCGCTCAAATACTATACGTTTTCCTTAATTTGAAATTTCGAAATTTTATTATCCACTAGTTACTACTACAAGACAATGTAACGGCACATTACCACACACTCTATATTACAATAATGTTACTTTTAATACGTTTACAATCGTTATTAAAAAAAAAAAAACAATCGCAGCCGTTTTATATTTTCGTAAATAAATTAATTTCAAAATTCGAAACGTTAGAAGAAAACGTGAGCGTCTAACAACGTTCGTGACACGTACAATTTCAACGCAATGAAATAGTATGTCCAAAAAAATACGTTAACGAACAGTATAGTCGTTCGCATTTGTGCAGTTTATCGACGTTTTTTTGGTGTATACCGGATTGAGAAAAAAAGACTAAAACGGAGAATAATATTGATTGGGAAGGAGAAAAGACTCGTTGACGAAAAATGTCGTAAAAAGAACGAAAATGATTGAACAAAATCCTTACGATTCGTATGAGGAACCCCTAACAAAACGCTAACGAAATAATTTTATAACGATTTTTTTTTTTCTTTATTTAGTGTTAATCGAATGATTTTCGTTGTTTTTCTTTATTGCGAAATAAATAATAAACCAATAAGGTTAGGAGGTTAACTGTAAATATAAGGATAGTCATTTTTTTAAATTTATCTTAATAATTGTTTTTTTTTTTGCTACTCCACGATGATTATTGATGAATTCAATCGGGTTCACTATTAAAATGTTTTATTATCGGAACGGCGCGTTATTGAACCTAATTATGATTTTATTTTGCCGTGTATTGGAAAACGCGTGACCGGTATTAACCGAGACCGCGGTTTAAACGTTTTAAAAAACCGTCGAGATCGGAACGTCAAGGCCCTCGTGCAACCGAGGCGAATGCGAAACACAAATAAATATTATTCAAGCGAACGCTTTAATATTGCGAAGTTCTGTGTCCTATTTTTTTTTTTTTTTTAGCGATCATTGATCCTGAAATTTTTCGCTCGGCCGTTTATACTGAGCGTGTGAGTGAGTGTATTAATTTGTTTGTACTTTATAACGAATGCGAAATTTGAAACCAATTATTATTATTATTTTTTTTTGTACAGACGCCTGCAAATACCGTTCGGTGTAAAATAAAAGCGACTTTGATTTTTCGGACTAAGCACGGACTAGACACTTAACCTAATTGCAGGCACGGAATTCACGAGCACGCTTAAAAAATCTTAAAATTATTGTGAATATTCTTAATTTTACTGTTTTTTTTTTTTTTAGTATTGAAATATTTCATTTTATGACAAGTAAAAAAAAAAAATACATGTTTTCTCGTGAAAATGTTCATATTTCATATTCGTAGTACATTAATATACTATATTGCTAATCACGTGATATTTTTCGATTTTCTCCATTTTTTTTTTTCGGTAACGTTTTAGTGTTTTAAATTTAACGAGAGTTTATGTTAGGTTAGGTTTATATACTTAATCGATGGTAAATATTTCTGTCTAAAATGTAACCGATTGTAAAGCCGATGCGACGAAGAAAAATGATTTGTTCGAAAAGTCGCGGAATAAAAACAGAATTTTATTTTTCCATCGACTGGAGCCGACCGAATAGGGCTTAAATCCGGATTTCGGAAGTATATTGTCAAACCTAATTTCTTTCGGACGATTTTAAATTTATTAATTTGTAAATATTTTTGTTTTTTTTTTAATAAATTATATTAAAAACAATAAATACTTTACGAGAATTGTATTCGTGTACGCGGTGGACTCTTATATTAATTCGACGGTTTCGTGGCTTTCATCGATTTTCGCACTCTGCGTAATTTACAAAAATTTAATATTTTTTTTTTTGAATTTTGAATTTTTGACAGTCAGTCGACAGCGGCAACGGACTTGGAAAGTATAATACGATGCGTTATAATATTATAATTATATACTTACACAATCGCGCCGTTCGCGTGTACTGAAATAAACGTGTGGGTGCTTAAATACACGCATATTATTTTACGTGTACAGATTATTATAATATATGCACGCGTTTAGCGAATCGGACATGGCCGCGCCGAGGAGATGATAATCGCGTTCGATTAAAACGTAATATTATGCGCGAGGCGATTATAATAATTTTTTTTTTTGTAAAGGACTCCGACGAAAATCGTTTTATTGAAAAATCGAACGGTACAACGCTGCGCCGAGTATAATAGTATGGACTCGGCAAAGGAAATCGAATTAACTCTCCGAAGAAACGGCGAGTACACGGTAGTCAGTAGACAGCGGTATGACGTTCAAATGGGACACGCGCAAGAAAAAGTACAAAATTTACAAAAAAATTGCCGCGATTTTAACGCGCAGGACTAATGATGCGATTATAATAGAAATACAACGGCTTTTAAGAAGTACTACGGAAAACACGTGCTGCTCAAGAGTCCTTTCGGAATACGATATGTTGGCTGTTAAGGAAAACCGACGGACATGCTTATTGACCTGCACAAAAACACCGTTATTTAATGGTGAACGAAGTAAAAAGAAAAAAAAAACGTAGAACGAGCAGGCGACGGAGTGGAGGAAACAGGCAGGGCCGTATTTAGGAATTTGTCACCCTACGGCAAAAAAAAAAAAAACGCTCTATTATAATATTATACGAATTTAATGCAACAATTTTATTTTTAATTTACAATTAAAATTTAGCCGCCCCCCCCCCTCATGATCAGCCGCCCGCGGCAACAGCTCCATCCTAAATACGGTCCTGGAAACGGGTTAAACAAGTACTCGGAGAAAATCACTTCGTCGGAACGGATCGCGAAGGATATCAGAAATATTTCGGAATTAGAGCAAAAAAAAAAAAAATTGGATTTTTAAGGAAATGGTGAATCGCGGAGATTGGTTTAGCGGGACGAGAGAATTTTTTTTTTTTTTTTGTCTTTTAAAGGCGAAAAAAATGTGAAATCCGTTTTGAACGCGACGAATTACGACGAAAAGAACTCGGCCCCGATCTCGGACGTTTCGAATTGAAACGCCGCGACACAAAAAAAATAAACGTACACAATCACCGAAACACAGCCGATAATTTAGTAATATAGAAAATGTACACTACGTTTAATATTCATAACGTATAATGTGCAAACGCGTTTCTTGAACGCATATATATATATACAATAAAACGACCGTAACGCGCGTAGCGCATTGTTTTAGCGAATATTTTCAGAAAGATCGACGGAGGTCAGATGATACTTTCTACATATATAATTTCCGTTCGCGCAGGAAGGGCGTACGATTTACAATATAGTTCTTTAAAACGCCATATCTGCATTTGGCGGTTATCGTTTTCGATTACGGTGCGTATACGTTATAAAAACGAAAATTACGTTTGCGTCGATAGGAAATCTATTTTTTTTTATTTTTTTTCGAAAATAATTAAAGAAACATTACAGTATCGACTGCGCGGTGATTATTGCGAAATTTCGGTGCCGAGTACGGCGTGCGAATGGACCGCGACGAACCCGTCGTTCGTGTCGGGTCGTCGTCGTGACCCGAGCGTGGACCGAATTTCGAGATTTCGCGACCCGTGACGCGTCCGAGGTGAGACGAATATTGGCGTTAAATCGAAAAAAAAATAATAATAATAATAAAAAATTGAGTTCGATAAAAAAACGAATAATCGTCGCGCCCACATCACTATTACAGGAGATAGTTTCTACGCGTATTATTATTTTATTAAACGACTATAGAGCGGGTTTTCGGAGGAGAATAATATTCGTTTCGGTTTTAAACATCTAAACATTACCGGTTTTTAATTGAAACTCATTCGATGTGAGAATATTGTCCGATACTCTAAAGAGCGCGGAATCGGCGTAATAGTTTCTGTAGGTGAGACTCAACGTTTCGTCGATATAAAACACATAACGGTCGGCCTAGGACGTCATAATTACACCTGGCGCCGATCTCGCTGCTGATGCTGCTGATGCTGCTGTGCGCTGTACTTGTTGGCAGTTTTTTAAAGTATTTGAGTAAAAGTATTTAAGTAAAAGTATTCAAATACGTATTTTAAATACTTTTAAAAAGAGTATTTGCAAGTAGTATTTTAAATACATTTCTAGAGTATCTGTATTTAAAATCAAATACGTTGTTAAATCTTTTTTAGTGACATGAATTGTGATGAAACAAAACTTTTGCCATTTTTCATAATAATAATCATTTATGATGAGTTGGCAGACTATTTTGGTCGTGGGTATCGTTGTCCACTGCTGTGATTTTTCCGTTCAAGTCGATGTTGGTAATCCCGGTTAGACCGATTAGATTGTTACCCCAGGTCGTGACAGGTCGCGAAGTCCATTGTTAATGGTCACCGTATATTTTATATGTATATGTACTATAGCAGACTCGTTTTACTACTGGTTTTCAGTAAAATAAGAATATAAAACGTAATAATTATAAAATATTATATTTAATCGAATAAAAAAACGCCGTCATCAATATATATATTTGCATGGGTGGTTTTATGTGTATTTTTTTTAAAAATCCAGTGTTCATGAATTGACACGATAATTAATTAATAATATAATGTAATCAAACATACTCGGTTATTTCAATAAAGCTGGTGTTTTGTCAAACACCAAACGTAGCAAGATTATTGATAAAATAATAATTGATTTTATTTCAGATATACCTATTTCAGCGACTAGTCGCCGCTCGCATCGTTTTTCTGGAAATAATTAATGTTTTTACCGCGTGTACTATTGAAAATAAAATTGCGCTTAGGAAAAAAAAATGTATTCGGAATACCGTATTCAGGATACTTTAAAAAAAAAAAAGTATTTTAGAAAAAATTATTTAAAAAGCATTCGGTACACTGCAGTATTCCGAGTGCTGTATTCGGAACACTGTACCCAAGCCTGCCGTTATCTAGTGCAGTGGTGGCCAAACTTTTTTTACCACGGGCCATAATAAAAAAAAAAAAATTTTTGCCGGACCTGAAATTCGAAATTTTCCCTTAAACTTTAAAATGATTAAAAATTTTAGGTATAGGTATGTGTAAGTACACATATTTAAACGACGTTTTTATTGTACTTACTCATTTTAATGGCTTTATCTAATAATTACTACAAATGAAAAAAAATGTATATCGGTTTACACTTCCAAAAATACATTGTTTTAAACACGAAGAATGTATATACCTACTGTATTTTTTAATTTTTCAATTTTTTTTTAACGTACGCGTAAAATATTATATATCTACACAAACAAGTGCTGTAATGTATAGAATACTTTCGCGGGCCAGATAATAAATGATGGCGGACCGGAGTTTGGCCACCACTTATGTATAGCGTATCGACGACGACAATATTCTGGTGCGGCGATTCTCAAAACGCGAGTAACCGCAGTAGCTCGTACAATACACGCGTATAACGTTAATAATAATAATAATATACAAAAAATAAATAATATAATAATAATAATAAAATAACGCGCTCGCGTAATATAAACGTCAGGTCCACGTCGTGGTCACGGATATAAGTGGTATAGTACGGCGGTCATCATCAATCTCCCGCGGTAACGTTTGTATACGCATTGTGTCGTTATAGGCCGTTTGACGGACGACTCGGCGGCGGCGGCGGCGGCGATTCCGAATCATTTTTTTCCACCCGATCCACACGACTGTTGCCCGTTATTATTGGAATTCTCGGTCGGCAAAACGGCGTCCCTAACGATAATCGTCGGCCGCACACACTGGTCCGACGACCAGGCGGCGCGCGCGTTTTCAAAACCGTAAACGAAACGAAGAAAAAGCGTACGTACGTACAACTGGTCCGATAAAGACGTTATACGAATACAACGTCTGATTTTATGTGTCGTGCGCGTATATTGTTGTACGGCAGACGTATTATTATTACAGTAGAACCTCGATAAGTCGAAAACCTCGATAAGTCGAAATAAATGCCGTTACCTTGCGAAAACCTCGATTACTCGAGACAGTAGTGTAGCCAGGATTTTTCTT
This sequence comes from Slavum lentiscoides, assembly GCA_032441835.1. NCBI lineage: Eukaryota > Metazoa > Arthropoda > Insecta > Hemiptera > Aphididae > Slavum > Slavum lentiscoides. The sequence continues at coordinate 12,931,899 of CM063717.1, forward strand.
TGGGGGGGGGGGCTAAGGCTGATAATTAATTAATTTATATATTAATTATTAATATGTATAGATGGTACCCACTAAAAAACCTGATTATTTATTCATTTCGGGGGTTGCAGCCCCATCAGCTCCTCCCCTGGCTACGCCACTGACTCGAGAGGAAAACCATATAGACAACTCGAACATTCCGTTTTCCTGAATATAGACGATTTATTAATGGTTTTTACAATTACATTTTAATTTCATTAAAGAACCTAACTCAAAGTATTTATGTTAAATTATTTTTTGTAAAATCGTAACACTATACTTACACGTTTTATATCATATTTTTTAAATAATCGTTTAAAAATAATACCCACTGTCATAGGCGAAAATCTATTAAATTTTCTGGGGGCTAACATTTTTAACATCAGTCATATAATCAGTCAAATATCCAAAATACATACAAATCATAAGATATTTGGAGGGCTTAGCCCCCTCCCTAAGCCCCCTCCCATTGCCGCCTATGCCCAATGTAATTTATATAATGTTTGTAATAAAATAAATTTAAAAAACCCTTAAAGTCGAATTTTTTTTTTCTTAAACCTCGATAACTCGAAAACCTTAGTGAGTCGAAAACTTAGATAAGTCGGAAAAATATCACTTCCCTAGAATGGGCACAGACAAGATAAAACCAGATTGTTCACTTTTTGATTTACTGATATTTCGACCCTCCTGTGATCAGTATGTGCACATACGATAAATTAAATTACTGTACGTATTTTTCTACAATAATATTATTATTGTATCCAATAACTATAAGTGTCATGTGTGGTCAATGGAAATTAGCTAAAATTTTCGTAGCTCTTACATATTGGTTAGTCGGTGATTATCTTTGGGTTAATCATTTGTCTACCTACACCTATCTTTTTAACTTACGGAATAAATGATATTTTTTCTCATATAAGTTTATATTATGCTCAATATGACAATATGTTTATAAAATTTATTATTTACACTTCAAGAAGTATTAAACAAGTGACTCCTGTATTAAAAATATTTTCCTATGCTATAACGTGTTTTACACGTGTAGGTCGGAAATAACACAAATTGCAAGTGAACGACTGAACGAGTATGGTACACAGTAAAAATCAGTGACGTACATTTAAGGAACTCATAAAAAAAAAAATTTTCCCTCTCAGTGATGACACTGATCTCAGGAGGGTTTTAGTTTGTTTACATTTTTGAGAATTACACGGGCCGAATAGGAAATTTTAAAAAGTGCGAACCATCTGGTTTTATCTTGTCCGTGGTATACGTCTGATCTGCGATAATAGATTGCGCCTATCGTGCTGGTAATTATTAAACAGGTTATGGAATTTTAAACGGGCGTCAAATTTGAGAATCACACAATAACGTAAAAAATGTAGAAAAATCTTATAAATTAATAAGACTGTGAAAAAAAAAATTATTATTTTTTGTTTCACTGTTTTAGGTATTTTCAAGCACTTTATTTCGGTTGAAATAGGTATGTCTCGGACAAATGTGGACGGACACGGGCTCACCTCTCGGACACGCCACTGCAGCGTATCGCGGGCGTCGTTCTTTTCGCCCTTTTTAAACCCCGTACACGCACGCCGCGAGTACAATATTGATAATATTATTATAACGAGATTACCTGTATATATATATATATATATACAAATAAAATACGTTTTCATAAATATATAATTTATTACGTCACACGAGCGACGAAAAAACGCGCGTATAATATTATTAACTATTTGTGAATTTTTTTTTTTTTTTTTTTGTACGCAGTCCCGGGGGCGCGCGTGTTTAATAAGGCGTTATTTTATTCCGGTCTGTTGGGTGGCCTTTTCCCGAGCGTTTCTTCGCCGTTTCGTTTCGGCGGAGGGTTTTATATATATTTTTTTTTTGTTATTATTCGTATTATTTCTTTGGCGTTTTTTTTTGCCCGATTAGTTTTATTGGATTTATCGCCGCGTGACCTGTCCCGGTGCGCGGGGAATTTCGGCCGGTACAAAAGAAAAACCGCAGCCGCGGCGGCGGCGGACAACGCGAATTATTGTTTGTACAGTTGGCCGTACAGAACGCGCGCGCGCGCCACGTACAACAAACGCGCGGTATGAGACACGCGGTAAATAGCCGGCGGCGGCGGTAAGTAAGTTAACCGTGCAAAGCTTTGGCTTGTGTGTAGAAAAAGAAAAAAAAACACGTACGGAGACGGGTCAACACGTCGTCGCGGCAGCTGCAGTTATTATATTTATACGCGTACACGATATAAAACGGTTTGATTTTTTTTTTTTAATTCGCAAACGGATAATCGACGTTATGATTTAAATCGGTTGATTTTTTTTTTTGCTCATATACAGTAGAACCTCTATGAGTCGAAAACCTCGATGAGTCGAAATAAACGCCGTTCCCTTGCGAGAACCTCGATTACGCGAAAGGAAAACTATAGATAACTCATTCCGTTTTCCTGAATATAGACGATTTATTAATGGTTTTTACAATTACATTTTAATTTCATTAAAGAACCTAACTCGAAGTATTTACGTTAAATTATTTTTTTGTAAAATCGTAACACTATACTTACACGTTTTATATCATATTTTTTAAATAATCGTTTAAAAATAATACCCACTGTAATGTTTGTAATAAAAATAAATTTAAAAAAACCCTTAAAGTCGAATTTTTTTTTTTGTCTTAAACCTCGATGACTGGAAAACCTTAGTAAGTCGATAACTTTGATAAGTCGAAAAAATATCACTTCCCTGGAATTTCGACTTATCGACGTTCCACTGTACCTACTTAAAAACGGAGTCGAGTTCCCGAACCGTTTTCTCTTTTTTCTGGCCGGCGCCCTTTTTCGGATTCAGCACCGCTGCGAGTAACGCGCGTCGAGCAGGGGCGCATCGAGATTAAGGACGTTTAGTGAGGGGAGGGCGCGCCGTGTATTTTCCTCTTCAGCACGATAATTTCTATTTGAAATTATCACGAACCGCTGAGATTATTTTTTATCTTCACGCGGATTACACGAAATGGGACGTTTCGATCAGTCGGTGTGAGTTTGTCTTGCGAATTTTTTTTTTTTTTTTTTAACATCATAAAGTAATATTAACAATAAAAATTAATTATTTTTTTCATTATTACTCATTAATTATTCTATTATAATTATTATTATATAGATACCTAATAGACACTGTCATTTAAACGTTTTGGTTTTGAACGCATATTTTGATAGCATATTTCAGTGTTTGTACATATTTTAAGGGCATATTTGGTGATTTTTTTAGGGCTTGCATATTTTAAGAAACAAAAAATTATTTTATACGACACGAAAATGTAAGAAAACAATTTGTTTTTTATTTTTTACACTCGTATAATGAATAATTTATTATTACTTTGTATTAAAATAGTTATGTGTAGGTCTCTGATGCGTTTATATTATATATTGTTTTTTCTCTGAAATCGAACGGTTTGCTTGAAAAATATAAGTAAATAAAATTTTATTTTTAGAAGAAAAAAAATCCGTTCGACTCGATATTTCGAAAACGTCTATGTATTTCCGATTTTTTTTTTAAATATTAACGAAACGAGGTCCAAAAAAAATGTAATACACTCGTTGAGTATTACTGAAAATCGATGAAAATCACCAGATTTTTCAATGCTCGTCAGATAAATATTTGTAATTTTTTTTTTTTCGTTTATTTCACGCGATATTATACGTTTTTTTTTCGTCGTCCGTTTCTGGACGGATCGCCAAAAACAAAAGATTTTTTTTTCAGGACGTTTTATTGGCGAAACGAATTTGGCGTTCGTAAAAAGCGGTTCGAAGGAGTTTTCGGCCGGCGGACAGAACCGGCAAAACCGGATCGCGCGCGCGCGCGCGACGATAGTTTATATAAATCGCGCGGGTCTCGTGCTGCAGCGTATAGACGGCGCGAATAACACCACACCGCGCGTACACGAGAGAAAAAAAAAACTCGTTGTAAAAAAAAAAAATGGAAAGAAAAAAAATATATTCGTTAGGGTGAGAGAAATGATTAAACTGCCTCGTCCTCGCCATCCGTCGTCCTGCCGTTGCCGTATGTGTGTACGTACCTGCAGCAGCAGCAGCAGAAATCGCAACCGTGGGACCCTCGAGAACGAGACGCTCGCGCCGCTATTCTCTCGGTCCCGGGGTGGTACTTTTTATATATATATATTTTTTTTCTTCGCCGCCCCACACGGACGGGATTTCGTTACGTTTATTTTTTTTTTACGGTGTAATTTTAACCCCTCCTTCTTCCGCTTTTTTTTTTTTTTATTTAATTTTTTTTTTTTTTTTTTAGACCCCCCGTCCGTTCCGCGGCCTTACAATCCACAGAGAAACTATTATTATTTTTTTATCCGCGATATATAATAGTAATAATAATAATAATAATAACAAGACGACGCGCGGAGTTTTATTTCTATAATTTTTTTTTTCATTCTTTTCTCGAATCCCCGAGCGTGTTCCCTCGGCACGACGACGAGGGTGACCTCGAATTGCAAAAGGTTGACCCTGAGCCGCGACGGCATCGACGACGTTAGCCATCTGCGCGAGAACGGACGAAGACCGTATACGCATCATCGCGATGTGCCGAACAGCATCAGCAGCAGCAGCAGCAGCAGCGAGTACCGCGAAACTGTGCAGGCACGGACGGATGCGTCTGACGAATAATACGGGGAAAGAATGGAAAAGAGGTGTGAAAAAAAGTGACTGATATAACAAACCCTTAAATCTTGGCGTCCTCGGCCGTTTTTTTCCGCCGTCGTCGACGCCATAAAATGTAATTATTGTACGCGCATCCGTCCGATCAACAACGATATTACGTAGTGACGGTGTAACGAGACGAATAGGAATTTTTATTTTTTTCATTTAATTACTACAATATGTTTATAAATACGATCAGTGGCGGGAAGTATCCTCCCCCTTTGACGCTATGCTGCGTTCTGTACGCGCTCGACGCGTATTATAATGTGTAGTCGCATAAGAGCGACACTCTGCAATCATTGCCATTATATTATATCTGTTTAGACGGATAAAATTTCAATTTCAATATTTCAATGTTATAATACGCGTTAAATATATGTATATGTATATATTCGTATGGTATATTCCAAGTAGTAACACAAATATTTAACAGACCCTAACGAATATAAACTTAAGGTTTAAATGACATCAATTATAAAATATGATATAAAAAAAAAAAGATAAAGATATTAACTAATACAAATTTACACTTTTTTTCAATTCGTACAGCCAGCCCGTACGGCGTCCCCTTCCAATGCATGCAAGCTTTTCATACCTTCAGGGAAAAGGTGTACCGGGCACTCTTCAACGAGGTGTTCCATAGTCTGGATCATTCCATCAGCTTCACATAATTCTGAGTCTGTCAATTTCCATTTGTTCATCAGATGGTTTGATCTTCCTTGTCTCGATTGAGTCTTGACCATTCTCTCCTCGGTAGATTAAATCCTGGGAGCTTAAGATACGGTTCCTCGACAAGTTCATAATTATAAGGCTTTTTCGTACTCCATTCTTTTTTCCAACGTGCTTTGATGGTAAGATATGTGCCAGAGTCATCCGGCCACCCGGGATTTCGTGATTTCAATCTCAACGGTGGTAGATTTTTAATATCATCATGTAGCGGTATAGAAGGAGTTTTTGATGTATTTCATCATGATTACGCGTTAAATAATAAATGTACACTAGAAATTAGTATATTATAAGAATATACAATCGAGCCGAAGAGTATCGCGCGAAATAAAGAAAATATATATAATAGTCCTTGTCACAGGCGTGTTTACGGGTACGGCCAACACGGCCGCGGCCATATACCTGCGATATCGGCCTCTCACAGAATTTTGAGATAATGTCAATATCATAAATATCGTGTTAGTAAAAACAGTAAAATATTTATCCGCATATACGGCGGCAACGCCGACGAGCCGATTTTTTCGGATCAAGGGCTACGACATCTTATCATTTACCATACCTACTATCTTATATCCATTTACCTATATATACTCGTGTAGTCGCGTTCACTTTTTGTGTGATAATGATTACTGTTTAGTATTGACTTGTATTGGATAACGCAAATTTCGTATGAAAGTAGGTACCGGTGTATTTATTGTCTACACGTGTGCAGTAAAATGATAACCAGAATTTCGACCACGATTCGACCACTAAAAGTATTGTCTGGACGAGTAGTGAGATTTTTCGCGTTAATGGCGTCACGTCTCTGATGCGAGCCAGTCCTAATAATCACTCATTCCGTTCGTCGTTGGCTTGTTCAAGAGCCATTTTCAACTCGCTAACAATAAAAATAAAATAATAAAACATTGACAGTGTAAAATTTATTAATTATTTTATTTGTGAAAAGAGTTCAGAAATCAGCAAGAACTTATGTAATTTTTTTTTTGAGAGAGAGAGGCATTATACATATACGGCGTATAGGCAAAAAATTCTAAAAATAAATATACGTCTCTCTCGGTCGGTGGTTATTTTCCGCGAAATTTTTGTTGGCCACACCTGTGAATAAATTCTAGACACGCCTATGGTCCTTGTATTAGATATGTTTATTTAATCTATACATACACGTGTGTATTTGTATTTTTTTTTTTATATATAAAATGTACGCGTATAAATTTTTTTTTATCTACTAGAATTAATTTGTTTAGTTTGTTTTCGTTTCTATTTCTTTAACGCATCTTTTTTCTCTTTTGTTTATTTATTTGTTTATTTTATTAGTATACATTAAATATATCAATATTACGTAATTGATATACTCAGCGTATTTTCAAAAAAAAATTATGTTCAAAAAAAAAAAGAAAAGAAAAAAAAACTGTGGGATCGTTCGGTAATAATGTTCCCGTTGATTTCATTTATCGATTTATATGTATATATGTCGTGAATCTACGTTTCCCACTCCGAAATATCGATTAAACGTATTTGCTCGTAAATTCATTCCATTATTATCAAATTATCGATTAATTATACGAAAACAAATAAATTTTAAACGTAAGAAAAATATTATTTTAAACAAATAATAGTTTTTGATGCGCAACTCGATTCACGACACAGAGAATTAAAAAATAATAATTACATTTTTATTTATTTATTTATTTTTTTTTTACCATTTTTACGTCACCCTATTGATTTCTAGTGTATTATTATTATTATTATTATTATTATTATATTATATATTTATATGTAATACGAATTTTCAGCACGCGAAATAAAACATTCAAACTATTGTTTCAAGAATAATGTTTTCCTGTAATAAGCCTGATGTATCGGCTACGTTTAAATTATTTTTAATTAATCCTGTTTGTGATAGCGACAACGCCTTTATCAGCACGTATTAACGGCTGTGGCTGGCACAAATAAATTTGAACAGTTATTCTAATAAAATATTTAAAAAAAAAACGTTTATCGTGTTTTTTTTTTAAAGGCGTTTTTAGAACCGTAAATTTAAACGAATTTTTCCCTAGTAATTACAATATATGCGAATGCATTATATATTACTCGTTATAAACCCGACGAAATACATGGAAACACCGTCGATCCGTAGTGTATACGCGCGTATGAGTAAATAATGTACAATTTCTGAAATACGTTTTATACCGCAGTCGAGTGTATACCTAAATATTTACCGTTTTTTTTTATTATTATTATTTTTTTTTTTTATATTACGCAATAATGGTTTGGATATATATATATATAATACGAGAACGCTACCGTGAAAAAAAGTAATACCGCTCCCGGTGTAAAGCATATTTTTTTCTTTTTTTGTTTAGATGAAATACTGAAAAAAAAAAAGAAAATAATAGTAGTGAAAAAAAAACTAATCTTACCCCTGCACGGCCCACATGTGCCGGTGCCGCCACCGCGCGACCGTGAGAACCCGATACGGCGTGGGTCAACGGGATCTCGTAAACAACAGAAAAAAAAAAAAAAAGTGTAGTCCTTTAAAAAAATCCTCCGAATTTCGAAACATCTGACCGGCCGAGCCGCGCGTTCCGTTAAGGGTGTGGATTTTGTAGGGAAGAAGAGAAGGAAAAAAAAATATATCGCGGTACCTACTACTCGCGGGCTACGGTGAATGCAAAAAAAAAAAAAAATGAATAAAAATAAGAAAAAAAACTGTAAAAAAAAAAAAAATTCGCGAAAAATCTCGTGAGAAAATCGCTTTTTTATTTCGCGCGCTATTCCGTTACGCGTGTTCGGTCCGCGGAACGACTATAGGGGGTAGTTGACCGAAAAAAAATTAGTCGGGCTTCAAACCGAAAAATTTTTATTTACTGGTTTTCGATTGTCTCGAGCTGAAAAAAAATTCGATTCGATGTCTTCTACCACTACGTCGGATTTTAATTACCACGGTTTCGATTTATCCGATCGCTCTTTCGTTTTAAATTCGTCGAAAATTCCAAACAGCAATCCTACGCAATATAACGTCTACAAAATATACAGCGCGTGGTACTATGATTTAGTATAGTATGATTTAGTATATATAAATATATATTTACTATATTTACATAGTATGGTACTATGATTTTCATGTCGGAACAATTATTGCTTCACGCGCGAAACAAGGCTACACAGTCGTACACTATTTTAGAGACACCGAATTTTTTACACGAAATTAATATTGCAATAACGCGTAAAGTGTTAAAAATTTACTAGCGTTTTAAAAACACAATTTTTACCATTTTTAAATCTCATAATAATATCTTGAGATAAAAAAAAAACGGCCCGATTATCGTATAGATCAGGGGTGGCCACAACGAATGCTCGCACGCGGCTCTTAAATCAGTTTCGTGCGGCTCTTGAAACCAAGTTTAGAGTAAAATAAGTAAATAAAATTCCGTTAGAATCGTTAGATAGCGTTTTTTTTAATCGCACATGTGCTCACGCAAAAATATGGCTCGCTTTGAGTTAGCTTTATAAATTTGCGACTCCCAAAATTAACGTTAGTGGCCAACCCTGGTGTAGATAATATCGCGTTTTATTGATTTCGCGTAAAAATTCGGTGTCAGTCAAGTACGACTGCAGTGATCTTCGGGGTTCTAAAAACGGTTTTATCTTTTCGAATTTTCAATAGGTTTTCTGTATTTTCGCGCGCGATACACCTCTACGTATATAACAACGCCGTTCTCTCGAGCGTTATTGCACGGTTTCGTTTGCCTATGATTTTATTGTTTTCTAATAATAATTTTTTTTTTATACTATTGAACGTTTTCATTCATTTCGATAAACGTTTTTTTGGTTTTCGTATTGATTCGACGGATTTTACTGGGGTTTAAAGTCGATTTTAAGCTTTGAAAATTACGTTTTACGCAGTGGAGATACGGAAAAATTCTTATTCGATATATAAGAAATAAGTTTTTTTTTTTTATATATAGGTTATTACAGGCCTTTCAGGTCCATTGCCGCAGCAACGTATTTTCTCCATTCTTTCCATTATTTTGCAGCTTTTTCTCGCGCCCAGTAACTTTAGATCTTCTTGTATTCCGTCTTCACATCTTTGCCTAGGTCGTCTTCTGGGTCTCTTGGTGTTTGGTTTCCACTTTGTTATTTGTCCGATTGATTCCTTCTGATCTTTATACACGCCCAGCCCAACTTACTTTCTCACGCTTTTTAAGGTTCCAAAAATTTTAGTTTCATCGAAAGAAATATCTTAAGAAGGAAATAACGTAAAAAAATCTTAAATTTCGAAAAAAAAAAAATGACGACCGCCGTTATACTGTTATTTCGACGTGGATAAGAGGGAGAGGTCCACGGCGACGTTTCCGAGGGATAAAGCGGAGTTTTTCGTCGAGAAATAAAACAATTAGCACGCGCCGCGCGGTGCGGGCGCTGTGTGTATAAAACGAGAATTTTCCGGAGGCTTGGCGAGATAACGTCCCTGCCGGCTGCCCTAGACGTCCGAGGGACGTTCCGCGATATAATATATTCAAGTTTTAAAAGGGTTTTTTATCAGCGATCGGTCTTCGCCGCAGCAACTGTTTAAACGGCGGCGATCCCGCGTCGCGGACCCTCAAAGTTTTCTCGGCTTACGTGCACGCCATACGTACGCACACCGCCTAATCCCTTCGGAAGGGATTGCGGGTATAGTGTAGGTAAGGGCTATTAAAAGTTCAACATCCGCGCCGAAAGTTTCGTCGTTATCGTGGCCGCGCGGACGCGGTAGGAAATAAATTTCGAGCGCCCACCGAGAACAGCAGAAGAAAACCGCGACGGAAAATTCAACGAGGCCGTGTATGCGAATTCGGTGGCGTCGTTCGGGTTTAAAAGTCTATTCGGTGGCGGCGACTTGACGATAAGACTTCATCACCCAATACTCGAGACTGTTTCAAACGACTCGTCGGTTTGACGCGAAATGTATTTTTTTATGCTAAGCGTGAGGAGTTTTTTTTTTGCAATTTTCCCGTTTTTTTTTTTTTATACAAATATATTATAGTTTATTGAATAAAACACAATACGTCCAGATTTCTTTTCACTAGAGCACAAGTCTTTTCGTTGCTAATCGTTCAATATTCTCTGTTCGCGTAGCCAATCTTTTCTTACCGGTCGCAATTTCAGCTCGTCTAATCGTTTACAAATGCCACGATTTAAATTAGTTATGTCACCAACTTCACTAGTATCGGTGAATTTTGCGCGGTCGTGGAAAAAAAAAACAACAAAAATGTGATATTCCATGAAATTATGACGTCAGCTAAATCTATTACTCTATGGCGGCGCCAAAATCAGCCGTACGAAAATAATATTTTTCTCCCTCTTTCATTCCATGGGCGCCGTAGAGTACGTTACGTAGATTACATAGACACGTTTATGACGTCATCGAATGCTTATCACACAATCGCTGCCATACCTAATTATTGTCGATCACGATAAATGCTTTCTTCGGTATTCCACTTTCCTTGTACGACCCGTCGTAAACGAACAAGCAGCGGACGACCGAACATTTTCAACTCTTACGGTACCGCAATCAAAATCCTTTTCACCCCACTCGATTCAATTTATTCCAAGTCGCTTTTTATATCGGCCCTCATTATCATAATTATCCTTCTCTGAGTCCCAGGCACTTTTCCGTTGCCTCTAACTCCTTATAAAACGTCTTGGTCACTGGTGTCCGTGACAAGCGTATCTTTTTGGACGGAATCTTTTTTCAAAACGAATTTTTTTGTCTTTCAATTTGTAAGCAGTTGTCCCGAGACAAATCAACTATACACGCGAAGAGTATTGACGCGCGTGGCCATTTTGAACGGGGAAACGATTTTTCCAGCGGTCTAGAATATCCGTATTTGTACGAACCGTAAATTTTTGTGCCGACAAAAGATCTCGTTTCTTTTTTTTCTGTGGGAGTGATTTTTTTTTTTATTGGTAGCTCGTCAAACACGGTAAAAAAAAAAAATAAATAAAAGGACCTCGACGACGTGCAGCGTATCGTATTCTGTGTACTCGCATTGCTGCGATTGACCTGATTCTCGCCGCAGAACGGCGACGACGATTGACGAAGGTATAGAGCCGCGGCCATAATGCACCGCGACGGCCAGGCTCGTATATGGGAAGGAGAAGAAGGAAAAAAAAGGACACGGGAGACGTAGAGAGAGAGAGAGAGAGAGAGAGAAAAAAGAGTTGTCTGGGTCCGATTTTTTCGGGGCCATTATATTGTGCAGCGGCAGACTGCGATATATTTACCCCCCTCGTCACCCGCGTGCGTTTCGTGTCTTCTGGGTGATTAAAAAATAAAAGGGTAGCACAAAAGGGACGTCGGCAGATGCCCCGGGAGAAAACGTGTACAACCAATACCAGCCGGTCGCGTCTTATAAAAATACGCGAACAAAAATATACTTAAGGGAAAATATCCTTCGGTCGTATCCTGACCGAACGACAGCGCAGCACAATATCGCCGCCGCGCGCCCTTAAGGCGATTGTTGTGAGCGCAATAAAAAAAAAGAAAAGAAACGGATTAAAAAAAAAAATGATAAAAAAAAAAAATTCGACCGTAATACGAGAAACGTATTCTGTGCAGCAGCAGACTACAACGGAGCACCGTTGCCGCCACATCCACCTCTGTTATTATTATTATTATTATTATTATTATTATTATTATTATTATTATTATTGCGCGTATTATATTGCGTATACGTCCTCGGACTCGATTTCAACGTCTTCGCGATAAATTTATTTTATTATATTCCAAATATTTATATATACACATATAAATGTACCAGTGTATTATAGAGGGTGCAGGTTTTAGTTGTGTGCGTGTGTGTGTGTGTGTGTGTGTTTGTAGAGGGTTTTTGAGAATCCAGCGACTGTCGTGCACGACGGGGAACTGTTTGGACTTTTGAAGAATCATAAAAATAAAAAATAAACACTCTTTTTTTTCCTTTTAGCTACAATTTCAATGTGTACGGCTGAGAATTTGACGGAATGATAATACCGTATAAAAAAAAAATTGCGCCGTAGCAATATTATAACGTAGTCAGTGTTCGAATTGAGGGGGCGCGCACTGCAGGGGGACGGAGCTCTTCTATTATTTTTTTTGTTTTTTTTTACCCGCCCGTTTCTCAACTATTTTTTTTAGTAGTCTTCGCGTTACATTAAAGTAAATTTCTTTGTAGAACGCTCTTTTTTTTTTTTTTAATTGCAGAGCTCCTCTTCTTTAATTTTCACAATTCGAGCACTGAAAATAGTAAAACGAAAAAAAAAAATTAATAAAAAAAATTTTAGTTTAGTATTTGTTAAATTGTAATATTTTAAACGTTTTTATATTCTTATGTTACAATAATTTATAATTGTTTAAGTATAATGTGAATATAAAACTTCTATTTAAAAAAAATTAAATAAATAAAATATTAAAAAAGATATGTTAAAGGAATAGGAAACTAAAACGAACTGTAAATTAACACTCGTAAATAAAAAATGTAGGTATATATATATATATATATATATATATATATGTGTGTGTGTGTGTGTGTGTGTGTGTGTGTGTGTGTATAAAAAAATACAAATGCACATACGTAAAATACAATATATTTACATATGGCGGAATATACAATCGAGCCAAAGTGAATTAATGAGTATGAACCTATATATAATTACCATAAAAGTATTCGGTATACGAAATATGTTCTTTTATAACGCTTTGCGTTCCAGGTCCGGAAATATATTTTGTTTGGTACGATATTATAATTCGGTGTGTAGGATTGATTCGACGAATAAATGTTAGTATAGCACCGTGAGGGTGTGTGTAGTGTGTGCTTAGCCGTTGAATTCTCCTAATCGGAATCTTAAATTAATTCCAATCGCTAATCACAGTCTTGAAATGGATTATTATTATTTTTTAATTCGAATTTACTCCCTGAAAATAATAAAACCAGACATTTCTAGAAAGAAAAAAAAATTCTGAACAAAAAATTGTTTGTTTAACGACGCGTGAAAAGGATTTTCACTAAAACGATCGTCGAGCTACCTCCAGCAAAAAAAAAAAAATGTAAAGTACATTACCGAAGCCCTAAATTAATAAGGATAATTACGGTGAAAAAAAATCTCTTTTTTTTTCGTTATACAGCTCACACCTGTTGATTTCCACTTTTTCCTTAACGACTATATTAATTTACCGTAACTCATACATACACTAGTGTACGATAGAATATAATTTCGTTCATACTTATTTTAAAATTAAAAAAAAAAAAAATCATATTTATTCATTAAAATTTAATCGTCAACGCTATTGTTTCGTGTAGAGATTGCATGGATTATGATTTTTTTCGCCTCCCATTCAGTGTCCTTTAAATTTTTAATTCCGATTACGGCTTAGGTTTCGCGCGGTTAATACCGGTCTTAACTGTTTTTAATTTATAATTTTACGATACTAGGCAAAAAACAAAAATTATTTTTAAAAAAAAAAACATATTAAATTCGGATTATAAATTAAAATCGATTATAATACCGTTAAACGGTTTTTTTTTTTTTGTTAATTAAATTAACTAAACTATAACTTCCAGATGGCCCTGTAACTTAATTGTTCGTAATTGATAATAATTGATGAAAAAAAAATCGACGAGTTTTCTTATAAAAATCGGGAGAAACTTTATAGAAATATTTTTAAAAAAACTCGGTAAAATTTAACCGATTTGATATTATAATAACGAAATAGAAAAATATTAACTCTGTATATTTACGAGATAATTAACATTAACGAAATAATTCCAGAGGTTTCGTTCGTACGAGGTGAATAAGAACAGACACGTAAAAACCTTACTGTAAGTTTGATTTAATAATTTATTAAAAGTCCTCCGACTTCTTAAGCCTTAAAACGAGGCTCATCATACTTGTCGCGAACAATTTCAAATAACATTCGTGAGTCGACAAAAACTATCAACAGGTCGTGCGAGTTTTGTTATGCCAAATCAATTTCGAATTTATTCTTATTTACGTTCTCGAAAACCGCGAGTGTGGATTTTTTTTTCTTTTCATTCGGTTATCTTCCCCCCTATCGTCGTTATGTCTGCTGAGTTTTTTTCTTTTTTGTCTAAAATAAAAATATAAAAAACGTTTTCGTATAGACGGCCGCGTGGTATAATATATTATACGTAATAATAACTCGTGTGTATATATATATATATATATATATAATATATATAATGTTTTACCGCGAAAATAATAATTTCACGGGGACCCACAGCTGGTATTTTCTCTTTTCATACATATATTTTTTTCTCTACTCCGTCTTTATTATTTAGAATACGCCGCGATACGCGTCTAAAAAAAATATGTATTACGCGACGAGACTAATCGGCCGCCAGTTTTTTTGCACAAAGTCGAATTTAACACGCTTACAAATATTTCGCGGGAGTATACAAAAACGCGTATTAGACGTTATAATATATTATTATAAATACGTTTAAAGTCAAACGCGTACATCGCTGCAGCAACGTTGGAATCCGCGTGAGACGCACGTTTTTCAAACAATTTTAGACGTGAATGAATCAGTTTTTTCTTTTTTACCTATTAAGTCGATTATTATTATTATTGTTTGCATTCGGCGTTAGGTGAAATTTCGAGTGAAAAACAATAAAAATAATAATTAAAAAAATGTATCAAGTGCCCGTGGTTATATGTGGTAACTACAACGGTGTAAACGGTAAATAGTTTTCTCGCAAAAATCTACTAATAAAGGCCTTAATGAAAAGCTTCGTCGACCACTCTACTGCGACTGTTTCGGCTCTGTGGATTTCTGAGAAATCCCCATAATATTTTGTAACAGGGCAGGATTCAACTGTATCACCGTTTGGTCCATTCCACAGTTTCATTTCGAGCATTTCACCCTAAAACAAAAGATAATTGCATTTACCTTGTTCGGTTCTCATCAGGTCGTCCATTAGATGCGAGAAAATTCATAACCTACAGCGTGTGGCACAAGGATCATAATTTGAGCATATCGAAACGTACACTTTGAATACTCGATATGCAAAAGGAAATTACATGTAATAATAGATGACACCGCAATATCAAACGAAGAGGTCCAAAGATACCAGGGAGTAAAACTTGACAGAACTCTCACGTATAAGCAACGTATTGAAGCCACGAGAATCAAGTTAATAACTAGGAATGTTCGCCAAGTCTCCTCCCGCTGGAAACGTTAGGCACTCCAATAAGTGAACTGATGTTTGCATCGGTAATTAGTCCCTACTTACACGTGTTTTCCTTACCCGTTCCCACTTCCGATCGTATTCCATTAATATTGCCATCCATGTACGCTTAGTTAAGTCGTATTTTGTTGAGAGGGATTCTGTTGGATGTCACCATATTGTGTTTTTATCCCTATCAGTGACTCGATCTTGTCACTGTTTTAATCTCGTCATGATAATCCATCACTATATACACACACACACGTATGTTTTTAAACAACCGCGCGGTAAGATAACAAAATAAATTCTGTCTTGAAGCTTAAAACTTCGAAACGTGAATAACAGGGTTTTCGGCCTTATGAACACAGCGACTGTTGAATGCGTTTGATGCGCTCCCGACGTTTATCAGTCATACACCGATCAAGGGTTTACGAATACATTTTATACGATAACTGAAACGCGAAATATAATTTCGAGTTTGTGAAAACGATACGTACGCGTCGAGTAAATGCCACTGACAGTATTCACAACAGCCCTGTTAGGTACTGTTGTGCGTCTCGCCGAGACTAGTTACAACGGAATATAGAGAATGTCACCGAGGATGAAAACGTCTAAATCCATGACGCGTACGTGTGATGGATCTCCTCGGAAATACGCCAGAGAAGAGAGAGAGAAAGAGACGAACGTCTCTTCGCCGGAAAAATTGTTCGTTAGATCCATGACGTCACTACGGTTCGTATACTGTTATCAATATACACTTTTCTGTGATAATTCGAAAAATTATGGAATGGAATTTGATTCATGGAAGAGAAAACTGTATTTTGTTTATTTTATCAAAATAATAATGAATTCAATGATACGACCGATTCTGTCATAACAAAACGTTTTCATTCGTAGGTATAAATTTTTTTTTTATTATTTATCGTTGTCCGTTGATATTTGAAAATTATTATTAAATTATTATTATTATTATTATTATTATTATTATTATTATTTTTATTGAATATAAATACCTTCTACTATACGCTAAACTGTATAAGATATATATAATATATACAGCATTTATTAGTATTTGTCGATGAGTGTCCTGTTGTCGTTATTGTTAACTGATCCAGAGAGTGTTAAAAAAAAATATCATTTTAAATGAATAATAGAAAGTCACGAATTAAGATAATAATAAATTAAAAATGTATGTACGTTTATATGCAAATCGCAATTTGCAAACTGTAAAGTATCAACTCTCAACAGACGTGAGACGTCTTGGAAGTTGAATCCAGAATCAAATTCCGTTCCATGATTTTTCGAATAATAAATAAATTTGTGCTAGATAATTTTCCATCGAAATATTTATCGTTATCATATAATATTAGATTAATCACAGAAAAGTGTACATAGATAAGAGTATACAAACCGTAGTGACGTCATGGATCAAACGAAACGTTTTTCCAAGGAAGAGACGTTCGTAGAGAGAGAGAGAGAGAGACACGTACGAATGTAATTCAGTTCGACATAAATACGAGGTGAAAAATGAATATTGTAAAGAATAGTTTTTTTTTTGCTTGTAAAACGACTTCGAATTTTAGCGATTAAAAAACGATCCGTATAAATGGAATTCGTTTGAATTTCACAAAAAATAATTCGATTACCCCGTTTCGTATAAAGAACGGGCGAGTTTTTATGAAGACAACGATTTCACTAAGTGGCTTTGACGCGTGTAAAGTGTGCTGCGGGCACGCGCGTTTCGAACGTACGCGTTAACAAAACGTCGGGACGACAAAAAAAAAATACCGAAAAAAAAAACAATCGGGGGACGACGCCGCCTCGACTGACTCGGCGCGACATCGTACAAACAGGTATAAATTACATTACGTTATTATAGTCGAATCGTTGTATACACACACCTGTGTCCTTCTGAACGTCCCGTTCGGAGAGCTGGCGTTTAACATCATGCGCAGAGTGTATAATAATAATAATTATTATTTTTTTTTTTTAAATTATTATTATTGTCGTTATTATTATTATTATTATTATTATTATTATTATTATTATTATTATTATTATTATTATTATTATTATTATTATTATTATTATTATTATTATTATTATTATTATTATTATTATTATTATTATTATTATTATTATTATTATTATTATTATTATTATTATTATTATTATTATTATATTATCATCGTTATAATAAACGTATAAAAAAACGTCGATGTTACGTTTTTTTTTAATTAAAATAAATGTTGTGATACCACGTTAAGTTCCGACAACAATTTTTTAATCTACAAACTAAATAATACTAAAAACAACGATACAATGCAAAAGTCGTAATAAAAAAAGAAAAACTAACAATTACACTAACAAATAAATATATTAAGTCCTTAAGCCATAAGATTAAACTAAAAAAAAAAAAAACCAGCTAACGAAATAAATCGAATATATATATATATATATATATATACAACCAGTGGCGTACATACGGAGGGGGGGTTCGGGTTCAACCCCCCAGGACCAAAAAAAAAAAAAAAATTGTGATATTATTATAAGGCCCGTTGCGCGTTATAACATGTTTTAATTTTTACACTGTACAACGGTGCACAGGTATTGTGTGCACTATCGGCTCCTACTCATAAATTCCTTCATGCGCCGTTTAAAGGGATGGTTTTAGTGTTGGTTATTTTTTAAACCCCCCTCCCCAGAGCAAATTTGAATGTACGCCACTGTATACAACCTGTGGGGAAGAGTAGCATTTGAAATATTTTACAGTCGACAAAGGGATCCCTGCAAGGGAATGTAACTGCACGCGCGTCGTTAAAATTAAAGAAAAAAAACAAAAAGTCCAAGTGTTATTGCCCACTATTTTTTGGAAATAAAGAAAATAGGTATTGGATTTTTTTGCTATTTTTCCGAATACGTTTGAGAAAAAACACCGATGATTCGTTGAACGTCGTTGTACGACCGGAAAAGTATGGTCAGAGACAAAAATCCGAAACACATGTGCAATGCTCGAACGATTTTGTTGACGAAAAATAAACACGTGCGTCATAACCGATGTACGTACAGTAGTTTTGGCGTTTAAAGCGAAAAGAATCGGAAAAAAAAAACAATTTTAATACCGTACGCCGCGCGATTTGTATTTCACAAAAAATAAATAATTTTACATAATTCGTTCGTTTTCAACGCTTATTATGGCGCGTATTTTTGTGGTTTTTTTTTAAAGTGCGTACGAATAAGAGAACTAAAACGAGTAGAATTTTGTACACACGGCGTTCCGATCATACGCGCATTTTTTATGTAAATTTATTAAAACTCAATACCGAATTTTCGTAGGAAAAATTAAAAAAACAAATTAAAATCGCTTTTTTTTTCTCTTCTCTAACCACCGCCAGTCACAAGTCGAATCGGTTGCCAGTCCAGGGGTGTCATTTCAGTTTTTTTTCCGGGTGTGCGAACTTTTAGGCAGGCCAATTTTCACATTCCGCCAGGCCATTAAAATATATATATATATAGGTACATGTGTAAAAAAAAAAAAATCGTAAAATGTTCGTGTTTTTTCCCCCGTGCAATTTATTTTATTTTATTAAATATATTGGCATGCGCGTATGGAAGCACCGACCCGGATAGTGTACCGCGCCAACACGCGTAAAGCCGCCCGACGTGCCTTGGGAATCGCATGTATACATAGGCGTGTCTACGGCTCGTTCCTCTCATGCACAGGCACGACCTGCAAACAGGCGAAAATTTAAATTTTAGCCGAATTTCCTTTGATAATTATTTTCAACTTTTTTATCTCCATATTTCATATCACTTTTATTAGAGAACAAGATTATTCATCTTGTGCACGACCTGCTAAAAAGGTCTGGACACGCCTATGCATATATATATATATATTTGATAATAAAGCTGATAAACCAAAAATAAATGTATTACTAAATATATATTATATATTATTTAAATTATAAATATTATAATATATTATAAATATATATTATATATTACATATTTTTTTTTAATATATATTTTTTTCACATTATATATGAATACATAATGTATATAAGTTAATTATAACGGCGCATTGGAGCATTATTGGCGGGCCAATTAGCCAAATAGCCAATTGATAATAATTTTTAAAGTCAGTGGTGCCGTCGCACACCCTGCCCCTGTGCTCAGTCTCGTTTAGTTAAATTTCTTTTCTTTTTTTTTTGCTTTTCAAATCGCACATTGCTCGTCCGTCGTCCGCGGTGCTTACGTATAATTTAAACGCCGCGCCGCCCGCCGCCTGTTTCGGTTTCGCGAAACGTTTTTACGATGTCGGCGATGGGGGAACCGCCGCGGTGTCCGAGACGACAACGGCACCGCCGGCGCGCGCGGTTCACACGGTATGCCAAAACACACCGCCGCCCCGGCAGCAACAGATGTGTGCCGCGCGCGCGCGCGCGCGTGTGGTGACAACGCTCGAGGGTTTTCTTCGCGGTAAATAATAATTGGGACCGGACACACGGTCTCCGCGGCGTCACCGTTTTTCCACTAGAAATCCTACGCCCTCTCTCCCTACAGTACTCTATGTTATATATAATATATTGTATACCGTTATTTCGACTATTTATATACGGTGGTTAATATATTATAGTCATAAAACACAGACTCGAGTAAAACACATTTTTTTTTTTTTTTACGTTAACTATAACGGGCGGTATGAGGGTAAATCTCGGGAAACGAGAAAAGGAAACGTGTAAGCTGTAGTTGTCGTCGCAACTAATAATAATAATTATTAATTGATTTACACGCAATATTAATTGATTCACGCGAAATCATAAATTGCGCGTGAGCTGTTGTCACGACAACTGATAATAATTAATTATATTGTGATAATAATTAATTAATAATATTTATTATCGAAATTACTTTGAATAAATATACCGATATTCGCAAAGACCAATCCGTTTCGTTTTTACCGCATACGCGACGTTTACACACATCAATGTCTCGAGTACTAACAGACTCGTTTTTTTTTTTTAAGTATTCGGAATACTTCGTAACAATATACAGTGTTCCCAAAGTATTTTGAATACTTCAAAAAAAAAAATTTTAGGATATTTTTATTTTTTTCTTAGTTTTCAGCGATACGAACGTAGAATATATCGAATATATTATTTAACGGAACACAAAAAGTAGCCGATGATATTATGTATTATTAGAATACATTCAATGATTTAAATGTATAAGAAGAGGTTTATTAGAAATTTTTTTTAAATTCTGTGTTTATATAAATTAATACAATGACTAATTAGTAAATCAACGCAATATTAATAATATTTAATAGTAAATCAAAATTAATTATTATTAACATATTAATAATAATATTTTGTGAAAATAAATAAAGAATGAAAAGGATATGCAAAAAAAAATAGAAAATAAATAAATATGAGTAAAAATAAAGTTGTAAATTAACAAACCCCAATTAGTTATAGGTTTAACACAATATTATATTATGACATATGTAGTAATCAAACATACTCGATTATTCGAATAAGGCGAATAACACCGAATGCAGCAAGATTATTGACAAAATAATAACGACTGAAGTCATTTTAAATACCTATTGCTAATAGTTTTTTTACTCGTATTTTTTTTTGTTTCTGAAATAATTTTACTTTTTTCAGTTATTATTTTTATGTAGGCACCGTTTAAAATATGTTTGAGCTTTAAAAAGTATTTGAAATTACCGCGTATTCGGAACGCTTTCCGAAACAAGTATTTAAAAAGTATTCTGAATAGTGTATTTGGAATACTTATCCGAGTTTGAATTAAAAGACTGTATTACGTTTATAAGAACGCGTACGCGAGTCGTTTCTTACGAATATTTTAAGCCGTTTATTTTTTATTTTTTTAATTGCCAACCTAACCTGACCTAACCCGCGACGAGGCAATCGAGCGAGATGAATTTTGTAAATTTTTTCACATAATAATAATTACGTATAACACGCGAAACGTGGACAAATCACTGTAGAAACGTTTAATAACCGTCGAAATGAATATTTCGAACGCTAAATCTCCGTTTTATTAGTGAAATTAGAGTTTTAGTTTTTATACCGCGTATTTGTTTAAGAAATTTTCAAATAAACGAAGAGAAAAAACGACCGCGGAAAACTCATATAAAAAAATATTTCCATATAAAATCGACAATTTAACAACCGAAGCTGAACGTCGCGGTACGTTCGAGTATTATGATACGTTAATTTTATCGAATGTGTACGTTTTTTTTTCTTCCAAACACAGCAGTTGCTCTGGAAATACTTCTGTCTCTCCGCAACAACAAATATCTTATAGTAGAACGCGTACTTTCAACACTTTAAAGCGTGTTTAAAAACACTGTCTTCCATCGACAGCTATATAGTAGGTGATGAATTGAATGATAGACTTAATGGGCGTGATGAGGATTCGGGTTCGTTAACAGGAACCTGAACTACGATTTGTTTATAATAATTTCCACTCACGTTAATAATGTGTTTAATATGTTTAAACGTCAAAAATACTTTTTGCGATATAATAATTTCTAATTTTTTTTTTTTGATCGACGCTTTTTAATCCTCGGATTGATTTCACCGTTCGTCTTTGTCATCCACTTTGTTTCGATTGTAAATACGAAGCTTTGATCTTCAATTACTTGCTAAATACGCTCGAACCGTGAGGTCTTCCTGTACGTAATTCATTCCTTCACTCACATTTTTGCAATCAATTTCAATCAACTTTCTTCTTTTTCGCAGTGATCTTTTTGCTACGTTGTATCTCATAGTATCTTTTCATTAGTTTCTCCCGGTCCAGCTATGTTTCCTTTTTTTTTTCTTTTATTAAAAAGTATATACTCTAACGTTCTCTGAAGTGAATGGTGCCATTTTTTAAATCCCGTGTCTCCCGTCGTTACTAATTAAACCAGCTGTTATAAGCACGCGAATCCTTACACTTTTTCTATTTCTTTTGTCGTCACCAATATGAACTCTTGCACTATTTACTCGTTCGCGTAAAATAACTTTTGTTTTTTTCCACACTTATTTTCATGTTCTCGGTTTTTCTTTGAACGTTTTATCCCAACATTTTATTGCAAATTCATCCGCGAAAACGCAACATATCAATTTTCTTACTATTTATTTATTCATAACCCCGGGTGTTAGTTTCATCTCGTGTAATATTATTCATAGCTACCGCACATCATTATCTCTGTACCGTATTGGTTTCACGGTTATTATATGAAATTATATATTGTAAAATCGGTTCTATTGGAATTCGATTTCGCATAATATATATATTAAATCTGCAATAAGCGTATTTCGGTAACGCGATATCTACCCGAAAACGATCTGTTAAAAGTTCATTATAATAACGCGTATACTGCACAAAAGGCGCAGTATACATTGTGTTATATGTAACTCATAGCGGATGTTTTACTCTATATATATATACTAGTCTTGAATTAAAAAAATAATAAAAAATTCATCGCGTTATTTTCAGAAATTTCTATATTACAATAACACTATCTAAAATACTCCATGATACTTTTTTTTATAAGAAACTCCGTTTTTAAATTACAAATATATATTTTTTTTAAATTGAAATTTTCATCATAAAATCGTTGTTGTCGTTGCAAATATTATTTATTTGTCGTATTATTTTTTTTTTTTACGCAGACTATTTATCTGTGCGATTACAGTGTTTTACTCGTACTGCGCCTGCATCAGAAATTACGCGGTCTCAGAGAACAAAAATAATAAATTGAGTGTCGAAAATTGAAAAAAAAAAAACGTTTTTTTTTTTTCTTTAACGTACAAAGTTATTGAAATATCGTATAGCTGTTGTACATCGGCGTTTTAAAAACGATATATTAGATATAAAAAAAAAAAATGTTTTTTTTTTCTTTTAAATATAACAGGTGTGTGCGCGTTATGCGTGGCATCGCCACAACGTTGACGGACGGGTTAAACACGATTACGCGTAAAAGATCGTTTCGACAACGAAACTATGTAGAAAAAAATACATGTTCTCATAAAAAAAATTTAAAAAAATCATATAACGATAATCATTTGCTGTTTGAAAAGCGTTTAAATATGCAGACATTATAATACGTGCGAAAACGATTTCGACTCAATATATTGGTCCACCTGCGAAACACTACTGCAGCAGTACGCCTTCGCTATTAATGTATTGAAAAAGCGATTCGGTTAAAAAAAAAAAAAGTTTTCGGCGACAAAACGTTTTTTTATTTTTCGGCGGAAAAAAATTACGCAATGCCTAATTAAAAATGTTATGGAAAAAAAAGTCAACGACTCGTTTATGTCCAACGAAACGTTCAGAACGAATTGAGTACTCCGCGACATACAGAAAGAAAATAAAATTGTATTAATCGCTGTATTTAATTTTTTTACTATTGGAAAAATAATTGTTAAAACGAAATGCCTACGAATCGTGTGTGGAAAATATAAATGATGTAATTTTAAATTGTGAGCGGAGTGAGTAATGTATCGGTTTTACAATGATATGATCAATGATTTTTTTTTTTTTGTGCGCCTGTACCTACCCAAAAATTCTACCAGAAGGAGTGCTCCGATCTTTATAGCCATTATACCTCGTTTCCGGTAGCATATTGCGCATCCAGTTTCAGTACTTTACAGAGGTCGTTTTTCGATTTTCTCAATACTTTTATAAAGCGCATACCGAAAAAGCTACACGAAAACGCGATTACGTCGAAATCGATTAACGTCGTTGTTTCTTCGTAATTCCCAAACTAATGTGTACAGAAACTTGAAATATTCATCGAATGTGTAATTTTATATTAAATTATAAAAAAAACGATTTTTTTTTTTAAAGCGTTCTTTTAATTTTGGACTGTTTATAGGAATAATTTTAGGTTTTGAGGTATTCAATTTAGAAAAAGTTCTTGTTATATATACCAAAAATATTATACCAAAGCTCCGGTGAGAATCGTTTTATCGAACGCAATGATTTATCGAATTTATATATTGATAAAAATACACTCTAACATTTTTTTACAAGTAATTCACTTCGGCGACATTCACAACACCCCTCGAATCGTTACCTTTTATTAATTTTAACATGAACATTTATAAAACGAATTTGCAGCGCGATACGTCTAAACAAATTGTTGTTTTTTTAAATTTTAACGTCTCAAACCCAATAATTCGGAAAACAAAAAAAAAAAAAAAAATTGAAAATACGACGCCGTTAAGGCTGCCATACACGATCAATATTATTGATCAATACATATTTGATATTGTCAATGTTATTGACCGTGTATCGGTTATATTGAAGGTTTCTATAAAATAAACGGATCGTCAATAAAACCGTGTCTTATCAACAGCTGTAGTTATCGTTTTCTCTTTTTCGGGTAACGCGTACAGTGTAGTTGTAGTTGTTTATTCTGTTCTGTGATTGTAATATAAATTATTTACAAATTAATTAGAAAATTATCACAGATAATATAATGAGACTGGCGGGAAGAGAGATTTTTTTTTTTTTTTTTTGTGGAACCTAATGATCGTTGATAAATAAATTGATTGATCAATATTATTGACCTATATGATAGTGTTCAATAATAGGAAATCGATGATAATATTATTGGTCGACAATATCGATCGTGTATACGGGAGACTTTAGACGCGCAAAAGCGTACAATAATATTATAATAACGAGCGTATTATTTTTTTCTTATTATCGGAACTTTGTACGCATAGGCAATTAGTTTTAAATTACCCGTTT
Source organism: Slavum lentiscoides (assembly GCA_032441835.1). Taxonomy (NCBI): domain Eukaryota; kingdom Metazoa; phylum Arthropoda; class Insecta; order Hemiptera; family Aphididae; genus Slavum; species Slavum lentiscoides. Next base: position 12,957,339 of record CM063717.1, read on the forward strand.
GAACACAAAATAATACGTATAATATAAATTAAAAAAAATTTAAATGAGCCGCACGGAATTGTGAAAAAAAAAAAAAGGATGAGGTGGCGAGGATGACAGCAGCGTAGGAGATCGTACGTGACGGGCAACAAAACGAGCGTATTGTATTTGTGAAAATTGACGAATGGAAAAAAAAAAAGAAAATAATAATAATTTCGCGTTCTCCGCGCACAAACCGTCGGTTGCGTATACACATAACGACCGGTCTTCGAGTAAGATTATTATTTTTATTATTTTATTTCTATTATTATACGCGTGTCTTAGGCACACATAAATGACGTACGAGTTACAGGGACGTGCGTGCGTGTTGGACGTTTTTTTTTTTTTATAAAGATCAGAGAGAAAAAAAGCACCGCACCGTGGTAGTTTCGGTGGAATATCGTGGAACAAAAAAAAAAAAAAAATAGCGCGTACACCGCAGACTACTATTATATATATATATGGGTACGAGCGAGGGTGGGTGTGTAAAACCCGTCTCGCAAGTGCCCGCCGTTCGGTCGTCGTCATCATCCCCAAAAAAAAAAAAAACGCGAAATATAATAATAATAATAATCGTCGTCTGGCGGCGGCGGCGGCGGCGGCGGACACTGTTCGGACCGGCGGACGGACCGCCGGCACCGTCGGAATGTTCAAGGTCAGAAACGCACCCTTCGTGCAGCGGCCGTGTTATGCGCGTGGTGCGCGGGGGTGGCGGCGGCGGCCAGTGGGTTTGGCGAGTGAGAAAGACCTGCACACACACACACACACGCACGCACGCACAGAGAGTGTCTAGACTGACCCGCCGCCGCCGCCGCCGCCGCCGAAACATAAACACGTGATACAGGGAGATTCTGGTGATCGTTTCGAGATTTCAAACGGTCATCGGTGCACGGGAAAACAGCAGCGTCCGGTGGAATTCCAACGAACACGGCTGGCTGGTCGTGGCGGTGATACGAATCGGTCTGCAAACCGTTTTGTCCAGAAAAACGAACGACGGTTTAAACGGATTTTCGCGAGCGAGCTAATAACGGAACGTCGGTGGGCAGTGGCGTTGGCGTAGCCAGAGAATCGAAAAAAAAATTATCGGCCTCGTACCCGAATAAAAATCCTTCCTACGCCACTGTCGGACGGACTGTCCGGGAGTCGGTTTAAAGCGTTTGTCGCGTATTTGCTGCGGTTTTACAGACGGACGGAAAAAAAGAGGACTTTATAGCGACGAGAGTTCTCTCTATCGAAAAAAAAAAAACGGTCGTTACGGTTGGCGATTTTTTTTTGCGTTGTAATTTTATCGCCCAACACTCGCAACGAGCGCGATTTTTCGCGAAATTATTTCCGGCGATGGAATTTTCACCGGCGAACGCGGGATTTTTCGAAAATCGATTTTTTTCCGAACCTCCCTGTATATACGTATATTATACTATACGATCTCTCAGACAGGTTATCGTTTCGACGGGCGGCCGCCGCTCGCGGGTCATTTCACCGCCCGCGGTCCCGCGCGTTCTCATCGTCGCGTCCCGTGGGTCGTCGGCAGAAACGGGCGAGAGGAGAGTCAGCGCGCGCGCACACGGGATAACTGTAAAAAAACCTGTGCGCGCACACCGACCGTTTTCCACCCCCCGCCCCGCACCCCGCGACACCCGAACCACCGTTGGTCATCGTTGTCTGTAATAATAATAGCCGGTGCAGTCTGCCTCGCGCATTATTATTTTTTTCCCACCTCCTCCTCCTCCTCCTCCTCTTGTTTATACCCGCAGCTCCCGCTGCAGGTACCTACGCGTACCCTCGCCCGGATTAATTTCTTTCCGTACGATAATAATAAAAATTCCTCTTGTGTTTCTCGCGCACCCATAAAACGCCGTATTTCTTATTTTTTTTTTCTTCTTCTTCTCCACCCCGTCGGAGAGATTTTTTTCTTGTGGATAAAAAAAAAACGCACGTCCTCACACCGCCGCCGCGGCCTGGAGAACAATGCCCGACGGTCGGGGATCCCGACGCAATCCTTTGTGCGCGCCTGTTGTCAACGTCATTACATTATATCCTGCCGGTCCCGGGGCGATTCGATCTGTGCGCAGCAGCCGCCGCGTTATACGCCCGGCCACGACGTGTAATATATAATAATGTACGCGCGATTCGGATAGGGAACGCGTAGAGCGAGAAGAAATGTTGTTTATAACGGCGTTATTGTGAAAAGAAAAGAAAAAAAAAAACGAGACGATATAAGAGCCGAGGAGACCGAGAAAAAAAAACGATAGAAATACACGCGGTGCTCGGGCGCGCGCAACAGGTGTACGCGCGTAATAATAATTTGTCCGCAATCGCGATTTCCATTGTTCCCCGCGCGCCTTAAATTACTTTATACACAATTTTTTTTTTTTATATTCACCAAAAATTTGCCTCCATTCTCTTCTCGCGCGCGCGCGCGCCCGTAATCGCCGCACCTCACCGCCGCCGCCGCCGCCGAGAGTATTCGATAAACGAATACTTCCATTCATCCCTTTGTCGTCGCTGATTAAACACTTGTTGTTTCGCTGCGGCGGTCCCGTGGCGCTTTTTGTTCCACGTCGTCGTCCCGTTATTATTTTATAAATAATTTTTACAACGCGTATTGTGGGCCGGACAGTTTTCGGCCCGTTCTCGGCTCTTTTTATAGCCCAGCTACGGTTTCAGTCACCGGTGCGTGGTAATTTATACCGTACCGGATTTTTTTACCGAACTTTTTTCTTTTTCCACGCCCGGAATTTCCGATTAGTTCACTTTGACTTCTGTTCGGTTTTATATAACGTCGTCGAATGTTTCCGACCGCCGCCGCCGTAGGAAAACGGTCTCGCGCGATTTCGCGCAAGACGAAGAAAGAAAATAACGATTATTTTAATAATATATATATAATGAAATTATACTTTTCACGTTTTGGGTTCGAACGCATAAAAAATAAAAACCGTTTATACTTATACGCACGAAAAACATTGATTAAAACGCGAAAATGATCAAAAATATGTAAAAAAAAACCACGAATAATACGAACTCTGGGTAGGTTTTGAATTTTTTCAGCTCACCTATATCAGCTGTATTATATTAAACGGAAGACGAGAATATATACATATATATATACGCGGTTTCTAATAACTTTTCGTCCCTTCTTCTTCTTCTTGAGCTTTTACGGTCCTTGAAGGACTTTCGCTGCCTCTACTACTTTTTTCCAACTATCTCTGTCAATGCTGTCTTCTATAGTTAAACCCTGGGCGCACTTTTTAAAATCTTCTTTAACCCTGTCTGTCCAGCGCTGTCTAGGGCGACCCCTAGGTCTTTTTCCATTGATTTTTCCTTCCAGAGCTTTCTTTAGAATACCATTTGACCTCCATACATGGCCTGCCCACTCAATTCGTTTACTCATGAGGTACCTACGCGTTGATACCGGGTTTTTGATCAATTTGTTGTGCTTCTACATTAGTTCTTCTCCTGTACACTTCATTTTCTAGTATAGGTCCATAAATCCTTCTAATATAATAGTCTTTGTCTAATAGCTATTATATATAAATAAATAAAATAAACTAGATATAGGGACGAGAAGTTTAGTTCCATTTTTATTATGGAACTAAACTTCTCGTCCCTATATCTAGTTTATTTTATTTATTTATATATAATAGTCATTAGACTGCAAAGAGTAAACACGTATTGGGCGTTGTAAAGCATGTCTTGCGAGATCTGATTGGAAATTATACGGTGATCTAAACGACTGATGCTGACTCGGCAGGCTTTCTCCGTATTAATTAATGTTGACGAGGGGGCGAAATTTTTATTTATTGACGTGTAAACATCTATTACGGCGGTATGATGGCAAATCTCGGGAAACGGTACGGAAATGTGTAAGCCGTTGTCGTGACGACTAGGTAATAATAATAATAACGTTTATCGTGTTCATATAATAGTCATCGTATCAGTCGCGTCACGCCCTAAAAAAGTACTCGGATTTATCAAACTCCAAGTTTTTCCGCCACACTCGACCGCCTTCCGTCTCTGCATTTACTTCGCTCTCGCGCGGTCGATCGTAGCGAATTCGACGTGGTAGCGTTCGCCTCGCTATAAGGACCGACTAAGTCTGGAACGCGGTTCCTTATTCCTTTGCCGCGCGTCTAAACCCAATGCGTCTATCCGTTACTATATATTTTACGTTCGAACTGCGTGATTTATTTAATACACATATGTATAACGATGTTTATTGGTCGCCACCGCCACGAACAATATATATATATTCCCGCCGGACCCGCGTTTAACAGTATTTCGTCGTCTATTTTCGTCGAGTACTCTTACAACGTACCGTACGTAAGGGAAACCGACTGCCTGCAAAGCGGCACACGTGTTTCGGCGGTGATTTTTTTTTTTTCGTCCGCCACCGCGGCCGAGCCACAGGACCAGGACGACGACAAAAAAAAAAAACCGAATCTAAAAAACACTTTGCCGGCGGAAGGGATGGGGGGTGAAGGCGAAGTTTGTTTCTCATCGTCCCTGCGCAGTCGTCGTCACGGGCTCGCACCGCGGACTTTACAACGTTTTTTTTTCTTCGGTTCTTTATTTTTTTTTTCGCCGTCTCTCCGCGCCGGCGCGCCTGCGACGCAGTCCGAAACGCGAGACGCACCGCGGCACGGAAACGGGAGATCCTCCGGGGGCCGGCGGCACATGTGGTCCTGCAACATGTGCGACCAACTAAATTTTTATTTTTTTTTTAATTTTTTTTTTTTTACGCGCTTAAAACGCGTACACACACACACACACACACGTTCTAACAACGGTCGGGTATACGCGAGTTGAATATTATTTATAATAGCCGTGCAGCGGCACTCGATTTCGTCGGCCGCCGCCGCCGACAAATCAAAAAAAAATATTTTTGTACGTTTCTTTTTTGTCTCAAACGCGCGAACGGTAAGTGGGAACGGCAGAGAAACTATATGCGCGCGACGAGTTCGGCGGCGGTTTTTTTCACGAGAGACCGACAAAAAAAAGAAAAAAGTTTGAATGACCCGTGCGATCGATGTGCGCGCGATTACACGATTTTACGAAATTTTCAATTGAATCGGTCATTTCAAAAACAACGTAAGTCATCGAATTGAAATTTTATACAAACCACGAATAACTTTATAATTATGAAATTTAACTTTTTTTTTGTACTTTTACCTCTTTTCACATTTATTTTTAAGGTTTACGACGTTCATAATTTGTGGTTTTAAATCGTCTATATTTCACTAAAATAATATAAAACTTATTTGACTTATGTTGTTTTTGAAATGACCGATTCAATTATATTTCACCGTAGGGACAAAGAGGTTGTCGGTACAGGCCCGTTGTTTTTTATGCGTATAGATTTTATTTCGATGTGAAACGGAAAAAAAAACACGAGTCCGCTAGTACTCGAGACATTGATGTGTTGAAACGTCGCGCGAGCTGTAAAAACGGAACGGAATTGTGATTGGGATTATTTGTATCTTTATTCAAAGTAATTTCGATAGTAAATATTTATTGTTAGTTGTCACGACAACAGCTTACACATTACACGCAATTTATAATCGCGTGTAAATTAATTAATATTATTATTAGTTGTCACGACAACAGCTTACACATATGTGTCACATAATAATGATAATTGCGTAATTGATAATTGTCGATTATAAATACTGAAGTAGCATCCGCCGGACCGTTGTCGGCGAATCTGATCCGCGGACGAGGTCCTTTGTGTATTACCCACTAACGTAAAAATAGGAAAATCCTTTGATAAAAACGGGCCGGATCTTTCAAAGGACTCGGTTCCCGTTCGTGTATGGAGTGGAATTTCCGTTGTTTTCAAAGGATTCGATCCGTAAGAATGGATACACCGATCTTTTAGCGAGTTCTTAAAAAAACCACGGATTTTAAATGGCGTAATTAAGATATAACGACCTTGTTTTTCAAACGAATTTTTTTTTTTTGTTACAATGGATACCGGAAATAGGAAAATTATGTGCAAACAAATATTAATAAATAATATTTTTGTACGACTCAACTTTATTTAACAAAAAATTGACTTGTATGGTAGTTTACGTGCACAAATAAAAAAGTAAATAACTTTTGGCATAAAAATAAAAAAAACTTATAAATTCCTATTAATTAAAAATATTGCGATAAAACATAATGTAAAACTATGAAAGTAAAAATGTAATAATACGTAAATAATCATGTAATAAACGTCATTTTCAATACTACACATTTTTTTTTTTATTAGGATCCGGTCTTGTCCAATTAGTGGACGATAAAAGATTCGATCCGTAGGACGACTCATTTCATCGGATTTTTTGCACCAAAAGGATTCCATCCCTTGACCACCACACACAAACGGATATACCGAAGACCGCTCATCGTGTTGATGAACGAAACATTTTGTTTTATTGTACTGTTGAGGAGTAAACGTAAAATAGAAATTTACCACGTCGTGTTGGCTTTTGCTGTGTCATTCATTGGATCGCGGTGTTCTACTGGTATTTCAGTTGGTTCGCGTTATTGAATATTGAAAACGCCAATTTAATACATACAAGAATCGCGAGAATTTTGTATAAAATTACCATATCTCGCGTTAATTTTGGACTAATATACAAAATATATAATTCGTGTTTGGTGTATAATTTCGGATTTTCAACGTTTCGCGTCGTCGTCGATTATATCGTGATTTTTAAAATTTATTTTTGATTTTTGATTTTTATCTTCACTGCGTGTACAGAGAGCGTGGCGCAGCGTGTTTACAATGGGTATGTGTACAAATACACGAACGCGGTGTGTACCTGTCACTAATAATATTAGTCGATCGAAAATATTTCCAAAGAGCTTCGTAGATAGCAAAAAAAAAAAATAATAATAATAAAAAAATACCTCGATTACTCATACATAGTGCGGCTGCTGTAGCGGTATATAAATTTAAATATTATTCAAAATATTATTAGCAGCCCACCCGTTGGTTTGAACGCAACGCGAACAAATAATTTGAATACTGTTATACGTTTATACCGTACAATATACTGTTCGGTAATACACGCGGTCCAAAAGTAACCCTATTTTATGACGAAAATATTATATTTATAGCTTCGTCGACCGTTCGTCCACCGAGCTGAAAAGAGAGTTTAACTCTCTAACAAACAGACGAGATCCGTCGCGTCAACGACGCAACTCCGTCCGGAAAGCGATTTCTATTGCAAACGTAAACGTCGCGATAACGTAACCGCAGGAGAATTTATGTCGAATAAAGAAGTTGAAATCGAGTGATGTAAAATATTATATTACTTAACGGCGCGGTTAAGTCTTTAAACGGAGAGTAAACCTACTGGGCGATGTAAAGCATATATTGCGAGATCGAACTGGGAAGCGTACGATGGACTGCGTAGGTGCTGACTTAGCAGGCTTTCTTAGTATAAAATGATTCGTTGACAAGGTGGGAGGGGGGGAAATTTTTTTATATACTCAATCGCGTTGTCCGCTTCGCGCGATATTATTCACTCGTGTTTCACAAATCAAAGGCCTCCGTACTTCTTCCCTTTCCTTTAGTCACCATATTCACCTCACGCCCTGAAAGTACTCGGGGATTCATCGAACTCTAAGTTTTTCACCTCACTCGACCGTCTCTTTACTTCGCTCTCGTGCGGTCAATCGTAGCGATTCTCGACGTGGTAGCGTTTGCCTCGCCGAGGACCGACTAAGACTGGAACGCGTTCCTATTATTCCTTTGCCGCGCGTCTAAACTCGACGCGTCTACCCGTGACCGCGTTCGAACCGCGTGATTTATTTAATAACATTCCTTCGCGTCGCGCTAAAACTGATGAAAACTTCTTATCCGCCATCCAAGACGCTCTTGGACTACTTTCCCGCGTCCAGTTCAACTCGTACCAACACGCGAAACCGAGTCCTGTTTCTCAGTCACAATCCACTCGCTTCACAGGATTCTTCGCAGTGCCGATTACCCATCGGCCGCTATTTCGTTCCGTTCGTTACTTTTAATTGCCGACGTACATTATGCGTATAGCCAGTCTTGCGTACGCTCGATTATAAAAACACCGGCGCGTAAAACGCCACGGACTGTTAACGAGCTGGGGTCGGAAACGCCGGGAAATCGGGGGAGACTCCGTTTTCAAGGTGAATTTTTTCACAATTTTTCCCACCACTTCTCGGCTCGGAATAAGAAAACGACGCGTATAAACGGCAATGAATTGTCGCCGAACGATAACAGCGGTTTCGACGGGACTCGAGCGCGTTTCAATAAATCTCCTCCGGTGTTTCACTTCTCTCCCGAACGTTTCGGCCCGCGGGTACGCGCACATAACTCGTACCTATATATATATATATATATATATGTAAGCATATTAAACTCTATTATTGTAAACGAAAGCGTTTGTTGGCGTTCTCGCAATGACAATGGTCGCGACACACACACACACACACACACACGTGTACCTATGCATAATACGCGTGTTATAATAATAATAATAATATAAAATATATAAAAAAAAAAAAGGAGTAGATATATATGTATACGAGGCGCGAGCGCGTGTGATACGACCGGACTGTTATTAACGATTTTATTATTATTATTACCATCACATGTACGTATATAATATGATATACCTGGTCTCCGTAGCAGGTGACAAATTACGGGTTGGGCAATTTGTAGGCGGAATGAGTCCATACACACACACACACACAAGAATAACCCGGACAAAATCGGGTTCGGCTCTCTCCGGTACGCGCGCCTGCCTGCGGTCTGTATAAGGTACACGACATTACGCGCATACGAACGATGTGGTCAGAGCGGTTAGCGTATTGAACTCGGATACGCGCTGCAGTGCGCAGAGGAGACAAGTCGGACACCTCCGCCGCCTCTGGTGGTTTGCAGCGCAGCAGAGCGTATATATATATACATACATGAGATATTATATTATTGTAATTTTAATAATAATATATACCCGAGAACGCCGCACGCGCGCGTTATTATTGTACGGGCCGCGGGTTTATAACGCACACAGACTGCGCGCTTTTATATATTCCATTATATATATATCAAATTTTCGATGAAATTTTCACCGAATTTTCCCAGTTTATAGGCGATTTCGTCGCTGTCCTGCACTCGGTAGAAAAAAAAAACGGCACTCGGTCTTCTAGATACCCCGAAACTATACCGGGAGAAAACTCGCCTCGAAATACCGTCCCTGCAGCAGTACACGAACACTCGTCCGAGTCCCGTCGAGTTCGGATCGGGTTTGATCCGACCCGAGGTAAAAAAAAAAGTAAACGGATTTATACTCTTTTTTTGTCAATCCGAAAACGTTTCTCCGTTCCTCTCTCAATTCCATATAGCGAATGTAAAACGATCGGTTTCGTACAAGACTGCCCCGGGCCTTACTCTTCCAGGGTTTCTATTCCGTTTTTCCTTCAATCGACCGCCGTAAACACCTGGTTTTTACCGTTATTTATTCGTTTTTGCGGTCAGTTCGTTTTTTACGCGATATTTTTTTCGCGATTTTCCCGGCCGTATTATTATATTTCAGTAATTTTTTTTAATAGCGCTACGCAAAATCCTAGTCCCGACTATTTATTATTCATAATAATATTGTCGTTTGCCGGTACTGCGGGCGCAGTAGTATTATTACGTTTTATTGTGCGACGCGTTCGCGTTGTATTATAAAAGACAGCGAGATACGCGCGACTATGGTACGCGATAATAATATTGCGCGTATCATAATACGTTTGATATAATAATAAACGGACTTGTGTACGGCGTGAGAAAAGAGTGTATCTGTTATGGATACGTATATTATGTGGGGGAAAAGAAAAGAAAGAAATTCTCGAACGGACAAGAGAGTGCAGAGCGGACTTAATAATTTATTTTCAGACCACAAATCTCCTTCGCGCGCGGTGCGCGAGACCGCGAGACAGGGACGCGTCTATTTCGAGTGTATATATATATATAATTCAAAACGTGCGGCACAGGGGGTTAACAATACGAATTCTTTTCCTGTTGACGTTCGGACAATGTATATATATATGCGCGCGTACACACACGACGGTCGCTTTTATTATATATTATTATTATATAAAAAAATATATATGTATATTACTATATACGTCTTATATATTACGCGCGTATTTATAAAATATAGAAAAATATACGAGTCGGACAAAAGGACCCGGTCCCGGGATGAATGCGAAAAAAAAATAAAATGACTCGGTTTTATTATTGTTTCGAGTTCCTATGTACGCGTGTGTTACGCGTATAGTGTTTCGTTTCGAAAGGGATTAGAAAAAAAAAATTGTTATATTATCTTCGTAATAAATTACGGCTATATAATCCCTTTTATCCGGCGTTTAGCGCGACGTCATATTATTATATACGCGTCCTAAACGTATTTTTTTAATAAAAAAAAATATCACGCGGAGCCTAAAATTTTATTTTTGGTTTTTTTTTCTGCGTACATTTTGAGTTTGCGCGCGTTGTTCGCGCTGAATCTGTTTGAAAAAAAAATATTACATTTATTTCGGCGGCAAGAAAACTGCAGCGATGCGATATAGAAACCGACTATGAATTTTGATACGCACAAGAAACAAATTATTTTTCCCGCCATCGATACGAAAACGGAATTTTAACACAATATTATAATATTAGAGTGAATAATATTATGTCGTATTTAATTATAAGCGTTTGATTGTTTTTTTTTTTTAAGAACTTCCAACGTTTCATCGATGGTGTCTGTGTTTCATCATAAAGTGTTGCGTCTAAGGCGTTGAGAATGTTGAATTCGTTGATGTCTCTTCTGTATACTGGCGGGCGGTATCCTGTAAAATGTATGTTTTATTGTGAGATTCTCGGGTCGTGCAAATCGGTTTTTCGTCCTTCGCCATCATAAGGTATCCGCGTGTTAGTCCTCAGGTATCTGCGGATTCCGTTGATTATAACTTTTTCTCTTCTGTTCGCAAAATGATTCGCGGCCGATCGGAGCTGGTGTTTTTAATTTGGTTTCGTGTTTCGCTCGAGTCAGCGGGCTTGCCGTTTGATTTTTTTTTTTGTGTTCTTTGATTAGGTTTTTTTTTTTTTTGGTCCGCGTAAGTCGTTACTACGTTATTACGTCGGTGTGTTTAAAAATATATAATTATCGTTATTGACGAGGAAGTAGTCCGTTTTTTTTTTGCTCTCAGTGGAATTTTTCCTAAATTATATTCTGAATTATGCGGACATTATATCGTATTAAAAAGAAAAAAATAATTAACACGTACGAGGAGTTTTTGAATTCGGTGTTTCGGCGGTGCTCTCATATCTCTCCGTCGTGCAGGATACTCGCAAGTAGCTGTATACAGAAAGATGGTCGCGGGGGGTTAGATGTTAAACAAATTTTTAATATATCGTCTCCGAAGCTGTCTGCAGTTATCGCAATGAGTGGTTCGAGACATAAAACACGTGACATACGGTGGAAAAGGTTTAATAGCGCTAGTGGTGATTGACGACGATACAATAATATATATTTTTTAGAAAAAAAAATATATGTGAGCGTATAAGCTTTTTTATTGGTTTTTCGATCCTTTTTCGTGTATAATATACGGTCGGTATAAACGCGTCGTCGTCGCCGGCATTGAAAATTGTTTTATTTTTCACCGATCATCGCGTGTTTGATCAACTGAACATAATACGTTTGTTAAACACATGCCCAAATGTTCAAACAAACGGACACGAATAAATTGCAGTCGTCGTAATTGATATGTGTGTATATATTTATGCGGAGTGTCTAACGCACAACAATATTCTTGAAACGCGTTTAGAACGATATAACGAACGTAAAACGAATTACGCGAATGTTATAATATATTTTTACTCTTTCAAGACAAATTCTGCTCTCTTACGTGGCGTATTTATTGTAAAATTTCGTTGCGACTGCTATTATTTTCTTTAAACACTGGGAACGAGCCGAGGGGTTTGTGGAAAAAATTTCCAAATATTTTTTTAAAGAAAATCTACAAAAAAAAATTTGTGTTTTTTTTTACATTAAAACTCCGCTTTCCGTTTTTCCCGTCATATTTCTCCCCGACGTAGAGTCTGCAGGCCAATGGTCGATACAGAAACGAAATTTCTAGTGATCGAAAAACGTTTAGATTTTCCCGTCCAAACGTTTATAACGTCCATACATCAATAGTGATATATTCCGCACATAATACAGTGTTTTGTTCGTAGAGAGCAAGGTTTTAGAATTAAATTCTCCTCTTATTCGCCGGACCAAATAGTCAATTTAAAAATATTATTTTGCGTTGATTAATTTTAAAGTTATTGTCGGCACAACAGGCAAGCATTATTCCACATCTCTAAAGAAAACGGTTGTGACGATAAGTTTATCGTAAAAGAGGGTGCATTGGAGATTTGCAAAAAACTGGAAAAACTCACTCGAGGAATCCTACATCAGATACGTAGTTAATGTATTCACTCTTTCACTTCGATTTCAATATTGTTCATTACGTTTAACGGGGAAGAGCGAAGACTTATAGTTTAGTTGTGCTCACAATATTGGCTAATAAAACGCAATAACCTCCAATTCCTAGAATAAGTTCTCACCGAACCGTGTTCAATTGCTCGACCGCGAATAATTAGACATTTTTATTCGATATTTTCATACTGTAAAATAAGTGGAGACGGAGTTTCGACGTTTAAACACCGCGCCCTTCTTCGGAGAGAAAATAATAATCGATTTATATATTATTATATTGGAATAAGTTGAGTATAAATGCTAATATATTACGAAACCCAAAATCACAAAATAATATACACTTTTTACCACGTGTACGTATTTCGACCACAACGTTGTCGTCATCAGCGCGAACCACATACTAAAACCGCTATACTATATACACCCGTATTTATACAGTTCATGTCCAATGACGTCACCAAAAAATTCGCGGCAGCCGATCGTGAGTCATCGACCACGCCCAACCGCAATTCTATGCCGACGCCATCTGGTTTACATTAATTTTAGTAACGAATTTTCTAAGAGACTTAAGTCCCAGTTTAACAAATTATTTTTTATTTTTTTACATTTCTATTGCTACTCTTATATTTAATTCCTTATAATTATTTACATTTTTTAAAAGTTTTACTGATCGGCTGCCGCGATGTTTTTGGTGACGTCATTGGATATGAACTGTATAAATACCGGTGTATATAGTAATATAACGGTTTTAGCATGGCTAAATGTCTAGGTATGACAACAGATTGTCCAAATTGCGACTCGGTCTGCGCATCCATGGAAAAAACAATAATATTGTATTTTTTTCCATGGAACTGGCACCCGGATTATTATTTTGCCATTTATGTAGATATTTAGCCATGCACAACATATAATAACGATTTTTTCTTCTATGGAAGTGCTACCAAGGTATTTATAGCCATGGGTTTTAGTATGTGGTTCGCGTTGATGTTGGAAACGTTGTTGTCGAAATACGTATACGTGGTAAAAAGTGTATATTATTTTGTGATTTTTTGGATTTTATAATATTAGTGTAAACAGTTACGAACAGAGTCGGATTTCCCATTAAGCACTGTAGGCAGTTGCCTAGGGCGGCAAATTTTGTAGTTTTTTATTAAACATCAAACGTAAAAAAAAAAAAAATTAATAAAAATTATCATTGTAGGTTTTTATTAAAATTCAGTGGACATCCATTGATATTTTTTCAAAGTAGGCTGAATAACTAAAAGCGAAAAAATAGTCTAAAAATTCAAATGGATGTCCACTACTATTGTCAATATATATTTAATATTTAGAGTAGGTATTTTGGAGGGGGTATTGTAATTTGTTCACCTAATATAGGGACGGCAAATTTTTGGTGCCTATAATAGCCGTAAAAAAAAATAAATCCGCCTCTGGTTACGTGTGTTTCAATCGTATTCAAATAAGTATTCATGTGTTCTGATCGAAATATCAGGTAGAACGCGTGTTGTCATTATTTCTCGTATATATATAGGTTAACGCGCGACGTCCGACGTCAGCCGATAGCGATGGGTGATCGCCGTCGTCGTCGAAAAAGCGAAAATCTTACGTAGTACGGTCCACATAATTCGCACTTAACGATAATGTATTGTGGACGGAGGGGAAAACAATTTTTTTTTTTTTTTTCGAAATAAATATTATATCGTAAATCGGAGTAGATTAAATCGTTAATTTCGAACGCGCGTACAATAATTTGTTACAAAATAGCCTTGTAACGACAAAACAATATGCGCTTAATAATAATATTATTATAGGATCGGGTTGTTGTCAGTCGTCCGACGCGGCACCGAATGTCTATCAGCAAGGACGCGGTTTAAACGCTCGCGTTTTTTATGTACACACAAATATCTTGTGCTCGCGATCGGGCGCGCAGGAGTTCCTGCAGTTTCTCGCTGTCGTATATATTGTGTAGATCCGAAAGCGACGATAAAAAAAAAAAAAATCTATATAATATAGTAATAAATTGCTCGAAGTGCACAGTGGTGAAATTACGGGCTAGATCGATAATTTATCGCGTAAGAACACGTGTAAAAAAAAAAAATCTATTAAGTGAATATAATAATATTATTTAAATAGGACAATATTAATATATAGGAAAACCATAGACCGCGAACGACCAGTGTATCACACGTAATGCACTAGAGCCAAGATATGTGCGAGAGAGACCATAGACCTGTTGACTGTAGTTAACAGGTCTACAGAGAGAGACAGACTGTTAGAAGAGGTTTTTTCATGGATAATAAAACAAAATTTTTGGCAGCAAGATATCAAGGATCCGCAGCGAATGGTGATGTGTGATTATTTATTCATCCGTGAAAAAACGTTAAATGGCTCTTTTTCTCTCGCACACATATCTTTGCTCCGTACTTCTTTCTCTGATCGCGGTCTATATATTGTAATACGTCTACGAGGAAAACCGTCCGGACGCGATAAGAAGAAGATTAATAATATATATATATAGGAAAGAATAATATTTCGGAATTATTATTGTTCGGTTCATAATCGTTTCGTCGAGTACCTAACCTCGAGACGTATCGGCGGCACATTTTTTTTTTTTATAATTCGCCAGCAAAAACAGAGGCGTTTAATCTAATCAACACAACACCAGTCTATTACTGAGGTTCGTCAACGTATCTCGAAAACCGTGTCTCGTTCTCGCGTTCGCCGTCTGTTGACACACTGCAAATAACGAGCGTCCTTCACGCAGCTCGGTTTTTTTTTTAACCACATTTTTCAACGGCGCTAGACGATTTCGCGGGTCAACTGGAATTCGTCGCCGAAATTCCGTCGAATTAATGATAATAAAAAAAAATTTTACAAAACGCTACTCGCGTGGAAAAAAAATAAAACTCTTACTCTATTCCGCATTAGAAACGCGAATAACGGTACGTTACGCGAATATTACGGCATACATATAAGAGTGCTGACAAGCGACTGCTTAGTGCGTTTTATGTTGTCCAAGAGCCGGATTTAAGTACGCAGAGGCTTCTGAGCGGAAAATTTGTCGGAGGCAACAAATAAACGAACGAGGCACGCGTAAAACGCGTTTTTAACTAAATAATAACGAATTTGTCTTTACCGGTACTCGTTTTAGTTTAATTAGCGAATTCATACGAAGAAGCTACGCAGAAATAACTCACGAATAAACTTAAAAAAAAAAAACGATAATTGAAATTATAAACACGGACCTCTTATTCTTGCGTGTTTTTTTTTTATTTTTGTCGTAAAAAATCCGTCTGTTACGCGTCTTGAAAAACAAGTTTTCTTAAAATATCGCACGTAGTTCTAGCAATATGTGAGCCGCCATCGAAGTACACAGTGGGTAATCTATTTTTTTTTTTTTATGCGTTTTAAATACTACAGAGAACGGAATCATTTCACCGCGATTGTTTGGATATCACAAGAAAAACGGATTGTTCGATGTGATTTTAAATATTATCGACCAGCGCGGCCGGCCCAAATAGCTGCGTGAGAGCCCGAAAAAATATCGTGGACAGTGGCGTGCCCAGGAATTTTCAATGGGGGGGATGTTATAAGTATAAATAGTAAAAATACATTTTAATGAATTGTCACGGTAATACCAAAAACTCAAACGTTTACGTTCCAAGCTCTCCAAAATCGTTTCTAGCTTATAATGTTGTGTACATTTGTAAATTGTTCTATAATATTATAAAATGAATTTAAATTATCACACACTAATACCAAGTTGTTCAATTGACATAACACCAATAAACTGAAAAAATGTATTGCATTTTTAAAACAAAAAAAAAAAATAAAATACTTAAAACTAGATAACTTGTTCCAAACGGAAATTCAACCGCCTAGCTTTTGTACTCATTTCATTTACGACGACATCATCTAAAACAATAGTAATGACTCTAAAACAGCTCTTATAACTATAATAAATTGTTTTCTGTAGAAAAGACAATGGGGAGGGGGCGGATATAACCCCTAACCTCGCCCCCCCCCTGAGCACGCCACTGATCGTGGAAGCCGCTGCAGGGCTTTCAACCCTCCGTTGAGGATATCCCTTTCTCCGCGCGTTTTCCGTGCGTATCGAACGCGAAAAACGATTTTGATTTTGTTTTGTCATTTCGAAAGAAAACGTTGCAGTGTTATTTTGTTCCGAGTATATGTATAGTGAGAGCAATATTTTTCGATTTATTTATTTAATTTTTTACTCGCTTTTAACGCGTACGGCCGTATAGTATAGAGGAGACCATAAGCGAGACAGACAGAGAGAGAGAGAGAGAGAGAAGAAATGTAAACAAATTACGACGAGAAGGGCCGCGCTTTGGTCCGTCCTTGCGCACTACGCAGTCATACACACACACACACACAATCGTCTCCCGTGAGAACGTCCGCTCGCAGTATATTATACAATAATAATAATAATAATATAATATGTTATTTAGGAATATATATATATATACACAAACGCGTATACATGTGCACATATAATATATAAACAACGCTGCAGGAAATTATATGGACACGAAACTGATAAAAATCGTATGTTTATTAACTGCAGCGCTGTATATATATATATATGGGATCTTTCGTTAAGATAAAAACGGAAAAAAAAAAAAAATATGAAAAAAATATCCGAGGGATGGGAAAAAAAACGCGTATTATGTGTATACAATATAAAACGACTTTCGGTCCGCGTTCGCGATAGGGAGGAAAAATTCTGGAAACGTTTCAGTTTTACACACATCAAAAAGCGGATATATTGTTGTAATATACAATCGTTGTGTATTGTGATATACTTATATGCAATAGCGTTGTGGATGATTTTTTTTTTTTTTTGTATTATGGGTCGTCGATAATACTATTATAACGAATTCGAGAAAATACGAATTTTTTTTTTTATTATTACGGGGCTCGGTATTCGTTCGGAAAGCGACTTTGTGGAAAGAGTTACGGTTTTATGACGTTATTGAGTCGGAACTGAAAACAAATAATTTTAAACGCGAAATTTTTTTTTTTTATTAATTTCTGAAAGATTTTTTTTATTTCGTGTTTTACGCGTGTTTTTTTTTTTATAAATAGTGTTTTCAATAAGAAGAAAAACAACTTTTTTTTTTAAATTAAACGATCCATATATTATAATTCGATTTAACCACGTATAATAAAAATAGACGCTTTTATTTATTATTGTAATTATATAGGATTATATTTTTTATTAAAAAATACTCAGTGTTTTTCGCGGTCGTGAATTTTCGTTTTTTTCGCGACGACTCGAATCGCACGAGGAACGGCGGCGTTATAAAAAAAATTTAACCGATTAAATTTTAATTATTTATATATTTGTTTGTTTGTATTTCGCGCGACGAATCGTTCGATAGTGTGATGATATAATACCATATACCGGACCTGTGGGGCTATTCTGTAACTCGATAAGACCTGTTAACGACAACTTTCGGTTCGTTAAGCTATCGAAACGATTTATACCCTCCCAGAAAATTGTCGTTAGCTATCGATTTCTTATAATTTTGGTGGACATACACTTTGTAAGCGCAAGGTATCGATAGAGTCATTTACAGAATCATGATATCGATAGCAAAATTCGATAAATTTTTAAAATTTCAATAAAAAGCTCTTATCGAATTAATTCGTTAACACGTTATCGACTTACAGAATAGCCCCACTGAACCGCGATCGGTAAAATATCGTCAATAATCCGTCGTTTACGTATTATTATTATACAAAAGTTTGCACACGTTTTAATTTCTCGTCTCAATATATTAAAATTGTAATTTTAATAGAAAACGAATATTTTTTTTTCACCATATTTATAATTACATAAGTACAGTTAAATTTTTATATGTTTTTTTAACGCATCGAGTCTCCATCCCTACCCCCCGAGGTCCTGGTAGTTTATTGATATTAATCAAAAAACAATAACACGCGACGACTGGATGAGTTATGTGTCAAAGTTATTCGCACAGCGTAACGTACTATTATTTTATATATACGGCCAAGGACGCGATAGTAAAATATATGAATTGTATTTTGGTCGTTTATAATATCTTATCGTACGCGATGAGTAAAAAAAAAAAAAACGATGAATGGAACGAAGAAAAAAACCAACTATTGTAGACGAAAACGAATGGGACAAAAAAAAAAAAAGTAATCGATTTCGTATACGAAATATTTTTAAAATAATAATACGCGTATACCTAATAATTTTATTTTTGTTATAACATTTAAATAATACACGTGATATCAATAACGTAATTTTTTTTTCCGTATTTATAATATTTTCGAAAAAAAATAACTTTGAATTATAAATAAATATGTGTGCGTGCGTAATCGTAAAACGCTGTTTAAAATTTATATATTATATATTTTTTTTTTTATCGAGCTTTTCTTTTTTTTTTTTTTTGTAACAGATTACTCGTTTATATTATTTTGCCTCGACTTCGTCATGCATGTCTCTGTCCGACACTCTCGCGATTAAAACGGCAACTCGTTTCCTCCATATATACATATATTGTATAGGACGGTGGAAGATTTTTTTTTTTTTTTTAAATTACTATAGTAGAAATTATTACAGTAAGTATACAGTTGTATATATATATACAATAATATAATACTGTTGTTGCGCGCTGTTAACGCTTTTGGAATATTCGTCGAAAAACGTACAATATATATTTTATGCGAAGATATCTTTTTTTTTTTTTCTAAGTTCACAATGTCAAAAATATCGTTTAGAAGTATTATATATGACGTCATTGCTCGTATAAACTAAAAAAACGTATTATTTACATAACGTCTACAATGTACGTATATATCCATTCGAATGTCTACAATATACTCGTACACATATATACATATATATCATAATATAGGTACACGCGTATAATATATATATTGTTAAAATATTACTATATACTCGCGCATGTGTTACACGTCTATATATTCGCAGAAGAATCGCAAAATCCAATAATCGCTATTTCCCGTGCATATATTATATTATTATATTATTGCGCGGTCGATTTCAGTACATTCGCTTACGTTTTTTTTTTCTTATTTCGAGGAATATTTAAAAAAAAAAATCTTTCGTGGATTTTAAAAATTGAAGAAAGTATTTTTTCTTTTCTTTTTTACAATTTTCTAACGCATATATCGCTCGTTATATCGAACAAAAATAAAAACCGATTTCGGATTTAACGAACATTTATTGTGTGCACCGTCACACACATACGTACATAAGGCCAATTATTATTGATAATAATTTTTCCTTTATTTAATCGAAATTTCTACACCGTAAACTCCGTTTTTTTTTTTTCAAAGGCGTTTTATATTCAAGGGCTCTTATTGTTTTAATAATTACGCGACCGTTCGGAGTTAAAGAAGTTAAAATTAAGTCACTATATATACTATATATTATAACGGCCGGCGTAACGTTGTTTCTAACGACTTTTAACATAATTAATTACTTCTTTTTATTTTTATGAAACTTAACGCTTTCACTTCCAGTTGATTTTCTACAACGGTATTTAATAAATTAAGAGCAACAATACAAGGATATACGCGCGTATTATTGACCTATAAAAGCGGTTTTTTTTTAACGTTTTATTGCGCGGTAATTTTTTTTTTTACATTCTTACGATTAAAAAGTTTTAAAAAGTCACGAGAAGGGTGGGAGACGCGGCAAAGTGTTTTTCGTAAATATACACTCGTATAAAAGAGTTTATATTTCATTTCCCGAACATTTTAAACAACTGCAGCTGGTCTTTCGATATTCGGCAGTGCTGCGTATACGTACGTTTTTTTGAGAAATTTATTCTTATTTCCGTATAATGATCGTGATTTTTAACACCGAATCGTGTCGATTTTTCTGCACGGAACTTTTTCAATACACATATTAACACTACTCAACGATTGGAACGAAAAATTTAAAAAAAAAGTTTTTTTTTCCCACTAGCCCGAATATCGCCGGTATAAATCATACGCGTTAAACGATTTGTCATAATATATAACGCGTCAAATGGATACTACGTTAAAAAAAAATTTTTTAAAACACATTTGGACAAACACTACGTGTGCAATGAAACGGCACTGTTTATATACGTATATAATATATATATAGTTTATAATATTATACAGCCATATATATATATAGTATTTAAAACACATATTATTATTATAATAGGTCAAACGCGTTGAACTCCGCGCTGCAGCACAGCCAAACGTAGTGCGCGAGTATACAAATAAAATATGATATGTTCGGCGGGAGAAAAAAATTTATATATATATAAAAAAATACGAAATCCAAACACGAAACGCGTTGTTGGCCCGAACAGGAATTATGAAACCGACTCGTGCAGTGTTTTACATAAAAAAAAAAAAGTCTTGAAAATAATATTTGTCCGACGGTATAAAT
Organism: Slavum lentiscoides; assembly: GCA_032441835.1. NCBI lineage: Eukaryota > Metazoa > Arthropoda > Insecta > Hemiptera > Aphididae > Slavum > Slavum lentiscoides. Next base: position 12,978,279 of record CM063717.1, read on the forward strand.
AACGATATAATAATGTGCATCGAACGAGCTTCGACGATTTTCACATTCTCTTGTTTTCGAACATCGAGATCGATTTTTTTAAAACCCATATGTTTTCCGTCGACTAAAAAGAGAAAAATTACGCAAAAAAAAAAGAAATTAAAAGTGAGTTTCAGTTTTTTTTTTCCGACTGTGTGAAGTTTCAAGCAGGCCATTTTGAAATTTCACCTGACCATGTAAAAATAGATGTGTATATATAACTCGTGTTCATTATCCTGGTTTTAATTTTTTCCCATAGATCACGGAATCGCTGTTTTTAAAAACCGTTTTATATACGGTTTAATACAATATAAACGCATAAGAATACAAGAAAGGCGGCGCACGTATAGCTGCAAGGAGCTGTTGAAAAGTTCAATTACCTACATTTACTTACCGCGAAATTATACGAGTGTGTCACTGTTGTACGAGTATTGGATAGAAAAAAAATTTTTTTCTAAATTTAACAGCCGCAAAAGATTTAACTATATTATATAAAAAAAATAATACATTTTATTCTGTTCGACGACAATAACGACCCAATAAATATTTCCGCAGTTAGACACGCACATAATATACGCAATTTTCCTCAAACCTTAATGGTATGTATCGCGTGTACAAACGTCAAGTGTACTCGTTGTATATTATGTGTACGCAGCGTAGTGTTAGAACATCAGTAGGTACTGCGTGCAATTATATAGCGCACGTTATGAGAAAAAAATTAAGTGCGACTGTTATTTAACATATAGTAATGTACAGTTGCAACTAAATATTTATATTTCACAATATATAATTTATTCCCATTTTTTTTTATTATTATTTATAAACGTCTTTTATATAAAAAATTGACTTATTTTTAAAACATATTTTTTTTTTTTTTTTAAGGCCTTTGAGACAATCTTGCCGTTGAACAAATCCTCCCCCATTCATCTCTATTCTCCGCTACTTCCTTCCAGTCCATGACTTCATAATCCACACCTCTAGCATTTAGGAAATCTTTTTTGATTCTATCTTCCCAGCGTAGCCTTGGTCTACCCAGTGGTCTTTTGCTCCTTGGGTTTTCTTGAAGCACTCTTTGAAACATTGAATCTTGCTTTCTACATACGTGGCCTGCCCATTCCAACTTATTCCATCCTTGAATATCTTGATCATATATAGGTCCATATATTTTGCGCAGTACCTTCCTCTCAAAAATATGTAATTTGTCCTCTTCCGTCCTTCGTAACGTCCAACACTGTGAACCATATACATGATTATTGGTCGTATGATTGTCAGATGTAACTGAGTTTTAATCTCTTTTGAAAGGATTTTAGAGCTCAATATTATATTAAACATATATGTTTTAAAAATAAGTAAATTTTTTATTGTACTTAAAAGTGTCAATATATGAACACGCACGCGCGATCTATTATGAGGCGATTTTGCGTAATATTATTAGAGCTCTGATGTTATAGGAGCTAGTCGCATATTTTTCTATGTGCTCTCGATTTGTATAACAGCTGATCAGATCCGTTCTGTACAAAGACGAGTTTAAAAAAAAATAGCCGAAAATTTAAAACGCGTATTTCGCGCAATTTCAAAGAAAATAAAAATAACTTCTTAATTTTCGTATAATTTTAATCGCATTTATTATTATTATTATTATTTTAAAAAGTGTGTTTCTTTCATTTCTCGCGTTTATGTATTTCGCTGTGAACGATATATATTAATTTAACGAAAACGGCGTTTTTTTTTTTTAACACGCGCCGTAATATTATTAAACATAATATTTAAAGAAAATATTGGTGCGGTTCGATGCAACGAAAACGTTTATTTATTTGCCTTTCACAAATATTGAATACCGTACATTGTTTTTATTAAATACTATTTGCTGTTACTATTTATTTTTATTTTTTTCAGTTCAATAACGCCGATCAGTTTGTAATTCCGAACGATATTATTTTCGGCGCGTGTTTACTAGAATTTTTTTTTTTTTTTGCACGTTTTGTAGCGTTTAAAATTACAATAACATTATCATCGAAACGACATGCACTTGACCTAAACCGGTCCGGCACGTGAATATAGCCACCAGCCAGCAAGAATCCCAGCGACTGTTATTTGCATAGTTTAAACGCCGTATTATTGACGTCGCAAGTGCAGAAGAAGAAAAAGAGTGCTCTCTCCACCAGGACGTCGTCCGTTCGCTCTCAAACTCAAACGTTTCCTTTTTGGGCGCACAAAACTTCAATTATAGTAACACGCGGAGCGTTATAGATGCTGTCTTCCGCCCTCGACGATTGTCGAGATGTTTCTTTAACTACAAACAATTTATTTTTTGGTAACATAGCGTTCGTTTTCACGTCTTAAACGCATTTCGTTTTTAAATGCGTATTTCGTTTTTGTCCACCTCTCTCCGTCACCTGCAGTCGGCTGCTGCATTCGATAAAACGTAAACGAGCGTATCCATAAATCCGCGTTTTTTACTCAATACGCGCAGGATCTCCGAGGCCAGTGCGGCGTTCTACGGTGTCTCTGTAGATCGGCGACTTGAAGGCGTCAGCAGCAGTAATCGAATCGTATCACGATACGCACTCGCGTATAGGCGAACGCTGATCGCGGCTATATAAGATTTTTTTTTTTTTTGAAATTCGGGTTTCGGGCACGCCACAAAAACGACGCGATGAGTTGCCGAAAATATAACAGTATTACTATTATAGGTACGAAAAAAAAATATATATATTGTGACCGCCAATGACTGGTCGAGTCCAAACGAGCCGTATACAAACGTATAAAACGCGCCTATAAAACTAATAACAGCAATAATAATAATAATAATAATAATAATAATAATAATAATAATAATAATAATAATAATAATAATAATAATAATAGTAATATATTAGTACAATGATGGGCGATCTCAATGACCACGCGCAGAGACAATGGGTGTCGCGCGCGCGCGAGACGATATTATATGTACAGAAGAGGAGAGCCGCCGCCGCCGCCGCTATATAAGCGCACTGTATAATATACGCGAGAATAAAAACAATAGCGTTAGTATACAATAAAAATATTAAAAAAAAAAAAAAGTATTTAAAAAAAACTAATAATAATAAACTATATAATCTCGCGCGGTCAGGGTCGTCAATCATTGTCCAAGTGCGTTTTGACACAGAATAATTTTTTTTTTTTTTTTTTTTAATCGAAATAATCATCGCGCTAGATATCTCCTCATCGTATAGTGGCGGCCCGTAAAAATATAATAATTTTTTTTTTTCCGTAGCTTTTTCTTCGGATTTTTTTTTATTCTTTAATCATTACAATAAATACCGCGTATATATGACCGCTGCAGGCTGCTGCGGTTCTCGAAGAAAATATACCGAGAGAAGAAAAAAACTTCCGTACGAATTACGTTCGATAAACGGTAAAAAAACGAACACTGACAATACCTGACCTGCGGAGCGGTAACCACAAATCCTTCTCGCCGGGCCGTCCGCGATTCGTTTTTCATCTTTGTTTTATATGCCGACTTGGTCCGCGGTCGACAATTTTAACGGTTTAAACCGGAGGTTACCCGAACTGTGGGATAAAGTTTTTCGTAGAACTCCAAAAAAAATTCGACGAATTTAGCAAATTAAAATCAAGAATTATTATTAAAAAACGTATGGATACGAAAAAATACAAATACACATTAGATCAGTGGTTCCCAAACTATGGGTCGTAAAATATTACTGACGGGTCAACAGTTTGGTTTATAGTCAATAGTTGTTTGGTTCGTAAAATGATCGCAAGGAAAAATATCTTAATTATCAAAAATAATAACTGTATAAAAACAATTCTTTTAGTAAATCGAATAAAAATTCTGGAATTATGCCTTTATTCGATACCTAAATCACACCGAATCTAAAATTATATACCGTGTTAATTTAGTTTATATTTTTAAATACAGATATTTTAATCTAAAAATCAATCTTTATATTTACCAGAATTAAGTATTACGTTATATTAAATAATAGAAATTATTAATGTTATCACACTATGATTTATATTTTATCGAGTATATAATTTAATTTGTCCACTTTGTACGGAATAGTCGCCTATACCCAGACAAGGAATATACATTTGTGGGTAACCGTAACAAAAAGGTTGCGGGAAACACTGCATTAGATAATATGTGTGTATATGCGAATATATACAATAAAAAGAGTATAGTATGCAAAATAAAGAGAACAACTATAACAGTTGTTGTATTAAACGTGTTTGTTCACTATATACGCCGGTTTCGACAAAAAGTCTTCTAATTAATCCAAATAAAAAAAATTTTATCTACATTTAGGTATACCATTTTTGTTTATACGTGTATTATAGTTTTTGTTTATATTTCTCCGACATATCTTTTATTTATTTATTTTATACATTTTTTTTTTTTTTATTTTAATATTTTATTAATTATCATTCAATGTCCGCTCGAAGACGATATCCGTTTAAAAACGCGAACATTTAACGGCCGAGTTTTGGTTTTCTGTCTACATATTATAAACGCGTTACCCGACTATTATGTAACGTATTTCCTGCTAAAACTCTAATAAGACACAAACACGCGGTTCAGCGCGTTATCCTTTCCGTCCGCGTAAAAGCCATAGCAGCGCCATATCATTTATACCGATCGGCGGAGTTTTCATTTAAACCGGTATTACACATATTATATACATAATAATAACAAATATACAGTGAAAATGTCAACGAAATCGATAAAAAACGGGTTACGAATAGCGGCTTATATTTACACGTAATCGACGTGTGTTCATATAATGCTGTGAGAGAAAAACGATTCCTTTTTCCTTTTGTCGAGGGACAGAAAAAATCAAAACTATATTATATCCGGTGCGAGTGTCACACACGCACACTCGATAACACATGTCTGCGCATTTTTTTTTTCTCTTTTCGGAGGAGACCTCCCACGTATAAATCGCGGTGAACGCGACCGCGCATTACACACTCGATAATTAGCTCCTGTGCACGGCTATCCGAACACTTTCGAGTCCCCCCGCCCTTTCCGTTTCTTTGACGAATTCACGAATAAATATTTATTAAATAAATCGACGATTTTTACCTGACAATAAAACTATTATTTCATTGCAATTTATCTTGCCGTGCGTTATGGTTAAAAAAACATTTTTTTTTTTAAAACCGTTGAATTTTATCAAAATGATTTACCTGGGGTGCAAGACATTATCGAAGCCGAGTATGAGATTTGGCAAGCTAAACGGACAGATATCGAAGAGAAATTAAGGCCTGCAAGTGCTATATATAGAATCTTTAAGTGCCTGTGATCGTTTAGTGTATGCCCAGTATAACGTTTATAAATTATTAAAAATATTAGCTATATAATTCCGGTGTACCTAACTGCTACGGCTGAACGCAGCTTTTCGACGTTGAGATGACTCAAAACCTATATTTAAGACAAACGACTTCTGAATCCGGGCTAGTAGGCCTAGCACTATTATCGATTCATCGAGGCATTGCGATGTACAGGACGAGATGGTATATTATAGAAAAGTTTGCCCACTGCAGTGCAGGTAAAGACAGAAATTTAAATTTAATATAATTTTATTTTTTTTATTATTATTATGCAGTCTAATTTATTTTAAATTTTGTAAAAACAGTTAAGAAAAAAAATTTACAGTTAAAAACATGTAGTTGCTTTAATACGTTAAGAATTTGGTATTTTTTTTTTCTAATTTTAGTATTTAGTCTCGGATAAGAATTTAGAAATAACTCAACGATGATATTACTTGGTGTCTCAGCCTCCCCCAAAAAAAAAATCTAAATACGCCCCTGTAAATCGTGACCGGCTCGCAAAACCTTCTTCGGTTGAACGTAGCAAACGATCCGGTTATATATTATGTACACGGCTTACGGACAACTGAAAATGACAACACCGTCTTTATATATTATACTCTCACGCCGATTGTTACGCAACGGAAAAATTTTTTTTTTTTAAGGAGCACTGAGCTATAGTTATATATTCGACGTTTTTCATCGAAATCCTTCGAACCGCCATATAGTTTTCCAATAAATCGCGCTTTTTTTTTTTTAACGTCCAGGAAGTGAAATCGTTTTATTATATATATATATATAACGGGGGATTGCAGATTACACATCACTTATACGTATGCCGTACGTACAGGAAATTACAATTTCCCGATAATGTCGATTTCTTTTTAATTATATCGTTATAATTAATATATTTTAATCGTTTGTGTTTCAAATCTACTGTAGCAGTAAAAAAAAAAAACTTTGCGCATCCATCGAAACGTCTATATACTAACACGCACATATATAGATATTATGAGGAAAGCGTAGCGAAAAAAGAATCGTGTACTGCAAATGACACTCGAAATTCTACACGAGAATAAACGTTTCTATAATATACATTATTATTATTAATTCGTTTTCAAATACAAATAATATATTAAGAGATTGTTTTCGAATATTTACCGGTGTTAACAAATATAATATTTATTAAATAATTTATGTGCTAGTAAAACGATATAATCGTATTGAAAATATATTATGTGAGAGTAAATTTTAATAGTTATTTACGCATTTACTTCGACTCTTTATATATATTCTTCCGTTTAACACGAAATATTTCCTTCCCCACGTCGCGATTATAAATGTACGCGTATATGCTTTTTTGATAAATAATATTTATATACACTCATTAATTATATATTATTATAAATAGTCATTATGTCCCTTACGGTAAACTCTATTTATAACACGCGTGTGACAATATCTATGACAGTGCGCTATGATTATAAATATCAATATAATAAAAAACAATACTCCGAATCGGTGGGGGAGTAACCGTAATTTTTCTAAAAATATTTCAACGTCCCTCTTCTAATTTTTTTCTATTTACGAAACGCCGATCGCTCATATACGTTTATGTACCTTTGCGTATATATTGCACGAATAAAGAGAAAATGGTTAAAAAAAAAAAACGTTATTTAACACACACTTATATATTGTCGTTATCAGAGCGAATACGAGATTAATAAGAAAATTGATCTGTGAAAGAGAATAAAACTAATCTGACTCTTGAACGTAATAATATATATTGGTTGCGTTCCGTTCAGTCATTTACACCCGCGGGCCGTCGTGTCTCGAGTCGTATATAATATAATATTATATCGGCCGGCATATTTCAATAGAAAAAAAATAATTTGTTACTCGGGACAATTTCGTGAAAATTAAAGGGTCCGTTGCAGTGGCGCACCCAAGGGGGTGGACTCCGGGTCCGGACCCCCTTGGCTAGTGTAATAGTATTAAATTTATCAATGAAAATCCAAATTCTGATACAACTTTCGTATTTTGCTGTCAACATTTCGAATACGATATAGATAACACCGGTTGTCAACAACCATGAACTAAGATAATATGGACTGGCAACGACACTTTTACTTGCGATCACGTTTTTAAACGGCGTTTTCTGGGTGGGGGGATTTATGAGGCTGAAGCGCTATCTGTATAAATATAGTATTATTTATAAAAATACAGTATTCAAAATTCAAAATAGTCCGTGATTTGGTTATAATATAAAATATAGTTTAAAAAAATAACGCTAGGATCATTGCAATTCGTTAAATCTCATAGAAAATACGATTAAAAACCTAACCGCACCACTATCACCCGCTAGTCATGTCAGTTACAGTAGAAGAATTTATAGCTATATATTAACTGAAGAAAAAAGACGCTTGGATTTTATACTTTAAGATTTAATTTATTTTTATTCTGAAAATAATATTTTTTAAATAAAACATTTTTTGAATAATAATTTTTTTTAGGTTAGTACATATAAAAAAGTTTTAATGTAATTTCAATATTTTTAACAAAATATTCAATGTTTGTATTATGTACGCTTTGTATGAGATCGGTTTTGTGCTATTATATATTATATAAGTATTTTTGTTATCTGTTAAAAGTTATGTTTTTCATAATGTAGTTTTTTAGACCCCCCCTTGAACAAATCCTGGATGTGCCACTGGTCCGTTGACGCGGTGATCGAGGAGGAGCAAATATAATCTTTGACGAGTTTACAAAACGTTTTCGGTCTATACTGGAATATGTACATTTTTTATCTCTATATATATATATATATATACTAATAATTTTGTCCCGGTTCAAGTATATACTGATGACAATAATAACCGGGAAAGACGACAATATATTATACAATTTGGATGTTGTTAAATTGGACAAATCGACGATAAGCAATAATAAAATATAATATTGTGGTTTATGCGCTTATAATATTCACGCGGTTTGTGACGACACAGACGTTTGAAGGTTATAGCAGCGTATACAACGCTTTTGTGCGCGTTATTATATACATAAAGGTGTATAATAAGGTTATTATTATACTTTTCAATACTTTTATTATCAGTTACAGGAGTCATAAGGATAACTACGCTGTGTGGAACAACACATACGCGGTCTAAAATATAATATTATCATACGACTTGAATTCGTTATGGTATAAAAAAAAAAAACGATCATTATATAAGCGATAAAAAAGGTGAGGATTATATAAAACGTATAGTTATTTATAGCGATTAACGAGAGTAACACGAACTGCAAGCACATATATTAATAATATAGAAAAAGTTGTTTGGAAAAACTTTGAACTATAGATAATAAGTACGTCCTGTAAATCGACTGTATACGATATCCATTAAATTACATTATATATATATATATATATACTTTCGCAACACGCTTTTTTTCTTCTACAAAACATTCCTTTAACACGTTATAAAAAAATAAAAAAATAAAATTTATATGTAACTTATAGTGAACCGCAGTGTTTGGAAAACAAAATGTATAAATCATCGGAATTTGTATATAATGTTTTTTTTCTTCTTTTGTTCATACATCTATTACATATTTAATGGTAATACAAACACCGTTAGCTATATACAACAACAATATAATATAGAGTTAATAAAATATATTATACGATTCTTCTCGAGATCGTTTGGTAATAGTACATATATATATATATATAATATAATATCGCAGTGGATCATAATGTTTTTATGGTGTATATACGGTCATATACACGCGTTGATCGCTCAGTTAAAACACGTAATATATTCGAAAATTTCAACTATTTTTTATACATATATGTATACATATACCTAATATTGTATAATTCGCATTGACGACTGTTTTTCGTTGCCGAATCCGTATAATGTATATTACAATATATTTATAATTTTCAAAAAAATTCTATAATTACAAAAATATAATTTTCAATTCAAATTTTAATATGAAATTTTTTTAGATGTGTTATAATAAAAGCATTCCCCTGACCGTGCCAGTACTTATATATTTAAACATTGCAAGTATATAGTGTGTACTTACAAGTTTAAATATATTATTATATCTATAATATAGATTATATATATTTATAATTCTATATATATAATATTATTATTGTGCGATTTCTCGATTGTTTATTTTTTTTTTTTTTACACTAGTACGACGTTATAAAACCCTATTACATATTGTTCTGCGTATATATATACGTATAATAGCCAATAAACATAATATTTACTCTATATGTTATAATATCGACCTATACCTATATACATATCATTATACTCGTTATTATTGGACTCTATTTATCAAAAAAAAAAACACCACGGAGATTTTATTATACGTTCCGAATAGCTAGAGAGAAGAAAAAAAAGTCCTATAAATTTTATTACATTTTAATATTATTATATGTATATAATATATGAACGACGCACGTATCAAGTGCGACGCGCGTATAGTCGCTTATAAAATATATTAATATATCTGGACAGATAACGAAACTGCGTATAAAGTATATATAATATTATTATAAATTATATATAATGTAATAATAATAATAATAAGCAATAAAATGTATTTCGACGATTATTTTAATTTATATGGGTCGTACGCGGAGTCAACGAACCGCGGTATATACGTATTATTATTATTACTTTTTTTTTTTTTTTTAAACACCGCACCCAAAAAAGTTTTTCAAATATATTTTACGCTATTAAATTTAAATATATATATATATTATATAAAATCATGCGTACACGCGCGCGGCGTATATAAAGAAATATAGTAGCGAAGAAATTTAAAATCGGAATGAAAAAAAAAAAATTGGTCATTTTTTTTAAACTTTAAATTCTACTATACAGAATGATATAATATGTATAATACGTAATGTATAAAGTCCGCGGACGGAGCAATATTTTTTTCGTTTTGCGATCTTCACAACGATTTTTCGTACGTGTTCTATACGATGAACCGAAAAAAAATCTGTTGCACAAAGTAAACACACTATACATATATTTGTATTAATCGCACTTTGTACACACTTTGCGAGTACATTGTACGACAATCGCTTTTTATCCGAGCGCATACATTATTTTATACGCGCATACTTTTTTATACTGCAGTAAAGTCCGTCCATTAGTATTGTCCGTGCGTGATCCGAATAATTATTACTATTATTATTATTATTTTCGATTTTAATTTATACGAAAAACTCGCGATAGATATACGATTCGCTATAAACAATCGTCTCGAGAGATCACTATTATCACAAACACATATAAATATAACTGATATAATATTATGTTGTCTATTGCAGCAGATTTTTTTTCCTACTATACCCGCGAGTATCGAGGGTAAAAAAACGTGTAACAATATTCCTAATTTACCGTATAATATATATAGTATACATTGTTACTGCGTGTTTCTGCAGTCATATAATTACTATATACACACGCGTGTCGACACCAATTTGAATATTAAAAACGACTACTAATGCTAGAAAAAAAAAATTACAAATGTATATAATATACGCATTTGACGCGCTCGGAAATTTTAAATCTTTTAACGTTTTATAGCGTGTATATTGTAAATTGTAATATATATACGTTACGGTCAAAGTATAATTATTTAGCGATTATGAATAATATCTAGCTATTATACATAATATCTGTACCGCTTTTGGTCAAAGTGATTAATAAAGCTAAAAAAAAATATAACAAACAAATATATGGGTAATATTTGTTTGTTATATTTTTTTTTTTACCTTTATTAATCACTTTGACCAAAATCGGTAGATATTATATGTATATATAATGGCTAGATATTAATCATAATCGCTAAATAATCACTTTGACCGTAACACATATATAACGACGCAGACGACTTTTAAAAAATCGCGGTACAAAAAAAAAAAAAATTGTATAATCCGCCCAATTCTGTGTAGCTATATGGTAATCAGTTTTCACCGCAGTGTAATTTGGTATATATAATATTATTAAAAGTATTATAAACGATAATGTAACATTTCTGCACTTATCGATTTACAAACCATATAATATATATCTATCGGTCGTACAGAATCGTTGATATATTATATATATATAAGATTTTCCTAAATTTTTCTGCTCTAAAAAATAACGTATAAATAATACAAAAAAAGAAAATATACTACGCGTATCTCGCGATGTCATAATATTCAATAACACGAGTTATTTTTGAAAACAAATAATTTCAAATAAAAAAAACTTTATTTTTTTTTTTACAGAAGACATTACAGTATAATAATATACGAAGCCTCTTCTATAATTTTTCTATATATAAGCGCCGCAGGACTGCAATTAATTCTCTGCAGTATTTTTACACAGCTATATACTATACACGAATATTTATTATATATAGTATATGATCGCGCGCGTATATAAAAAAAAAAAAAAAAAGTTTGCTGGTAAAATATTTTTCGCGGTAATAAACTTGCACAAAAACGGTATAGAAATATTTTTAAAAATATTCTATATATATATATATATATATATAGGTATATAGTATATAACGCGATTTACATATGATTTATGAGTTTTGAAGTTTAACAAAATGGTATATACTTAAAAAAAAAATTTTGTTTATAAGACGTATATATAGTAAATGATTTTATTTGTTGGCCTATTATTATTAATAATAAATAATAATAATAATAATAATAATAATAATAATAATAATAATTATAATAATAATAATAACAACGGCGGATTAAACAATTTGCCGCCTACAAGCAGAAGGTAAGCAGAAGATAAAAATGTTTTATATATCTGTGGGTAAAACTCAATAGTTTCACTAAAAATAAAAATATGCGTTGACCTCGGGTATGGGGGCAATTCCATCGAGATAAACAATCCTTCATCTATCTTGATGACCACAGCACTCGAATGTGTTAAATAATTAATAATTAAAATATTATTAAAGTTAATATTTTTTTTTATGAATTGAAAATTTGCCGCTCCAATCACCTGCTTGTTCTGCCTGTAGAGAAACCTGACGCTGAATAATAATAATAATAATAATAATAATAATAATAATAATAATAATAATAATAATAATAATAATAATAAGAAGAAGAAGAAGAACGCGTATTATATATATATATATACAAAGTCCCGAAGACGTCGGGAAGAAAAACAAATTCCCCCCCGATGAAAAACGTCGCCGCGGTTTTCGGCTGCGCGATCGGCAGAAAATGGCGACCGATCGCCGCGGCGCAGTGGAAAAGGGTTGAAACGATAGTATAGACGCGGTACGGGAAAATACACTGGCCGTCGGTCCGCGCGAGCGGTGGTGGGGACGCGGTGGGTCAGCTCGTGGTCAACAGTATGCCGAAAGGATTGGTCAGTGGGAGTGGTGACCGGTTGCCGTGACGATCGCCGTGCTACGACGACGCGTCGTACACGCGGTATAGTGTTATTATAATAATAGTGGGGCGCCGGTACGCGGCGGCGGGTCGAGCAACTATAAAAACGCGCTCGCCGCCGCGGTAGGGATGCCCAACGGCGGCGGCGGCGGCGGCGGGCGACACGACGGTACCGCCGACGCGACGGCCGAGAGCACCACCACCACCACCACCACCGTCGTCGTCGTTGCCGTCCGTCGCCGCGCCGTGCGTCGTCGTCCCGGTCGGCCGCCGCCGCCGCCGCCGGTGTCTGCGGGTAGACCAGAGGTCGCGCGCGCGGCCGCCCGACGGCCGACCGGAGCCGACGGGCGCCGACCGCGGCGACAGTGGACGGCCGCGGCTATTCGGCGGCCGGCGCTACCGACAAACCGACGACGACGGCGGCGGCGCGCGCGGTCCCCGGCGTTTAGTTTGCATTTATTCGGACGCGGTTACTTTTGCCCGTGCGCGCACACACACACACACACGCGCGCGCGCTCTCGCTCACACACACACACACACACACACGTCCGTCCACTCTCTCGTCGGCGGCGCTGCTGCTGCTGCTGCTCCGGCTGGTCTCGTGTGTGTGTGCGCGCCGGTCGTGGTGACTGCTGGTCATTCCGGCACTAGCGGCCATCGCCTACGTACGCGTGACGCTCGTCGTCCGTTCGCGTTCTCTCGCTCGCTCGCTCGCTCGATCGTGTCGTCCGTATTTTCAACAACGAATACACCGGGGAAAAAAAATAAAATACATTTTTTTTTTTGTTTTATTAAAATTTTTCCTTCGTCCCGGCGCGCCGACACGAATTCTATATATTATACTAATTCAGAACGCGTTCGCTGTGACAATAATATATTTTACTAGAAAATTTACCAGAGTGAAACGACTGTTTTTGAAAAAAAAAAAAATTTTTTTTCTTCTGGAAAACGATAAAAAACATAAAAATTCGTTTTTTTTCTTTTTTTCCGTCGTCGATATACATTGTAATCGTACATCTATATGTAGTATGTGAAAACGACCGCGTGAAAATGATCGTTTTTCCGACGTGCCTCCTCCGGCCCGCACCGTCGCCGGTGTTCGTCGTGTGATGATGAGGACGACCGAACTGTAGTTTCTATTAACGCACGTGGTGGAACCGTCTCAAGATTACGTTCACCATGAGGATAAAAATGCCCGCAGTTCGTATCGCTCAAGGTATGGTATTTTTAAAAATTTTTTTTTTTTTAACACGTATCAATATTTTCTATATCGAGAAAAAACGCGTTATCGATTTTCAATCGATCCGGTTGTTTTTTTTTGTAATTAAACGAAAACGTTCGACAATTTATGCGGTAAAAAAAGTTAAAACGTTGAAAAAATACGCGTATCTTCTCGCGTTTTGAAAGAATTTTTGAGCGCGCGCGAAAATTTACACTATTCGACTGTATTATATATAAATCTAATCGGTTCCGATTTCGTATTTATAACGATTTGTAAAAAAAAAAAAAAAGAAACTTATTATAATAAGGTTAAATTTTTTTTCTCGCCGAAACAATAATTATTTTTATTTCCACGCACAATTCAAGTGTTTTTTTTTTTACACAATAAATATTATAATCGTATATATATATATATATAGGATTTCGCGTGTATACACACACATCACAAATATTTATCGCGAACACGATATCGAAAACCGCGGCGTTCGTTGTAAAAAAAAAAATCGTTTTATAATAAATTTTTATCGAAAAAAAAAAAAAATTAATACAATGACCGTTCGTTCAGGTGCGCATTAATTTATAAGCCGATTATAATAAAATAACAAACGGGAAAAAGAATACTGTCTATTACGCGGCTATACGGTATATATATATATATATATATTGTATATACAAGCGATATTTATATAAAATATTATTATAATATAATAAATACTTGTATAATATTATATAATCATTATAAAAGCGCGTTACGCGGGTAATCGAATATAATAATAATAATAATATAATAAATTTATAACGCGTATAGAAAATTGACTACGGGAAAATCGTTTGCTCGCTGTGTGCTGCAGTGCAGGCCCGCCGTTGAGTGTCGCGCGGCCGTATACTCACTGCACCGCGCACTATTCGGAAGTTTTTGCCGTCTCCGCTCGCTCGCGCCGCGGCGTTTTCAACGCGATTTTCGCATTCCGCGCGGCGCTGCTGCGGTGCGATACTCGCGGACAGAGTTCGGCCCCCGCGTCGCCGCTCTGCAAAGTCGCTAAAAAAATAAAAATCCAGAATTACAATAATCGCCGGTTTTATATACGTAGGTATACATACGGTAACGCGAAATATGAGGGAGTCTGTTTTCAAAACCTGCAGCTATAATAACAATTTTTGAAATTTTTCACAAACAACAAAAAATAAGATTTTATTCTATATATATATATATATATACGATTTTATAATCGATATATAAAATCATAAAATCAAACAACCTGAATACTGTTATAAAATTCTAGAACAGAATCTATATATATTAGCGCTTTATTCGTTTTTTGTAAAAAAAATTTCAAAAATTGTTTATATATAGCTGCGGGTTTTAAAAATACACGCGAGTGTATATATAATACAGCTATACTGCAGTATATAGAGCGAATATTTTTCTTTTTTATTTCACCTACAGCACCTATATATGACGTCGTATAATATACGCCGCGCACTGCACGTCGTGAATTTCCTCGACGATTTTCCTCTCTTTTGTATACAATTATTTACTCGAAATTTTCATAATTAAAATAATAAATTCGACGTCGTTCATATAATAGCTAGTTTATACGCGTATTCCGCAACAAACTGCAATAATAATAATAATAATAATAACAATAATACGCGTTTATATATTCGTTATTATTACGTCGCATATGCAGCAGCGTATATTTAACAAAATTATACCGCGTTTTTTTTTATACCTATTTTAAAACCGGTGTGTTGAATCCATGTCACTGAAATACTGCCCCCCCTCCTTGAAATTTTGTTTGCCCTCCCACCCCGTTAAATCTGAGTAAATAAATAATTAAACATTATATATACAAGTATATACAAATATACAGAGTAAATTTGGTGAATTTGTATTGTATTAATTCCCGCACCTCTCATAGTGCCCCCTCTTGAAAAAAAACTTTTGAATTCGACACTGTTTTAAACGCGATGAAATATATAGTGACCGACGCGGTTTATATAGTTTTTATTCAAATACGCATTAAATGTTGTGTAAAAAAAAAAAACCGAATAGAATTCGGATTTTATAACGCTATTTAAAAACGTATTGTCATTCTCAAATGTTATTTTATTTCCGTCAATCGTTTATATATTATAATGTATAGTATTTACAATAATATTGTTTCGGTCGGATTCAATAAAGTAAAATGTTATAACGCGTAAATCAATACTGCAGTATAGTATAGCTCTGCGAGAATATACGTTTTAAAAAAAATTATATACGCGCCGCTGTCCGCGGGCGTTGTTAAACGCTTCTGTGCAGAGAAAGATCTTTTATATAGTAGGTAGCCAAAAAAAAAAAAACAGTCGAGACGTATATACGGACGAGAGCTGCCGATAATCTGCAGATCGTCTTGATAATTTAAAAATATTTATACTTATTACAGATATAATTTATTATTCAAATAAGCTGTACGCATTAGATGCCGTGTAAAAAAAATTTTTAATTTTCGATTTTAAAGCACGTCGAAACGTATAATATATTTTTATCTCTCAAATATTGTTTTCAATTTTATTTCCGTTAATCGTTTACGTAATATAATAAGTATATATAGTTGTAATTAATATTGTTGTTTCGGACGGATTTAATATAGTAAAAAAAAATATTATAACGTGTAAATCATTATATAGTCAATACCATGCAGTATAGTATAGCTCTGCGAGAATATACGTTTTTAAAAAAAAAAAATTATATATACGCGCCGCGCTGTCCGCGGCCGTTGTCAAACGCTTCTGTGCAATCTGCAGATCGTCTAGAAGAATACGTATGCTTTACATATATTATAGGCGAAAATAGAATCGACGCGAAACAAATCGGAGAATTCGACGAGTACTGCAGCAGCTCGTATATATTATAGAAATCGATAAGCGAGCGTATTTTATGTTTTAATATTATATACGTATACGTTATGCGTTAGTCAAAAACCGCTGGCGATTAAAGTGATACGATCGATACAAACAGCCGATTCCTCAGTCGTTTCTTATAATAATATTCTCATTACAAATAGAGACGATAAAAACGGGGTAAATGTAAATACGTATATATTATATACACACCGAATTCGGGGAATATCGTGATGAAAACGCGCGTTTCGCAGCCTCCTCCGATATATATACTCGTATATAATAGTGATACGGTGCCCGTTGGTGATCCCTTGACCCGCGTTTTATATTTATCATCGGATTTTATTCAGAGAAAGAAACGGCATCGGACCGCGGGCGTGGAACCGCGCCGTCGTCGACGCGACCCTCTCACCGCTGGCGCATCTGCCGCTGCCGCGCGGCCGAGTCGTCCGCGACTATATATACGCGTCGATTACGAATATTATAATATTTATATATATATATATATATACGATACGCGTATATTATAATAAAAATATATATTATATATATATATATATACGGACGATGTGGGGAACTTGTATATTTTAATGCGTTCCTCACGATTGCAGGCACACGGTATTGTGATTTTACGCAGAAAAATACGACAGAAACGTATGCAAAAAAAATTATAATAATTTAAAAAATAATTTTTTTTTTTTTGTGTTAACAAAATTCGCTGTTATATTATATTTTATCATATAATTCGTAATATTCCTCAGTTTATTGACCGCTGGTAACTATATATATATATATATATATATATATATGTGAAATGGAATGGTGGTGTGGTTGGATCAGGTGTACGAAGAAAGGTTTACGCCCGTTGTTCAGACGTTGAAATCAAAACGGACAAAGTATACACAAAAGATTAGCTTCAAAACGAAGAATTTTTTTTTTTTTTTTTATATAAAATATGTCGTTTTTATTAGAGAAAATAATAAAAGTATAAAATACGACGAGCATATATCAATCACTCTGATACGCTTTTAATATTATATATATATAATATCGATATTAAATTTGGAAGGGTCGTTGCGATTATGTGCAGGTATCCAATAATATTGAAATTTTATATCTTATTTTATAATTTAAAATTTCAAATATAATTTTGAAAATTTTTTTAAATTTATTATTGTTCGAATAAACATTTCGTCGGTATTTCGACTACAGTATGGGTTTATAAATTTACTATCGACGGAGAAAAAAATAAACGATATATTATCTCTATATATATGCACTTAATGTAGAAATTTTGTATTACGCCTCACCCTGATAAATTTCCTGCGGGAGCCCATGCGCACAGAGTGATTACGTGAATTTTATTGCACTGCGCAATAAAATTAATTCTTCGAGTACACAATATACTCTATCGATAAAATTCGGCGTATAATCATTATTGCGGCTTTCAAATACGCACGCGATAATCGATTTCGATCGCTTATACGTTTGTACGCGACTTACGCCGAACGAATATGGGGTTTTGCGTATAGAACACTGCCTGATTTTTTTTGTCTACATACGCGATTTTAGAATTATTACAATAATTTTATTTTTACTTTTTTCGTCTGACAACGCGTACACGCGGCCAGATTTATATATATACTCTACGGTTTATACGGTGTTGGTCGGTAGGTATATCCGGGTAAGTATAAATAATGAACGTTTTACTTTAAAGGGAATTAAAATATATTTTTAAAAAAATACGTGTATATCCTTTTATCCGCGGTTTAATTTTTTTTGAAGACATATTATAATTATTAACAGCGCGAGTTGGGTGTGAAAGCGTATTTGAGTCGACTTTTAAATTTCGCCCTTTTCCGCGATATCCGAATACCGAAGCGTTCGTTTTTGTGCTCGCGAGCTTCGGCAAGGGATTTAAAAAAATTCTGGTGCTGAAGACTCCGCGAAAAGAAAAAAAAATATCAAAGTTATTTAAAATCACGCGTCCCGTGTAATTATTATTATTATTGGTATATATGAGTCGAAAAACACGGATTCTAGTGACGGCAACAATAATGCGGTTGATGACTTGTTTTTTTTAAAAAAATTAAATCCACGAACGTATACGAGTAGACTGCGCAGGGAAAGACGCGTGAAAGCATTGATGCGATTCAAGTCCACCGCGTGCTACACAACTTACCACGTATTGTACAATATATATATATAGTCGAATGTCCTGTGTATATTTTGTAATTATTAATGTATAATAATATTAGTAAATATATTTTTCCCTTTTAATTAAAAAAAACCCCCTCGTGCGGGTAGTACATTTTTTAGACTCTGCGTAGAGGAAATTGTAAAAGAAATAAAAATCAGTCGATATTTTTAAGCTAATTTAATAGGCGAAGAAATTTATAGCCCTACAGAGTCGTACAATAATTCGTAATTACTCCGTTAAAACGTATTTAACATTTTTGATTCTATAATTACGTTTATTTTACCCAAAATTATATTAAACGTATTTATGTTGATAAATTTAGAAAATCGTTGGATTTTCAAAAATATTGGCGACTGCTTAGATATTTTCATTCAATCGGTAAGATTTTTTTTTTTGTTAATCTATAGATATTCCATAGATTATTTCGGTGTCACTGTATAATATTATAAATAGTATTATACGAAATTGATTTTTTTTTATATTTCGTCTGTCGGTATAATAATGGAAAACAATGTATGAAAACGGAGCGAATTTCGGAGAGACAAGTCTTCTCAAAGTATACTTGAAGAAGACTTGTCTCTCCTTATATATATATATAGGCACTATATTTATTTACATACGTCGTCTGTTTGTCAACATTTCTCCCCCCACCCCTCAAAAAAAATTATCGAGCGATTTAATTGTATAAATATTATTATTTTTTTTACTATACCTATACTTTAAACTGTTAAAGAACAGTAAAATGATTAATGATTTGTGTATCGTATAGTATAGTATTTTCTTTTTTTCCACGTCGGATGTCTACAAATCGCGATTTCTCCCATCCCCCCATCCCCCAAAAAAAGAGCGCGTGTACAAGGACTCGGAAAAAAACACGTGATTTTATCGATAATCGTCATTTATTGTCGTTATTGTGAGATTTCTATAGACGTATATGCGAATTATTTCAAATTTCTTTTTTTTTTTTTTGTTCCAGGGATATCGATTTTTTTTTCGCGTCTCTCCCGAAATAATTTTTCAAAAGTATCCATATTTTATAGCGATTCAATTGCAAATAATATTGAAGTGTTATATTTTATAATTCTCGAGCACTGCTGTTGGCCACGGCGTATAACGTCTTCGTCATTATATACTCGTATATACTGCAGACTCCGTCGTCGTTTAATTCCCACACGTTTTTGTCGTCGCGAAAATCGGCCCCACTCCCCACCCACCGCGCGGCGTAACGTCGATTTTTCCTATTATTTTTTTCCCATTCTTACTCTCGTGACCGACCGGGCGATGGGTGGTGGGCGGTGGCCCGCGCCGCTTATGTTCACCGCGGCAAGCACAACGACGCGTCCGCGGCCGCGTGCATTAATACTCTGCAGCGCACGGCGTACGTGTATTATAATACCACTCACTGCAGACCTGTACGACACGACGACGTACAGCAGCACGCGGTCCTCACCCGCCCGCGTACATCTTGATATTATGTACAAAAACAAAATAATAATAATAATAAAATAATAGTAAAGCGAAACGAGACGAAGAGAAGAAGAAAAGAAAAAAAAAACCGCGCGTGTGTTAACAAGACGTATTTTTTTTTCTCTCGATGTCGTCGTTTATAATACGGCACGCACACGACTGCAACGGCCGACCGCGTTTAATGAACGGTCCGTGGGAAGACCGCGCGCGCGCTGTTTGACCCGCGAGAATGTGGTCAATTACGGACGACTATAATACGACTGCGACGACAAGACGTATAGCGGCGGCGGCGGCGGAATCGCCTCTCCCACACGGGGGTGTGCGGCGGCGGCGGCGGCGGCACAAAGAAAAACCCGAAAAGTCCCCCCCCACACACACACACACACACACTCCGACCGGACGATACGATCGGCTGACATTACAACTCGCTTGTGTGTATATATAATAAAAAAGAATTTCTATAAAAAGAAAAAAACAACATTTTAACGCGTGTCTTTTGTATGCGAGTAAATACGCTAGACAAAAAAAAAAAATACGATATTTTAGAGAAAAATAATCCGGAAACGCTACGATTCGACCGAAAAAAACTTACGAAAGAAGAAGAAACGAAGAATTTACAGAAATAATTATTTTATCGGGAATTTAACGACTGTATATATAGAGTAGTGGTTCGGACGACACACGCGCATTATTGGAGAGCAGACGGACAACTTAATGAAAAAAAAAAATTTGGAAAAATTAAACGAAACAAGACCCATACAGGAAGACCCGGAACACCCGGCGGTGGATTGATGTAATAGCCAGAGAGATTTGAAAGAGATATGGAGACCGGAATGTAACCGTATATTGAATCGACTTATACAGTATAATATATTATGTATAGAGACGGGTGGCGCGAGACCTTTTAATAACGGTCATTAACGGACCGGTAAGCCGAGAAAAAGAAGAAAAAAAACAACCCCCCGTTTGAAAGCGTGCGTTTAGTGGAAAAACATTCGATTACAAGAGTTTTTTTTTCAATTTTTCTTCTGTGTATATATAGGAATTCTCGAGTGCGGTGTAGAACGCGGAAGAAAAAATAATCGTCGGATTTCGAGCGGCCGAAACGAAGTGAAAATCACAGAACTCTGCGGAGCAGCGGCGGTCGTCAAACGGTTCGACGTTTCTTTTCGTATAACCAGGTCCC
The DNA here is from genome assembly GCA_032441835.1 of Slavum lentiscoides. NCBI lineage: Eukaryota > Metazoa > Arthropoda > Insecta > Hemiptera > Aphididae > Slavum > Slavum lentiscoides. The sequence continues at coordinate 13,000,020 of CM063717.1, forward strand.
CCCGAGAGGAAAAAAAAACGAAAAATAAAATTTCAAATGTTCAAAGAGCGGTCTAGAATACAGTTATCCGTCGCGGTGGCTATATGTAAATTGTCGCTGCGACGATAACGAAAACAAAAAGTATATATACTCGGACGAAGATCACCTCGGCTCCCCCCCCCCCGCGGCCGCTCATTCACCGCTCGAACTTTCCAGTCGCCGGCCGTGCGCGCGCGTCGACCGACCGTCGCGGCAGCCGACACGCCGCGCAATAATTTAAGTCCGATTGTGTTTTCGGGCGTTAATATATATATATATTTTTTTTTTTTTATAATAGTAAATAATAAATAGTAAGCTATATCATACAGGTTATGGAAGTGTGTTGCGCTTGCGTGCGGCGCACAGGTGACCTCTGAAACGTGTGTATATTTATTATCGCACTATATGTATGTATATTATAACCCAACCTATATTATCGTGAACGCCTGCACCGCGGTTGATTTATGAACGCGAAAATAAATATAATATAAAACGATAATACGCGCGCGCGCGGTTTCCATTTGTCACACGCACAGAAAAAAAAAAACTGTATACACGTGCAGCAGGCGGTTGTTATAACGCGACGACGACGTCTCCGCGGATAAGGCGCTGACGATTTTTCACTCGCTGTGCGCGAAACGGCGACTGGTCGTCGTCTTCGGGCACCACCGACCGAGTTCTGTTTTTATTCTTCGCCCGGTGGCACGTACGGCACGCGAACTGCGACAGTAGACCGCAGTGTTTCCCGAGTATTTCATTATTACCATAGGCGAACCCAGAGTTTTACGTTTGAGTGTTTTTTGTATAATTATTTTTTTATAATATAGAGGGGAGGCTATAAACAAATTCACCCGTTTTATGCGTTTTTTTTAGCTCATAATTTTCTTCCGCACACTATAAAGTCAAAATATTTTAAGTATCAAACATTTGTTTATATTAACCAATACCTATTGTATAATATATTTTTTCTTTTTACTTTAGGCACACCCCGTAGATATTCGCCTATGATTATTACTACGTTGTGCTAAAAATCTCAAAAATCACGTTACAAACAAGTACTCAACGGGTCCGTCGCCACCGAGTTTTATTGAAGCCCGCGACAGCGAGAATAGTACCTAGTCGTTGTGTTCGAATAGTGTATATAGCTGGTCACTTTGTGTTCGGACGAGAAAATATGTTTTACACAGTCCGGTAAAAAAAAATGTAAAAATCTGGTTAAAATATATATTTCACCGGTCAGATGGGTGGTCTCCGTAAAAGAATTTTGTTTTTCACCTTTTTTTTTTTTTTTTATTACGCTTTAGAAAAAACGTTTCGGAACGTCAACAGAAAAAAAACTTCGAATACACTGTTTTTTTTTTTATTTTGCGAACTCTGTGAGTTTAGAACGCGAAAATATCCGGATGCGTACAAAAAAAACTTCTCCAATTGTCTTAAACGATAAATTTGAATTTGACTGAATTTTCGAGTTTTCAATTAAACCATTTACTGTTTCGTGTCCCGACTTCTGCCGGACCCCGTTATTATATAATTAGTAAAAAAAAAAAAAGGGGGGTAACGAGCCGTGGGGTGTTGCGCGAATGTCGCTAAGGCGAATTACTCGGATAAAGATTTTTAGAGCGCGTTGTTATCACCATATTCATAAATTCGAAAGCAACGATAAATCATTGCGTTCGATAAAACGACACTGAGCGGAGCTTCGGTGTGATGTTTTTGGGTGTATAACGAAAAAACGAACATTTTTTTTATTAAACACCTCAAAAACCTATAATATTTCTCTATAAATAGTCCAAAATTAAAAAGAAAGTTTTTTTGAGAATTTTTTTTTTCCTTCACACAATAAACAGTTACATATTTGACGAATATTTCAGATTTCTATACCCATCATTAGTTTACCAAAATTACGAAGAAATAACGATAATCCGTTTTTTCAATACCTTTTTTTTTTATGCAATTTTTCGGTAGTTTTCGAGTTCTATTTGCAGGAGCTTTTGAGAAAATCAAAACAAAATGTGACCGTAAAGATCGGAGCACGCGTTCCGGTAGAATTTTTGGGCACAGACACGAAAAAAAAACCGGCTTTGTAAATCCAACGAGCTCCGTTCATCAGGATCTAAAAGAACACCGGCTGAACGTTATACTTATAAACTGACCCGGCGCACCGTGTATTATAAACGTGAAAAAGCCGCAGTACGTTTAGACTCTCCTGTCGTTCCGAGGCGTATTCGGTATTAAAAAAAATTTTTAAAAACGCTAAAATCCGACGACCGAGCCGCAGACTTCGGGCTGCGTATCGCTTATTCGTATATTCGTGTACAGGGACAATAAATGACTTTACCGATTTTATTGCCGGTCGACAACAGACTACATTATATTATTATGGCGTTTATAAATAGCCCGCGCGTGTACTGCGCGTTGTGTACACCACGCGTAACGATAATAAGGAGAAAAAAAAAAAAGAAACAATTGATTCCGCCGCGGCGAGTCGGGCGAAGGGGGATGGGACGGGGGAAAAGAGAATCGCGCGCGCGTGCCTAGCCCAATTCCGACGTCGTCGGCACGCCCATCCTGCGGTACCGAACACTGTATATACAGCGCCGGCCGCATCCTTCTGCGGATAACGTTATTAGGCTAATTTATTTATTATTTTCTCTGTTTGTATACACACGCGCGCGCGGTGGAGTATTTTTTTTTTTTTTTATTATCGTTTGTTTAATTTTTTTTTTTATATTTTCTCGTTCTTTCGGGGATCGCGCGCGCGTGTCGCCCGCCGTGTGCCATTTACATACAATGAGACGCCGCGCGCTGCTGCGGCGGACCTGCACGTTAAGCCACATTAAACAATCGCAATTACGCCTCGTCGTCGGGCCACCATTAGAAAAAAACCGTACACACAAAATAATAATAATAATAATGTCGTAAAAAAAAATGCCTATACCGCTGCTGCGACGCGTGTGCGCGCGTATCTCGTGTATACAGCGCGTGGGAAACGTCCGAACGGTGTAAAAACCGTGCGGCACTGCGGTACACACTGTACGCGTCGAACAAACGCGAATTTCTACGAGAATAACAATATTATAATCGATCGATCGATTTTTCTCGCGTGATGCGCCGCAATTCACTGCGACGCGCGTCTATAAATAACGAGAAAATGTATAAAAAAAAAAAAATCCGGTGCGTACAGCGCACGCCATAATTATTATCGGCTTATTATTACCCCGAACGATCCGCCGGTAGTAATATTTATCGTGCGGCGGCGGCGGCGGCGGCGGCGGTTTGGCCGACACGTTGTAACAAGAGGTGTTTACATCACCGAACAAACGACAGAAGAAGAAAAAGGAAACCGCCACCGCGCGCGAGTACGCCCGGCCGCGCCTCGTTGCGTTTCCTTCGCCGCTCGTCCGTGTACGCGTTCGGAATTCGTTTCGCGCACAACTGTTTCGGTCGCAGCAGCCCCCTCCCCTTGCAATCGTCGCCGTCGTCGGCCATCGGCGGTTCTGCTGGTGAATTAAAAAAAAATTACATATAATTGTAATTAGTCACGCGCGCGCGCGCGCGCGTCACCGTTTTGCCGCCTACTGCACCGTACGGTGTAAAGAATATTGTCGAGAAAGAATGAAAGAAAAAGAAAAAAAAAAGGTTTTTTCGTTGTATATATGGAAAGAAAAAAAAACAATACAGTCGAATTCGACGATATGTACGCAGTGTGTATAACGCGCGCATAAGGAAATCCGAGAAAACCATACGCTCGTCGGCACATGTCCTGCTGCAGTCCATTATTCATTCGCCGGGATCGTCCGCGTTCATTTCTCATCGTCCCGGCGCCCCCGCGCGGTTACTGCGCGCTGCACTGCCGCCGCGCCAAAGACGAGTACGCGCGTCGTGCGGTTTAGCCGCGCCGAGACTTTGCCGCCCGCGTCCCGTACCGAAAGCGCGTACCGGACCGGAAACGCCGATTACGCGACGGATTGCAACGCCCTGCACGCGGTGGTGTTTGGTGTTATGGTGTGCGTGTTGTACGTCGCACGTGTCAGTTCCCGTCCAGGACACACGAGTGTCGATAAAAACATATATTATTCCTTCGAATTTCTTTCTTTTTACCATTCTCGTACAATACGTTTTTTATTCTCCCGTGGACGAAAATACCAATAACGCCCTAGGGCAATAATATTTGACGCCCCCCCCAAAAAAAAAAAAATTTACAACTAACGTAAAATCTATAATTACCGTAATTTTATGTATTTTAATAGTAAATACACTCGTCCACGAAATAATCGTATATAGATACAAGAGAAATTAATATGTGAAACAACACAGTTTTTCTTTTTGTCATTCATTTTTATCATCATAATACTTTGGACGCCCTAGGGCACTCGCTCCATTTGCCCCCCACCCCTTGGGACGGCTATATGAGGGTAAATCTCGGGAAATGGGACGGAAATGTGGTGAACTGTTGTCACGGCAACTAATAATAATATTTATTATCGAAATTACTTTGAATAAAGACACTATATAATATTATTAAATACGAATCCCAATCACGATTCCGTTCCATTTTTACCGCACTCGCACGCGACGTTTACACATCAATGTCACGAACGCTAGCAGACTCGTTATTATTTTTTAGACATTGCTCGTTTACGTTTTTAAACGCGTCAAAGATATATATATATATATTTTTTTTTGTAATCATAAAACAAGACATTCATAGCTCATTTGGGCTATCTGCACGGATATATGTATATTTAACAGAAAAGGCAATATTTATAGCTAGTTTAACACGGACGATAATGCGATACGAGCAATATCTAATGAGAGTATAATATACTTTTTTAATTTCGGTCAGACATTATACACTTCACCTATTATTTAAAACGTATAATATCGTCTCGTCGGATTCGGACCGGGCTCGTTATGAGTATGCACAATAGAAGCTGGAGGGGGTTTTTTTTCGGAAACAAAATTATTTAGACGAAATGAATGGGAGGGGACGGACGGACGGACGGACGGAGAGATGATTCTCGGCACTCGCGAGCGCACGCGCGCGTATCATAAAAAAAAAACCCGTGTTCAACCCGTTTTTCGGTGGCGCGGTCGACGCGCAACACCGCAGTGTTATAGTACGCGCGCGGTGCCGGTACACCACCGTGCATAATAATGAGCTCTTATTATTGAGACGGGCCGGGAGGGCACGCGACAGAGGATGTGCCCGCGTTGTCTGTACGGTGTAATCACGCACGAGCCTAAAGGGTTATACAACACAATAAAAAAAAAACTACGTATTATTATACGAATAGACCACGCAGCTACTCTGTACGAGTATAAACCGTCGTAGTCGGAGGAAAACCGGATTTATCTCGACGCCCGTGGCAGTGGCGGTCGCGCGTGCTCGCGACCACGGCTATACCGGCTACCGATCTACGCCGCGGCTACCGATCGTTCAATTCCGAAAATCGTTATTTTTCTTCGCCAAAAGAAGCAAAAAAAAAAAAACGCTCCCACGGTCCTGTTCGACGCGGACGCTATACACACAATAAAATACCGTATTTGACCCGCGTAAAGCACAATATAATACATTACGGACGAGTTTAAAAGAGACGCGAAAACACCCAACCCGATGATTCGCCGCCGCCGCCGCCGCCGCCGACACTATACTATAATATCATATTATACGTTACGGACGGGCTTGTACGTACACGTTATTTTTATGTATTGTGCTCGCGGGTCCGGCTTCCGTGGGAACCGCCGCGCGAATTTCTTCTTCGTTTCGACACCCGCCGCGGATCGCTACTCTATATACAGGTACTAACCCTTTGACCGAAGATATTCGCACGACAATAACAGAAATAATGCGCGAAAAAAAAAAATAATAATAATAAAGAAAGAAGAAAGAGAGGAGAGAAAAAAACACCGTCGCCCGAGCGCACCTCGACCTCATACAAAAACGGCGATATATAATAATAAAAATAAAACGTTCGGACTACGACGCGCGCCGTGACGGCGTTGGTGATGGTGTCACACACCGGCCCTGTCGCCGCCGCCGCCGCGTGGGAACCGACGGCTACCTGCACGCGGGCGGACCGTCGCCGAATATTATTATCCTGTATACCTGTGTGCTGCTGCTGCTGCTGCTGCTGCTGCACCGCGTGTATACCCGCGCGCGCGGTACACCGTTACGTTTTTGCGTTTATATTATTGTTGTCATTACAATATGCGTGCAGTGTGTCTGCGTGGAGATAACAATAATCGCACACCTGCAGCTGTAAACACGTCGTATACACACAGAGTATATTTCTTCGGCCCCCGGTCGTCGGCTACCGGACGGGAACGCTTATCGCTGGCCGTATATTATTGTTGTGCGACAATTATTATTTGCGTTTCGACGAGCCCACCACAGTCCAGAGTGGCGAAAAATTGTATAACTACGCTATTATCTACGGTTTTATTTTATACGAAAAACCCGTATTTTCGATAAATAAATACTAACAATAAATTGTAATTAAATATGATATTAAAAAAAATAAATAATTCGAAAAAAAAACGGTTCGACGTCACATTAAGACAAAAAAAAAAAAATTCGTCGATTTTTATAGAGACGCGCGACCGGGTGGAAAACGCCGGGACGCGAGTCACTCGTTTTTTAGACGGTTTTTTTTTTTTTCAACAACAATATTATTGATTAAAATGTGGGACTCGTGTCACACTGGCGCATCATCGAGGTATTGTAATATAAGCGGACACTTTCAGAAAAAAATGTTATTTTTTTCGAAATGTCGCTGTATAGACTGCAATCCTCTAGATCGTATTGCCCGCGGAGAATGTAATGAATTAAAAGACTATATTACGATTTGTTTGTGTACAATACTTATTCACACGTTAAACCTTATAATATTTCCTCAATATTTTATTGTTGTTTGTTGTGTTTTGAAGGTCGTTTTGTATACTTTTTACTTGTTACTATATGAATTAATTTTATTATTAATTCAATTCATACGACGTTTTATAGTGTCCTAAATCTACGATTTTAGGTATTTATTATTATTGTAAGTTACTTTACCGTACTTGAGCCCATGGGCGTTTATAATAATAAATAAATAAATAGAGCTGATTACAATTCGCGGTATTACGCGGGCACCCGCGCGGGTGTTGCTCAGGAAAATTAGCGTTTTTTTTTTTTATATAATACGACTTCTTATAATATATATATATTTTTAAAATCTTTCTATATAAACGTACTTCGTGTATCACTTTTTTTTTTTCGTAAAATTTTCAAAATATTCTATATTTATAAATATATAATATTTAAAAAAATTTTTCTAATCGAATCGCGTTATAACTGCGCGCGCGGTACGTACATAGAGTTTCCAGCTATTTTCAATATATAGTTACTCTCTTTTTAAATATTTATAAACAATATAATATAATAAGATTACCGGCGTGTATTTAAAAAATTTTCATCGTTATTATAGTAATTTATTACACGCGTTATTGCGTTGTTGCGCGCGGTAATCGTAGAGAGAAAAAAAGCACGATGTCGACAAATCAATCGCGCGCGCCGCCGCGGCTGCAGAATATAATAGAAACAATATTGCGCCATTCTTTTTTCGCTTTATCGCTATATATATATATATATATATATATATATATATATATAGCAGCCGTATTAAAACGCGTATAAGTAATAAAATATATATAATAATAATTACCTATTATAAAAAAAAATTATCGTCGAGACTGGCTTGTCTCCGCGCTGAATATCGCGGAGCGCGTATGGAGGAAACAGGAGAAAAAAACGTTTCGCGCTCATAGAGGTTGTTTTACGAATAAATATATTTGCAAATAAAACGCGCGTTTCGGTCAAGCCTATTTATTATAATAATAATATAGCGTATAAATATGTAATAATAAAAGAATATAAAGCTCGTTTTTTTTTTTTATACGTATAACGACGCAATAATTTTTCTCTCTCTCTCCCATTTGTCTCGCGCGACATATTTATATAAATGTACGTCAATCGCCCGGAATCGATTATTATTATTATTGTGTGTATTATATTATACGTTGTTTATAGTAAATGGCCGGCGGAGACAAAAAAAAAACCAGTTGATATATGTTGTGCTGATCGATATCGATCGTTCGCAGAGACGGATTGTTTTGGCATATAGGAGAATACGTATATATAAAAAAAAAAAACATTATTGTCGCGCGCGGCAACAGCCGAGCCCGGCGGCTGCTCCGTCCGCATACAGTGTCGGTCTGATTATTTGCTGTGCCCCCGGGTAAAAATTTTCAATTGGGGCCTCGTTATTACGCGTATGTTTTTAAAGAAATAATTTTTTTTTTTTAGTCCCGTTGCGCGCACTCGGGTGGAGTTTGTGTGCGTGTGGTGCACAATGTTTTTAACAATTATTGTTACGTTTTTATTTTGTAAATTGCAAATTATATTACATGAGATTAGGAAGAAAGAAAAAAAAAAGTCCACTTGACGTACATTATTTATACACGTGATTTATCATATATATCATATTTTCGATTTTCTCAAAAAGCGCCCGAAAATATGACTTAAAAACTACCGGAAAAAAAAACGCGATTTCGTCGGGAAATCGATTATTTCTTTGTAATTTCGAAGCTAACGGCCGTAGAAATTTGAAATATTCTTTAGACACGTATAACCGTTACTGAGGAGAAAAAGTTCGAAAACTTTCTTTTAATTTTGGGACTCTATATGGCTATTAAAGGTTTTGAAGTATTCACCATATTCATAGATATTCATAGTTTTTGTTATATGTATACCTAAACTATTACACCGGAGCTCGGAATCGTTTAATCGAACGCAACGATTTATCGTTGCTTCCGAATTTACAGCGATAACAATACACTCAAAAATCTTTATCCCAGTGATTCGCTCGAGCGACGTTCACTGCAACGCCCCGCGGCGGCCCGTAACCTTTATTATACACATTTTTTTTTTTTAAATAAATCTCCCGATTATCGAGGCGTTTTCAAAATTCATTTTATTCATTATTATCGACGAATCAAGAAAATATCGGTGTTCGTTCGCCGAACCCAGTAGCGTGCCCAGGAATTTTCTATAGGAGGGGGGGATGTTATAAGTAAACAGTAATAAATACATTTTAATAAATTGTCATGCGGTAATACCAAAAACTCAAATGTTTTTTGTTTCAAGCTCTCCAAAATCGTTTCTAGCTCATAATTTTGTACATTTGTAAATTGTTCTCGTATAATTAAAACGAAATGAAATTATAACACACTAATACCAAGTTGTTCAATTAACATAACATAACTTTTTGCTAATAACTAATAAAAAGTATTAAGTAATGATTCTAAAACGGCTCTTATAACTAATAAGTCGTTTTCTGTAGGTCGGCAAAAGAGACAATGGGGGATATAACCCCTAACCTTCCTCCCCACCGTGAGCACGCCACTGGTCGAACCCATATATTATGGGTGTACGTTACGTCAAGTTTTTTTTCTTCGTTCACCCCCGAGCGCCCGGGCGCGTCCCATAACAAAGCATATAGCTTCAAAAATATAGACCATATACCAGTCAGAATAGTATTGTATTAGAGTATAGTTTAGCGGAAAATCTCGTTTTTCTGCTCCGTCGTCGCGTCAATCGCGCACGAGATCGCGCGCGAAATTATTATTGTTTTTTTTTGGGGGAAACGATCGCAATAACGGAACCGGGATGAGCGGTCGATTGTAATCCTCGACCGAAAGTCCATTAATTCCGGCAAAATATTATATATAGAAAAAAAAACAAATAAATAATATCGTCCGATGGCGGCGCGCGATTTGTAATACGCGCAGCGGACAGCGGACGCACTTCGCCGACGATAACGGCTCCGCCGGTTATAAGACTTTCCGCGCACAGCAAATAATAATACATAGAAAATCGAAAAGTCGGCGGCTATTTATATTTTAATACAAAAACCGTCGCGTTTTCCCCCGTCTCTCTCTCTCTCTCTCTCTGTGTGTGCGTGCGCCGCGGAAAATTATTAATCTCGGCGCGCGGCGGCGTCTGTACGCGCGCGGATGCCAACGACGGTGCCGATGCCAAAACCGTGTGGGGGACGCCCCCGTAGTCGAGGGTCGTAAAAACCCGGCAATTACAAGTCGGCGGCGGCGGCGGCGGTCGTCGCGGGTCCTTTTAAGTTGTTTATTGCGCGGTGTATTATACGCCGGAGTTTTATACCGGTCGCAAGGTTATGGCCGAACGCGTACGTGCAGTGTTCGCGACGCGCTCGTTTCAATTAAGTCTTCTGCGGCAGGAAACGCGCGGAAGGGAGAGTGCAGAAAAAAAAAAGTAAAAGTAAAACGCCGCAGAAAACGCGAAAGACGAAGAGAAGGGGCGAAAAAAAAAAAAAATGTGTTTCCCGGAGGCCAAAAACTTTGTGACGACGAAGTGGTTTTCCTTTTCCGTCTCTCCCTCCGTCTCTCGCCGAACATCTCGTCGCTGCAGGGTCCCGCGGGGTCGTCGTCGTCGTCTCTAGCCCAATCGAATTATAACCAATAAAAACCGCGCTTCCGGCTGTGCGCCGCAAAAGCATACGCGGTACATATAATACATCCTCCTGTACCGTAATCGCGTTTACCGCGACGACGACGGTGCAGTCACCTGAAGTCCTTGTATAGTGTTGTGAACGGCACTGCGCGCATTACGTCGTATACGTGTGTGTGTGTGTGTGTACACAGTTTGGCCGGATAGACGAAAACGCCAAAGGGAATTGCGCGCGTGCAGTACGACGACGCGGCCGAGTCGACTTCTCGATTGCCGGGCGCGCGCGCGCGCGACAACTGTAACCGTGCAGGCGCGGGACAGCTGTGCAAACCGCTCGGTTTGACGGCGGCGGCGGCGGCGGCGCGAGAGATTATTTATTATTTCCCTGCCCCCCGGGCCGATGTGTGCGTATAATATATGCTATTATAGTGGTCGGCTACACCGCATTAACTTTATCAAAAAAAAAAAAAGTATCTAAAAACCGTATGGTGTAGAAAAAAACCTTTTAATTCATGAATAGTGGACAATTTTAGAATAGCCGAAATACAAAACGAAATCGCTTGGTTTCTTGTCACGCGGAAAAGAGTTCAATGAAAAACGCGGGAAATAATTGAAATTTATCGGCGCGTTTATATAGCCGCGAGGAGAAAATTCAAATGGCGTTTGAAAATCCGCGCGAAACGCTTTAAAAAAAAAAAATATATATAGAAAACCGAAAACGTACTTTTTTCCTGATCGCTCGAAACGGATTAAAAAAAAACAAATTCTCTTCTGTATTTTTACGGTAATAATAATAATAATAATTTATAGTAAACCCCCGCTGAATCCGCGAGCCCTCCGATTATTATCGTCGAATGTAACCAGCCACATACGCGCATATATAATAATACACACAAAAATGTTTTAATCGATTTTACGTATTTTTATTTTTTACACTGTACACCGTATATCCACTGTCCGTTTGAAAACTATAACGCACAATATATTATTATCGTCTCCTCGGCGAAATCCTTTGCGAGTGCATATATAGCGTATATATGTGTTATAATAATATACTGTGTATAAATTTTCAACCGAACCTCGTATATACGTATATACGACGAGAGCTGTATATTATAATATACTTTTATATGTGTCATTACCATTTCTCTATATATATATATATATACCGTCTGTCTCCCCTTGTACACGTATATATATATATACTGTTAAATACGTTTCGCCGCGCCAAAGACGACCGCAGCAAAATTTATGTATACACTCGACACCTATGCAATATCGTATAAAGTGTAGGCCCTCGTCCCATTTCGGATACAATCCATGATTCACACTGGCCAACGAGTGCGCGAAGAGTTTCGAGTGTTTTTTGCCCCCGTTATTAGTGTACAATAATAATATTATATTTTATTCTACACAATAATTATTGTCGTATTATAGCAGTTTCTTTCTACATAACGTACAATAATATATAATAATATACGGATTAACAGTGCGGCGCCGAACGCTATACCACCTAGCCGGTTCAATTGAACCGGTAAAATTTACGGGATGTGTACCACCGGTCGTGGGTGGGTGTATATGATTTTAAAATATTATATTGTCAAGACAAACTATTTTATTTATAAAAATATACGGTGGACGATAATAATTATTTGAGATTTACGTAATAATGGGGAAATCGACTTCGTAGTTTTATACAGTATATTCATATATACCAAAAATAGACAAATTTATGAGTACGGTAAACGATTTTATACTCATTATTCAATTAGCTCTCTATACTCGTATATAATACACGATTAGACGAATAATAAAGTCCTATCTAATACGTATTAACATTTAACATTGACCATTGTACGCAATGATTAAAACGGCTTAAAACAATGTTTAAATTTTTATTTATTTATTTTTTTAATTTGATGTATAATATGTATTTTTATGTGCTAATAATAATAACGGAATCAGCATTTTAATACAGAGGTTTTATTTTTTTTTTAACGTAGTGTTATTTATGCTATATCGCGTTATTATTATTGTGATAGATCTTATGTGATCTTACATATAGACACTATATAATCACATATTTGTGATTTCGATTTAATACGTAGGTATTATTAGAAATAAACGTATTAAAATTATATTTGTGTTGTGTAGAAGGCCTATATAATATATATATAGTATATATACTGCAGGCTCTTTAAAATTGAGTGTATTGTTTTTTTTTTCTAAATTTAAATACTATTTTTGTAAGTGGTGGGTGGGTGTATTTTTTTTTGATAATTCAACCGGTTGATAAAATATAGTTCGGCGCCACTGCGGATTATAAGATTTTTGCCGCCCGTATAGGCTGTAATATATATATACAGTGAGAACGATTGAATAGACTTTTATACGATTTTTATTATACTCGCGCGTATTTCGTAATCCTGCAAAAATAGAACGGACGTTCTTTAATCGCGTGGAAAAAAATGTGATTATCTGGTGTTTTTTTTTTCTTTTGAAATTCGGTTTTTTAAGCGGAATTTTAAATGTTACGAATCCCGCCGAATGGTCCGAGTGAGTTCTAAATGGTCGGCGCAAACGCCAGACACACACACACACACCCGTTCTCCACAGGTTTGTACGTACGGTCGTACAACGTCGAGAAACTCGTTCAAAGGATAGATACCGCGACCGCGAAAGGAATCGGACCGAACAATTTAAACGAATCCAAAGTTTTCCAGTTGTCAGCGCGGCGGCGTCAGGTTCGGCCGGGAGAAAGTCACACACACACGTGACGTGTACGCGTTTTGTACGGGGCCGCCGGTGGCGCGCGTATTACGGCGGACGTACGCCGCCGGCGATCTCGCTGCGATCCACAAATGATTGATCGATAGATCGTACACGGCGATCGATCACCGCGATATCGTATAATATACTCGGCCGCGCAGCGCGTATATCGTATTATATTTATGGCCGTCGAGTGAGGCGTATATTATATGTGGAGGGAAAAAACGGAACGTACACGTCTTCGTGTTATTATCATAATATAGTCGCGGAAAAGCGTAAAAGAAAAAAAGACACGATGAGCATGTGCACTGCACGTGGATACGTCGGTACGTGTATACATCTCGTTTATTTTTGTGACAAACCGTTTAGTCCTCGTCTCTCCTCGTACCTGTCTTCTTCACGTGTAAATCGGCCGTCTATCTAGGACCATGCCGACGCACGAACTTGCCTCCAGTTTTCCCTATCCGACGCCCGTGTCCTCCAGTCTTCCTAACGCTTCCACGTCCTTCCTCACCTACGTCCTCTCCCGTCTCAAACGCGGTACCTCTTCCCAGTAGGATTTTCTTCCGTCACTATACTCCGTATACGATTTGAAATTTTGACTGCGCCAAGCACGCCCAGCCCACCGTAATCTTTTGTTCCTTATCGTTTCCAGTACACTCGGTTTGTAAAAAAAGAGTGCTTCTGATTCATCGTCGTCTCGTACCCATCATATAGACACATCTATATCTATCTATAGATCGCGCTGCCATCGCCCCGTCCCAATGTAACCGGCGACGACGATATAGAAGTGAGGGGGATGGGGACACTCGGCCGGTTGTTGAGTAGAGCCGGGTTCACGACGTCGTGGTAACGCTCTCGGTGTCGCACGCGTATTTATACAAATGATCTCAGCCGTAAGACACACGTACGCGTCAAAAAAAAAAAAACCATAAGAGTATTATTTTTCCGCGCGTTTCTCTCCCGACGATTTCGCAGGCATACCGTTTTGGCCGTCCCCGTGGCCACTGCACGCGCGCAGTTATTATTCCGGCGCGACCGGAGAAGCGCCTGCTGCGGATAGCGCGTATAATTTCCTGCCGCTACGGGGAGTCTGTGTGCGAGACAACGCGTTTTCAGATCGTCGTTTTCGGTTTTTTTTTTTTGTCTTTGAAAAATCGTTTTCGATCGGGACGAGCGCGTGACGTCGCCGTGTGCGTCGAAAAAAAGCGCGGAGGAAAAAAAAATGGCGAACGACTGAGACGCCGCGCGCTGTTGATGCGATAAATCTCTTCTTTTTCCCCGTTGATCGACCGACGCGTTTTATATTTTGAAAACGTACGCGTTTCGCTGGATTTGAAACAAAAAAAACCGGTTTATTTAACGCGCGTATCGGTAAAAAATGCCGGAAAAAAAATAACGTAGAGAAAGAAATCGGCCGAAAAGGAAACGCGCGTCCGCCCCGTGCTAGGGTTGGGGGATGCGCGCGCGCGCGGTGTTCACCCCGGGGCGTTGACCAAAACTGACCGGATGACCAATCGGTCGGACCCAATGACCATCGTCGCCGCGGCCGCACGGTATGCCCGCTCGCACGCACCGTGACGCGCGCGCCGCCGCCGCAGATGTTGTGCGGCGCGCAGTTGTGTGTCCCGCGCACGCACGCACACCCTTCGGACCCACGGACTTACGGACCGCTGCGGGACGCGCCGCACCCCTCGGGCAAACAAAAACACTACCCCCCTGCACGGGTAGTTTTTCACCGTGGCGGCGGCCGGCCGGCCGGCGGGCGGGCGGGTACTCCGTACTCCGCAGCGCCGCCGCGGCGTCCATTAGACGCGTTCGAGTTCCTCGCGTTTGTCGAGTGCTTTTCTGACCGATTTCATAACACGCGCGAGATACGTCCGCTCGGCGGCTGTCCGAGATTTTCACGTCAAACGCATCGTTCGGCACTTTCGCGATTATATCCGCGACACTCGCCGTCCCTTTTTTCCCCCGGGCGGCGTCCCCCACCGCTCGTCCCGTCGACGGCCTATTAAAAACCATATTATACACCGCTGCCGCAGGGACGGTATTACTGTTTATTACACTGTTGGCCGCGCGCAGTGTTTATAAGAAGAACACGTTATATATAACCTCTTTGTGTGCGCGCGCGACAAAATATAAACGTAACGACGGATTTCCGGGATATATCGGAAACGATTTATATATATATTGCTATCGTAAATAGTTGGTGGTACACCTACTGTACTGCAGCAGACGACTGCAGTGTTCGTATTCGATTATTCGTCCGAGACAGGGCCGTATTACCGCTTAGGCTGTGTAGGCTAAAGCCTAGGGCGGCAAATTTTTTTTCGGTGTGACCCAAAAACTACGTTGTTTACGTATCACTTATAGAAGTAAAATATCAATACCTACGTAAATTAGGCGGTAAATTTATTTCAGCCTATGGGCGGCAAAAACCTTAATCCGGCCCTGGTCCGAGGTCAGTATTTCGACGTACCCGCTCGCACGGGGCGGCTCCGGAGACTGCAGGGTCGGGTGGTGGCCCGAGTCGTAATGAGCGGAAAAAAAAAAATACCGTCTTACTTTACTACCGACGGAAGAGCAACCGGCAGTTACGGTTCTAGTACAATAGACGATATCAATTTTTTTTTTTTTTTTTTCAGAAAAATACGGGCTTGGGAGGGAATTGCGGCTTCTAGGGCCCCCTCCTTGGAACCGCGCCTGCTTCTGCTCGTGTGTATAACCGACAACGTTTTATTCGTAGCGATCATAACCCGCGCCCGTTCTGGCGACGTCCGCGAAAAAAAAAACTATTCAATAATCTCGTCGGAATAATACGGTTTCTGTAGCACGCGACGAACTGTACAAAAGTAGAAGAAAAAAAAAAAAATATATATACGCACTGTAGTCGCATTCCCTTTTATAAACGATTCGAAACTTTTTTTTATATATATATACGCACTGTAGTCGCATTCATTTTTATAAACGATTCGAAACTTTTTTTTTTCGTGTATACCGCTATAACGGCTATACCGTTAGAGAAAATGAAAAATTTCATTTTAGAGAAATATAATTTAATATCGCGTAAATACACGAAATCATATATTTGTATTAAATCATTGATATTAATAAGTTGTGTCTCAACGTTAATTTTTCGATTTTCGTCTGCTATAGATTAGTATAGTAATCGTTTGCACACGGATAAGAGATTTATTCCTCGCAATGGCGGGTACTGCAGTGCCTGTACAACAAATATTGTAAAAAAAAAATCCGATCTCAATTCTCTTTGTATGTTTTTATTCTCGTGTAAAATTTCGTACATTTTAGACGTTTAAAGCGTCTCCGCCGGTTAACTCTGTTTCTGCACAACGACATCTATTATCGGCGGTAAACGAGTTTACTATAACGCGTGAATTAATCTAAAAATCAATTAATAAACGTGACGTGACGATATATTGAGAGAGATAAACAAAGTTTAATATGATTCATCTTTATTTATAAATTTCTTTTATCCCGTCGACGGACTGCATCTCCACGCGCGTAATCCGCCGCCGATTTCTTCGTTATGATATATATATATTTAAATTTTATATAAATTTCTATTAAACAAGAAAAATAAAGTATAAAGCGCCATTTTTTTTTTTTTAATTTTACACTCAAAAACTATACCCGAAAGAATACGATATACACGTCTCGTGTGATTTCCATTTTATTTCATTAATAATATATTTTTTTTTTTTTATTAATTTTTAATACGCTATAATATAATGATATAATGGAAAAATTCGTGTCGCGACACGATACAAGAACCACCGCGGTAGTGCAGTGCACTGTGTGTGTGTGTGTGTGTCGCGGTGCCGCGCGCGGAGAGTACCTTTGACGCGTCATCGATAAGTAGCGTACTGTATGCGGCCGCGAGCGGCCGTCCCCGTCGCGTCCACCCGCCGGCCCGGGACGCCGGCCCATATAATATTTTACTAACCCCTCCGCGGCTACGGAATAATATAACGCTAAACTAATTTGCGCGCCGCCACCGCCGCCGCGGCGACCACACATCGTCGTCATCATTGGCCGTTATTATACTTGTTTTTCGACGGACGATTTTTACATTGTGTTTTTCGACGGTGCGCCGCACAAATACGACATAATACGATGGGAAACAAAAAAAAACCGCGCTTGTGCAGAGAAATCGAGGGGGACGACGACAATCAATAATAGCGTATCGGTTATTGATTTTCATCATTAAAACCGGGCCCGGCTATTTAAAGTGTACGACAACAAAACGGACGTGCGTAAAACAACGTTCCGTGCGAAAAATTTACCGCGATTTTTTTTTTTTCTCTCGTAAATCGTAATATAATTATTCTCATAACGGTTTTTTTTTCTTCTCCGTTCACAGCGGATACGGACCCGACTACACACAGCGCCGACGATCGCGGCGGCGGCGGCGTCGGTACCGATCAGGTGGACCTGCTGACGTGCGGACAGTGTCAGACGGTGTTCCCGTTGTCGGACATATGCCGGTTCTTGCAGCACAAGGTGGCCGGTTGCGGCAAAGACCCGGCGGCGCACGCCAACTGTAACAACGCCGCGGGCCAAGACGACAACAACGGCGGGCCGCCGGACAACGGCCTGCAGACCGCGGCGACGGCCAAACCGGCGGCGAAACACCCGACGACGCACAATCATCACAATCACCGCGATCACCACCGTCACCATCACCACAACCGCGGCGGGTCTCGGTCGCCGGCCGGCGCGGACGAACCGCCGCACCACGCGCAACACAAGCGTCCGCCGCCGTCCAGCACGCCCAAACGCGCGTCCGAACGCCATCACCGGAACAACGGCGACGACGACGGCGGCGCGGCCAGTTCCGACGACGAGAAGCCCGCCGCGGCGGCCCGCGTAAAACAGCCGTCCGAATCGTCGTCCGACGACTTGGCCGCCTACAAAAAGTCCAACCGTTCCGCGTCGTCCTGCGCGGACGCCGAGTCCAACACCACCAATTCGGGTGAGCACAATATTATTATTATTATTATTTTTGTTACCGTCTTAACTCTTCGAGTAAAAGCCTCGCAGAAAACTCGTGAAAATCACGAAAAAAATATCTTTTAATAATATCCGCATTCGATTGCTTGTCTTATATATTTTTATTCGAGACGTTCGTTCGTTATTAATAATCCTCGCGAATATTTTCCTAATTTAATAAAATAAATAAAAACGTGCGTGACCCTCTCCGCGAGCTCGTAGAAAAAAACAATTTACGAATCGATAGCGAAAAATAACGAGGAAAATAGCCCGCGGCGAAACGTCCGAAAACTTTGAAATTCGACGCAATATATTATAATAAACATTTTTTTTTTTTTCGTTTCTTCTTCGTACGGAGCGGATTTACGTAACGCACTCTTAATTTCAAGCCTTGCGAGGTCTTCGATTATTTTTTTCAAAGTAATACGATATTTTTAATAGCGTTGGACGCGTGATAGAGAGGGTGAGAGAGAGAGAGAGAAAAACCCGATATTTTATCGCCTTTGGCGCGTATAAAATCTTTTTTTCTCTCTCTCTCGAGTGTATTTATTGCTTTGCACACACACACACACACACATTGGATCGTCGAGTCGTCAAATAAACGCATTCATACCGAAAACTTTGAACGACAACAACAGTACAATAACAATAATAAAAAAAAGTGAAATTTCCTTTATTTTTTTTTTTTCCCGGCACTTTGGCGGTGTATACGTTTGAGTGGCGGACGTGTAGTTGGCGCGGAGATATTGGAAAAGTTATACGCGATCGGTTTCGCGGATTCGGTTACGAATGGAAATCGAAAAGTTATTATAATACACGTCATCCGCGCTACGGAATATTTTCATTTTTTTTTTTTTTATTATTATTATTTTTTACGCCCGCCGGCCAAATAATAAATCTCGTATTATGCGCGCGTATTGTATGTTCCGCGGTGGAAACGCATAACGGGACCTGAAGAGATCCCGTCCTAACCAACAGCAGCTGCAACCCCTTACCGCGGTACGCCCCCTTCGTCCGAACACGATTCGGTCGAGTTTCACTGGTCCACTCGTACACATTTTTTTTTCATTCATATATATATAAAACCTCAAGAGAAAACGACAGAGACGAAAAAAAAAAAAATGAAAAGATTTTCGACGTTTACAAAAAAAAAAATCCGTCGGATCGTCGCGTAATAATTATCCGATTTCGAATTTTTTTTTAAAAAACCGCCGAAATATTTAATAAAAATAGTAAACACAAAAAAAAAAATTTTGAAACGTGCTGCTACAGTATAGGATTTTAAATATTATAAGTCACAAATCGAGACGGTATGTTATTGAGAAGAACGGACGAGAAATTATAGTATCGAATCGAGGAAATCGCAGTACTCCGCACACCGTTGTTACGAGGAGAAAACTATTAATTTTTATTTTGCGAGGAAATATACTATACGTGTGGTAAAAGAGGAAGAGGATGTCCTGAGACCGGCTGGTCGCAAAATCGTGACAGAACGTAGTGGTTCGTGTATGTAGAGCTGCCGAAAACCCATATCGCGTAACCCGTGATGATTTCCAAACTTCGATAGGAGAGGAACACCGAAAAGAAGAAGAAGAAGAAGATGAAAAAGACGCGTTAAAGAAATAGAAAGAAAAATTAACTGTAAATCAATGCTCTTAAGCTAAAAATTTATATGTAAAAAAAAAAATTACAAATACGCGCGAGCATATCGAGCCGCCGAATCATGCGAAACGAAGACAGTTTAATGTATAACAGTCGTTGTTAATAAACGCGTTTATTTACAACGTATTATTATATATTTATTACGAACACATATTTTAATACAACAAATATTTGTTTTTTTTTTTCTCGTTATATTTCGCATAATACTCTTTGGCTCGATTTTCAATTCGCATATACACACAAGCTTTTTTTTCATTAATTTGGGCGAATAATTTCTCAAAATCATTTCTTTCGCGTTAAAACCCCAAATCCGGGCGCGTTTTTCCAAAAACCGCGTGATTTCCACACCACGTACCTATTTATTTATTATCTCGTCAATTGGCGGCCATACACAGAATCGTGGCGGATCGTTTTGAACGCGAGGAGAACGCGGTGTATTCACCTCGACGGCGGAGCGGACCAAGCGGACGGGCGTGAGAGCGATTCGTCGCGACCGAAAACGCTTTTCACGAGCGATTATTATTTATTTATTATGTATTAAAAAAAAAAAGCGAGGACGGGCCAAACCGCCCGTGGAGAAGAGCGCGACACCGAAAATAACGATTAAAAAAAAAAAAATCGTCGGTTTGTCGCGTTTCGTGCATACCCCCCCGGAGGAGTTTTCGCGCGTATAAAAAAAAAAAATTAAATTAAAAAAAGAAAAGAAAAGAAAAATGTGTGTGTGTGTGTGTGGAAACACTTTACCGAGGCGTAACGGACCGCGAAAACGGAATATAAAAAAGAAATACGCGTATACCCTCTCCGCGGGTGTGTGTATATGCTCCTCAGCCAATCGTTAGCCCCCGGCGCGGCATCGGAACAGGCCACTACTCTACTTTTCTTTCTTTATTTCTTCTTTTTTTTTTTTTTACACCGGTTCATCGGGTTTGAATATATATATATATTTTTTTTTTTGACACACCAGATTTCGGTCAATTACATTGATAATAATAATAATTTTTTTTATAATATATATATATTTATAACGATTATCCTGCGGCGGCGGCGGCGACGGCGGTGCGACAACAACCTCGTTTCCCGCTCCGCATTAGCACACCGAATCGACGAGCGACCGGAGAGACGTCGAGACCGTCGTCGTTCTGGATCGACGACAAATTTTAATTGCATCCGCGCGACACGTTACGTAGATACGGCGCGGAGAAAACCGTCCTCGACCGTTTTTCACACTCGGCGTGATACGCGCCGCGGCGTTCATGGGAAACTCTTTCGTATTATTATTATTATTATAATGTTTTAAATAATAATAGCGCGTGTGTTATATACGCACGTTTTATTACGGCCGAACGGTCGTCAATAGCCGCCGCCGGACACGAGCGCGCGCGCGCGACACATTTTGGCCACGCGCGCCGCGGGGAGCGTCGACGCGAAATCCTTTCGAATTAAAAAAAAAAAAAAAATTTACCTCCTCCTTCCCATTGCCGAAATTAAAAATATAATAATAGTAATCGACGGCCGTGCAAACGTCCGTGTCCGCGTAAAACGTCCGCCCGTTTTTTTTTCTTTTTTAATATCGTCAAATAATAATATATAGTCCAGCGGCGGAGCGTATGTGCTATTAAAAAATACAACTGCGGATCCTCGCGGACGCCAGTGTGTGTGTGTCGTACGGCTACGATTATAAATCAGTGGGTATACGCGTTTAAAACGTATACTCGAACAGGCGCGTAGCCAGGATTTTATTTTTCGGGTCTATTTAGAAAAAAATGTTATTATATTAATAATATCAATACAAGAACGAAACACTTTCGGGGGACCCGTGGACCTCCCTCCTGGATACGTCACTCAGACTCGAGTATGAGACAATGATTTGCGATCGCGACAAAACAGTTATGGGGGTGGGGGAGGGGGAAACAGTATACTCTTTGGAAATCGAAAAAAACCGAAAGCATTCGTAGAGAACGACGAGATGAGGGATTATTTGGGACGACGAAACGAGTCTAGGGATCGAGGTAAAGGACTACTTTGACCGCTGGTCGTATAAGTGGAGGAAACGACGTTTCCGAAAATACGGACCGCTACGAAAACCGTATTGCGGAATTTGATCGGGAAAAAAATAGAACTGTTTTTGATTATCGCGAGGAAATCGATTTTCGCGTTATTTCAAAAACGCCAAGTTGATTTCCGTGTCTATAAATCGTCGTTTTTATAAGAATTCAAAATAACGTGCGAGAACAGTGCAGTGCACAGTTATTTCTCGCACTCGACCACTTAATAATCGTTTATACTTATCATATTGTCGTACACGACGCTCACAGCACGCGACCCAATAAACAATAATCTTTCGGAAAATCGTGTCCTTAGAGAGAAAAAAAAAATCGGCGTTTCCGATCCTTCGAATTATAGAATAATAATAACGTGTACTGAGGCAGCAGTATTGCGCGGTTAGCTTGTATAATGTACACACACACATACACACCACAACGAGAGAGATAGAAGTGGTTTGAGGTCAAACGATGCACGCGACGGAATAGAAGCGGAAGGTGCAGTAAAGAAAAAAAAAAAACACGACAGACGAAAACGAAAGTCCGATTCGAGATGACCATACATGACGTGTGCGCAGCGCATTTAGTAGGTTAAATAGCGTTTTCAGAAAAAAAAAAAATCATCAAAATATTATGCGCGTACGTCTTTTTTTTATTTACTACGATTCGATTGTATTTTAATTTCGTTAAAATAAAACGTGAAAACGTAATGTTTTTGCAAATAAATGTCGATTTTTACAACGATGTCTGTACGCAAAAACACTACCAAAAGGAGGTGCTCTGATCTTTACTACGGTCGCAGTTTGTTTTCCATAACAAATCGCGCATATATTTGCAGTACTTCGGAGAGGTCATTTTTCGATTTTCTCAAAATCGTCAAAAAAAAAACACAAAAACTACCGAAAAATTGATATAAAAACGATTATTCGTTATTTCTATTAGGATTATTTCGAAACTAATGCGGTTCGTAGAGAAATATTCACTCCAAATACGTATAACTTTATATATTATATATAGTGAAGGGGAGAAAAACGTCTTTAAATTTTGGGCTATTTATAGATATCGAGATTTTTTTTTTTTAATTCGTAAAAGAGATAATTTTTCGGTTTTACGTCTCAATTAATACGTGCGTTACTTCATATATGTATATATATAAAAAAAAAAAAAAAATTAAATCTCGAAAATCGTTCGTCACAATATTTTTCGAGTGTTTCGCGACAAAGTGTATTTTTCCGTGGCAAACATTACAAGTTTGTTCGATACTATAACGGTCCTTTAGAGCGTTGAAGAAATCCTCGCCGGACGTGTAACTGTTTTTGAAAATCTACGTTTATCCATATTATTAAACGATGCGCATATTCACATTAAATTATTTAATAATTTTACGCCGAAGCCGTGCGCTCGGAACCGTATTATATACGTAACGCGATCGCTTTCAAATCTGTACGGCGTTTAAAACTCTAAAATCTTTAACCGAGTGCGGTATACTTAAGTGCGACGTTCGTTACCATTTTAATTCTCGTTCGTTAACGACAAAAAAAAAAATGCTCAGAGTAACAAAATTAAGGTTTTTTAATTTTTTTTTTTTGAACTCTATAAAACGATCGTTCTCCACATAATAAAACACACACTCTGGCGTTCTATATACGAGTCCCGAGCTGGTCATTATAAATTAATATTATATTATCCTTTTCGCGTATCACAGGCTACCCGTATTCACACACACACACACACATTATGACGTGTACGCGATAACCCTTTTTCGGAGCCGCTATAGCCGTTTTCTACGATATATATATATATATATATAGTTTGGCGGACACCCCTCGACCGTCGCCGCCGAACGGATTAGAACGAGCGGCCGTATGCCCATTGTCCAGTCGCCGCGGTGACACGTCGCGGTTCACCCTTTCTCCCGCTCGGTTGCGTCATGTCGTATGCCGCTTTTTTTTTTTGCGCGATTACCGGACCGTAAACTCGTTTTTGTCCATCGTCTCCTTATTGTGTATATACGCCAATTAGTATTATACATATTATTATGTTTTATGCGTATCGCGCAGAAATCGAACACCGCACATGTGATTTTTTTTTTTTATTATTATTATCGTCCCGTTGACCCTTCCGACGACGACAGCGATGACGTCGGGATTCGTATAGAGAGAGAGAGAGAGAGAGAGAGAGAGAAATCGTTATAATTTTTATTTTTATTTTTTTCTATACGCGCACGATGCAGTTTGGTCCATCTGCTGTGGAAAGGCCGCGCGGAGCGCGCTTTAGATGAGATAATATACAGAGTGATTATGTACACTGCGCGTTCAGTACTCGATTATATCACGGGACAAAGGTTTTTCGTTATATATTATCACCTGTGTGTATATACTTATAGGAAAATCATTTTTCATTCGTAATCGACGGATTTTAAAAAAAAAAAGCCACGCGAATATTTTCCGAGCGATAACAGCGTTTTTTTTTATTAATGTTTTAAATATGTCCCTTCTAACGTACACTTTACGATATCGATAAACGTGTTGGATACGATTTTAGTAAAATTTACAACATTGGGCGCCCTGTGCAGGAAGGGAGACAGAAAGAGGTTTTTGGTAAAAAAAAAAATACGATTTTAAAAAAAAACTTTTATAAGAGTGTGGACGAAAATCGACGTGTTCCCTTATCGCGAGTACAACGCGGCGGTATACAATATTGTGGAACGCTCACATGTTAATATTTGTTTATTTAACGACGGTGTGAAACACGCGGTAAATTTAATTAAACTGAAAAAAAAAAACTCTTCCTTTGTCCTTTTTTTCTTCTGTACAGTAACGATTGGTTTGCAGCGATTTCCGCGTTTCTCTGTCCACTGGCTTTTTCACTACCTGATACGAACTACTTGGTCTCCTGTAATCGGCTGGTCAATTGGTATCGTAGAAGAACCATTTATTCCCGTTATCGCATTATAATCGGTAATTTTTTTTACAATTAAATTTTAATACATTTACCAGGTTTCACCGACTATTTTTAAATACAGTCAACAATTCGTACATATTCAACGTCCGGTCGAATTCAATGCGTTTATTATTGTCGAATTCTATTTGTTTGGTTAACAAAACGTTATAGTTGCAGGGCAACCAAAAAACGGTTACGTCGTTTCTAACGTTCTCGTCGGTCATCGCGAAACGCGATAAGTGGATAATAATATTAAAAAATAAGCGATTACGACCTAACGTACTGTATAGCTTGGATCCGTGGCATTTTAAAATGCCGATTGAATGTTAACAATCTGATTTCGGGCCATTGACTCGTCCGTAACGACGCGTGTTAATAAGCGGCTAACCGCGCGTCTCGGTGAAACCTAATTTTCACTGAATATACTGTTTAAATTTAATATAATCGACGAAAACTGAAACCGGTTGATCGTAGTGTACGTTTTAAACGTTAGCCCGGTCCTCGTTGATTATTTTTTTAAAATAATACGAATAAAACAAAAAGTTTTTTTTTCTAAATAAAATTCGTCCTGTACGCCGTCGTAATATTATTATTACAAATGTCGTCCTGTGTACGATAGTCGAGCGATGGATGACGTCGGCGACGACAACCGCAGCGACCGTTACACGGTGCAGTGGTACACGCTACAAACGCTCGTACAATAATAATAATAATAATATGTGAAAACGTTACGGCCCGCGGGCTTCCCACGACACTACGACGGGTCACGACGCCCGAAGGACGACGGCGGTGACTCGAAGTAAGCGCACACGGCGACGGTTGCTCTCATCGCGTTTCGTCACTCATCGGTCGCCGCCGCGTTCTCTCGCGCCCGTTTTCCCTTTAAAAAAAGTGAAAAAAAAAAACCGTGTCAGGGACGCGTGCGTATATACGTATATATTAATTTCAATTTATTTATTTTTTTAACCCCTTCTCCCACCGATTTTCCCCAGCCGTATTATCGATTATCGCGCACGCGTAGTTGTTCATAAACCGCGACGTTTCGTGCGGCCGTAGGTACGTTTCAAAAAAAAAATAAAAAATTCGTCCTCGCCTCGAAAAAAGCAAAAAAGCAAAAAAAACACCCGAAAGAGAAAAACGTTTTTCGCCGTCTTTTTACACTACGTCACGACGACGACGACCACCGCAAAACAAATAAGATTCCAAGTCGTTCGTCTCGTCCTCTTCCCGTTTAAATATCGCACAATCAAACGAAACAACAATGTATTATTGCGCGCGCTATTATTATTATTATTATTATTATTGTGCAATGCGCCGTATCGCGGTGGGCGGACACCGCGGCCCGCCGTCGTTCAGTCACGGTCAGCGTTGTGTCCGTCCGCCGGCGGCCGTGTTTCATAAAAAATAAAAAAAACGATTTGATCGCCACTCGGTTATGAGCTTTTACCGAGTCTTCTGCGTGTGTGTAATTAATTATTATTTTTTTTTTATATAATACGCTATGAAGACGAATCCGACACCCACGCGTGCCGGTGTTACGAGTCGTCGGCGGATCGCGATAAAAAAAACCCGTTTGGCCCGTGCCGAACACCCCGTAGATAAAAAGTAGGGTAAAATCGTTTTAATCCATCTTTTTTTTTTTTGCCGTCTCTACGAAACGTCGTCGACAAAAGATTTACATAATTTTTCGGTTGTTGGGAGGGGGACACATTGTACGTTCACCTGCACGTTCCCTTTGTGGTGCAGCAATCCTTTTGTAGACCGATTTTTTTTTTTTTTGTCGGGACCCTTCTCGTTTCGTACGCCACTGATACGCGTATTTTTTTTTTTTTATAATCGTTTACGCGACGACGTTTCTAACCGAGTGACTGGCGGAGTTCGAAAGAAATATCTCCTTAAATTCTATATATATATATATATTTTTTATTAAAGACGAATAATTAAGTCGACTCTCCGATCGTAGGAAAAACATTTTTTCAACGCGTTTTGTGTGTACGGTTTTTACGCGAAGAGTAGATTTTTCCACAGCACTCGTTTCGGGGGAAAAAAAAATATCGAATTTTCTCGAGTAAAAACAAAACATTTCCGATCGTGTAATTATTCGCGTCTCGCCGTGTACCGTTTACGAACTCCATTACAATATCGCAACTGTATAATATATATTAACGGTGTAATACGCGCTAAGAAAATCGGCCGTTATTCGATAATTTAATTATTTTAATTGAGTAGCGAGTACGATTTTATTTATTTATTTTTTTTTTGTGAGCAGTTTATTGCGGAAAGGCGTTACGTCCCATTCACACAATAATACGCCACTGGAAATGAGTGTGTACGGGGAAACAGTTTTCCGTACTCCCTCCTGGGGGGCCGACGACTTTGCGCGCGACGACGACGTAATATAGGCGCAAAAAAAAAAAAAAGGGGTATTTCGATATAAAAGCGTATACGGACAAAACGCGTGTCCGCGGACGAGTTATACGCCGGGAGTGTGTGTGTGAGACAAGAGCTGCGCAGCAGATGCAGATCGCGTCGCTCATATTGTGTATTATATTATTTTATATATTACACACACACGCGCGCGCCGTGTATACAGTCGATATACGTTCGTATATATACGATTAATATAAATATATTTTCTATATGTGTGTGTGTGTACGAGAAAGGAAAAAATGAATATTATTAAGGCCTGGTGTCCGTCACAGCTGTGCGGCGTCGCGACGTGTATTACACCCCAATTTTCGGGCGACAGCAGAGAGAGAGAGAGAGAGAGAGACGAAATGAAAAGGGTTGCGCACTGCTCGCGTTGTTATTGCGCGCCTAACCGGCGGGACGGCGTACGCCGCCGACACAGGTAATTCGACTGCGCGCAGGATACGCGTGCCCGTCGGGGGGTGTACGAAGGGGCGCGCTCGCGTCTGTTATGAAAAATAAGGTCGACGCTGCGGGGTGAACGCGTGTCACACCACCGCCACCGGCACCGCCACGCGTTTACCGATTTTTCTTACTTTTTTTATTCTTGTACTCTCCAAAAAACAAAAAAAAACAAACAAATATCGTGATTTTCACGAAACTAAAGGCCGCGTACGAGTTGTGCGCACACCCATAGACGTCCCAAGGGGGCAAAGGGGGCGAGTGCCTTAGGGCGTCCAAAGTATTATGAATGCGGGGGGCGTAAAAAAAAAAAAAATGAATCACAAAAAGGAAAAAAAAATTTGTTGTTTTTTATTTTTAGATATTAATATTTCCCTTGTATCTATCTATACGATGATTTCGAGGATGAGTGTATTTTACTATTAAAATATATAAAATTATGTAATTAAATATTACGTTAGTCGTAAATTTTTTTTTTTTTTTTGGGGGGCGTCAAATATTATTGCCCTAGGGCGTTATCGGTGGTTAGGACGGCACTGCGGCACACCCCGCCTTTTTTTTTTTCTAAAACGTTTAAACATTTTAAAAAAAAAAAACGTTTAGTCGAAATATAAAAATTCTGTTTCCAACTTCCTATTGTAAAGAACCTACGGTGGGAATTTCGATATATTTTTAAGGTTTAACATTTTTTGTGAAAGACAATATTATTAATTTCCCGCAGAAACTTTTTACCGGGACGGAATCGCGGTATCAAGGCAGTAGCCAGAGAGGGGAGGGGTTTAAGGTTCAGACCTTATTTCTTAAATTAGTATTTAACGATTTATATTTTATTTCATATTTACATTCTCAGCCCCCCCCCCAAAAAAATTTTACTGGCTACGGACTTACACGGTATACACTTTTTTTTTCATATACCGGGGCAGAATTAGTACGCCTTGTATCGCCAATACGTTTATGATTTGAAACGGAACTCGTGTGCATCCCACGACGAGAGGCGTGTTTAACGTACGAAAATCTCAGAGTTTTTCCTCCCTAAACTAACGAGAGTCTCGCGAAATGGCTGGAAACCGTTGAAATACGATTAAAAAAAAAATCCTCGGTCTCGTTTCAGACGCGTGATTATCGACGCGCGTTTGGCTGAAGAAAGAATTTTTAAAACGCGTACAATATCGTATTTGTATAGATAAACCGCCGTGGAAAACTCTTATTATTCCGTTGTAATACTTTACCGAGTGTATACGTAAATGCTCGTGTTTATATTTCGGATATTTGCGAGGAAATACTTTTTTCCAGTCCCGTGTCGGACTATTTTGCGCAGCGAATTAGTTCTAATCGTTTACCACAGACATTCCCCCGAACCGGTTTCCGTCGTAGGTCTTCTGCACGCGATATTCGTCTAGAGCAGCGTTTCCCGACCTCTTCGACGTGCCGCCACACTAAATCCCAACCCATATTTTCCCATTAATATTATTAGGCTTTTATCATTAAACACCGTATTAATAAATTGTATATCGCAGTTAAATAACTCGCGCTTGAAAACGGCGTGTTCATTCGGGTCAGGAAAACTCGCGTAAAATCGCGCTTTAATTCGTTACGAATAATTTCGTTTACATCGGAAAAAAAACCATTTACGATTGCATTATACAAATCTGGCGAGAATTTCGGGCCCTTTTATTATAATAATATTATACATAAGTTTTCTCCGGGTTGACGAGCACGTACTGTCGGGCCGTCTTCCGAGTTCTTCGGTTATATATATTAATATTACACTTGTAACGTAACACTTCCCTTTGGACAGTGTCCGTACTGCGACAACCCTCTTAAAATATTGTACGGTCGCCAACCATACACCGGGACCGGCATAAGCAGTCCGAGTATATGGATTTTTGTTAATACATATAATATATACGAAAAGAGAAAAATTAAAATTAAAAAAAAAATGTATATATATATATATATATATATCCGATTTAATTTAAATTAAATTAACGATTATTAGAAAAAAATATAATAAAATTAGTACAATTTTGATCAAAAACACATTTGGTACATATTACCCATATTTTTTATATAATTTTGACAAGTGAAATCGGATGGTGCTCGTGAAATGTTGTTGTTGTTGGTGTTGTTGCTGCTGCCGACTTCTCCTCTCCGTCCACTGACGGCTTGGAGCCGTGATGGTTTTGGCGATTTAGCCCATCATGTTAGTTTTTTTTTTTTTTGAACAGCAGAAAAAGATTGTCAACACTTGACTCGAACACCGCACCCGAGAGAGTAAGAGTAGCGACCAAATCGACGGTCGGCATCGGGCTTGGCCAACGGTTATCGGCTCCTCATTAAATTATATTTACACACCGGCGTTTTGGGTGACCTTTTAAATATACGTATATATATATATATATATACGTCTAAATTACCTTATATAATAATAACTTTAACGATTAAAATTTTGCATGCTACACACACTATTCATCAGAACGAGTCGGGCAACACGACCGTAAAAACGTTTATTACTAATAGAGTGTACACGGTTTACATAGTAAAAAAAAAAAAGAATTTCATTTCGCGTATACACGCAAAGATTATTGTACGTTTTAGCGGCCAGGGGCGTAGTAAGTCGATACGCGATTTATACGTCGCTCGTCGAGTGTGTGCAGAGGAGGCTCGCACACGTCGATCAGCTGACCGTCACGCGCGTGGGACGCTAAAACGCGCGTCACGCCGGCCGTTCGTGTCGGCGGATAACCGTACGCACGCCGTATACGCGCGCACTGGTTGTTTTACAGCTTAAAAACATAAATATTGTACAAACACGTATTATTATTATTATTATTATTTTTCGACGAGACCATCACTTCTCGTCGCCGGAGGAGTGGGGGAAAAAAGAGACTCGGCGTGTCGATAGGTCTCAACGAGCCACCGTCTTATCACGCACAAAAAAAAAAATATTTCTCGCCCCTCCCCGGCCACGAGACGATTTTTTTTCACGAGCCGTGACGACGACGACGCGGTGCGGGGTGTGTGTCGTCGTCGTCGCCGGGCCGCATGCAAAACAGGTCCCGATAAAAACGGCAAATTTACGACGGCCTCGTTTTTTCCTTTTTTTTTTTTATATATTTTACCCGCCGACGCCCGTACCCGCGGATGACGGCTAACACAGATCGTCCATAAAGCTCGTTTTTTTTTGTTATACTCTCTTCTCAAAAAAAAAAACCTTAAAAAGCTTAAGAGGGTCGACGACGACGACGACGACGACGAGATAACCCACGTACGCCGCTACTCCACCTCCTATCTTTCCCGTATATTGTTCGTCGCCGGTCCTTTTTCTTTTGTGTGAGCGTTATCTTCTCGCGTATAACTCATATAATAATAATAATAATAATAATATAAGAGAACGCTGTGCGCCTGTGTGTCGTCGGTGGCTGCGGTCCACTTGTGGCCGCGGCGATGATGAATGCGCATATATACAAAAAATTATGTGTACGTGTATATACGCATACAGGCGACGCGGATGACAAGTCCCACTCGCCGCGCGTCTTAAGAGAGGATATAGGAAACTCTTCTCTTCTCGCCCGTCATCCGTGCCATATTGTACGCGGGCGAGGATGAGTTAAAAAAAAAAAACAACAACAGTATTATACGCGCGCGTGTGTGCGCGCAATAGTTAGAATTTGCATTTGAAAAAAATAAAAAATAAATATATATATGTATATGTGTATAAACGCCGAAAGAAATAACCGGCCCTCTACGGCTCCGTATCCTCCTCCTGCCTCCCCTGCAGGACCTCTTTCCCTCTCCCCCACACTCTGGTCACGAGAGACGCGCTTACGTATTATTATGTATCGTGCAGCACGGCGCGGCGAGAAACGTGCCCGCGATGCGACTTTTTTTTTTTTTTCATTATTTAGAAGAAACCGCGTGCACCGTTCTCTCTCTCTCTCTCTCTCTCACACACAACGCGCGCTCGTCGCCGTACATTATTATACGCACATATTATGCGTGCCCCGGAACATCAGCACCATCAGCACCATCAGCAGCAGCAGCAGCAGCAGCGAAAATAATAATCCTAGGAAAAGAAAATAACAAACGTGTAATTTTACACGCGTTCCCGACGGAACGTTTAATTTTTTTATAAAATAATTTTCGTGAAGAATGGGGGAATTCGAATATAAAAAAAAAAAAAGCTGTTCGCATAAAAACAAATATTTCTATAATTCAGACAATCACGCCTATTTCGGCGGCCGCGTACGTATAACGTTTTTCGCCCTCCTCCCCTACCCGTAATCAAACGTATTTAAATCGCATTATACGTGATAACGGATAGGCCACGTGTGTACGATATTACGCGTAGCCGACGGCGTTCCTGAATAAAGAAGAGAGACAGCAGTATTAACAAATCAAACCTTCTGTCCCGTACTCGGCAAGAAATTATTATTATTTTCTGTTGTTCCGTGAAACAATAATTGAAAACAATTCGAATATTTTATTATAATTTATGTTCTATATTGTAATTGATACATAAAATGTATATCGAATTTTCACTACACGCGGTACATTCTGTTATCGGTTACCGGAATATTTGCCGAGCCAGACAGACGATTCGGGAATACGGCCTATCCATTGTATGTCCGTTATCTGTGATTGAAGGGCACTCAGATCGAGGGATGGATTTTCAACGATAATATTGGCGATAAAACTCAATAATTCTCGATTTAGCAAAACCGGAAGAAACCGGTTTTTTTCCTCTCTTTCTCGTACACTCGTTTCTCGGCGATTTCGCGCGGTGTTGTTTCCTCGGAAACATTCGCAATCCGTTCGATTTATTATGTCCGTCCTCGTAATCGGCACTGTTCTGCGGAGGAATAGCGAGACGCGACGACGACGGGTACCCAGACGAAATCTGCACCGAGACGAGAATCCCTGCTGGGCATCATATAACCGGCCAAACGTCAGCTCGGAGATTTCGCGCCGAAATATTTTATAGATTTTTTTTTCTTACCGTTTTCGCATTCACGTCACGCACGGTCCAGCCGTGACGCCGCGGCATTTCCATAGTCGTTTTTACGGGGGTTTTTTTTTTTTTGGTGTTTTTTCAATAATATTATCTCGAGGACGGACGGTCGTATCCTGCACGCCATCCGGCGCGCAACGACTACGAGTGGCGTTCATTTGGCCGCTGCCCCATTACCGCCACACCGCGCCGGCACAACAAACCGTTTTATTTTTATTTTCATTTTAACACGTCCGAAGTGACGAAGAGCGGCGGACGGGGTGAGAAAAGAACAACTTTACAACGATACGCGCTGGATATATTATATGCGTATGCGGATCAGAGGGGTAGAAAAAAAGCGTATTGATGCTGCGGCATATATATATATATATGTCAGTCCGTTCCCTCGGGTCATTTAGGAGAGAAAATAAATACGTAGGGTGTGAAACGACGATGTTTCTATTTTATGTTTTTTAATATTTTTTAATGAAATTTTCACCGCACCCTACACGTGTGTGTGTGGACGACAAACATCGGCGAGACTGGGCGAGGCGGACAGAGCGTTCGGGTCGTTATCGCCCTCTGCAAAAAAAAAAAAACACGTATTTTTAAAACGTTTTTGGGAGAATTAGAAAATATTTTATACGAAAAAATACAAAACGCCGGTTTCACCGACATTCGTTAACGGTTTAACGTCTTGTTAATTGTATTATTTAACAAATTAGTCGGCGAAAACAACGTTTCACCGACATTCGTTAGCCCTTAACACGCGTTGTTGAATCAGTCGCGCGAAATCGGCTCGTTAAAATTCAATCACTTATCACATTTCGTGATAACCTGCAGTGAGAACGTTCACTGAATCAACGTAACCGTTTTGGTGGTAACCCAACTAACATTTCGTTACTTGACAAATAGAATTTAACAGTAATAATATAATGGCGAAACTTGTATAATTTAACCAGATGTTTAATTAAAAAAAAAAAAAAAAAAATTGTTAACTAATTGAAACCGGCCCAAAGTGTCGTTAAATACCATTATGTAGTCGCGGTTAATTTTAAAGTATTTATTTCGACATTGACGGCGGCGATTATATTATTATTTATATATTATATATTGTTATAAACGACGTTTTTCTTCTGGACGGGGAATTATTTATTTTTTTATTCGAATTATTCGGTCCTAAAATAAACGTGTATGCGATCCCAGCTCCGTTCACTGCGGATCGGTACGGAGATTTTTTTTTTAAACGCCACGGAATACTTTTTAATACTCGAGCGTATATTACACGTTATGTCGGTCAGCTGCTGCACGTCTGCGACGGCCGTTTTCACGGGACTCGTAATAATACCGTCGTCGTCGTCGTCGTCCAGATCTATTCACGAGTCAATCGTGTAAATAAAATAAAAAATTTTTTCTTTCTTATAATGTTATGACGACGACGTCCAGCGTTTTTATTTCATTCCTACGCTCGCGGTCGATTGCGTTAGGCTAGGTTAATAAAAGGCGTAAATAATAAAAAAAAACGTCCGGATTTTTTTCCCCTCTCCTCTCCTCGCTCTTTTGTTCTATTATTATTATTGTTTTTTCGAAATCAATTGAAAAATTTTTATATTTTTATAATACGCTCGGCGGCGACGGCTGCTGCAGCGCGCAGTATGGGATTTCTCTCTGCCCATTATTTCGTTTTATTATTATTATTATTATTATTTCTTAACGGACGCGACCGACGAACAGACGCGATTGCCGCGTGCAGTACTGCGCGCGTATTGTTATATTACACAGTCGTCTAGCCCTAGTGTTGTGTGTGCATATTATATTGACCAATATAATAATAATAATAATAATAATAATAATAATAATAATATTATTATTATTATTATTATTATTATTATTATTATATACACCCGAGTGTGTTTGTGCGTGTCCGGTGGTTTCTAATCGAAATTCCATTGTTTTAAATTTTATTTTTTGTGTTTTGTGTGTTCGCAGAGCCGAGCAGTTTCGTGTGCTGTACGTGCAAGGCGAGGTACAACTCGTCGTGGAGGCTGTTGCAGCACGCGCAGACCGCGCACTCGCTGAAGATCTACGCGGACGGCACGCCGTCACCGGTGTCGCAGTCCAAGAACAACAGTAACAGCAACAACCACAACAACAACAACAACACGTCGTGCTCTTCGCTGGGCTCGTCCGGTTGCTCGAGCAACGCGTCGTTGCCGGGCATGTCGGCCCTGCCGCTGGCGCTGAGCATGCCGTCCCGACTGCAGGCCCTTCACCATCCGCCACCGGTGCCGCAACGATCGCCCGGCGGTCCGCCGCCACCGCCGCCGCCGCCGCCGCCGCCGTCGCACCACCAGTCTTCGCAACCGGCACCAGCGCCACCGGCACCGCAGTCGATGGCGGACGCCGCGCCCATGTCCATGCCGCCGCTGCACAACCCTTTTGGAGTTGGAGGCTTGCTTAGGATGCCGATGGGCGAGCCTCCCCAGCGTCCGTCCCCGTTCCCCGGGACGTCCCCCATCGGCAACCCGCCGCTGTTCGGCCGGTCGCCCGGACACCAGGACCACCAGTTCCGCATGGAACAGCTAATGTCCGAACAGTTCCGCCTGAACCAGCAACAGCACGGGCTGGGTTTCGCCGTGGCCGTGGCCGCCGCGGCTAACGCGATGCCGACGTCACCGTTCCCGGGGCTGGCCGCAGCCGCGGCCGCCGCGGCCAGCAACGACCACCGCAACAACGCCGGCGGCAGGCATCCCGCGGCCGCGTTACCCGCACTAAATCTCGATCCGCAGATGGATTTTTACTCGCAGCGATTGCGGCAACTCGCAGGTACCACTAGTCCTGGAGCTGCTACTGCACCAAGTTCGTCGCCTTCGCCGCGAAAAATGACGCCACCCTTTAGCAGCCCCAACAATAACAACAACAACAACAACAACAACAACAGTAATAACAACAACATCAACCATCATCACGCCGCGGTCGCGGCGCCGCCGATCGTCGTCACCGCCGCCACCGCCGGGAGCACGGCTGTCGTCACCGCCGCCGGTCTGAACAACAACAACAACAACAACAACAACAACAACGTGAGCAACAACAACGCCGTTCACGAGTCGCCGTCGTCCGACCGGTCCGACAGGAACACGTTGGACCTGTCGTCCAACGCGGCGCCGTCCAAGGACAAAACGGACGACGACGCGGCGGCGGCGGCGGCGGCGGCGGCGGTGACGACGACGACGACGTCGTCGTCACGACCGCGGGCCGGTGCCGACGAAGAGAAGACGCGCGAGTGCGAGTACTGCGGCAAAAAGTTCCGGTTCCTGAGCAATTTGATCGTGCACAGGCGCACGCACACCGGCGAGAAGCCGTACAAGTGTTCGGTGTGCGACCACGCGTGCACGCAGAGCTCCAAGTTGAAGCGGCACATGAAAACGCACCGCCGGTCGAACCGGGGAAACGGGCTGGCCGGTGGCGAGTGTGGGACCACCGCGAATGGGGTGGATACGATCTCGACACCGGAGTTGACATCCAACGAGGACGACGAAGAGGACGATTCGGAGATTGACGAGGACGACGGAGTCGAGGAACAGGAGGAAGAAGACGAGGAGGAAGAGGAGGAGGACGACGACGAGATGGAGGAGGAGGAGGAGGACGACGACGACGACGCCGAGGAAGAGGACGGCGGTGAAGGGGACGGGGACGAGGACATGGAACTGGAGGACGAAGACGAGGAGCGGGGGGAGGACGACGAGGGCGGCGACGTGCCGGAGGATCTGACCACCAAGTCCACGTCGTCGGCGGAACACGATAAGTCGAAACCGGCGCCGGGCGATTCGAACCGCACGTCGCCCGAGAACGCGTCGCCCGGTGACCGACCGCCGCACCACCAACACCACCGTCACGGCAACAACAACAACAACAACAACAACAACAACAACAACCACCTCCATCACCGTCACCACCACAACCACCACCAGCGTCCGTTGCCTCCGAGCTCGTTGGTCGGCGAGCTGATGAGCAAGTTCGGCCTGAGCAACATCCAACAGTACAGCGAGGCGTACAAACAGGCGCTGAAGGAGTCGTCGCCGATCGTGCCGCCGCCGTTCCGGATCCGGCGCAAAGACGAATTCCGGTTGTCGCCGATCATCACGGACAACAACAACGGCGGCACGGCCAAATCGGCGAACCACCCGTTGCGGAACCCGGAGAACGGGCTCGGCGACAAGACGGCGGCGGCGGCGGCGGCCGTGGCTGCGGCCGACCTGCGGTTCCGCGAGGAGCTCGCCAAGAACCTGATAGCGGCCGGCCAGAACCCGCTGGACCTGATGCCGGGCGGCGGCGCGCACCACGCCATGTTCGGGCCCGGGTCCGCGTTCGAGAACCCGTTCGACCCGGCGGTCAAGCGGCTGAAACTGGACGCCGCCGCGGACAACCCGCACCACCCGCTGCTGAGCCGGGACAGGCTGTACGCGGCGGGCATGTGGCTGCCCGCGCTGGCCGCGCACCACCGCGGCGGCGAATCGTTCCTGCACGGCGCCACGGACCGCGGCAAGTCTTCGGGCGTCGGCGTCGAACCGGGCGTCGGAGGTGGCGGCGGCGGCGGCGGCGGCGGCCGTTCGAAACCCGGTCCCAGCGCGCTGTCCGCCGCGCTCGGCCTGCACGGGCTGCAGCAAGGGACGGCCGCCGCCGCGGGACACCAACATCACCACCACGCGAAAAAGGAATCGCGGCGCAACGACACGTGCGAGTACTGCGGCAAGGTGTTCAAGAACTGCAGCAATCTGACGGTGCACCGGCGTTCGCACACGGGCGAGAAACCGTACAAGTGCGAGCTGTGTTCGTACGCGTGCGCGCAGAGCTCCAAGCTGACGCGGCACATGAAGACGCACGGCCGGCTGGGCAAGGACGTGTACCGGTGCCGGTTCTGCGAGATGCCGTTCTCCGTGCCGTCCACGCTGGAGAAGCACATGCGCAAGTGCGTCGTCAACCAGAACATCAAGCTGGACGGCGGCGCCGGTGGCGGCCAGTACATCAAAATGGACGACGACAAACTGCAGCGCGACCCGGCGGCCGCGGGCGTCAAGCTGGACGCGGCCGGCGCCGGTTACGCGTTGCCCGGTTCCGTGCACGACGACGAGTCCTACAGCAGTTCGGCCGTGTCCACCAACAAGGACAACACATGACTCTTTCCCTGGAGGGGTTTCAGTCCCCTCCCCGTACAGATGAGTACTTACTGATCGCTGGAAACGGGCTGCTGCGCGTCACGGTGAGCGGCCGCGCAGTACACGTTTTTATAATATATCATTATACAATAATATATTAACCCGATGCGGGCACGATGGTGTGTGACGGAAAGGGAAAATTTTGCTGGAGAAAATCCTCTTTAACGTATTAAATTATATTATAACGATAAGAAAAAAAAAAAATGTGTGTGTGTGTGTTTTTTTTTTTTCTGAGTACGCATAATATATTTATACCTACTACTACTATTACTACTACTACTACTACTACTACTACTACAACGATAATAGATCTCGATATTAAGTTTTGAAATCGTTCGAATTTTTGTGTTTTTTTTTTTTTTACATTTATTTTTGATTTCTTCCCTACCCTCCTCCCCGTGCCTGCCGTCACTCGTCTTTGCACTGTGCCTTGTGCCGTTCGATTTCGAGTCCGAAACGTGTAGGTTTTTTGAAATTTTTTTTTGTTCATCCGTCTTCTTTCATCTGTGTTTTTTTTTTATTCTAAGAGACGAAAAGAGAAGGGATAAAACGACTTACCATTCCATATTTATAATATACAAAATATATTGTGTTCCCCATTTCGAATACGCGTATACAAATCGGTTTTTTTTTTTGTTTTTTGACGGTAAAACACGAATAAACACAAAAAAAACAGTGCAGAACATTACGTATACATTCCCGATTGCGTTACTCCTAAGACTGCAATTTTGATTTTTTTTTCGATTTTAATACACGTGAAACACGCAAAAATCTCTATAAAACATTCCCAAAAAATTCCGTCTCTTTCCGCTCCTACAAAAAAAAAAAAAACATTGTAAATATATTATAAATATTAATTAATTCCGTTTTTTGCGTTCTGTTTTTTTTCCCCGAGGAGAAAGGGATTCTTTTTCGTCATTCGTATGTCGTGTAAATAATGTTATAATACATATTTTTTTTTTTTTGTTTCTCGTTATAAAAATATGAAAAAAAAAAAATCAAGTACAAATTCGTTTGAATATATCGTGAAACTATTTTCATCGTATAGTATACGGTTCGTTTGTTTTACTCAACCCCCCCCCCCTCCTCAACCACATCCAATTATTATTAGTTATTAACTATTATTATTATTGTTATCAATATCGTTTTTTTTTTTTTTTTTTTTTTTTTTTTATTAATCAAACGTTATGCATAAGTTCAGTTTACGTTTTGAGACTAGTCTGTTATTTATTTATTATTTTTTAATCACTATTGTACTATTATTATTATTATTATTATTATTTTATCATTATTTTCATTATTATTATTATGGTCATTATTAATATTATTATTGTAGTCGATGTTTAGATTTAAAGAGAAAGGGATTTGATGACGGGTTTATTGGTTGGTGGGTGGGCGAGTTAAAGGTGGGAATGAGGAAAGGAAACAGTCCCTGTCGATAAAGCCGACGATCACCACCCACCAATAATCGAAAAAAAAAAATTGAAAAAGAAAAAAAAATTCGTTGGGAATTATTAATTTAAAAAAAAAAACACGATATTCACCACGTTTAATTGAAATATTATATTATATTTATTTTGCGGTTTATATATTATGTTATATTATACGCGCGCTCACTGATGTTCCTCATTATAATATTGTAGAATTCTTATATATATATATTATGTATGTGTATTAGAATTTCGAAACTGTTTATGTACATTCGAGTATATTGAATATATATATATATATAGGTACTCTAGGAAATATATACGTGTTTTACTCACTACGTAATAAAATAAAATTTAAAAAAATTCTAATTTTAATATTATTATTTTTTATTGACTGTATCATCGTATATTATATAATTATGCGTTTAGTTTATGTGTAAAAAAAAAAAAAAAAAATAGTAAAAAATACAACGGAATACGTGCGTATGTTATATTATCTGCCAATAAATCGTACTTATTTTTATTATAATTTTTAAATATATTCATTCGGTATATGATTACGACCGGGGCTCGGATTTTATCACGCACTAAAAAAAAAAAAAACGAAAAAAAATTTTCAAATATACTCTAAAAACAGTGAATAATAACAAAAAAAAAAAATAATAATAATAGCGAATTTACAAAGAATTTTCACCCGCGCGAAACGCCGAGATAATTTAATAATTCAAAATAACTATATTTCGATATCTAATTGAAACGGCCTCACTGTAAAGATTTGAAATTAACGCGTATTTGTATGGGGCAAACAAAAGCTTTGAATCGGCGAAAACGGCGGTAAAATTCTAAAACTCTTTTAGTGCATTATAATGTATGCGCAATCTATAGGATTTGTAGTATAATTTTTTTCGTCTGCTTTCGACAATAATCGGCAAACGCACAGCAGTTATAAAATCCGAGCCGTGCAGGTCATTATCATAGAATAAGCCGTCGCGTTTTCGGTTTCGAGGTCCGAATATTCGAATTTTTTTTTTTTTTGTTATACACGAGGTCGTCTCGGAAATAGTTTCAAAAAAAAAAAACGTTATAAACGTTTTTTTTTTTTAAATATAAAAATAAATAAATAAAATACAAAACATTCATTTTTCTTCCTCTCGCGGACGATCGCTGGGTGTATAAGACAATTTCCATTTCGGAAATCGAAACCGACGACGACCGGTCGGCCGGCCGCGTTTAAATATTTAAATATAATTGCATACACACACACGCGTGTACGTCACTATAATATTATACACACACACACAATGTTTTTATTTATGTAAACGTTGTATTCGTACACACACACACACACACACACACAATCTCACGAAAAGTTCTCCCGTTTCCTTCTCCTTTTTTTTCTCAAACCCTCTCCCCGAGAAAATTCGAAACGTATTTAAATAATATATTCGTACGCCGCCCCGTCACCCACAATTATTTTCTCCTTCTATATTAATT
This sequence comes from Slavum lentiscoides, assembly GCA_032441835.1. Lineage (NCBI taxonomy): Eukaryota > Metazoa > Arthropoda > Insecta > Hemiptera > Aphididae > Slavum > Slavum lentiscoides. The sequence continues at coordinate 13,040,987 of CM063717.1, forward strand.
ATATCATTATATTATGTAATTACGATTATATACAAATTTTTTTCGTTTTATTGTTTATTTATTATATATATTTTGTATGCATATAAATATTTATCGTACGTGTACATAAAACCTACTAAGATAATAATATGATATTTATTTGAACCAAAAAAAAAAAATTGTTTTTTTTTCGTCGTCGTCGTCGTCGTCGTCGTTTACTTATGTGTATAACTGAATCACGATTTGTTTAGAATATTATTGATTATTGTAATATTGGTTTAATAATATATATTTATGAATATATATATATATATATATTATGTACGTATAATTTTATCGGCGTTTTTTTTTTTTTTTTACGCAATAGCCCTTCCTTTACGGTAGTTTCTATTGTTTTTTTTTTTCCTTTAACTCGTCAACTCCCAATTGCAGCTATATAAGTATTTGACCAAAGAGTATTGTAATAACGCGTATGTAAGTCGTATGAGGTCCTAGGTAAGTAAATAAACGGATAAAAAGAAAAAATTAAAAATCTCATTTTAAAGTACGTAACGCGTATCCGCGCGACCGAGGATATTAAGAGGAGCGTTCGCAATTATAATGAGTTACATACACCGCGGTGTACTTGAACGATTGAATGCGAGCAATAATAGTGTTCAATGGTCATCTAATAAATATTTCCCGTTAAAAAATTGAGTTCGTGCGAATATAAAAAAAGGAAAATAGTATTTTTTTTTTTTTTTGGTTACATTTGTCTGACGTTAATTTCTATAAACAGTTTTGGACTTTTGTCTGTTTTTTACAATTTTTTTATTTTATTTTTTAAAAAAAAAATCGTTACGACGCTGGAAAACGACCTTCGCGTGATCACAAGTGGAAAGTTCGAGTGATGGAAAAAAAAATCGAACCGGATTTCGGACCGGAAAATTAATAAATTCGAGCGTATTGAATTAAAAATAAAATTGAAAATTTTTTTTCGAAACGTTAAACTCTTAAACGTTGAGCCGTACTTCCTTCAACGACTTGTGTTGTGTATATAGGATCTTCATCTGATCTCGCGCGGCTTCGTGTTTGTTGTTGTATGGCCGCGGTCATCGTTGTACCTCGAAACGTTTGTTCTGAGAGAACTTATATAAAAACAATAAGTTTATCAATCTCGTAAAACCGCTCGTAACTATACGTATATACGTATACTCGTTAAGTGGCTTGTGAACTTTTAAAGTGTTAAAGCGTTCTACAAGTGTAGAAATATACGCGTTTAAAAACGTTAATAATCCGTAATAAAAAAAATAAAAATAAATATCAGTTACAAAATTATTAATTGTAATATACTCGCAGTACTGTTCGAATCGTTTTATGCGATGCGAGGCGTGTAATAAAATTATTATTCAAATGCCTCCCCCCACCAATCGGTACCAAACTTTGAATATGTTCCATTGGCGCGCAGGTGGGCGTTTAAAATATTTTTCCGCCATACTCACCGTGACACACAATACGCGTAGTTCGGCGATCGTCCGCGGAGCTTTTAACGTTTTCGTTTTTTTTTTTTTTCGTATTGCCCGTACGCGAAATTAATTTTTTTTTTTTTTGTTTTTTAAACGCGAAACGGTTTTGTTTTTTACGAACACTATTTAATATTGTATATTTGATTAATAGAAATCAACCAATCGGGATATAGAACACGCAGTATATAATGTAGAAACTTTAAGTACACCGCAATACGCGAAAATCGTTATTGTTTCCCTATACCGCGGTATATAAATCGGTTTCGGAACAATCCTAGAAATTCGGTTTGTCAATAAATTGTTAAATACGCATATCGTCCGAGTGTGCAGCTATCAGCTGTGTCGCAGCGTTCGAGTACAACGAAACGCTCTAGGATTTCGTACTATAAACGTTTTCGTTTTCATACAAATATAATTCTCATAAAGTAAACGCTACGAAAACGGTAAAAATTTTCGACTTTTAATTTTTCGTCCGCGTGATTTGCTCCCGGTTTAGTATAACGTCACATGATATTATGAATAATAAATCGATGTTTTCGTTATAAATTTAAAAAAATTGTAGAAAATCTAATCGTTAATTTTCTAGAACGGCGATATGTTTTAATAGATCCGTAAAACGGGGAAAACAATTTTCACTTAAAACATAATAATTATTGTAGCGCAGGATTCTGTATAGACGTGACGCCAGATAACTATATTAGTCGAGGAAGAAAATCATATACTTACGGTGTATAAGTAAATTCGGAAAAATTCTCGACTATATGCGTGTGTGAGACGATATATTACACGGCTGCCGATTATAAGCGCGAATAGGATAAATGATTCAAGTCGAATTTCGCGCGATTCGGTAGGAAAACTTCGTTTTATTATATTAAAGAAAAAATTTTTTTTTTTTGTACGTTTTAAAGTAAACCGAGCGTGCGGCTTTCCGCTATACTTTTTACGCTTTATATATATACAGCGTGTTTGGGAGAAAAAAAAATGTACAATATTATAATAATATGTATATAGGACCGTCGCGTAAACGTCTGGTTTTTAATTTGTTTTTTTTAAATCGTCGAGTGTAAGGTTTTAATAAAATTGCCGGGTGTGAAATTCTATCTCCCGCGTATTTTCACATAACAATATATATATTGTATAACATGTCGTTTTTACCGCGAAAAAAAAATAAATTGTGGCGAACGATTTGAAATGAGCACATATTAATTTCTGTTTTGTATACGCTTTTGAGATTACACATTTCAAAAGAAAAAATAGGGTTATGTGTGCTGGTATTTATAGTAAAAATGCGTATGTACTCAAAAAAAAAAATTGTACGCAATAAAAACTTAAATAATAATAAAATTCATATTAAAACGCGCGGTGTACGCGTTTTAGGACGGAATTTCGTATCCATTGGCGCGCGACGCCTTTACCTTTTTTTTTTTTAGCCTGTACAAAAAGGTGTAAACTAAAAAAACAAACGTAAAACTAAAAAAAAATGCGCGAAATATAAAATAAATAAATACGAAACGTTTATTTATTTATATTTTCATACGCGCGTATACAGAGTGATTTTTGTTTTTTTTTTACATCACGAGCCACGTTTTTTTTTTTTTTTTTTTGCTGTTTTCGCTCGTTTATAATACACCGTAAGAGATTTCGTTTCCTGAACGGAAATTTTAATTGTAATATTCTTAAGAAGAGTAAACGCGTGGGTTTCGCCCGAGTAAAAATCTCGTTTAACGCGTAAGTTCCAAGACCGTAGGCAGCAAACATTTTTTTTTTTTTTGTAGAGAAGTGGCTGAGAGTATAAATATGAAATAGAATAAAAATAATAAACCTAGTAATAGAATATAATTTTATTTTAACCCCTCTGCCCCTGACTACGGCCTTTACGGAAGTCTCGTGCACTGCAGTAGACGCCGAAAATTCGCATATTTTTATAAAATAAGAAACGTTTTAAAAATCCTACGGCCGTACCTCGGGCACGATAATTATTTCATTTAATCGAGGAACAATTTCTGGGTTGAAAATCCAGACTCGAATTTATAAGGAGTGATTATGAATAATCTGCAGGTGTATATAGTACATCAGTACATCCGCAGGATATAGCGAAAACACCGGAATGAAAATAATTCGTGGTGATTTTAGGCAAATGTGTATAAATTTACGTCTCTATTAAAAAAAAAAAAAAAAAATAAAATAAAATAATTCGAGAAAGCGGACAATCTGCAACGTTAAGCGTTTGTAATATATATATATATATATATATATATACCTATATATACCTATACCTATATATATATACAGTGGCGTATTTTCAACTTTTTTCTGGGGGAGGGGGGTCCAAATTTTTTTTTTTTTGAAAATTCCAACAGAATATATTGATATAAGGTATTTAATAAAAAATACCTTTAGATAATTTTAATAAATAAGTACATTTTATTCAAAAAATGTTTTAAAATTTTTAATTTTAAAGTACAAAATCTAATCGTCTTTTTTTTGATTCTGGGGGGGGTCCAGTACCCTGAACCCCCTCGTAAATACGCCACTTTATATATACACACACATATATATGCAGTGACGAAAAATCGTCCTGTGCACCGCGAACGCGCAAAACTATAGCACGTTCTAACAACCGCTTACCGGTTAAACGATTTTTTTTTTTTTTTTTAGTTTTTCGGTATATTTTTTTTTTTTTAAACACCCTGTACACACACGCGCGCGTATAATATCATTACGCGTACGTACAAAAATCGTGATAGGGTTCGTGGCCGGAGCGCGCAAACGCATACATGTGTTCAGACACACATTTTTCCACCTATGTACAATATATATATATATATAATATAATAAAATATTATAATAACGAACGTCATGACGTCTGTGCACATGTGTGTCGTCTGTATAATATGTGTATACGGTATATAAACGTTATAATTCGTGTGCACATATATACACGCGTTATAATATGTAAATGCGCGGTGATGTGTACGTACCGTGTAAAATATACACGTGCTTGCGTGTGAACGACGCCGCCGCCGGTTTTTAAACGACTATTATTATTAAAAACGCGCGTATAAAAACAATAATTACAATTATCGTTGGGTATTGCGGAGTAAAATATTTTATTATATTATGTGTATTGTATATTATATAATATGGAGAGGAAGAATAAAAAAAAAATGAAAAAAAAAACGTGTTCGACAATATTGATATAATAATTGATCTCGCGAAAACGGTTCTCTGTAGCAGCGACAAAAACGGAAAAACGACGTTGTATTAACTACGGGTTCACCGCGTAGTGTGGAAAAAAAATCGTTCTCTTCTTTTTTTCGAAGTTGTTCGACGGAGAATTTCGATCGAGTACGTATAACATTTATAATATATACATATTTCGGTCCTTGCCGAAACGGCTTGCGAGCACCGCGATTATATAGACATTTTCACCAGAGTTGAGCATGCAGGAAGAAATTAACGAGGGGGAAAAAATCTTTACATATTTCGTCGATTTTCCATATATATATATATATATATATATATTTACCTATGATTAGATCGCGTTATAATCTTATTTTGTCAATCCGTGTTTAGAAAAATAAAAAATTAGAAATTTTTTTTTATCATATGTTATGTTAACTAAAAACGCGTATTATATAAACCTATTGCGGTCGTTTACTTCGTGAAAACTGTTATGTCCGCGCAGGTTTCTTTTTTTTTTTAATTATAATTTTAACGAAATTTCATAAAATATTTGACATTAAACGGGTACGCCGTTTTGGCTCGGAGTCGTCGACAGTACGGTCAGTGTGGCGTAGCCAGAAATTTCGTATTTCGGAGGCTAATAACGTGTAGAAAACAATAAATTATCTTATTAGTGTCGAAAAGTATATTGGTGTTGTAGTGATGTATTGTACAGCACAAAATATAATAACAATTAAGAAAAATTAAAAAAAATATATATATATATATACATACAATCGTGAGCGAAATAATCGACTCAGAGTCAATTGAAATAAACAAGCGTTATCTTGTGTTGTATAATATTTATCGATTAAAATTTACTGTAGGGTAATTTAAAGTGTATAATGGCTATCATATTTGACGTTTTCTTTGAGCTACAACGCAGAATTTATAGATTTAAAAATAAAAATTGTATACAAGTCCTAGTTTTTGTGCTAGAGACATTTAACTGCGGATTTACGTTCTGAGTCGATTTCTTTGCTCGTGGATTTATATATATATATATAATACAAAATTAATACGTATTAAAAAATATATATAAAAATAAACATGCCTAGAATTGTTTCCAAAACGTTTACGTAAAAGTAATAACTATTATTCTCGACTATAAGTTATCGTCAGCTGGTTACCACCCGATACGTTATGGTAATAACAAAAAAAGTAGATTAAAAACTGACCGTATCACGAATAACAAACAAATTTTAACGCGTATACGAAATGAATAAGTTGACTTGGATAAAAACGTATTAATAATGTACATTATCGATGTTACGCGTATATATTTCGCGGTTCGTTAATTAAATAGAAGAAAAAAAAATTGAATAATTTTTAAAACGTATTTTTCCTTATATGTATAACGAAACAACGAGAAATCACTAATTAAATAATGTTATCCGCGTTCGAAAACAATTTACACACTATTTGAATACCATACCGAACCCCGCGCATTTTTTTTTTTTTTTTAATCCGTCTCCGTTATAATTGTTGTATTCGTGATGGCGACATATAATAGGAAAAAATTAATTCGCGAAGAAATAATTTTTGTAATAAGACGCGCAGTATTCGCGACAGGCAGTGGAATAAAATTTTATAATACATTTTACAGCGATAAAAAGTAAAAAAAGCAAAAAAGCAAAAAAAACGAAATTTCACGGATGTTTTTTTAACCCGAAGATACCGTGCTGTTAAGGATTTATTATAATATATTTTTTAATATTTATATATATATATATATATATATATAGCCTTTAAGGAAATAAATCGTATACATTTTAAACGGTCCGGGAGAATTTTTTTTTTTTTTTTTATATAAAATATTATACGCGTTCGTATTTATTGAGCGCCGGGGTCAAAATCGTATATGTTAATAACTACAATATATTTATATAATTGCTGCAAAAATCAAAATGTGTTTCGTGATCTAACGAGTTCAAGCAACAAAAAAAAAAAAAGTATTATTTGTATACCGCACACACACACACACACACACACACTATAAACATGTGTCATGTTCGTATAAATTTAAACGATTGGGCGTCAACACGTCACGACGATGATCTATTCGTTACGGTCCGGTTGTCAGAAGTATACGCGTGTGTTTATAACACGGCAATGTTAAAAAAAAAAAAAATACTGCGCTTCCATAATATAATATTAAAGCGAACCGTATAGTAATAATTATAGGTATTTTTTTTTTTTTATATTTTTCAAAACTGCCCTATAAGGATTTTTACGCGAGAGGAAACTGTAAGCGAAGATGGCGTATGCAAAAACACACTCGAAATATTAATTTTATACCGACCAAAATTATGTCGAATTTCATACGTATCTGTGACGCTGCCAGTGGCGCAACCAGGAGATATTTTCGGGGGTTATAATTTATACAGTTATCAGTTATTATTAATAACTTAATAATTAATTAAATTATTTTAACTTTTTTCAGTAGCCATAATTACGACACGTATGCAACAAACTACATATTTTATTATTTAGTCCATGATTTCCACATTTTACGTAATAAAAAAAAAAAAGATTTGGGGGGGGGTTGTAACCCCCAAACACCACCCTGGTTGCGCCACTGGACGCTTCAATACGAGTTGACGAAAACGGTTGAACGAGTATGTATAGTAAGACGGATCTCGCGAGATTGGGAAAGAATAAACGATTTAAGGAGTTTTTTTTTTTTTTTTTGACAGATTTTTATTCAGAAAAATTAGACTATACACGTCATAAATATATGCATTTCAAATGTACAGCTAGATTACGAAACTATAACTGTTGAACGGCGCGTTTTTTAATGTATTCAATATTTCGCGAGTTAATAAAACAATTTTTTTTTTTTTACCGAGTAAATCTCGAGTAGAGCACAGTCTCCCGATACGATATATCGGTAGAGATCAGATTTTTTTTTTTGAAAATGTAAAAATCGCCGCCGGCATATTACCGATTACAAAAAAAGTGTAAAACGTTTAACCGATGTACTCGAATAAAAAAAAAAAAAATATGACGATCATCGCGTAAGGTGTTAGGCCATATAATGGTTCAATTAATCGCGTCCGATCGGAATAAAAATAAAAATAAAATGTAAATTAACCGACAGGTTTTTGAGTACGTAATTAAAAATCGGGCTACAGAGAGAGAGAGAGAGAGACGGAGTAAAAGTTTATTCGGAATATTAAATCGCGCGTTAATCTGTCGGTTTGGAATGCAAAAGAGAAAAAAAAGAGAGAAAAAAAACTCATTTAAAATGCGTGTTCTTATAGTAATAATAATTCGCTCCGTAAACTCTTTTATATTGAGTAAAACGAGAGCGCGTATAATGTATACGAAATACCGCGGACAATATTATTATAATTTTCTTATTATTATTTTTTCTGTGTGTGTGTTTAATCGAGACAGCGCGCTAACCTAACCTAACCTAACCCGCGGGTTATAATATATTTATTAAATATATATTATATATAATATATATTTTAAAAAACTATATTATTGTATATAATATAATATATAATATTTAACGTCTATAATACTTATATTATTGTTGTAAAAAACAACAATAATATAAAATGTCGGCGTTGTATTTTGGCTCGTTTCAGAAAAAAAAAAAATATTTCGCGCTCGTCCGCGTATATATTTATAGACGTGAAAAAAATATATATAACGAAAACGACTACCTACTCTACCGATGTCTGAAATTCAATTTCCTACATGTATAGTTCGGCAAACACCGAAATAACGTAGTTTAGGCGTATATACTTTTAAGCGCAGAAAAATACTTTTATTTTTTTGCACGGGTATATTATATAATATATAGACTTTATAATACGGTTTTATCGAAAAACTAAAAAAACAGTGCTGACGTATGGGGCGTAGTGTTATTACGACAATGTCAGCGTATGGAAATATCGCGCTATAAATTTTGTATTTTAAGTATTCGTTTTTTAAATGCGTGTAAATCAATTTCGATCTCTCCCTATAACGTCGCGTAACTGTAACGATTCTCGTGATAATATTTTTTCTAAAAAAAAAAAAAAAAATCTCAATACGGTAAAACTGTGTACACGCGCGTATTGGCGTACAGTGAATTTCTCGAGAGGTTTTCGTGGACAATTGTTGTTGTCGTTCTCGATAAAGTCGATTTCCTATAGTGACCAGTTCGTTTTATTTCCGAAAAATTACCCCTTTCACGCGTCCACACAATCGCGCGTTTTACGAGACGAAACTTTGCGACGCGTTCGAAAACACCGTACTCGATTTAATCCCAATCCCTTTTCCTATTATAATATGTACCACGGAACAACTTTTCGATCAGAAAAACAACGGTATTTTCGCACGTAGGTAGTAGGTGTATATATCAAGAGTGTATATATATATAGAGAGAGAAAATCGATTGTGTCCATTAACCGTTAACACGTCGGCCGAGCCACGGCGTTATAAATATATATATATATATATCTCCGCGTATTATAGAATGGCGATAAAGTCGTACTTATAAATAATAATTCATTTTAAAATATATTCCGAAAAAAAGGGGGGAGGACGAGAAATACGGTATGACATTACGGCACACGCGCTGCAATACGTTTCCAGACATTTCCTATACAAACATTCGTCATTGCAGCACGCCTATACGGAACAGCGAGTCAAACACATATATTTTGTACACGATCGTTGCAGAGACGTATAGCTGGTATACTTACGAATAATGTCGTTCGACAAAAAAAAATTTTTGTTTTTTATGAAAACTTTGTTTTTCCAATTGACCAATCGGTCATTTCAAAAACAACACAGGTCAAATAAGTTTTATATTATTTTAGTGAAACACAGTCAAAGACAGACAATTTAAAACCACAAATTATGAACGTCATAAACGTTAAAAATAAATGTGTAAAGAGGTAAAAGTACAAAAAAAAGTTAAATTTCTGCAATTATGAAGTTATTTGTGGTTTGTATAAAATTTCAATTTGATGACTTATGTTGTTTTTGAAATGACCGATTCAATATTATATAAATAAGCTTTTGATAAAAGAAAAAAAAAAAACAAAATACTCCAATATATTAACGACCTAATAATTTTAGCGATTCTAAACATTTTTATATTAATTCTGTACACCTATTAGAACTGGAGAATTTTTTTCCTCACCATAGAATCCGCCGGCTTTTCACTCGTATAATATAAAACATTATCTATAAAAAAAAAAAAATATTATTTTTTACTCGACTCGTAGTGCGAGTTATTATCACGTCGACGACGGTAATACTTTTATACGCACGTAAATAATTCAAGAAAGTCTCCTCTATATTGGGGGAAAAAAAAGAATTTAAGTACTTATATATGATATATATATTGATAATGTCGTAATATATATTATATATGTAGGCACTTAAGTTATTTATATAACGCTTATATATACTGTATGTTCGTATATTTTACGCGTACCTATATACGTGTATATAAGTCGTTTCAAAATTCGAACGCAGAGTGTTATATAATAATATATATATGATTTAATATGAATTTTGTATAAATATACGGGGACGTGTTATCGCGCGCGTATTATTGACAATATCGTTTCGAAATTAAGAATAATATACAGGTAAACACGCGCGTTGCATCGTAATTTTTCATTAAAATTTTTTAAATCAAACGGTATCGCGTATTATGCACGAGTGCTTTAAGGCTATAATGATGAAGAAGTAAAGCGAGTGAAACCTATAACCTAACCTGTTAATACGGTTATGAAAATCGTAGATTATTATTAGTAAAAAACATTGTAATGACATGCGCACATGCCTGTGTACAGCACTATTCAAAATTATTGTTTATTATATATTCGTATTCAGTACTACATAGAAATAAAATTGTTAAAACACTCGCACGCACCGTAATGTCTGGGAACCGTTTATAGAGAGTATACAATCAATATTTTTTTAACTTTTTTATATAGACTCAAAATCTCGTTTTATAAGTTAATCGAAAATAACAATACCTAAAGGATGTTCATATAATATTATCTTAAGCGAATACATAAAAATTCAGACGCGTTATATTCAATATTCGATATCATGAAATGATATTTTAATTAAAAAATTGATAACACCGTATTACTTCGATAGGTCGAAGTTAAATAATGTGCAGAAAAATAAGTAAATAAACGAATAATTAAAACGCGCTGTACCCAATGTCGTTCGTAGAACTTGAGCAAATAAGGCCAAAAACAAACACGAGACGAATTGCATCACGGCACAGGATGTCATCACGTCAAGAAGCACGCAATCGCGCGCGTTACGCTAAAGATCAGAGCCTAAAAAATGAAATTATATCAAAAGTCAATAGCGATTTCCGCTGGATAACACCGGAAAGACGTATATGACCTCAGAATGATCTTTTCAAAACCTTTAAACGCGTTGACTTCCTGTGCCGTGCAATTCGTCTAGTGTTTGTTTTTGGCCTTATTTGCTCAAGCTCTACGAACGACATTTAATAGTTTAAATATTCGTTTATTTATTTATTTGCCTACACGTTATTAAACTCCGACCTATCGAAGTAATGGAGTGTTATCAATTTTTCAATTAAAATTCATCACAATATAATGCGTTTGAATTTTTATATATATATATATATTTGTTTAAGGTATATCGTTTGTATCATTATTTTCGATTAAATTATAAAACGAGATTTTGAGTCTATAAAAAAGTTTAAAAAATATTGATTGTGTATGCTCTATAAATGATTCCCAGACATTATGGTGCGTGCTAGTGTTTTCACAATTTTATTTCTATGTAGTTTCGAATAAAAATATATAATAAACAATAATTTTGAATACTGTACACAGATACAGTAATATATAAAATATAAACATTGATGATATGCGTTCAGATTATTACACATTTGTTGCTGCAACAGCGTTTAACGGCAGAAAAGTTAAAATACGAAAAGGAATCGTTATAATATTCTGTAAACGATTAAAAAAAAAAAAAATCCGATAATCGTCGTTTAAAAATAAAACTATTATTATTCGCGCGTATTTTTACACCCGTGTGTATAACCTGAAAATCATTGTGATAATAATATATACTCCGATTAGCTATAGAATTTGTATGTTTTTGATATTGCAGTCAATATGTAATTTTCCGTTTATATAATATTGCAGTGTTCGTCATAATATAACGCGGTATCAAACGAATTTTTCGGTAATTAAAAATAAAATTTCGATTATACATTACATTTAGTCCAAGGTTCGAATTGAGGGGGTGCGCATGAAGACGGAGATCCTCTATCATTTTTTTAGTAGTTTACTTACTTCAACCGTTTTTTTTTTTTTTTTTTACTGTAACGGCGAGGAGTGAGAGGGCGTACGATGACTGTAAGACAAGGGACTCTTACCACGCAAAAGTGGTGATTTGGAGATGGGGGTAGTATATATTGAAATAAATTTCTTTGTAGAATTTTCTTTTTTTCTATTATAGCAGAGCTCTTCTTTTTTAATTTCATCAATTTGAGCACTGATATTTAACTGAGTGTCGAAAAGCTCACGTGGGGGTTGTGAACTGATATTTTGAATATTTGCCGCCGGTGCCGACTGTATTAAATTACACTAAATTACACACTATATTATGTGATATAGCGAAATACACGAGCGTATAAAATCGTATTTGTGTATTAAAAATTTTTTTTTTTTTAAAGGCGCCAAGTCTCTTTTTACAAATTTATATATTTGAAACGGCCGAAATGATCACAGCGAATCGTATACATAATAATGTGATTAATTTTATTAAAAAAGCGATAATATCGTGTCAGACGAGCTCGTGACCTAATAATGTCGTACGTCGCGGTATACGATTTGAGTATTTTAATCTCGTCGAGTTCATTTTCATCGGTAACACTTAAAAACTTCGGCGATTTAGTCTCGCATGTAATTTTTTTTTTTTGTGAAGGACACGCCCGAAATACTTTCGAGTACCTATTCGTTATGTTTTATTTTATATATATATATATATACAATATAAATAATCGTGTACTTTGTCTTCAAACTGTAATACGCGCGAGTTTAAGATCGATAAAACATTTCGGAGAACTGGCGCCCAATAGTAAAATATTATTATTATATCGATGTGTATTCGTTCATATACTGCAGCTGATGGTGTATAAAACCGAGTATAGTAAATTGTATTATAATTACGCCGTTTATGAGGCTTTTATATTTGCCGAAACGAATAATAAAAAACCGTACAACTCGTTGAACGCGTAAAATCGACTTTTAATCGAATTAATTTTTTACACCATTTATTTACCTATTATTAAATGGAAATAGTAATAAATCTATATATATATATATATATATATATATATACCTACAAGGCTACAACGATTTTATTTTGGTCTTTATTTTTTTTATTTTTTTTGTGGCTTTTTACATAACTTTTCTACGAATATATTAGGTGTGTGATTAACGTTATTATGAGCTACATTCAGAACAGACAAAATTCTCGTGTAAATATATTTTATCGCGATTTCTTTTACGTATGAGAACTAAGTTTATATATGTCAATGAATAATTGTACAATACGTATTACGTATAATGTGGAAACGTATATATACGCTGCAGTGGTTTAGACATATTGTTGGATATCGTCGAGGATTTGTTTTTGAATTTAGAAACAATTAAATGCTAATTTTTTCTTGTTTTTTAAATTTTAATACAAAGAGTATAGGGAGCTACATTATCGACGGTCTTTGGAAAAAAATTTGACGTACTCTAATTAAAGCATAGAAATTTCGACTCAACTATATGAACGATTTTAAATAATATTTCGAATAAAAACCATATGTTTTTAGTAAAAAAATTAAATAAAACACGTATTAAATATAAAACAAATAGTAATAAATTACTCGTCGAGTAATAGAACTTGGTCATTCTTTCATACACGTATTTATTAGAATTTAGAAAGGAGACGATTATAATAAAAATTCCAAACGTCTATTGGAGAATTCAGCGAGAATTCTTCGGATTATATTGCGTTTTTCCGCCAATATTGTGAATATAATTTTCAGTCTTCCAATAATAACCAATTTTATTTAATAAAAACGGATAATAATTAATAATTAATAATCAACTATATGAATACGCGTCTGAAGTGAAATTCTTCAAGTAAATCTTACAAATTTTCTATTTTCATGTTTTTATCATTTTCATAACGAACAATTAAATTTTTAAAGTTAAAGTATATAAACGACACATTATAATTTGTTTAGTATTTTAAAACGCGTCGAATGTAACTGGTGTAAGAGATGCGACATTTTTAAGGATTATAAAACCTACGGGAACAACATTTTGTTAATGATTAACACAAACGACGAACATTTTTACATTATTTTAACATATTTACGTACATATGTTATGTACGTATATTTAAATTAAATACGTATATAAACAATTTTGTAGAAAATCTGAAAACTCGTTATACGTAAAAAAAAAAGTTTGAAACAACTTAAAAACTTTTTTGTTCTCCCGTAAACCTTGAAATATGTCGTCACTTCTTCCGCGGAGTCATCGACACGTACGAATCGATAATATCGTAACACGCACAGCAGTTCTCCGCAAAATATAGAAGAAGAAAAAAAAAATGCTCAAATCCGAAATCGTGAGGAGGAAAAAAGCGTTTAAAATATTATCGGCTGTGTCCGAATGAGCGAGTAGAGACCATTTATTTCGGATTTTTTTTTTTTTATAATCTGTTTCCAAGTACGGTTTCAACTGCAGTAGTATTGCCGGCCCGAATTCCGGAAGCAACACATTGCGCACCGTCACCGAACGCGACACGTGCTTCCATCTGGCGGTAAAATGTTGCGTAACCCCCCGACGGCACAGCGCCATCTGTCGGCACAGTCTCGTTCTTAGGGGCCGCGTTCGCCGCTATTCATAATCAAGGGGGTGAAACGTAGGCAATTTGTAATCGTTTCGTGTTACGTCGACTACGCCGCCGGCAAATATCGAAAAACTCGATTATATTTCGCGCGAAACGTCATTATAACGTATTAAATTGTTCGATTTCGAAAAATTTTTTGAAAAGGCAACAAGACGCGATGGACTTGAATTTTCGATGAAATCCACAAAAAAAAAAAATGTAGCGAATCGCGGCGTGTTGTGAATGTCGCTTAAGTGAATTACTCGGATAAAGATTTTAGAGTGTATTATTATATCACTATAAATCCGAGAGCAACGATAAAATATCATTGGATTCGATAAAACGATTCTGAGCGGGACTTCGATGTAATATTTTGCGTAGGTATATAACAAAAACTAACCCGTTTTACGGATTAAACACCTCAAAACCTATAATTGCTATAAATAGTCCAAAATTAAAAGAACGTTTTTGAAAATGTTTTTTTTTCTTGATACAATGTAAATAGTTACATATTTGATGAATATTTTCGTTTTCTATGACCATTAATTTGGAAATCGCGAAGAAATAACGATAACAGTTTTCGGCGAAATCGTGTTTTTACCATTTGCGTGTAATTTTTTCCGGTAGTTTTTTCGTACGCTTGAAAAATGTATTGAGAAAATCGAAATATGACATCTTTAAATTGCCAACTAAATGCAATTTGCTACCGGAAAATAGTGCTACGCGTACCTACAGATCGGAGCACTCCTTCTGATAGTAGAATTTTTGTGTACAGACATTAAAAAAAAATAAACAAAAAACACATCATTGTCTATAACCAATACATTCCTCGCTCCGCTCAGAAACTACAAGTGCGTTGAAAAGGACTTGCGAAAAACGTTCGTATTCGATAACGTATTGCGTAGCGTTTGGAAATAGAATTTTCAAAAAAAAAATTTATCGAACTCGCGAATCACTATACGTCGGCGTGAAAAGGCTCGTATTTTGTTGCTGTAAAAGCGGAGAAAAAGTATTTAAAAAAAAAAATTTAAAAAATAACCGAAGAAACGTTTCTTTTTTTCCTGCGAATACTGCAAACGATGAAACTCGTTTGTCTGCGACACTCGCGATGACAACAAACGATGATAATAATTTTAAAATCCTCCGTATATTATTATTATATCATAATATGCCGTCGTATTCTTAAATACACAACGCCTGGTGTGTTTATGTCGGTACACGTGTACCGCTGTTACGTGTTTTATTATACTTTGG
This sequence comes from Slavum lentiscoides, assembly GCA_032441835.1. Taxonomy (NCBI): domain Eukaryota; kingdom Metazoa; phylum Arthropoda; class Insecta; order Hemiptera; family Aphididae; genus Slavum; species Slavum lentiscoides. The sequence goes on from CM063717.1 coordinate 13,056,859, forward strand.
CGCCGTTTACTATCTGTTGTTCGATTATACTGCTGACGAGACGATAAGAGACGTGTATTGACCGACTCCGTTTTCAACACTGCGATCACACACTAAGTGTCCATTTAAAAAAAAAAAAACGTTTTTCGAAGCGTGAAAATTCCAGTGTTTTTTTCGAAAATGTCCTTAAATAAAGCCGTTCTCGGCGTATTGAACGTTTAAACACTCCTCTGCAATAACGGCCGAGGTTAGGTCAAGCCTAAGAGCCCAGTTTGAAATCGATTTGGCGATCACCTCCGAGTAATGGACAGTTGGTTTTGGTCGCACCGGCGGTGCGGGACACAATAATAACCCCGTAGAGTCCCGTGTGTTTTTTTTTTAGTTTAGTACTTTTAAATAATTTACCTCATATTATATTATTGTTTTCAACGGTCTCTGGTTGATTTACAAACAATACAATTGTTGGAGAATATACTACAAATAATCGTACAAACAGAAATGTCCAATGTTAATTTCCCAGTCATTGTATGACGTAAAGGTGAAATTTCATCGTTATCAATTACAAAGTTTTTTTTTTGAATCCTAATGATCATCGTCATCATTGATACGTTAGATAGTACTTTTATGACATTTTATAATAGTATTAAAAAAATTATCTTATTTTTTTTATCTAGATAAATGTTATAATTAATAATTCATCTTTATCTAGATAATTACATACGTATTTATTTTTTATCTTAATATAGATAATTTTATTGTCCAACGTCTTTCATCTTTATCTGGACAAATTAATATTTATCTTTACACAACGCTGCACAGTGGCGCACACTGAACTGCACATTGATGCGGGTCTAACAATATTTTGCACACCTTGCCACCACCTAACAGACGACCAGTAGACACCCAATGACGACCTTGCATGCACCAGGGCCGGATTAAGCACGGAGCCTAGGAGCCAGGGCTCCAGGCCCTGAAACATTGAAGGCCCCGAAGGGGCCTTTTATCTCAGACCAAGTTCAAAATATTTAAGTTTAGATTTTATTTTGGCATTTTCGTATTATTATTTGTATTACGCGGTGTACTAGCATTCGCCACACAAATCATTCTGTTTATACATAATATACGTAATGATATATGAAATTGAAAATTGACTAATATGAAAGATTTTTAAAGATATTTCTGCATACAATCAATTAATTTAACGCTTATTTTCATGTTTTTAAGTGCTACAAGTCCCGAACCCTAATTATAAGTATTGTAAGGACTAAGGGCCCTTTGGACTACTAGGCTCCAGGCCCGGTAAACTCTTAATCCGGTCCTGGCATGCACTATAGTATTAATTACGATTAAAAATGTATTATTTAAATTTTTAGCTCCATAACACCAGCATCACCCCACCCACCCTTTTGAATAGGGGGGGGGGGTCGATCGACCCCATTGACCCTTAACGTGTGCGCTACTGACGCTGCAGGTAATATGTTATTATTTTTATGTAGCTGGCTTACTACTATTTATAAAATATGATCGAGCTTTAAAAAGTGTTCAGAATACTGTATACAGAATACTTCTAATTTTAGAAAAAAAAAAAAAGTAATTAAAAGTATTCTGAGCTACGTGTGCTCATAAGAGCAACTAGGGGCTGGTGGGATTAGCCCCAAATTTACTAATAGCCCCTTCAAAATAAATAATTTCGATTATTTATTAATCAAAATTTAATTTAATTTTGAATTTAACAAAAAATAATTTTAATTTCGAGATACACGGGCTGTACCCCCACCCCCTAGGATACTGTGCTAGTTGCGCCACTGCACGACGTGCTATAGGTATATTTTCACCGCCCGATTTTCACTGACGATATAATAATGAAATAAATTACGATATATTCGCCGTTTTCTATAATCGCGTAATTTCGATCGCGTAATTATATAATAATTAATATTACATAATAATATTATTATACGAGTATATATTCTCCGAACGGGTATTTAAATGGATTTTCGTTTTAAAAGCCAGCAGCTGCGACCGTGCGCACATAGTGTTTCCGCGAGACTTGTCGCGCGTGATCGGCGCGTGTCGCGCGTTACCACCGTGGCGGGCCGGTTCGTCCGTTTTGTCCACCAGATACCGATAGCGGCGTCGACACCGCGATACAATAATAATAAAATACTAATGTGTACGTTTTTTTTTTTTTTATTTGTACGTGTGTGTGTGTGTGTATAAGAAAAGCCACTGCACAAGAGGAATTAATACGTTTTATCGGACTCCGTGTGTGTGTGTTTGGTCAAGTGCGTCGGAAAACGGTTTTTTTTTTGTCGTTCTACTTTTATTGTATACCGACCCGTCCGCGTGCAGGCCGCCGTTATCTGTCACACGCACTCGATATAATAGGTACCGCGGTGGACTCGACAAAACCGAGGGAAAAAAAAAATAGAAACTACTCGAGCTGTGCCGTCGGTATTGTTGACACGCCGCCGGCCGCCAACGTACAACACGATAGTGTCACCGCCTAATAATTTTATTAAAATATTTGCGCCGTAAATTTTACCTTTTTTTTTTTTTCTGTCTTCTTGAAAACAACGCGCGGTCGAGTGGATCGGTTTCCGGAATGACGTGTTACGCGCGACAACGCGACGACGGTTGCGCAACGCCGCGCGGCTGTTGTAAAAATTCAAATTTCCGATATCGATTATCGTTGGAAACGTCAATATAATTGCCCTACCCCACCGCCCCCCTAAACGACGTTGTCGCGGTTTTTTTCTTTTTTTTACACAACGGCTCTGACGGTCGTGCGGTACGTGCAATATCGGTTTGCAGTCTTGTAAAAGATATTTTTTAAAAGTATTCTTTTTAACGTATTTAAATACTTAAGGGGATTGAAAGCGGGTATTTTCTCTCTTTGTCTTACACACATGAAACGTAGCAAAATAGACGTTTCGTACTTCCAACGTACCGATCGTTTCATAAATCCTTAAAAAAGTAACCCGAACAAATTTAACAAAAAAAATTGTTAATAATTCATTTTTGAAGGTCTTAAAAAAAGAAATAAAAAAGTGGGAAAGTCGTTTTGTAGTAAAATTCACGAGGAATTCAAATCTATTTTCAAATTTCTTATCGCACCAATAGATCGATCGGTACGTTGGAAGTACGAAACGTCTATTTTGCTATGTTTCATGTGTGTAAGACAAAGAGAGAAACTACCCGCTATCAATCCCCTTAATAAGAAAAGTATTCGAATATAAATACAGATACTTAGTAAAAGTATTTACAAATACTTTCAAATACTTGTAATTAAATCGTTTTTAGCATTCGTTTTACCAATATGGTTAGACTCTTATTAGAACTAATGGAGTTCGGACCTGTCGCGACCGGGGATAACACATATATATCGGTCTAATCGGGTTTATCTACATCGACTCGAACGGAAAAACCGTCAGTGAACGACGATATCCACGACCAAAACGGTTCGCCAACTCATCATAAATAATTATTACGAAAAATGACGAAAATGTTGTTTCATATTATTAGTTCATGTCACTAAAAAAAGATTTAAAAAACGTATTTGATTTTAAATACAGATACTCTAAAAATGTATTTAGAATACTACTTACAAATAATCTTATTAAAAGTATTTGAAATACGTATTTGAGTACCATAAAAGTATTTTTCAACTTTTACTCAAATACTTTACAAGACTGTCGTTTTGGCCGCTGTATACGCGGCGGCGAAAGATTGCAAATTTTCAAAAAAAAAAAATTTAAAAAAAAAAATAGACACTTTAGAATTAATGTTCGTTTGGCGAAAACTCGTCGTGATAATTTGCGCCGTTTGTAATTTTACAAGCGTACAAATTATGGCGAACGACATTACCCGTACGAAAATAATCTGTAGAAATTCTCCACCGTTCCCCCTCGCCAGAAACACGGGTGTCGATTCGGTTGCCTACACTTCGGTTCAATACTATCGAATACCGCGTGCACAACATTGGCGTAGCCAGGCCGAGGCTGATTATTAATTAATTAATTAATGTGTTTACAGTGCTTGAATTGGGGACGCGGGGACGGAGTCCCCTTTCTTTTTTCAAAATATTATAGCGTACCCCTTCTAATTTTTCATACCGGGACGCAGAGAACGGGATGGTCAAGACTCTAAAATTTTATTGAACTAATGAAAATTAAAAATTTTATTTATAGGGAGTGGTCGGTAGTTGTCACAATATACAAACAATATATTTCTTGAAATGACAATCGTCGATTGGAAATTTTTCTTGGTATCATTTTGTTATTATGAACACAAAATATGACAAATTATTAATAAAATTCAATATAACAAACAATAATTGATCTTAAAAATAAAGAGAATAATAAATATAATGTTTACATAAATTCCATACAAAGTTACTGGATAATATAATTATTAATTATTATAAAACGATAAATACACCAAAATGAAAATAAAAACCTGATCCTCGAATGGATGAAACTCAATGAGATTTTCATTGAGTTTCATCCACAAAATACAAGGATAACTCGAACGATAAAGTTTTCTTGCGCAAAACACAAATAATAGTTTTGTAAAAATAATGACGAAATATTATAATTTTGCCAATGACACAACAACAAATTTAAATATCAATACCAATAATAATAATCATAGTATTTGCTTAATTAAACAAGTAAATAAAAGTAATCGTAAATTAATAAAACAAAAAAAAGTACTAATAATAATAAATGCACTTTACTATGTGGCGCGAATGTTTACAGTTAAAAAAAACATGACGCTTATTTATTATTGTATAATGAAAAATATAGTGGGGGGTGTGGGGGGCGAAGCCCCCCACGAATTTATAAGACATTACAATCTGCTGGAACGCACATTATTTTTGTACTTTTGCATCCCCCTTCTAATTTTTTTCCAATTCAAGCACTGTGTGTTTATAATCAATGTGTGTAGACGGCAGGGGCGCTATTTGGGGTATCGCAGGGTATACACATTGTAGGCCCTATTTCCCCCGTGCCTTAATCGGCCTGCTATAATATTATATTCTGCACCGGTACAGCCGATTTCAAAATACGTTATAACATTATCATTTGTCAACAGCCTATCGTGTCATAATGTAGGTAATATCAATCAGACATCTGGTGTATTGACAGTTATTTCATGTATTTCAAACGTGTTTTCATGGTATAGACGAATAAAATACGATTACAAACTTACATTTTTTATACTGATGAAAATAATAGCTTTTAATTTATATTCGTACACTCATAAAATCAAAATTAGTACCCAAATTAATTATAAAGCGATAGAATACAATAATTATTGTATTATATTTAACACACAATGTTAATATGTGAATAATTCACTTCCTTTCGAATCCAAACCGGTATACTACAATTTTATAGATGGTTTTTTTTTTCATTCGGTTATTTTATGGAAAATCGAGCTTTTTCCCAATAATTGCACCGTGTAATATTCTTCGTGTCCTCGTGATAATATGCTATTTGGATGCTATCTTGTGGGCCGAATATATATATATATATATTATATCATTATGGCCTGGTGGAGAAATAATTTGGCCTGCTTAAAAATTTGCCAGCCCTATTTTAGAAGTGAAACGACGTCTCTGATATAGGCGGTACTTACTAAAAAAACCGTTTGTTTATTCATTTCAGCCCCACTAACCAATCCTGGCTACGCCGTTGGTACTGCACGATATTATTTTTAGTCGGAGAATTTTTGAAAACGTCCGTCTCTGTATTAGCGCATTGATAAATCGTACACCAGTATTTTATTATTATTATTATTATTATTATTATTATTATTATTATTATTATAACAGTATATGCTGCTAATCCCGTCTAAGACGGTTTATTTGCCCTTTATTTATACCCTTAAATAACAAAACGCATTTGGAAAATTCGTTTCGTTTCGTTTTTTTATTTATAAAACGTCAAATCAAAATATAAATTTTTTTCTTCGATAGTTAAAAATATTTTTTTTTTTATATACCACAAAGGTAATAAAAGTGTAAAAACGAGTGCGCCAATTCGGGAGAATTAAAATAGAAATAAATTTTCTTTAACTCGTCCATTCATTCCCCTCGCGTTATCGCTTACAAAAATACTGCAGTGCTCCGATTGATTCAGCATCCGTGAGTATATTGCGATTAGACGCATAATATTTGTACACAATTTGTTTAAAAGAGTGATCGCGTAGTATAGCTCAGTGATGACAAACGAAGTTCTCGGACCCTCGTGTTGCGCATCATTTTTTTGTTTTAAACTGTTTTACTCGCACAATATTAATGACTAGGATTATTGCTGTATTTTATATTTAAGACCCGTGATTTACCCGAGGCGGTTATTTAAAAAAAATTAAAGAAGCAAACTAATGACCCGCCCCGCCAATTTTAGACAATTTTTTTTTTTTAACAGAAATAGTGCTTTAATTTTTACACGTTTGTACCCTGTACTTTCCGGTAGCAAACGTTCCAAAGAGTCCTACATTGAGGGTCCAAAACAACAGTTTTGTCAAAACTTCATGCCGAGGACCCGCCCAACTAAGAAAATGCTTAACTGAACGACTGCTTCTTAAAAACATGGTCCGCCACTTTCGTGAACTACATACAGGTAGTAAAAACGGGAGAAAAAAAGCTAATGGATTTTTGCAAACGTTAAGGTAAAAATCTCGTGATTCGAGTGTATAATATATAGTTGGTACCTACTCCGATGTCCTGCAGAGACCGAGCCCTGCAGCAGAATGCGCGCACCGGAAGATCGGTTTATAATATATAAACTGGTGCGGAACTGAAACTACACCGCCACCGCCGCATCGCGCGTTCTTCGACACGCACACGTGATTTATTCGATAATCCCCGACTCCCGGATATGACGAACCGTGCAGCGCAAAATGGATGTTGCCCGCCAGCCGAGTCGCTGTTCCGTTTTATAGAAAATACCCGTTTTACCGGCACAGCGCGCTGTGTAATTCAATAAAACAAAAACAATTATCGACCGGGTCCGCGCGATTCGCATTTCATTTCATTTACATACACGTAACAGCGAGCGTAAAAAGCGCAGAGTACGGTCGAAGGAAATCGACTGTGTCGACTTCCGACGCGCGAAATTCGATTTCACAAACTACCGTTGGGCCGACCGTCATATATTATATGTAAATATATTTTATTTATTTATACTATTACTGTAACGTCGTCGCAGTGGCGGTTGTACGTAATGTTCAAGGGAGTCGGGAAGAGGCGAAAATGGAGCCAACTCCTTGTGCCAATGAAATATCCACGTTGACGAGTAAAAACCAACAAGAAAGATCTATTTAACGTACCGAGATGTAGAAAAACGAAGAACAACGTGCGTGGAATGTAAACGAAATAACAATAAAACGGGAAAAGAAAGTAATCACCAGATAGCGCTACGACACAACATAGAGGGCGTGGCAGAAAGGCGCATATAAATAGCGGTCAGTGTCGACACACACACACACACACACCGCATTCAGACGCTTTTCTGCCACGCCCTCTATGTTGTGTCGTAGCGCTATCTGGTGACTACTTTCTTTCCTGTTTTATTATACGGTCGGCTGACGCGTCATGTCGGTATACGCGGGTGTTTAGTGTGACGCTGACCGAGCGACCGATCGTGCGCGCGTATTCAATATTTATTTTTATAATTTTTATTATTAATAATAATAATATTATTTTAATGAAATGAAATGAACGTAATGATTTATCTTCCTTCGTTGTACACTCGTTTACATGTTATTACTATTTATTTAACTTTTACTCGTTTACTCACATTTATACGTTTACTCGTTTACACTGTAAACCAGTGGTGCGCAACCTTTTTGATCCACGACCCCAAAATTATTTTTTTTAATTTATGAAACTATAAAATAATAAACATAGGTCATAGTATATAAGTTTTTCATTTGGTGTAAAATTATTGGCGACCTCCTAATAAAATTTCGCGACCCCCAGGTTGCGCACCACTGCTGTAAACGACCGACCGAGTTTGTCGTCAGTTTAACACTAAACGCTCGTTCACGACCGATGATCAGCGCGCACTGTCATCGTGTATCGTCGGTCGAGTACTAATTCCAGCCTTGTACGTGATGTTCAAAAGGGGGTAGAAAATGGAGCATAACCATAACATATAATTGGACCAACTTGCATGACACAAGTCTGTGCTCTTAGGTTAGAGATTTACTAAATTTAAAAATATCAAATCCCGGGGGGTGATCCGCCTATCGCCTTCCCTCATTACCGCCACTGATCAGAGCTTATTAAGCTTATCGAATAATATTGATAAAAAACAACGTATGTACGATTTTAAGATTTATCAGTAAGCTTTTATCAAGCGTATTTTATTATAAAAATTTTCCGTTTATTTACTAGTTCGAATAGACTGATACATGCAAGGTTTTTATTATATTATATTTAGAGATTGGTGCAATTTAATTTACATGGGATAGTCCCCGTTAAAATATTTTAATTCGATCTACTTTTCTTCTAACACCGCCTATAACGAATAAATTCATACGACGTCACTTACACCCATCACGAGAAATTTCGGCAATTCGTTTTTTTCATAGTCGTTTTACGTATCGAATAAACTAATTACTAATTTTTACGTAAAAATGATAAGAAATGCGTTATAAATTAGTATTTTGTTCTTCTGAAAAGCTATGAAATCCGAGATAGGTGTTGTTGCTTTTCAAACGAACATCTAATATATTATATGAATTCAGCATATCGTTTACATATTGTCGCGTCTTCGAAATCGACACATTTTTATATATCTGCAATGGATTACGTTGCGGATTTTTTGAGGAAGGTGGTTCGTATGATATAATATAATTTATAAACAATACGAGATAGTTTTGAGAAAGATATTTGAAAAGGATAGGTAATTTGATAAAATCATATTAATCCGTTATATTATACACATATATAATAGTAATTTGAAGTAATGTAAATTATAATGGTATACACATATCGAGATCAGAATAATATTTTGAAACAAGATATCGCGTTATTGTTGTTATACATGCGAATCGAAAGAGATACACGTGACCGAGTAATTGCGCCGGTGACAACGTTGAACTGTAAATATAAATTCTTATATAAGTTGAATTTTCTTAGAAAAAATTTAATTGAAAACGTTTTTTAAATTTATTTAACGTGTCTGAAATCCATGTACGTATAACCACTAAGTACCAAAAAATATGTAACCACGGAATCTTAATCTCTAATTGTATTTTTTTTTTTTTGCAACTTTTTGGAATTTAAAATTACGTGCTACGCCCCTCGAAATCATCAGATTCTCTTGACCTATAATCTGTAATCTAACCTCCAGTAATATTTTAAAAACTAACTAAATTTGTAAACTCTTATACCAAAATAAGAATTGGCAAATTTAACAGCGGAGTTACAAATTCTAAAAAGTCGGACACAAATAGTTACGAATTGAGATACTTGGGTTAAGAATATTGTTGGTTATATATGGGTTAAGGTCTAAATTCATACACGCCGTAATGTATACGAATACAATATATTCGTATCTATTGAAAACCAGAGGAAAACTGTTGCGATCATTGACTGTGTGTATTCACGTTGTATCGTTTTCAATTTTCGTTCCGTACTCGTAATATTATGTATATTCGATTTTTTTCTACCACAAAACGCGTTCGTGACAGTGTACATCGAAATTGGAAAAGATTTGCATGGTCCAACGTTGAAACGCTGGAGTTTTTGTACAGTTTTAGATATGAAAGCTAGAGAAGATTCCAACACTCTGAATGCACCGAATCCAATGACGAAAAACGATTTGAACTCAATAGCCTCTTTTTCCAGAGTATGGTGGATATCGATTTTCGATGCTTCTTAATTAAAACTACCTTATGTTTTACATTTTTGAATATTTGATCCAGTCAGTAAAATATTGGATGATGTTAGTATAATAGGTAATAATTATATTCCGAAATTCGCCTATCCCTTACTCCTCAAAAAAAAAAAAGTGGCAGTTTTCGACCCTTTCAACAATTTTATAATATATGAATACGTCATTCGCAGGGTAGTGCAGTGCGCCGGTTTACTTACCGTGCGAAGACGACTGCATGGACGAGGAGGGAGGACGCTGTCTCAAAGGCGTTGGCTGCGTCTAATGATCGAGTGGTGGACCCTTTTGCTTGAATATAATATATAATTATAACGCGGGGTTTGAGTAAGTCAATCTCGAAAGCACAAATACTAATGGTATACGCTTTTGATTTGTTGTGTCTCGTAGCGGCGCTCCTTTTAAAGGGGACGTCTGCGCGTTTTACCGTATTATAATATATACGCGTACGAAATCGCGAGCTCTGCTGCAGAAGGGACAGCGAGTGGGTTTCAGATTGTTAGACACAATCCCTTTGGCAAACGTCGCGTTAGCGGAGAGTCTTTGCCCGCGGTACGGACGTGTCAAATGTCATCTCGTCTGACCGCACGGAAAACAATAATAGAGGTCAGTATGGCACTCGGAGAAACGCGTTTCGTACACTCACTTAGGTGTAAATAAGTTATCTTGGATAATGATTTTCGAAATTTCTTTTCCTTATGTTTGGGTACATAGACGAGATGTTGGTAGGTACTAACTTTCTAGCCAGTCATTTATCTACGCATCGCGTGACAACTAATCTAATTTTGATTGCATATCCGTAATGCGTGATAGTGGATTATGGTGAATACGCAATAGAATTATGCGTTAGAATTGTAGCTTCTTCAGGCAGCGCTTGTGAATTAAAGAAAAAATTAGTAGAGAGACGTGAAGTACAATGGAAATTTGCGTTCCAAAACATTGAAATATCATGTAAACTCGTGCGGAAGGCTTTGCCCATCATATAGGATATTGTATTTATTTACAATATCCATAAAATATCAATAATAATAAAACACACTATTACTTATGATAAATTGTACCAAGTTTTTATATAGTCATTATTTCAAAATTATTTAAACTATATAACTGTAACGATTTTCACGTTTTAAAGCGATAAGTTGACGCAGAAAATCCGAACTAATATCGTTTTTATATTTTAGTACAATAAAATGATTGCATTAGTGCATTACGAATTGTTATCGTTGCGTTTTAGAAGAGTATTTGTATTAAAAAATCCGAACTTATCATCTGCAATATCATGAGTTCCTTCAAATCGTATAAATAATAATATCCAACTGTCGGTATAAAAAAAAAGTGTTCGCTTTGAAGTTTTCTTATTTAATAATATATATTTTTTTTTCGTAATATTATTTTCGAAAATATTTTTATAAATATTAAGTGTTATCTGGATTCTAGTTCGTAGTTGTAAAATAGTAAATATTTTTTTAAATATAAATTTCGGTCGTTGATTTTGGGGTTCCGGTGGAATGATCTTCCTCCACTCTCACTAAATACACCACTGTTGTTCTTTTCTGTAGAAAGTGGATTTCTAATTGTATTTATTGTCTATTCAATGTAATCCGTTATTGATTGATTTAAAAAAAAAAAACAATACAAACACGTTTCTTATATAATATAGAACCTAAAATAAACGTTATAACTGAGCTTATATATTCGTCTAGAACGCACGAATATTTCAATATTTTATCTTACACGCGACTTTTGAAACTTCTGCCGTCTGTACGTACGTATATTAGTTCGGGTAAATTTCCGAAATGTTACGCACCTTTAACGAAACTAATACAATTATTTAATACGCCTTACTATTCCTGTGTGTCTATATATATATATATATATATATATAATATGTACAAGAAAGGTATAATAACGTCCGACGTTTATTACGACCACAAATCCTAATAGTAGTCGTTGCATACGTAAATCGTTTCGTTACGCGGACGAATTAATTATAATGAAGACGGTTTTGCATAATCAGTGCTAATTCACTGTATACAAACCGCGATTATTTGCCAAGATACCGTCGCGTCGTTGTGCATTTGTGAGCGATAAAGTGTAATTATTAAAATTTGTCGAAGGAGTGTTATTATTTTAATTTTTTAAATTTTCCACTTTTGTTATATACGTTTTCCGTTTTTATGTTACCTATACATTCGATAATTAAATCTTGTAAGTCGAACCGAGGACGGACGAGTTGATGCGATGATTATATCGGGGAGGAATAAATTTCGAACAAAATTTAATAGGTACGCGTCATCTCTGATTAGGTACGAAATTCGTCTAATTAATATACTCTTAGTATACAAGGCGTACGGTAAGCGCACGGTTTTGAATGGAATTTCACTCTACAAGGTTCTAAAATCTTAAAAGTCACTTTCGGTCTTTAATTGATCGACGAGTCTTTCGAAAATTCGTTACGATTTATGATCTACTCCACTAACGAATCTAACGAATTATTAAGTTCAGTGAAGCTGGTCGATTTAGGTTAGGAACCTAACTCGACCAGCTTCACTATAGGTATGTTAGGAACACACCTATATTAACGTACACTCATTTTTACGTATTAGAAAATTAGAATATGTTGCGTGAAAACATGCAATGGAGTGATAATATATTAAAAAATATAACGACCACAGCAACAGTCTGGCGATACAGAAATTATCGTATATATACTTACGGTATGTCCCACGTACATGTAACAAATAAAATCACTATTGTTCTAATCAATATTTTTATTTTTAAACGATAAATACAACCCAGCGTTGCAATTATTGTACATTTTAGATTTTTTTTTACACTATATATATAAAAAAAAAATCATTTAAATTAATTTTTTTTACATAATCTGAAGTAGTCATTAGAAAAAATAAAGTGTTAAGAAATTTTTTATAAGACGTTTGTCGTCGATTTCTAACAAAATTCTTTAGAATTGCTGTAAACCGAATAACGCCAATTTATTCGACAAATATTTAAATTTAAACGAACTTTAAAAATTAGAGAAAAAAAATTTTGAAAAATTTCGTTTTTTCTCACAAATTCCTTGGGTTAAATATTAAATACAAAAAAAAAAGAATTATCGCATTAATATTGTTGGACACTCTGTATATGTATATACGAGTACGGAATATTACACGCCCTTCAACACTACATTCCATACGCGTAACGTGCAACCCACAAAAAAAATTTATTTAAATAATAAAAATACCATGAAATTCTATGAGTATTAGTGTTGTTACAGATACTCAAAGAAAACTAAATATTTATTGCACACTTATAAATAGTATTTATCTTTTGATGACGAACGCTCAGTGCCCAGTGGCCTGGCCTGCTGTAATAAGGTGTGGCCCGATAATATCATATAATACGTTAATTTATGTCGTAAGTAGTTGGTTTCAATTTTTTTTTTTTTACGAGCAAATATTTATTACGGAAAACCGATATCAGTTTCGATCGCCGTTTCAGAATTTAAATCGATTTATAACAAATTATTTTATACAGATCATAATAAATCGGTGATGTTTAGTCGAAACGGTCGAAACGTTTATACAAAATACTCGTGTACTCGATTACGTGATGCGAAATCGTTCGTTATAACAACAACACCGGAACAGTGTATTGCGGGTGATATCGTTTTATCCCTTGTAGATTTTTATATTCGTTTAATGCGGTACACAGTACAAAAATCAACGTTTTTACGGGGATATAGGCGCGTGTAAATAACGCGGATCAACTCGTTTTCCATTCGAATATGTCGTATTTTTTATACACACGTTTTCAACAATAATTGTGTACTATATAATAAGTATACGCCGACACGTACTATTATATCTCTAAAATGTTTTATGAAATGCTCGGAAGTAGGTTTTCGACGGGATTAACGGTACCTGTACGCGTTTCGGCGTTTGAATCGCGATGGCCGTGGAAATAAAGTGCGAATAATAAGGAGAATAACCACTCAGAAGAATTATGAAATTTCAGCGAATCGTGGAAATATAAAAGAAAAAAATCCTCAGAACTCACAAAAGAACGCGATGTAGATAATATATTTATGGTACTACGCGTATATCGATCGGTAATAAACGATGAAAATGTGTGGCGGAGGGTCAGATCCCGTACAAGTGGTGGAACGAAATTTCTTTAGGAAACCTCTTCGGAAACAATTTTAAGTACTATTGCAGACAATAAGGATTGAAGGATAAAATTTCGAACGTCCTGAAAATACTCGTTTTCCAGCTATTCCGGCCTCGATTTCAATCGTTATAAATGTCTCCTTTTATATATGTATAAATGTCATTTTATATTTTAATTCCTCGCGAGAAATTATTGTTCAACGTATATAGTTATAGGCGCATAGTTTACCAAAGACTGCAACGACTGATCGAGTAACTGGAAGAAAATATTATTGTCGCATATTGTAACGTATCGTATAGTTTTTTCGATTTTGGATATTATACAAAGAAGTACACCGGTTTTTTTTATTGATTCCATTTGATTATTAAGTTTTTATTTTACAATATAATACCCTCAATAGCATACGCAAGGTTTTACTTCGAACAGGGTTTTTTTATTCGGGAATAATACCAAGCTCTTGGGGGTTTCGTTTGTATTTTCTGTAAAAAAAAAAAAAAATGTTATTGTAACGAGCAACAACTTTTGTATTAAAAAGCCGATATAACCAGAAGTAAAAAAAAAAAATCCAAACCGGTCGTCAGCCTAGAAATAAACGCCTAAATATGTACGCGCGTATAAATATATTTACTAAAAATGTGACCTGAAAACATACGGTAAATATTATTATTATTACAATTATTGATTTTCATAAAATGTATTATCATTAAATCACTTCGTGACGTATTTAAATATTAAATGAATACAAAATAAATAAAAACGTAAAATCGGCAAGCGCGTTGAACAGCTACACACTTTTCTTCGATCGTAAAAAAAAAAAAATGTTCGATATTATTAAAAATTGAAAACAAATTCATTTCAATTTGTAATTCTTGCTTTGCACAATTAAAGACATGGACTGGTGTTTTTCAAAATAAAAACTAGTTGTTAGTCTGTTGACAAATGTATTTTTACGGTGAAAGCGGACGTTATTGCATTATCTTATCGAGATTTTTTGAGCAATTAATAATTTTTTTCTTCTTTCGTTCAAAAATATCCGTTTAACGTTTCAATTCGGAAAACGTTCGATGAATAAAAAAAAAACGCAAAACGCGGAAAACGAAACTGTACAGAGTGATATACGTAACCCAACCTAACCTGACCGCTGTTTTCCTCACTTGACCGATAAACGTGTCTGTCCGGACGTGAAAACGGCCGGAAAATCAGTTTTCGCAATTTTTGAATTGCCCCGAAACCATCAGATTTCATCTGATCTGACCTTATGTCGAGTACCGATTTTGAAATTTTCCCAGGTACGTCTGATCATCGGGCCAAATAAGCTTGTGAACAACAAAAAAATTTCTAAAAAAAATTCGTTTTCGGTAAAAAAATATTCTGCGAATACTAAACGCGTGTCGCGGAGATTTGTGCGGTCGGTCCAGGACGCTGCAGCACCGTCGTGACCGACCGGTTAACCATCGTCGTAGTCGTGCTCGCGTCTACTGGCCCGCCGAGGGCACGACGAATTCGGCCACCGTCAAACGTGACCGCGGCCAGCCGCCGGATCATTGTTTCGGGACTTAACGCCTTTCCCGCCCGCCCACCGTCACGTACGCAAACGTGCTCCGCGCTCGTAACCGTCCTTCCGGGTCACCCGCGACGGGCGGCGGTGCGGCAAACGGCCCGGGAATGGCCGCCGTACGCGGTACGACACGCTCTAATTAGGGCGCGCGTATACGTCACATTACGACGGGGACGAGTTTAAACGGTCCGGCCGCCTATGCGCGTTTTCTGCAGAACGTGACGATTACGGTTTAATGCGCCGGCCCTCCGTAATCGGACCGATCGTTTATGCGCAATAATTAATACAAAGAGGGACGGTTAATACAGTCCCTTTATATAAATAAATACTCGTCCCGTTCGCCGTCCGCTCCTTTTCACGCCCGTCTCGGATCCTCGACGTATTATTATACTGCGCCGAGTGTAATTTATTTACCCGTTTCCAAAAAAAACCCCCGTTATTATTTGTGAGCATTTGTCACGTTCAAAAAAATATGTATAATTCAGTTTTTGAAGAAAACGCTCGACACGATCGTGTGGTTTTTTGTCATAAACGTGTGACAAAATTTTGTTTTAAACGATTGATTACAAAAAAAAAACATTTTGAAACGCGTTTACGCCGGCCGAAGGACAGCAATTAACGTTCCGGGCCCAAACGTTTGCCGAGTGCGTACCGCGCCTTAATACCGTATTCTTATATATGAAAAACGAACCTCGCCGATGTTTTTTTTTTTGGATTTCTCGTTTTTTTTTCGACAAACGTTTTACGTGTATTATTTTAGTTTGACGTTACATAGCGCGGGAAAGAAAAGTAGTAAAAGGAATTTTATGATGTGCTTCGAACTACGAAAATGTTGAAAGTCAAAGAGAAAATCCTTTTTTTTTTTACCCCTTTATATCGGTACGAGCGTGTGTACACGACGTTATATATTGTATTTCGTTATTAATATTTCAGCCGGAAAATAATGTTTTGAAATATTGAAAGAAAAAGAAAAAAAACGTTTACGTTTTACCACCGGTCTACGCGAGAACGTGACGTGTTGTAAAACGTTATAAACAGTCTTCGCTATATGCTTCGTATTAATAAAAATAAATACGATTTTTTTTTTTTAGTTCATTGTTTTACGTTAGTAATATTTTTATAGTACTACAATTTTATTATTGTTATCGTCGCGAGATTAGAAATTATAATGGTTTTTCTTCTACGGTCGTCGACGACCTTCGGGTAAAAACAACATAATAATCTGCAAATTATTAAAATATTAAAAAACGTTTTATTTATATATATATATAGGTACGAGATAATTGATTAAGCCGTGTATTATTATTATTTTATTATTATTGTTTATTATGTTTTTATTTTTTTACGAGGGGAACGTTTAACTGTAACAAGTTTTCGCGTTATAAATATATATATCCGAGTCATCCAACAACACAAATGCGTCATGTACACAATAATATAAACAAGCGGTGTTGATACGAACACGATATTATTAGTATTTATATTAGTCATTATTGCGCGCGTGTATTGTGTGCGACACCGCGGTCACCTTGTCACATATAATATTTATTTATTGTATATACATATAAATATATATATAATAATTAGGGCTCGGCTTTATATATGTATTTATGCTACCAAAATATGTGCTAAAAAATTCAAAATATGTATTTTAATAATATGATTTATTTATCAATATTTATTTATATAATATATAGCCATACGAGTTCCTAATTAAACAACAAATTATGTTTTAAATAATAAAATCATTAAAAAAAAGGTATTAAAAATTATAAATTATGAGTAACAAAAGCTAAAAAAAAATTACTAATTATCTTGATTACAATTATTTATGATTACTTACACGCATTTTTAAATGTTCAAAGGATCGTCGATATGGTCGTAAAACTGCCTTAAACCGACTAAATTATCTTTCAATTTCGACCGGTGTTATTGGACAGTATTGCATTCTGACTATGTCTGAAGGAGTAAGTTCTACGCATCCAATGAAAATTCAGAAGACCAGTGAGAATACTTTTGGTAGCGTTCATTTTCACATAAAATTGTGTCAGGAAATAAATTGATAAAATATGTAATACTCTAGCAGTCTATATATCGTCGAAATGGACTAAATATTTAAGAAAAAATGGAAAAATTAAGAAATATTTAAAAACATGTATT
Organism: Slavum lentiscoides; assembly: GCA_032441835.1. Taxonomy (NCBI): domain Eukaryota; kingdom Metazoa; phylum Arthropoda; class Insecta; order Hemiptera; family Aphididae; genus Slavum; species Slavum lentiscoides. Next base: position 13,074,634 of record CM063717.1, read on the forward strand.
TATGACGAAATATGTAAAATATGTAAAATCAAATATAGCTCATATTTAATCGAAAATCACTCGAAACAAATTTATCACTTGCCGAAACTAATTCATCGTGTCACAGGGAAAATATGTATTTACACATATATCCGAGGTCTAATAATAATCAACGGGGGCAAAATGATTGTGTTTAACGAAATTATATATATATATATAAATTACAGACCAAATGACAGCGGAAATGTGTGTAATGAAAGAAACCGATTCAATAACATAGAAAACGATTTTATAATTTTTTAAAAAATTTTAACATTTTTGAGATAAATTTATATTAGAAAAGTGTCTCTGACAAATTTATACCAAACCCGTATAACAAAAATTTAATGACCTGCAGGGCTCGAATTCTATATGTGGCGTTTGTTAATTGTTTTATTGAATACCTACAGAAAATGGCAGAGCGTAAAATTATAAATTCGTTTTATGCGTCGATAATTTAAAAACATAAAATTCTACATTGCATGTTCTAAGAGTTTTCGGTTTTTTATACGCTATTTTCCCAGTTTTGACGCTTTTTTTTTTTTGTTAACGCGCGTAATAAATTTAAATTATTTCGTGTTTTTTTCCATAAATCTCGCGACCTTGAGCAAAATCACTCAAAACGCCATTTAATTCATATTCAATACTTTTTTTTTATAATAATAATTATTGGAACCCGGCGCTCTTTTAATTATTATATTTTGAATCTTTTTTTTTCCTATACTTTTTTACAACTACATAACGTACAGACATTTTAAGTTTTGTATAAAATACGAAATAGCCGCTTTACGAGTGTACGAGTAATGATAAAATATAGAGCGATAGTGATTTTTATTAATCCGTTACAAATTTTAATATATTTCTTTTACTATAAACATTATATACAGTACTAACGATGAGTCGATTCTGCGGATTAATCGAAAAACTATACATCCTCGCGTATAACGTATAAAGCGTATATATTTAATTTTTGTAGGAAATCGTTTGGATTTTTTTTTGCTCGAAGGATGAATCCTTTTTCTATAGCAAATTTAATCGATTTATCCAAGTAAATTTTTAGCAAATAATAATATATACGTGTGTGTTTTTTTAAAAAAAATGTTTTTTTTTTTTGCACTCAACAAGTGCGCGTGCTGCGATGACAGTGTATACATATTTTTTTTTTTACACGTTATTGCTCGTGTCACGTGAGCATTAACGCGAGTTTAAAAAAAGTTCGCCGACGGCGTAAGTTTTAATTTATTCCCGCGGAACTCGCTAAAAGTTTACACAGGCCGCCGTGTAATTAACGATGATGACGACGACTGTGTCGGCCGCCGGTAAATTGATTTCGCGTTCGTAGGTATTCGCATTTTTATAAATCGACCAATTATCGCGTGACGTGTAGACCGAAAACGATACGTCATAATTAACGACACAGATTTCCGCGTTAACACGTAATGTTTCGTAAAGAAATCTGCGATTAATAATAAGAAAAACCCGCACTACAATATTGTTCTGCGCTCGGTCAAATGTAGTATAATCATTTATTTTCTAAAAAAAAAAAATAAAAAATGCCGCGTCGTCTACGACTAGTCGATTGGTGGATTTTTTTTGTGAATTTTTTATACGTACATTTCCCCAGCTTCCACCCTCCAACTGGATTTTGTAAAAAATGTTTTCCCGTTTATCGCTCTAGAGCTGACCATCGCATATTGAACGCCATTCGTTTTTTTCACACACTCGAATTACCTGCAACGCCGAAGTACGCCCTCCTATCGTGCAACACCAACGATCTGTTCTCGAATAATCCGCACCGTAATCCGCGAACATATAGGCTCGTTAGAAAAAAAAAAAATTATTTATAAACGATAGCGTCAAAACTCAAATAGAAAAGAAACTATCGCGTTTTAGATTCCGAGCGAAGCGAGGAATGTATTGTGGTTTTACAATGATGTGTTTTTTTTTGTACGTACCTAGAAATTCTACCAGAAGGAGTGCTCCGATCTTTACAGTCATACAAGTAGATATTGTTTCCGGTTAGCGAATATAGTTGGTATTTTAGAAAGGGCATTTTTCGACTTCCTCAAAAGCGCGTAAAAAAAAAAATCAAAAACTATCGAAAAGTTACATAAAAAAAAACGCGCTTTTACCCGAATCTATTAGATCTTTATTTCTTCGTAATTTTGAAACCAATACGGTTCTATATAAACTTGAAATTTTCCCACACCAATTTATGTACAATACTTTTTTTTTCCACTCTTAACGCGATTGTAACGAAACCGTTCGTAATGAAATAAAATCGACGATAAAGATTTATTGACTTACTTCGTCCTATATATATATAGGCATTAAAAACTCTGGCAACGTGACTTTTTTTTTTTTAATTCCACGTGGCTTAATTATTAGTGAAAAACAAAACTACGAAACATTAAATCAAAATATTAAGAAAAAAGCAATTAACTAAGATAAATAATAAAAAAAAAACCCGAATTCCGTCCCGGACTCCCTGTGGCGCGATGGCGAAAGTCCGAATTCCGTCCCCCCGTGCCGACCCAACTCGCCTCTCTAGTGACTAATAACTAGTAATATTTTCCTTCACATTTTCTCCAGGCTGAGGACTGGCAGCTTTGCTGGCATGTTTAAAAACATTTTTTTTTATATATTCTATATTTTTTCTTTTAAATTAGAATCCGTTATGATTATATATATATTTTTTTTATATTATGTTAATAGTACGCGGCCAATTAAAACCGTATGTCAAGTAAATTATATTATTGCACGGGTAAAAACCACACGTCAAATATTTTTTTTTTTTATATTGCACGGTCCACGAACCGTATGTCGAGTACAAACTAAATTATCCTTTAAATAACTAATTGTCCTTGAACTATTTTTTTGTGAATACAACCCTCCGTACGGGTAAAAACCGTACGTTCTTTTGGTCCGTACGCGGACAAAACCGTCGCGTGTGAAAGAAGCCTGACGCGCTACGGACGGAAATCGGCCACGGGACGGAATTCGGACATTTTTACTAGCTTGCGACGGAATTCGGTAACGTCGGATCATGGACGGCCAATCTATTGCCTCTCCGTCGCCCTCGTGATACGTCCTTCATATCGTCCTCCTTCACAACTCGTTTGTGGACATACCGATGCGCCCGACAGTTTGTAATTGCCCGGAGTCATTCGTTTTCCGTTTGCGTAGAAGGTGGCTGCGCATTCGCCGTGTTCCGCAGGTATTCAAAATCGGCACGGTCCACGCGGCTGCCGGGCAACGAGCAATCAATGCCCGCGATTCTTCGAGTAGGGCCGCTTGCGTGTTGCCAATTTCTTACAATTACCGTCTTACCAAGACGACGCGACGAGGGGTGTACTGCAGAGTACGGAGCCGATGGAGACGCTGTATTATTATAATGTGCGCACGACTCCCCTGCAGTTTTACACCCCGGGTTCCGGCGAAACGATAGAGCCGGTCCAGGATTTATCACCGCGGAAGCGCGATTACGGATATGCGAATAAGGCGCGAGGTCGGGTTACGCGTTCCGTTCGACTGCGCGACGCGTGTAACGCACCGCATTAGGCTAATGGCGACGCGCCGAGAGCACGGCCAAAGGGATTGGTGCGTGCGCGAGGAAACCGGAGGCGCAGGAGACGTATAGACGGAGTCGTAAAGTCGCTAGAGCTTTGGCGCGCTCATATGTGTACACATATATATATATATAAAGGGTCGAGTTTTAGGAGGGCGTGCGTCCTATTGTCGCGTCGTCGCCAAAGTTCTTATCTGTTTCGGAGTCTGCGGCCGCCGTCACCGCGCCCCGCCAAAAGGGTTACGCGAATACGAATACAGGAATTAGCGCGCGGCGTGCCGTTACGCACCGCACCGGCGGCGTGTCCGACCGAATGCATCACTTCTCGCAGCATCAGCGGCGCCCGCGGACCACGTGCAGTGTACCCGTCGTCTGCGCGAGAGACGTCGTAATTCCGGAGTGCAGGAAAGTTTAATAATTGAAATATATGTAAGCGCGAATTTCAGGGGGTGCGCTCGTTTGTGCAGTGCATAGGAGTGTTGTCGTACACATAGCGGTCGCGTCAACGGCGCCGCCTTTTCAGTATCCACGCAAATCATTTAAACACGCGTCGCGTAATATTATATTGTCGGGGCTGTGTAGAATTTTGCAAAAAAAAGAAAAAACTTTTTAAAAAAAAAAAAGGCCGAGAGTGTTGTGAACGTCGAATTATACTCGGATTTAAGAGTTTTTTTTTATTACTATATGAATTTGAAAAAAAAAATGTACGATTGGAGTGTAATCGCACTGGATAAAACGATTCTGAGCCGACGAACTTTTGTGTTTAATATTATTAATAAACGAACGAACGTGATTTTTAAAAACGAAAAAAAATGAAATGCGCCCCGGCGAGAGACCTTGAAATGTTTATAAAAGACTACTGTAATAATTTTATTTTATATGTATTTTTTTTTAATACATATAGTAGAAGTAACGTACGCGTTCGCGACATTTTATTAAATTTTTAAGACTTTAATTTTATTAAATTAAAAAAAAAAATTACGCCTATTTTATGTATTAAATAGCTATAAAAATTGAAAGTAATTTTTTTTTTTGAAAAAAAAAACCAAGTTTCCCCTAATATAAAGTTAAATATTCGGTGAATATTTCGAGTTTCTATTTACGTTAGTTTCGAAATTATATACGAAGAAATAACGACAACGCGCGTTTACGCGTGATTTTTCGGTAGTTTTTGTTGTGTTACGCTTTGAATAAAGTGTTGAGAAAATCGAAAAATAACCTGTGTATTTCGAGTACCGACTAGATGCGATTTGCTAACGCGGAAACAAGACAGTGACTGTGAACATATAGAGCACTCCTTTCGGTTCGATTTCCGGGTACCGACATAAAAACCAATACTGTTTCCTCGCTCCGTTCTGCAGGATCTAAAATAATAGTGAATTTGTTCAGCGCATCCGAGAATAATATTAAAGAACAATTAATCCTCGAATTATTCATACGATAAACGAGATTTTTTTTTTTCGAAACGACGGCTACGTCTGAGATAAAGTTTGTACTTTTTTTTTACCTTGTTATAAAGTACTTGTAGCTCAAATCGTAAACGTAACGGGTCAATCACAAAACTTTTCGGTAAAAACCGCGTGTTATCTTTAAATCTGTAATATCAGCTGATAGTATTATGCGCCTTGATTTAGAGGTGGATCGAAGAGCTCACACAGCCGTTTGTCAACAGTGTCGATCGTTGAATTTTCACACCCGGTACGGAATGTCCAAAACGACGGCATTTACCCGAAATTTTTTTTCGAAAAACTTACATTCTTGTATTTAAACGAGAAAACACGAAAATAAACGATTTAAACTCGGTTATTTTTTTTATCACACAGGTGTCTGAAATCGCGTGACTCGTACACGAGTAATATATGTAAATGTTTTATCGTTTAGTATAAAACATAACCGCCGCCGTCTGCGACAGTTGTTTGAAGAATGATCGTCAATTTTCTAGATCGTGTATTTCCTCGTTTTTTTTTTTACGTTTTCCGCACATATTTCGCATGAAATGTGTATTTTTCATCGCACAAACCCCTACCCGGTGGTGGTGTTCGGTACCGTAATAACGACAAGACAATATATTATATGAACCACCTAATAATAAATAAAACGTGATTTATTTCGCGTTGCAATATGTCGGTAGTTCGACTAACCGCGCGCGCGCGCGCGCGAGGAAAGAGAGAGTAAAATAAAAACGACATAAATGCGGTAGTTTCGCGAGTGATTTATATGTTTATATGTAAATACATATACTAATACGTTATTGTATAGGTTGTTGTTGTTTTTTACAAAAAAACTGACGGCGCACACGGCGATCTAGAAGTTTGTACGCGAAGGGAGCAGACATTTTTTTTATTACGCTTTATACGAGTATCTATATAAAAAAAAAAAAAATTAAATAATGAAAGGATATATCGAAATGTTGCAGACGAATAATTTTGGCTACTCCATTTCCGAATCTATACCGATGAAAGTTTCATCAAAATCGATCGAGTTGATATTTGTCGACTCAAAATACAACTATATATACGCGTGTGTGCAGTGGAGGATTTAAAGGGGATGTTATGGTACCCTGCTACATTATCCCCTTTGATAGTTTGATCCATCACTGTTTTTTTTTGGTTAAATTAGAGATTTTTTTTTGTTATTTATCATTTTTATGGATAACGAAGGATTAGCAGAACGCTGTATCGTATGTTATTCGTAAAGAAAACGTACAATATGTCTTTTAAGTATTTTCTATCGAGATTTTATTAAAAATTATATTTATAAAAAAAAATCGTTTTTATAGCAGAGATTCGGTAAAAAAAAAAAGTAATTTAATTTTTGATCGTTAAAAAATAACTGTTTTTTAATACCGTTCTCGTGTTTAGATACTCAGTTTTAAAGAAAAATTAATGAAATCGAGAAAAAAATTGATCAAGTTAGAGCAGTTACCTGAATTTTTTTTTTTGTTAGGTACTTTTAATACTTTTATACCGTTTTTTTAATATATATTAAACTAATTTTAAATTGGATTTTTGATAACTCCATCGACAAGTATATTATAATAGGCAGATTACTATATTTACAAGCGCGAAAAAGTCCGCGTTAAAAGTGAATTTGAATTTCAGACAGTTTTGTCTGTTTTCGTTGCTAAAGCATAAGGAAATGTGTCAAAATCTCAACGCAGTCTAACTATTAAAAACGATCAGCTTTCGGTTTTACTACTTCACATATGACTAATAAAGGCGACGGAAGATTTCCTCTTTTCGTCTTGCACACGCGAAACATAGTAAAATAGACTTTCAACGTACACAGAACGATCTAGTGGTGCGATACGAAATTTGAATTAGTCGTGTGAAGTCTAATCGACTTTCTCACTTTCTCATAATTTTCCTTTCTTTTCGTAAAACCCTTCAAAATTAATTAAACTAAAAAAAATTCTAACAAAATTTTCGATGATCTTATGATAAGAAAGAAAAATTGGGCAAGTCGATCGCGACTAATTGAAATCTTTATCGTATCCGCATATAGTCATAAACGTCTATTTTACTACGTTTCGTGTGATGTGTAAGAGAAAACACTCTCTTCTCTATTCGCCTTAAACAAGAATATAAATAAATATTAAACGGATAATTTTTTTTTTCTAAGTGTAAAACAATCAAAAAAAAAATTTTTTTTAACGACACTGTGTAAGAAATAAAAAAAAAAAAATCATTAAAAATCCGAGCACTCCTATAGCTGTCCATCATAAAACACATCAGTCCCTGCGAAGTCGTTGCAGCGGATTGGAAGCCGTTATCCGCGTACATCGACAGGGCGTGTATTTTTTTTTTTTTTTTAATTGGAAGTCGATAAAAAGGGTTTCCGGTCGACGGCTATCCGGCGCGAGATTCGCGACGGCGTTCGAGTGGTCTGCGCGGGTGTTCGTCACATTAATTAATTATTTGTTTGTTCGCGCACCACACGGCGGTTCGACGTTATTAAACGCCTCTTGACAAAGTGTGCGGTTAAGTCACACAGCGCGTCCGTGATGCTGCGAACGGAATATCCTTTTGATTATTACGTGTCGCGGCAGTGTGTACGGGAGAAAGTGTGAAAATTACTGGACCGAACGCACTCGGGTTTCAAGAGAAATCCGCGGCTCGAGAAGATGAAAAAATATCCTCCCGTACGTCCCGTACCACCGGACTCATCGCCATAATTATAATTCGAGTTTTTATCGCGAATATCAAATATTATATATTATTTTATACGAAATATTATTTTTTTCATTGCGTATACGCGCTACAGGGGAGTTTCTTTTTTTATAACGACATAATATATTATATACAAGGACGCTCACTACAGGGGTAGCAGTGCAGGGTACCATTGAGATCGTTATCGTGCTAAAATTAGCAGTTTTATAATTTTTTTTTTTAATACCTTTATAAACTTTTTTTTTACTAGTCGTTGATTTTCTACGATTTTTTTTAATTTTACAAAAATTTCAATTTCTTTCAATAGTACGGTGTATGGTATACGACTGCAGTATCCGCGGGATGACCACCACGCAATCATGCGTGAGCGATGACTCGTTTTCACTAGAAAAAAATTGACATTTTCGTAAATTAAAAAAAAATGTAGAAAATTGACAATTAATTATTATAAACGTTTCTAACCATACAAACATTTCTTTTTTTTTCAATAGGTATTATAAAATGGCTATTTGGGATTTTAAAAAAAAGTTTAATTTTTTTTTTAAATTTTTAATTAAAAAAAAATAAAGGAATCTGAAATTTATTAATAAGGCGATAATATTACGAGAAAAAATTTTAAATATTGATTAAAACAAAAATCATTGCGTTTGTCGAGTCTTTGCGAGACACTTTATATATATATATATATATTGTATACTATACAATCTTTAACATAATCATTATGTACCTATGATAATATTAATATAATATAATATCAAATTGAATTAAACTTAAATTATTTCATTATAATAATTAATGAATAAAATAATAGTCAATTCAAAGTTTGTCCGAATAAATCACTCAATATATTTTATTGTATTACATTTAAAGCCACATTTATAATGTAAATATGTAATTATGTAAATATGTATAATGAAAAATTAATTTTGCGCCCATCGAGCTAATTTTCTGCGTGCGCTCCTGTACGAATATATACGATATATTTTACATTATCTACACGCGCGAAATACGAAAATCATTCAGAAAGCAAGCTGGTTACATAACATTTAAGTAAAATCGGAAAAACGGGTATATTTCAAAAGTCACAGTATATGTCACGAATACAATAAAATAACATAATCGCCTTCGAGTTCAATACATTTTTGCAGTAGTCGGAGCACCGGCTTTTGTATGCGCCTTTGTCGCAGACTTCTCCAGCCAACCCCTGCACTTCAGCCACTTTTCCGCCGCGCACGCTCGACCTCGTTGTCGTCGTTGGAACGAAGTTTCTTTTGGATTCTGGGCTATACGGTGACAATAAACCCGGGTTTCATCTTCAGTCACAATCGAGTCCAGAAATTCTTCTCTCTCGCGTTCGAAACGATCCAAATGTTCGTGCGCTGCGATAATGGCGGTGCTCACTCCGTGTGCATTCTAGACACGCGTCAAGCGCTTTTTGTAACCATGTTTTTCCGACACGATATCACGGAAGAGATTCGGAGAAATGTCTGGAAAAAAATCGTGAATGTAATTCACTACAGCGTATCGCGGCATCATCACATATCTCAATATTTTATTTTAACGAAATAAGTTCATCGCGTCATAAATCATTAAATTGTTCTCCCCGACGTAAATTACATAATATTTATTTTTCGGAAATTTTTTTGTTTCTACAGTTCACCGTCTTGTTGCGTTGTTTTTCAAGTCCCAGGAACGTCAACAGCCGATTACTATTCTAATTTCTCTAATCTATTTCTCCCGGCCCTTCACACGTGGTCACCAGTGCTCGAATTGGGAGGAGGGCTAAGCGTGAGAAGGAGTACATCCAGTGGTCGGAGTGGATCGAAATGAATGGGAGGATAGAAGCAGCGTCGCCATTTCGAGTGTTGAAGGGAAGGGCAAAGCTATGATGAACGGTCCACATATTGTTGAAAAAAAAAAAATCCGTTATTAACAAAAAGCTCTAACATCTCGTCCGTACCGTGGCGAATTATATTTTTTATGATTACGATGAAGTGGCGTTTAGATCTGTCGTATGTTAACGTTTTATAAAACGAAATAGTTCTTACGAAGGAAAAGTTTCAAAAATTAGGCAACATAACGAATACAAATTATATATAAAAAAAAATTCTTAAAATTCCAAGACGGATGAATAGTTTTGTGCGAAATAAGTGGGCGCACGGAACGTGCTAATTAAAAGGAGTGGAGGGATTGAGTCCCAGTCCCCTTATTCCCCCACTTCGACCGCCGAGTACATCTATTCGTTTTTTTAATATTTCGAAAAAACCATTATACCGTTAAAATTGTGTACTGTTATTACAGTACACGAAAATTATGTAGTCTGAGGGAACGCTCGGTTTTCGAACGAGCACACCTCTCCTTCGATTTCGTCCGATTCGAGCACTGCACACAAACGCCTACCAGCGTACTCGTGAGCGTTTCTGGCCTTGACGTGCGCACGTAAATTATTGGCGGAGCGTGTATTGTTCGGGCCGCGCAACGCGTCTCGTATTATTGTTTTAACGCGTTCGCCTCGAGGAAAATCGCCTGATTGCAGTGGCGGATTCAAGGGGGGGCTCGAGGGTTGTTCCCCCCTTGGTTGTTATATTATATTCGTAGTTAATGATTGTAAGTCGTTGTTACAGTGGTCGTTGCGATAATCTTATCTGTAATTTATAGTTTATGTTCGTTGTTCAATAACTTATACTATTATTTACTTGAAGGCCTTACATCGAATCCTAAATAATGTACTTATAAAATTATACGTTTTTGGGCTCCCCAAAAAAAAAATCTTATAGATCCGCCACTGCCTGACCGTCTACCGCAGCACTTCGGTAAAGGTATATTTTTTTAAACGCTGTTCATCCGTGTCGTCGCCTCTGCTCGACGAAAAACACAAATCTCTTGCCCGCGGGCCGCGACTTTTCCGCTTATTATTACGTGCACCACGTTGTTGTGTACGGGACGCGCGCCGAGTAATATATTACTGCGCCCAAAAGCAGCAGAAGTTCCCCGGCAGACGCGAAAACGGCGAAAAACGACGCGGAGAGCGACTCCGGAATTCGCAATAACGAAACGCCTTGCATGTAACGGGTATTCGCGAGAGACCCGCGACGCGGTAGGTATACTGTAAAAGTCGACGCGATCGTCGGGGGTGCAGGGCGACGTTAAAACATTAAAACCGCCACCGCCCAAATTTAATACGCCGGACCGGGTGTAAAGCGATTTACCGGGTGTGTTATTATACAGTACGTATGTCGTTGTGTACGCATAGCGTTTCGAATACTTTGGCGCGCAGGACGCAGCGGACAGACTTCGCGAGGCGGACTGGCGGTTCGGGGAGACAGGGACCGCGCGCCGCTTTCGAATATCTCGTACGCGCATACCAAAACGCGGCGGGCAAGGAGAGTGAAAAAAAAAACGCGTCTCTCTTTATTAATAAATACTACGAATTATTTTTTTTATTGTTTTTATCAAAAGTTTTGTTTGCACATTACACCTGAACGAAATTACTAACGTATTCGCGTAAAAAAAAAAAAACGATCAGTGTTGGCACTAGTTATAAACGTAAAAAATGATCTATATATAGATCAAATTACTTAGTTAATTAATATTTATGTAAACTTACGTTTAATTTAAATGTACGTATTGTAAAATGGGCACACGCCCGTATCGTGTTATCAAAACAAAAAGTGAAATAAAGATAAAAGACATTAGATTTATCTGGATTGAGACGATTAAGATTTTTGTCTAGATAAAATTAAAATTAAGTTTTTCGAATATTTTCAAACGCGTTTGAAAACGCGCGTTTTCAATTTTGTAACTAGAAACGTTTTTTTTTTTTTTCAAAATTTTAAAGTACTTGGAATCTATACGCTATTCTCTTTGAGAATATACCGGGCGGCGGACGAAAATCGGTTCGTGTTCGCGCGTCTGTAATCTGACTGTCGGAAACCGTCGTGTGCCGACTGCTGCCGACAGCAACAGCCAATGACAGAGCGGCTGTTAGCCGCCCGGTGGGTTCTAGCATCGCTCCGGCTTTCGTTCGACGTGCGCGGTTAGGTACATCTATTGTCACACCGTTTGGCCGAGTATTTCTACACTGGCAGGATGTATAATATAAGTAGGGAAAACATGAAGATCTTGATGAATGTGTTCCGACATAAAATTATTGATTTTTGCCAAAGGAACGTTTGTCAATACCGTATAAAATTAAAAAAAAAAAAAAGAATTTCAATCTCAAATTATAATAGGCAATAAATTAAAAAATGATCTGGACAAGTGAAATTTTCACCTGAGATACGTACGTATTTAGATGACTTGGCATTTACATTATCTAGAATTTAGATAATCTGATAAGATAAGAGGTTAGAATATAGTTGTTTAGATGAATTATCTAGATGAGTTTCAACACTGATTACAATAAAAAATATACAACTTATTACATAGCGCACTAATAAGTAACGGCCCGGTAGAACCAATAGAGTTTGATATATTAGACCGACGACTGACCGGGTTCGGCGTATACACAAAATAATGACAAAACCCTATTTAACACCTTACAGCCTTAAAACAGACCTCTCTTCGTGCAACTATACATAGAGTGGGACACGAAAACAACAAATGAGTAAGATCACACTTTTCCGGACGTATGGTACGAGTGAGACGGAGATGTCGAACGAGAGGAGAAATGCATACACCGCAATCGTGCTTGTGGGTTCGTATCAAGAATATCGCGCGTCGCTAAAAGCTCAAAGAAATTATAATAAAAAAAACATCAAAATAGGATTGTAAAAGATTTTTGAAAATTTCCACGGATTTTTGAATCTTCTAATATCTAATCGTGTAACACTCTTCAATAACCAGCTGGCGGAACGTTTACAGGAAAAAACTGTGCGAATTCTACCGGATTTTAAAATAATATTTCTTTAAAACCTTAAGACTCCTCGCGGTGTGTTTCCTGTATATAGAAAATAACTGAGGCGTTTTTTTTTTTCCCCCGAAAACAAAATCCATAATACTGTAATAGACGCGCGGCACAATATTAAGCCACTGGCAAAAAAAAAAAAACGTTTGAAATTTTCAAACGAATTATTTACTACGTGTTACAAAAATAAATACGTTGATCGATACGTGCAGGTTGTGTGAAAATTCGAAAACGTTGTGTGAGCACAATTTTAACCGAGAGAGAGATATTCAAAAATCAGATAGGTACGCGGGATAGGCTTTTATTGCGCATACGTGTACGTATTATTATATGTGAGTACAGCGCGATTACCGTTTTATTATCGTTTTTTTTTTTTTTTCGGTCATAACCAGCAAAAGTCGTTATTGCGAACAATCTTTATCTCTCGGCAAATAATCTTTTGCGCGCGCACAACACGAGCACCATATAACGTTTGTTCGGTTTTTATTCGAAACACAACACTATTATATTGCAGTTTAAGCGTTTCAAAAATTTACTACACGCCTTTATATCCGAGTCATTAAACACACACACTCATATCGGCTCATAATACGCGAACTGCGCACACGTTTACCGCGCGCAAACTGTTTTTATAATATTATTTGAGAAAAAAAAAAATGCTATTACGTTTTATACCGTATTGCGCCCGTACAAATCGACTCGTGTCATGAATATGTAAAAAAAAAGAAAAAAAAATGTAATGGGAAATATATCCGGTTACGCGTCGATTTCGTCGAGAAATAACCCGCGAAACATTTGTAACGCGCGTTCGCCTTTCACAGCCGTTGACTCGGCACCGCGCGCGTTTTCCATATTATTCACGTCGTTTCTATTCATACTCATATTATTTATACTATATCCTTCACACTCTGTCTTCACCGCGTGCCGTCTGTACGCGTTTTATACGTACTCGATCAGATCCTGCAGAGTAGCTGGATTTTCGCGTTTATATACGTTATATTATAAAAACGACGTATATATACAGAACGTTTAAATGTAGCGCGCGGTTGAAAAATCAAACAAAAATCAACCACGGACGCGTCACGCAAATCAAGAAGATAATGTTTTCGAAAATTTTTCGTTTTTCCATCATTTTATCGCGAAAATATTGTAATTATCGATGCGTGCGTCGCGGGTGAGCGGTGGCGGTGTGCTGTTCACTGCGTTTCTGTCAGCCGGCAGCTTTTATAGGGTTTCTCGCGATAAACGCGCCACGCGTCGTTGTATTTTGTTGACTGGGCGGCCCTTATTAATTCGACCGTTTAAATATTTTAAAATCATTATTAGATATGACAACAGATTTATGATGCGAGGGTATGATTTTTTCTTCTATGGAAGTGGTAGCACTTCCATAGAAGAAAAAATCTTTATCATATTACCATAGATTAGATGAATACAGATGGATAACTCGCGATGTAAACAAAAAAAAATAACGTCATTCGAATCCCCTCTCCATATCAGTGTTACCGCATGATAGCACAATATATTTACCTACAATTTAAACATTATTCCCGTGAGGTAATCTATTTGTGTTGTTTACATTGTGAATTCTGGTTTGGCGATCGTGTCATATAATGTCTCGTGTCAAATGTACTCGTTTCATATACACACAGTTGAAGAGCAGTCGGTGCTTAATCTGCATTAAATTCTTACCGACACGTGATAACCATTATTATGATAATATTATTTGAGATAATGAAAAATTTGTACTGTAATATTGTATAATACCAACACAATAATTTATATCGTCGTGTGCGCCTACATTGATATGGAAGGGGAGCAATCAGAAGTATTTGCAATTCTTTTCTTTTCGGCCCGAGTGATCCATCCTTATTCATCTGATCTGTGATATTACTTGTTAATGGTTGTGCGTGACCAAATAGTATCTACATAAATGGCAAAATAAAAATCCGGGTGCCAGTTTCATGGAAAAAAAATACGATATTATTGTTTTTTTCCATGGAAGCGCAGACCTAGTCATGCAATTTCGACAATCTGTTGTCATAACATGCGTTCTATAAAATATAAAAATCATGGAGGATACGATGAAATATAATTTTTTCCATGATATTTGTCATATATTATTATTTACTTTGAGATAACTGGACACAAAACGGCGTGCTCGTATATACATAGTATCGATGTTAGCACCAAAATCGGTTGTTTTCACATAAGTTGGTGACAAAAACAGGAAAACAGAAACGGAATGCATATGAGGGGGCGGCCACGCACTACGGCGGTCCGTTTTTCATATACTCACGAGAATTGTGCACAATGCGCGTTCCGTGACGTATCGAGTTCAGCGTGGGTCGGACACACGACGAAATAACACGGTATGCCGCAAGCAACTGAGCTCTGCGCATGGCGCCCCTACGTCACTCGGTCCGCTTATCATAATTACGTGCTGTCTATTATTTATTTTGAATTTCGATTCTTCGTAATCGTGTTACAGTATTCCGTGGTATAAGCAGGGGGTGGACACTTCTGGGCGGCGGGCCGATAACAGAGAATCAGTCGCCATTTTATTTCAGGTAGTTTTTATCAAATTTACTTTGTGATAAGGTACATATATATCGTTTCATTCTGATTCCTGACTTCTGTGATATTTACTGTGCACTGTACTGCTGTATAAAATACCTAGTTTAATCAATAACATATTTAATTTTTACAAGGTGGGTCACACTGCGTTACCTGAAACAAAATGGCCGACTGATTTTTGCCGCCGTCCTATACTACTCGTGTTATTTCTTATCAGTGTCCATTCTGATTGTTTTATTCCGTGGTATAAGCATTAATATGATAACGCTACAGATAAGACCGAACGACGTCAACATTTCATGGCATAATTGATAAATCATATTTTATTCCACGGCAACTCGAACTGTTCTCAGATTCGTTCATGTTGCCGGCATACAATGTTATTGTTTCGTCACGGGTCGGACATTGGCCAGACGGAACAGTGCTGTTTGGCGGCGGCGGCGGCGGCGGCTGGCCGTTCGTTCGCCCCGGGAAACGCCGCTTTCTTTTTCCTCCTCCTTTTTCAAAACGTTTTTTTTTTTTGCAGCGCTCCGTATAATACGAGGGCGCGCGACAACGACGGCTCTGACGCAAAACGAATTCGCCTTTTCCCGTACACATTTAATATAAATCTACACGACACGAACGGCGAAGGAGTTTTCCGGCCGATTCGACACAGACGAAATGCCCTCGATAATCGTGTGTAAAGGCCGCCGTTTCAGAGTTCAACACGGGTTAGGTTTTCTACTGGCGCGCGCGCGTATTATTTTATACGAGCGTACAATAATAATAATAATAATAATAATATACTCGCGGGATCGCAGGTGAACACGCGAAGGACGACTAGTGCCTGGTGATGCGGGGGAGGGCAAGACGAATGGTCCGGGAAATATCGGTTTTCCATTCGTATACGCAAGCGTATATTTTAAAGGGACGGCGAACGGAGAGGCTGCAGCGGGAAGGGGAAACGGAAACCGAAAAAGACAAAAAAAAAAAAAAAATAAGGAAAAAAACGAACCTCCGCGTTGATTCCCCGGGGGAGACGCGCCGGATACGCCAGCGTAACAAATGGCCGAGACTTATCGGGCGGACGGAAAGTCGTAAACCGCCGCCGCCGCCGCCGCCGCCTTCGTATACCGCGGTATATAAGAAGACGCTCTTGTTGCGTACCGAGACGGGGTAGAGCAGCAGTGCTACTCCCAGCGCGTCTGTCCGCGAGGAAATGTGGTTTTTCCACCGTTGCGTCGTCTCGTTCCAGCGAACAAAACGCGCACGAACACGGGGTCCCGCTCGCGGCCGTCGCCGCCGCCGCTGTAAATTAAATCCTCACCGCATGGTCCGCGCGGCGACCGGATTAAAAAAATTTCAAAGGGACGACGAACTCCACTCGACTTTTTTTTTATTTTTATTTTAACATTAAATAGCGCGATATTATAATTAATATTATTTTTACTGTACGATCGCTCCTATTGTTTTGAAACAGATTTTTTTTTAAAATATCCAGTTTTTTATTTCATTTACAAACGCCAATTCGGGCAATTAATATATATAATTATAAAGTAGATTAAGGCGATAGAATCGAGTATTGTTATTGAATTGACGGAGCACTCGGTGTATATAGGACGGTTGTTATAGCTGTTAGCAGGGCCCCCACAAAGGAGGGGGGTCAGTGAGCACTATGGTCCCGGGCTCTCTGGGGGCCAGGGGAAAAAAACATAATATACCTATACATATTATTAATTTAAATTAGAAAAATAAAATGAGACATACGAGTCATGCCACCGTATGAGTCACCATATCTTTATACAATATCGGTATACAAATAATTTGATTTCTTACTACATCACTTTTTTTAACAAAATGTGTAGGCCGGTGGTGCGTGCGGCGCGAGCATTTCTTGGAAAAAATAAAAGGGAAAAAAATCCTGGAAGATAAGAGCAATTGGTCCGCCGCTATAGAAATATTAATGTCGTGCCGCCTGTCCTATATTAGTACTATTTTTGCTGGTCGAAAATTAGATAATTATGGGTAAAATATGTACAATACAATTGTATTTTTGTATGTACAAATGCTATTTTTAATTTTGAATAATTTACATTGTGTTTCATTATACGTAAATACTTTTTTAAAAAACGTTGATTTTTATATTAATAACCGTAGTTAATTAATGCGCTTGTGTTTTAAACTAAAATAACTGATATTTTATAGAGCTGGTGTACAATAGAAAAAGAAGCCGTGTAACCCATATTTTAGGTAATTTTTGTAAAAATAAAAAAATTATATGTTAGAATAATTTATAATAATTATTAGATGATTATAAATATTAATATGCGATGAGTGCCCGGATTTATTTACAGTACAGTAGTTGAAAAATTCATGTGGGGGCCTGGCTGTTAGGGGTAGAATGAAAGGGAACGTGAAAAACGGAGTGGTTCCTTGTGGAGTGAGAAGGAACGCGGAAGTTTATAATGGAAAATACGAGTTATTACGAATTAAATACGAGTTTTAATTATTTCGGGTGGTTTTTTTTTTAAATATCTCAAAAACGAGCCGTCGGGTGTTGTGAATGTCGCTCGAGTGAACTACTACTCGGATAAAGATTTTAGAGCGTATCGTTGTCGTATAGTATATAAATTTGAAAGCAACGCGATAAAACTACTATTCCGAGCGGAGCTTCGGCGTTATATTTTATGTACCTATACAAAAAAAAAAAAACTAACTGTTTTTATGAATCGAATACCTCAAAACGGTACAAAATTAAAAGAAAGTTTTTTAAAAGTTTTTTTTTCCTTCCATTAATACAATAAACTGTTACGTATTTGATGAATTTCCTACACCCGTTAGTTTCAAAATTACGAATAGAAATAATACGATAATCGCGTTTTTACGGAACTCGATTATTCGAATGCGTGTAGCGTTTTGCCGTTCTGTGGTCGGCACCGATTATATAAATATTGTGCTCTTATATTAAGGTTAAATACAACGATTTTTCACATTTTACTCGGAACGGGGTGTTTAATCTACGGGCTTATTAGACGAATCTTGTGTGTTCTTTTAAAAACTGTTTTACCCGCCCAATACGCGTGATGCAGAGTTAATTTTGACGCCTGTGATCTATCCGAGGCGGTTGTTCATAACGAATCGGGCTGTGATATTTTTTTATTCGAGTACGCGAGCTCGCGAACGTGTTTTCGTCACGAGCTATTCGAGTGCACGTAAAACCGAATGGATTTTTGTAAAAAAAAATTATAATAACCGTAACCGTGTTATAATATAATAATTTGTCGGGAAACAGATAAACAAACCGTTCGTATAGCCGAACGCTGTCCCCGCGGAACGAGCCGAAATGAGCGGTGCGCGAGAGAACAACGGTGTATATTTTTTTTTTTTGCCTCCAATATAGCTTTTCAAATAGCTTTTGTTTAACTAATAAACCGTTTGGAAAACGCCGCGCACTGCACGGTAAAATTAAACTTATTGTTTGCGAAAGGGGTATTTATTATTACGAGTATATATATATATATATATATATATATATATATACAGAGTGTCCGGGGCCGACACTGTATTATATAATATTATAATGAGTGGAAACGACGTCGTTTTCGCGCAAACGGACCGTCGTCGCCCGATCCGCCTGGTAAACACTATCGTCGCGCTCCGGGAACGTATAACGAGCGAACGTATACGCATCTGTTATTATATTTTGTTACATGAGAAAACGGAATTAAACATTTTTTTTTTTCCGGTCACCCGAAGATCTTATCCCGCGTTAAACCAGTGACTCAGGAACTCCACTCAAACCGCGCACCACTGCACTACTGTTAATATTAAATACTGTCTATTGTAATATTATATATTGAATAATAACTATGTATAGGAATGTAAATAAGCAATACCGCAGTAAATGTCGAGGAAAAATATTCAAAACTCGTATTCGTTGACATTCGCATATTAATTTAGTAAAAAAATTTAAACGAATAGGAGGTACTTAATCGATGTGATACTATACAGTGTAGATAATGGATAGGCCATGTGTATACAGTATGTGTAGCGGGCAGAGTTCCTGACTAAAGAAGAGAGATAGCAAAATATTAAAACCGTATCTTCTATCCTACTTAGCAAGAAATTATTTTTTGTTCCATGAAATAATAATTTC
Source organism: Slavum lentiscoides (assembly GCA_032441835.1). Lineage (NCBI taxonomy): Eukaryota > Metazoa > Arthropoda > Insecta > Hemiptera > Aphididae > Slavum > Slavum lentiscoides. The sequence continues at coordinate 13,094,010 of CM063717.1, forward strand.
TTCCATGGAATAATAATTGAAAAATAATGTATTCTGTTATCAACGTATCGGTAATCTAAATATTTGCCGAGTGAGACAGAAGATTCGGGAACGCCTGATAACGAATATGGCCTATCCATTGTGTATTATCTATATGTACTACACGTACTCCTTTGACCGTCTTGTGGCATTTTTGCAAGGATGCTTAAAATAAGCCGCACATATAACACGGAATAAAATTTCACTCCGTACATTTGTTAGATTACAACGCTGCAACATATTGTTTATTCTTCGATATTAAGTTGAAAATTTTTCTAAATTAAAAAAATTGGTGTAAATTTTTTTTTTTTAAACTGACACCACGGAACACCCGAGAACCACTGGGTTAAGCGGACCTACTTATCGTATTATATTATTGCTCGTTATTATAACGGATTGGCGAAGAGTATTGTTTTTCAGTGCGGCGGATTTAACGGGACCGAAAAGTCCAGTGCAATAAAAACGTTAATAAAAAATACGGTGTAAAACGCGGAAATCGAACCGAGTGTTTAAAATAAAAGCTCGAGTATAAAAATAATAATATTTCTAAACGCGCTAGGAATAGCGTAGTTCTTCGTTATAATATTTTATTTATTCCAGAAATATTAAAGTTTTTTTTTTGTGAATAAAATCACAATATTTACATGCGTTTTATACTAACGACGCGGGGTAGGTATTTAAATTTTTTCCCGATAACACGAGACTCCGAGTTTCGTCGTCGTCGTTCCTAATAAAGTTTTTATACGGTGAAAAAGTATTGAAAATATCGTTCGCTTTAACGTTTTAGAACGTTTTAAGAACGTCGGCTAATTTTGTCGGTGAAAAATCGCCGTTTTTAATGTTAGTTAGAAAGTTAACCCGTCGTATAAACTCTTTGAACGGGCTACTTTGAAATTTAACGCGACTTGAAAAAAAAAAGAAAATATTATTTTTTTTTTTGTAATACCTGAATTTTTAAAAGTAATGCTAACGTAACTATATGTTATACAGTCCGTTGCCGATATGTGCTTTAATAGTTTGGAAAAAAAACGGCATTTTTTATCGCGACGGAAAATTACGCAGTATTATCACGGTAAATCGTTCTGGGACACGTATTTAGTTCCATATTGCGTAATAAGTGTATTATTATTTTTATATTTCTCTTCATAATAAACGTATAAAAAGCGGCAAGGGTTTAGAGATTTATTTTCGGCATAAATTACAAATCACACCTCGACGCGTTCGCGGTGTGAGCAAAACTTTTACATTATATTGTTTTTAGTCGCTAAACACAAAACGCTGCAAGCGCTATACAGTGCGCGGCTCGTATTTACGGCTCGTCCTCGGGCCGTACACGCCGGCACGTCACACTGTAGTAATAAGTATATACTCACAACGCACCCGTTATACTTATACTATTCTACAATATTATGTGCCGGCGGCACAAGTGTTTAAAAAAAAGAAAGTCCATTATCCGTTCTTACACGTCGTTGTTATCTATCAGTGCATATTTTTAAAAAAATTTCCCTGGAAGAAAGTAAAAAAAAAAAAATTCAAGATTTTCTACGTAATATTTGCATAAGCGAAAAATAAGTAGTTTGGAAGTGCTTTCCCCCAAAAAAACAGTATAATCCTCTCAAAACTTTAAAAAACTACACGGAATCATCATTCTCTTGGCGGCTACCATTAAAATTAGTTCTCGTCAAATTTCTAATTTTTGGTTCTCTGAATTGCTACAAATTTTTATCAACGTTAAAGAAAATCGATTCTATTAAAATATATTTCTGGGTTTATTTTTATGCTACGAATATGTTTTTTTTTTTTAATACTTGATTTATACTAAACTTTATATTTAAAAAACGGAAATTTTGTTTCTTAACAATAGTGAAAGTAATCTCTGCATAAAGTGATTAACTTGAATCACACACCGATAAGTATACGTGTCAAATCTATCAACTAGACGCAAACACTAAATTTGAAAAGCGATCGATTTGACCGATAACCGATAAAATATTTACATATCGGGTTGACGACGCACGTCGCGTGTAAACGTATTTTATATACTTTTACATGGACAGGTAGTTTTCAATAGGTATTCGATAAACTGCAATAAAGTTGTACAAATCCTATTAAAAAAAAAACCCAGTTCAAATTATCGTATGAAACGATTAACAAATTAACTTTATGAATATTATTATTGCGTAAAATAATTACAAATATATCGTGAATTCTGTTGAAACGTCCGTGTCGACCAGTAATATTAAACCACAATAGGTACACCAGTCTCTAGGCGACAGCGATTTTTTACCGGACTATACAATTTTCAATAATATCAGTAAATATTTTTATTCGATTTACTATTGGATTTATTCGCGATAAAACCGTTTGATTGTATCTCAACGAGGTATTCCGTTCCGTTAATACGTTATTATTATTATTATTATGTAATATGTGTATAATAAATCCGATCGCACACTACTCGCGAGTGCGCAGAACGAATGACTGCACGATATAAGCCGATTAATTCGCGATCGTTCACCACATTGTCCAACATTTAATCTCCCACACGCACTGTTCGCAAGTGTCCACGAAGCAAATCACTTGTCGAATAATATACGACAGCTATACAGTTTAACGTTTCGAGACTCGTCAAAATATTATAATCGCTCTTCGAACGATTATAACTATACGTACGAGTGTGCTCGCGAGTGTTAACGATTAATTTCTTCGTGAATTATTCGTGGTCACCCGCCGAGTGTCGTGCGACCGGCTGGTGCAACGATTAATAAAATACAGTAGCGCAGGTATCGTATACCTAACGCAAGAGTTATCTATAAGGACGAGACTATAGTGAAAATTTCGATAATAAAACAAAATAATAAACGAGTCCGGTGAACGAGTCCTATAGGTTTAAAATCGTAAGAAATGTATACTACTAGATTTTTGAAATCCGTACGGTTATATTGAACTTCCGGTCGGTAAAAATCTACGTCGTTAATTAATTAACGGGGAAAAATATAATCGATTCGCCGAAAACCGAAATACGAATTCGCAGAGCAAAAAAAAAAAAAGCCATTTCGCAAAAATTTATTTTGTAATATTTTCCACTTCCAAATATTTAAAGAGCCGTCGCGAAATGAATATATTAAACATATTATTATGTGCGGACAAGAGTGCACTCGTTCTATAACAGAATATAATATGCGCTTTTTTTTTTAAATACAAAACACGTTTCTTGATTCCGTTACTTATTTCGCCCGATTACAGAAATACGCAAATATATCAAAGCACGGCCGCAGTACACATAATCTACATTATCGGCTCGATTGTTTGTATTCTTTTACGAACGTTGGAATCGATTGTTAATATTTTAGTTTTTGAGAAAGATGAGGGAAACGAGGATTTTTACAGTTTCACGCGCAGTCGATTACGTCGAAAATTTTTTTTTTTTTTGCTCTCCTCAAGGCGTCGAAAAACGTATGAAAAAACGACGCGTATTGTGCGACGAAATGTATTTATAGGAACGAGTTTGTGCAAAACCGTTGTGAAAAATATTCAATATTTTCACCATAAACACGGAACGTCTAAAACGCGGACCCGTTACTATTTATACATTATACACAAAGAACTGCGTACGGATCGAGTGGAGAAAATGCCTTCACCATTGATGTTCCAATATAAGCCGTACGAGTGTATGTGTACAGTACACACACTATCGAAGAGATAGTATACTATTTCATATTCGTACGGCCAATTTTTTTTTTTTTTGCACAATCGATATTAACGCGTGTGTGTTGACCAGTAAAGGCAATTTTCTAAAACGGAAAAAAATGACAAAAAAAAATTCAATATTAAATGTTATAAACGAAACATGCAAAAGTAAAATCGAACGGTAAACGGAGAAATTGAATTCCTGTAAATCACGAGGTAAAGAGACGAGGAAAACGTTATTTGAATCGACAAAAACTCGATTAGAACGTACAAATAAGACGGTTCACGCGGCAAAGACGTGTACACGATTTATCTTATAGACAATTATTACGTAAGTACTTTGAGTACGTTTTAAAATGGAAATATTCGTTTTTTAATATAACGTGCAAGGTCAAGTGGGCAACACCGAAAAATTGCATTGATAATAATGAGATACGCGTATTACGTCTGACCGTGGACGAGGAGACGCGTATTAACGATTTTTACCCGCCCTATACGAAATACTCTTCTTCCGTTGAAAAAAAAAAAAATTAAATACAAAATCGACGTAAATCCTTTTTATTGATATCATAATAATCGATACAACATTACCGATAATAATATTGCAACGGCCGTTTTATACTTGACGCCATGGTTTTCGCTCAAATTCTCGAATTGTATCCGTCCTCCTACGACGGTTAAATCCGACCCCATGCGTAAAGTATATCGTTAGATCATTAAGACTAGCACGTCGTCCAAGATTATAGACACGTCTCTTAACTACGTTTAGATTACCAGACAATTTTTTTTTTTTTTTGAGAGCCATTTTGAAGCTCCGAACGACATATATTTAAAAAAAAAAAACACTCTCGGCGCTGTGCAGTATTGACGAACGATTTACATAAAATATTATATACGTATTTATTAAATCGTCGGTTTCTATAAACGTTCAAATACGAAACAACAACACGAATTTAATGCGATTACCGTAAAACCGCGGTTAATCGAATTAAAATCGAAAATATACGACTTGGATGTCTTGTATGTTCTATAACGGCGAACTGTAATTTTTTTAACGAAATTTAGCGTTCAATATTAAATTTTAATAGAAAAATAAACAACGCTGACGGTTATGAGAGGCCGCAGCAATTTTTTCCTTTAAAAAAAAAAAACGGTGCTCTCTTTCTCTCTCTCGCCTCCCCCTATAAAAAACGTCTCTGCGGCTATTCGATATATACGAGAGTATATCGTCTGGTATAGCGTGTCTAAACGATTTCGAGGGGAAGGTTGATCAGGGGAAGGCCGGACCGCAGCACCCTCGTCGCCGTTTGATTAATCGGTTTCGGACGTCGTCGTCTCGCTGTGGTGCAGTTCGGTTCATTTTTCAACACGCGCGCGCCAAAAATACAACGTGGAAACGGTACCATCACTTTTGCTCGCGGGACGGACGTAAAAGTACTTTTCTCCCCCCCACCACTCAAAACTCTCGTGTATACACCGACGAAGCTGCAGGGATATTCTTGTAATCTCGTACGCGCGCGTGTATTAACGCGAAATCCCTCCCGGACCTGTGTACGTATTATATGCGCGTGTACGCGGTCGAGTCCCTGTGCGCGCGCGCCGCCGTAGTGAAGAGTCTGTTGCGTGTTGTGCTCGTGTAAATAAAATCGCCCGAGGCCCCAGCGCCGATCCCTTCGTCGTCGTAGCTGCTAGTGAGTGTGCGAGTGTTAAGAGTCGAATATTTGTCGGTGGACAAATTTTTTTTAAAAATCGATTATCCAATGCGTTTCACGAAATGATAATTCGAAATTTATACAGTTATAATGAATAATTCGATTTTCGTCGAGTCCCGAGCGGTTTTCTTACGGAATTTACCGGCAAAGACGGTGATTTTTGTTGATTACTAATTTTCGGTCGACACCGCGTAGTGCGTTTTCCGTACATGTAATATTTAATACAGGATCGTTTCGCTCGTGCGGAACAACGTTTTCGAACGGCTCCCTTATTAAAATTCGAAATTTCGTTTTATTCGAAAGAGGAGTTTTTTTTTTACTTTAACGTCTGTTCGATATCATTTTTATACAGCGGGTGTTAAGTTTTAAAATATATTTAAACGCGTCTAAAACCGGAGTCGGTAAACTTCGGGAGAATTTCGTGTAAAATTTCTTTTATCGTCTAATTTTTCCGCTTACATTCACTATTAGGTTTTCGATGTGTTTATAGTTGGGGTAATCGCTAGTGTAGGAGAACCGTAAAAAAAAAAAATCGTCCCGTTTCCAAAAAAAAAAAAACAAAAAAAGGTTCGTATTTTTTTTTTTTTAATGCGGCCGCTGGGGGGTTTAGGGACCGACTGTCGGGAGGGACCGGGGAAAGGAAACGCACGGAGTAATTTAAGGATGATATAATTAAAAATGGCCGAAACGGCGGCGGCCGGACGCTGCAGCGAACGCGGCCGACGGCAAAGTTTATCCCTTCGAGCGCTCGGACCCGAAACTTTACGCGTACGCGCCGCACCCTCCAACGCGCCGCTCGTATTTATGGTGACCACAGACACCCTCAGGGATCGTTACAGCGTCCGGCGGCCATGTTTATTTCTCTTTGTCTACCGTTTTCCGTGTCCGCCGCCCCCTCACGACCACTTCGACCGCGGTACCGTCCCGCTCGCCCCGCCGTACCACCTGCGCATGTCACGCGTGTAGTTTTCCGTTAACGGCCGTCGTTACAAAAAACCTCTGGGCAGTGTGTGTAACGCGAGAGAACGCGGCCAAGAGCCTCGTACGGTGCAGCACGGGCCTATAAGGCACACCAAACGACTAAAACCGCGTTAGGCCTGGTTTTTCAATCGTTCACTTATTCGTCAGATAAATTTATTCGAAAGATAAACCTCCGGATAAAGTGATAAGTGTTTTTCAATGTAAAATTATCTCCCGGATATAGCTATTCGGCGAATAAAATTATTCGGTAGGTAGTGGTGCTGATTGGTGGTAGCAGTAGTACATTATGGAACAAGTTACACGAAATTAATTGATTACGATTGGTCAATGATAACATTGATAAGGAACGCGTCAGGGATGTTGTATATTTTTACGCTGTTGTCTGTTATAATAACGAATGCTTATGATTTGTGTTATCAATAGTTATCCGTCAGATAAATGTTTATCCGGTGGAAAAAGTACCGAATAACTATTTCATGATTTGTCCGTCGAATAAGCGCTACCTGGTCATTGAAAAACCGATAATTATTTATTTTTCCTTATCTGTCGAATAACTCTTGTTATCTGGCGGATAAATTAGATTGAAAAACCGGGCCTTAGTCGTCTTTGTTAGAGTCGACTTAAAAAAAAAAAAACACAATTTTTTTTCTTCACATTATATTGTCGTCCGGGAAAAAACTAATATTTTCCTTACTAAAACGTCACGTGTGACGAAGGTGTTGCCATTTGTACGTGGTACACTCTACGAAATTTGGAAGAACGGGAAAAAGAAAATCCGTTTACAATAGGCATTTAAACAAGAATAACTGACAACAAATAGAGATTTATTTACTTATCATTTATTTCCTTGCCGATATTTCGCTCACGCAGTTCGTCTTCGGCCGTCCTATTACTGCGATCTTTATATTTGTTGAAAATAATAAATCGATTTTTTTCTCTCAAACTCGCTACATTTTCACAAGACTTTTTATAATTATTAGGGCCTAAGTGAGTTTATGAGTAATAAAAATAATTACGAATACAATTTATAGTATATAAAAATACGTACGAATACTACAATACACTATACCAGTGAAACGCAAAAGAGTATACCACGCGCGTTGTCTAATTATTACGACTAACGAAAAACGTGAACGCTTTAGAAAGTATTTGTCATGACTATAACGGTGTTCACGGTATGCAATGAAATTTCCAATGTTCCGTTTTTAGCGACACTGCAGCGTGTTGGGCTAACAACACCGTTTAACGCAGTTTCGCTCTTTCAGTGTGCATTTCTCAATCGTTTATTTTGTATGCGAAATAAAAACCGGTCGAATAAATTCGTTTTTTCCCCCTCGCCAAAAATATAACAGTAAAATTAAATTAAATCGTTATATTATCATTTCCGTTGAACGCTAAAAAAAACCATTTTTTTTTTTTTTGATGAATGAAAAATCGCGTGAACGATACTCACGGAATCTAAATGTTTCCACTCACTTCGCTTACTTACCGTCGTATTGCTACAGAGTCAATTATGAGGTGAACTGCATTTTCTAATCGTTTCGACGGAGCTTCGAACAAACAGATTTCGAGGCCAAACAAATTCAAGGGTTTAAGCCTGTTTAGTCCACAGCTGAAATTGATCCGCCCCGGTTTAGGGTGTGACCATACGTCCCGTTTTCCCGGATAAATATAAAACGAGACGTTTTTCAAGACGAACAGGTTTCGTTTTTATTTCGATTTTTTTTTACGGGGAATCGTGAACGAATATTTATTTTCTCAAAAAAATTAATCGACGACTTACTACTATTAAATACGCATATTTTTTTTTTTTTTACGTTGAAATTACAAAGATTTTAAATTTCGAGTGGAGTAAACACGTGCTATAATCGATAGTTTCATTTCAACTGTAAAAAAATGATTTGAATTCGTACGATTTTTTTCCGTGTTCTGAAGAATTACTTTTTTTTATATATATTTGCCGATCTTCCAAAGAACTAGTTTACTTTTGAGAACGAAAAATAAACATAATATTATGTACGATTAGTGTAAAAAAAAGAAAAATATCGAAAATCTGTAAACGAATACCGATGAATTATTCAAATACGTTTTGAAAATTAAAACCGGTGAATTTCGCTCAGGTTTTCGACGTTTTTTTCATAAACTCCTTGGTTTACGATGCACTTATCGCAAAGTCCCACAGATTCGTTTACTTCATGAGTATATACGTTTCGTTAAACAATCGAAATGTGTAAGCGCACAATATACAATATATACTTAAAAAAAATCCACGTTTTTGTTTAAAAAAAAAAAAAACGTAAAATCCTATTCTTTTTTAGAAAAATTCTGTCGCCGAGACGAAATATACTCTTTTGGCAACCAAATTAAAAATCGTTGGTACTATTAATTTATATAAAATAATTTTTTTTTTTTTGAAAATCGAAAATCGATTGTTTCGATTAATATTTGTATTCGTACGCGTGTAGTAATAATATTATAACTATAGACGACGAGTGCAGTTTTATCAAACGCGATTTACGAGCGCGCATTCCGTGGAAATGAAAATATAATAATTATGTACGTCGGACAGAATTCGCTACCGGTGTGTGTGTATATATTATTATACTCTCTTGATTCATGCCTTAACGGTTTATTGCTCACGAGCCCGTAACAAAGTTGTGCCTCGTACTTACACAATAACGTTCGCAGTGTATATTATTATTTCCACTTGCCAATTATTTTGTACAATATTATATCCGCGTACGGAATTTCGATCGTTTTCGCACTTTTATTTTATTTTTTTCATTACTATATATATATATATATATAAGCGTGTTGATTTGCTCGCGAAAATCAATTTACAGACGCGTTCGTTAATTAAAATGAGTTCGGCTTGTTCCCGCGTAATAATTGTGATTGTTATTCGGTCGAGTTATACGAAATTCCGCCCAAAACAGTACCAGCAGTTAAATGATTTCAGACTTAACTCGTTAAATTAATATTAGCACGCGGAAAGTCGCGCGCCAGCTACGGATATTGTGTAACGACTGCTAGAAACGAGAATGACGTTTCGATGTGACGGACTCTCTGTTAGTCGTTATAGCTAGTCTCCACTAATTATAATAATACAGTCGAATAATTATCATTTTTATTTACGACACTATTAAATGCGTAGTACGCGAAGTCCGTGCGCGTCCTGCGCAGAACACAATAAATATATATATATATATAGGAAATTTAATTTTAAATCGTTTCGACCCGGGTTATTTATTTTCGTTTTTTTCGGATCACATCGGTTATATATTTTTATATTATTGCGCGGATTTAACCCCAGCTCCAGATTCTCGGGTTTTTGATATTTCCTTATCGTCAGAATACACACGTGTCGATATTGCACATTCATTTTTTTTCTTTATTGGAATGATTGACACAATATTACGATTTCGAAGCTACAAATGCGTTACGGTCTAACACTATTATGTAGAAAATATTTTTTATTTTTCGGGCATTATTCTCGGATTTTTTTTTTTTTATATTAATTTATATTTTCTCGTTTTTTTTTTGGAGGGGGTGGGAGGCGTTTATTAACCGATTTTCTAGAAATATCACTGCGATATGTTATTGTTATTCATCCCAGAAAATTATGCCGTTTACGAAACAATCGAGTTACGTTCACACGATTCGTTATTATTCAGTAATAATTCAGGTTTAATCGGTTAAAAACATTTCAAACCGTAATATTGTGTGCTGACAGATATCATTCTATATCTGTGAAATAGAAAAAAAATATTAGCCCGACAAAACATTAGGTTAATGATTTTTAATTCGATCATCAAACTCATGTGAATCAATAGGTTCCTTGTATAGTCGTAGAATCCTTAAATTTTAATGATTTTAAATAAAAACAGCAGGTGTTAATCGGTATTATTTGTATCGTATACTCCACATTTGGCGTTATAAATAATGTCTATAAGCGAAGAACGCGTATTATAGTGATTTTAACGCGTTCGTTTTAATTAAACTACTGTTAACGCGCAAATTGAAAAACGACGACTTTTAACTTGACGCGTTAACTTCAAGTATTAGATATTTTTTTACAAAAGGATCAAATACTACAGTATTTTTTATTTATACTAAATTTTACGCTGTTTTTTTTTTTGAAATTCTAAACAGAAAATTTCGACTATGAACCGTGTTAAGTATTACTTTTTTAAAGTGAATTTTTTAAACTTTTGAATTCGAAAACTATTCGTCGTAATTTTTGAATTTACTCGCAAATTTTTTTTTATATATATCGACAGGATTTTTAAGGAGTTACAAAAAAAATTCGTCGTCTCGCCCGACCCGTGATTTTAGACGTAGAAAACACCGGATTTTGTCGACTCGTCTCTTTTTTTTTTTTTTTTGATAAACGCGTTATACACAAGGCACGTCTTATTGGGGCCGATCCGAAAGTGCAGTGTGTGTACACCGCACGGCGTATTACGGTTGTTTGACTTTCCGGTTTGGTAATTTCCGGAGAGCTGTCAGCAAACAGCCGCGTTTACCGTGTGCAGGTATATACGCGGTCCTACTGCAGGTCCGTCGTGTGGAGGATAATGGTCCCGGGGATTCGATCGTTGTGTCAACACGGTGGTCCGGCCATCAAACGGTTCGCCGTCTCCGCCGCGTGCCGGATAATAACCAAAGGGATCGCGCCAAGGGACGGGTTACGGCAGGGACGGGGGTAATCTATACGCAACTATACATAATATATTTCTATACCTTTAAACCCGTGCGGTTTTCGCAGATTTTGGTTTCGGGCGGGTGCAACGTCCGCTTATTCCGCACACACACACACACACACATATACGCGCGTAATTGAGTACTGAATATCCGGCATTAATAACCATATCCAACCTAATCCTTTGTTACCGTTTGGCGACGCGTTAAATTTTGGCAAACTGTGCGCGCAATAGGATTTCGTTAGAATTCCATCAACGATTCTGTCAATGTCTGCAGGGAATTACGCGTTGGACCGTACGCTCGTACACACTCGAAGAACGCCTGAACCGGGAAGAAATTACGGTCTCGAGTTGACTTCGTCAAGAAAAAACTCGCTCAAAAAAACTTGCTGGAACTCCAGGCCGGGACGCTGACTGTAGAACACCACGGATTTCTGCACTGGCCTTGACGTAAACAGGACAGCTGAACGTGGTGACCGAGTGTGGTGCAATAGTGCACGCGTAAAGAAAACCGATACGCGATATTATACTGCGTGATGAGATTAATAATCACGGAGGCGATGGTAAAATCTATTACCCCGTTGCAATACTGTTCGAACACCGCAACAGTCTCTACTCGCGAATTCGCTTATAGGTTTACAATTATTTTCAACACGATTGACGCCGATAACGACTCTTGATCGACGTCTGTTTTAGAATAAGGCACGCTTATTGTTCGATAGTGCCCAGTGCGTACAATTATCGAGTGCGTTCCTGCTGCTGACACAAAGTGTTAGGTACGAGTATATGAACATTTTATGATTTCAATAAATTGTATACGTACAAAAAAAAAAATAAAAAGTACGTTTATTATTTCAACGCGTTTATAAAATATTATGTGTATTACATTGATTGCAGCGTACAAATGTTGATTTTGATTCTCGCACGACGTGCAGCGTTTAAGAAAACCTCGTCCAGACTGCCATCGATCGTTATGATTTCTGTGCGAATTGTAAGTGCGGAGCCGAACCGTCGGAGCTCGGTTTTTCGTAGCGCTAAAACGCACTGAACTATACACTAAAAATATGACCTGAAAAAGTAACAACGAAGAATTATTGTTTTTAAAAAATAATTTTTATTTATCAATTAGAGAACCGACTGAGGCGATTATCGCTTGCGGCAATTCGACACTTGAGAATCAGGAAAAAATTACACGAGAACGTTTGAAAAACGCGCGCAATAAAAAGTGTTGGAAAAACAAATTTATGAGCTCTTACTCCACTGCTGTTATTTTTGTCTGTGTAGTAATTAGCAAACGCTACTGAAAATCCGAGCCCTGCGTATTACACATATACGCGCTTTATCGCGAGAGAGGACGGGGGACTGGCCACACCACCTCGTAGCCCTGCACATTTCTGACCCGCCATCTCGTCCGTCCCTTTATCGTATAGTTGTTCATCGTAGTCCGATCCTTCGCCAAGACGGATTCATTCGGCACGGTAAACTCACGATTTCTATAATAATTAATTAACGATTACTATAATATTGTATCTGTATTTTGTTTTCGGTTAATAAACGGTTTACTATTGCGTACAGATTTAAGTGGTGAATCGAAAGAATGTAAAAATATAAAATATAATAAAATATATTAAATAAAATATAAAATATATTCATTTGATCGCGGATGGATAATTGTGTCAAGCGAAAACGTCGCACGCCGTTAAATATTATGTTTTAAACAAATATTTTTTTTTTTTTTGTATTGAAAGTAAAATTTGTTATTATTAATTTTTAATAAATAAAAACAATTTTACGCCGTTTGACGTTTTGTTGAAGCGACAGTACTACGCGCGCGCGTAAGCCGAACAGTGTCCAACAGATAAATAGAACAATTTTAGGAGCCCGAAAATTTGTTATTTCTGCAATTTCGTCGCTGCAGAATAGGCGAACAAGATTATTCTGTGTACAGACATTATATAAAGTTTATAATAAACGTGTTATAATTATTATTACTTAGAAATGTGCTTTGGGATTACGTAAAGTTACAAGACGACCGTGTGGTTTTATACTGTTGTTGGTTTTTAAAAGGTGCAGTGTACGTTTAATAAGAAAAAATATACGCGAATCGAGCCAAAGAGTATTATGAAAAATAGTAGAATACGTTACGGGAGCTGGTTGTATAAAATTTGATTATTACATTCAGTGGCGCCGAGTACGTACTTTAGGTGGTTCATTTGAACCACCTAAATTTTATGGTGGGTGGTTGGTACCTATGTCTTGGTCGGTACTTTTTCGTTACGTAAAAGAAAAAACAAAAATTATAAGATAATTAAATAAGAAATGTGTAAGAATTTAAATTATTGTATTTGTAAATTTGTAATGAAAATATAAGAAATTAATATATTAATTAAATTAATATAAGAACCACAAATTCTTATGTGTTAGCTATTTGAGTACATATATAATATTGTGCGTAAAGCAACGTCCAGACGGAGGCATCTTTTGCCGCGCGGCATAAATATTGTAATTTTATAGAGATCATTATTAAATAATGAGTATAAAAATATGGATGAGCGAACCTTAAAATTCGTTCATACTAAACACGATTTCAGAGTCACCTGGCATTGTTGAAGACCCGTCCACAACCTAAATTTTGGTCAATTTTTTTTTCTTTAATTCTTTAGAGAAATTTTATTTTGTTTCTATTGCCTATTTTAAATAATTTACGAAAAATATAAATACATTTGATGTATATGTTACATTTTGTAATTTAAAAAAAAGTTTCTACTTATGAATAGATTATAAATAATAATAGTTTATGCATTTAACTTTTTTCATTTTTGCTATTAATTTTATAGTAAACATTATATACATATTGTATGTTGTACTAACGTATTAAAAATTATTATAAAAAAAAAAAATTGAATCTCAAAAAAATGTCTACGATGTAGAGTTTTGTGAAGTTAGGTGGGTAGGTGGGTCGGTCTTGGTTAGAATTGAACCACCTCTTTTTACTGAACTTGGCGCCACTGATTACATTTACTACCGGTTTCGACGAACATTCGTCACCTGATATTCGGCGAAAGAGAAAAATACGACAACGCAGTTAATTAGTTATAGTTGGTTTTTGTTATTTGTTGTGGGATTTCTTTTTTTTTTCGCAAGCCGATAATGACTTCTGTGTCAAAAACCTGTAGTAATAATATAAACAAATATATAATAAAACAACTCCTATACAATTCATTGTTTTGCGTAATACTCTTTGGCTCGATTCACATGAATTCTATACGCATTTTTATATATTTTTTTCTAAACGTTAAAACTCTTATTTACATTTTTTTTTTGTTTTTCGTATTTACTATTTTTAATACATTCGAACGTCGCATAGGTGGTGGTGGGGGCAGGAAGGGTGTGAGGGTATTCTATTTAATTTTCCATTATCTCGACTTGAAAATCCGGCTCGAAACGCGGCGCGCGCGAGTTTAACGTATATTGTCGTAGTATTGTTATTATTATAATATTATTCGTGCGCAGGACGGGTTTTTATTATTTTTGTGTTGAAGGAAATGCGCGTACCTAACGCGCGACAGGGTCAAACCGGGTCGGAGTGGGGGGGGGGGAGACAACGTGTTTTGGTCAGCGACCGTATAGTTAGGGGTCGGTCCCTTTGGCGTCGGCCGCCCGTGGACAAGGGTCAATGAAAACACGAGCGACCCCACTGCGCGAGCGGTAACGTACCGAAATTAGGGTTGGCCGTGCAGCGCTTCCGGGGTCAATTGCAGCTGCCCGACGGTCACGTCCGACAAAATGGCCGTTTACCGCCGGCTACATTTCTACGTGTGTGTTACTTTCTGGCGAAACGCGGCTTCGCGCGAAACAGTTTGCGTGTAAATCGTTCCCGATTTCGTACGCCGAGACCCTTCGATCCGTTTACCGTTCTACTGCTCGTGTCCGTTATGAAGGGATTATAATTTTTCTTTCCGAAAAAAAAAAAAATTATTTCCGTTTCCTACGCGTTCAGTGTAAAACCTGTAAAAAAAAAAAACTCAATTAAATTTATTTACAAAATTTCACATAATTCGCTTGTTCGCCGTTCGCGATTCGAAATTCGTGATTTTTTTTCTTTTTTATAATCGTTCGATGAAATTTAACGTATTTTCGAAAATCAATTTACCGATAAAACGACGTAAGTCAAGTTTTTTTTTTTTATATTCACCGCTAAAAGGGCGTTTATTAGAGAACGTTTTAAACGGGTTTGCTCGAAAAATCGCGTGTTTTAAGGAGAGATAGTTGTCGCGTATAGCAAACAACAGCGATACACCGTACTCATAACAGAAATAAACGAAAAACGCTAGCGAATTATACGAGTTACGAATGAAATAAACAAATGCGTTTTGTAAACGCGGCAAAAACTTTTGCGAATAAAATGTATTAATTAATTTCCCGCGATTTGCTATTCGTATAATTTATTGTAACATTTAAACCGCAGACGAGTATCTGAGGAGACGGAAAAATAATAAAAACGAATAAATAGTTTTAAAACTTTCACGCGGCGGCGGGTCGAGAACACCGAATTCAACACACAATGTTTACAAAAAAAAAAAAAAGCGAAAAAACGATATACGAAGCGTTCCGAACGAGTCGAACAGACGTTTCGTTAAAATTCATTCGTTTCGACGCTTTAAAGTGTCGTACTTTTTGCGTCTTCGAAACAGTATTTAACCAGAAGTTGATTTCAATCGGATATGTTTAAATAATACGCGATTTTATCGTCCGGAGACACTATATCGATTTTATTATATCACAGAGATTCATTAATTCGAGAGATAAATCGTTAAACGAATTATATATTGTTTATCATAATAAATTCCTCCGTGTCTGTTGGGAACTCTACATTGTCGTGTTCGCGTTTACTCAGTAATTGAAATTAATAACTCGTGCACTTTATATTCTATTCTTTATTTTAAAACTTCTTTAATTTTACCAAAAAAAAAAACGATATTCATCACATTCATCCAGTACTGACATAAATCATATCAAGTTTTTAACCTTAAAAACATTAAACCTTTCAGAGCGGTCAACACCACATACATGATATAATAATAATAAAAAAAAAAAGTAGATTACTTTAATTATTTTTTCTTTATTTCTTTAATTACTGTTATTTTTTTCTCCGATATATTACTGTTATCCAAGAAAATCCAACTCAAACAAATGAATTATTACTATTGAAGAAAAAAACGCTAATTTCGTGCGCTTTTCGTGATAACTATAAAATTTTGAACCGGAATTGATTTTTCGTAATTGTTTAAATTATTATTGTGAAATATAAAATAATAAAATAATGAATTCATTCTTCCCGTATTGATAATATTACGTTATTTAGAAAAATACATAAAGTTTCCTTCGTTTTATTTTAAAATTGTAATAAATATATTATCGATTGAGACTTGAATATTATACTCCTTATTGTATATTCAATAATAATATTGAAGACCGCCACAGACTTTCACAAACGGTGACGAGTAAGAGTTACTTTTAGAGAGAAATCCTTTTAAGTACATATTGTGTAAACAAATCGTACGATTACCGAAGAAATTAAAATCGAGTTATTACCAATAAGTATACTTATTATTAATGTTTTTCGAAAAAATCTCGCGTCATTAAATATCGCGGTGGTGCCCAAAAAAAAAAAAAAACGTTTCGCTTTAAAATTTTAATGAAATTCGTCCGCTCTGATTCGATAACGCGTGTTGTTAATTAATGTAAAATATTCTTATACAAATAGTCAATCGCACGTCGAGCAACTATGAATTATTATCGGGTATAGTGTTTCGATTAAATCAAAACATTAACACATAAATTAAGACACATTCATTTTAAAAAAATCCGTTCTCTGTTTCTCCTTCCCCAAAAAAAAAAAAAAATCGATTTTCGTGTGGAAAATATACCTTTTCTACCGATTTGACACAGCGCACGGCCGTTTCTACCTGTTTCTCTTTCTAAACGGACTGCCTTAAAATCAAACCTCGGTGCACGGACTCGCGTAGGAAAACTAAACGCAGCTGCGGCGCACTCCCGAGCCTATACTTTTGTCCTCGGGTTTTCGGGACCGAGAACGTGCTGTCGGTGGGCCAAGTACAGTAAAGTTCCCCTTTAGATTGCGGATTAATGACGAATTAGCATATAAAGTGACGGTCGTGTCAGGGCGAACGTCGTCGCCGCCGCCGCCGGGCGACTCGAAACGCCGCCGCGCCTTCCACCGCCGTCCCTGGTAGCCCGGCGCATACACTACGCCCGTCTAATGACCAAGGGATTATTGCCCGGTCCGCAGGGTGGTAAAACGCGCGGAGTGCGCAGTGGATTTGTTCTTGTTTACCGAATCTATTATGATAATTTCCCCTCGATCGCGTCACACGCGCCCGCGCCGACTTAAGAAGACGAAGACGGCGCAGACGATACGGCACAAATCTGAATTATACGAGCGCGCCGAGTTATGTAACGGACGGGCGCGGTGAAAGGGTTTCGCGTGCGTACGCGTTTATAATAATAGAAAACGCGGGATGCGTAACAAGAGTCACGGATTACAATCGGAATCGATGTTTTCGCGTAGTGATGAAAATTCGGGGAAAAATCGTTAAAAAGGACTTGTGAAATTACTCCGAAACGCGCGACGGTCATCTCCAAACTAACGAGGTTCCAAAGACGCGCGCGTAGACCACCACTGCAGGGATCGGCGCCGGACGCGAAAATTGGACGTTCGTAACGAAACCAATTCAATAATTTCGCGTGAAATAAAAATTCGAAAGGTAACGGGAAAATAAAAAAATACACTTCGAATAAATTCGGAAACGATTTTCTGTCGAAAAATAGATATGCGCGCGTAAACTACACCGAGAGCGTTCTACCAGGAAAAAAAAAAATGTTTTGAAGCCGACAAGAGAAACTGCCAAAGTACCTTGTGTAACAAGCTACGTATACGTGAACGGTCAGCGGTTTGGACACGCGGTGAGAAAATAATACCGACAAACAGGAAGGAGACCCAGACGCAGGCCAAAGAAACGATATAGATGGACTAGAACAGTAACGGATCAGGAGGATGGGACCCAGGATCGTGATTGTTGCAGGTCACCAAATCTCTTACACAGTTCTTTTACATTATATATATATATATCCTAGGTAGATATTATTTTCGACCATAAGTCGTCAACCGGACGATTACAAATAAATAATAATTGCAACATTATCGTTCAGACAACTCATTTCTGTGATGATGACTATATGTATAGTAGTTTAGTAATCATCGTTTTAAAACACGGCGTATTTTCGATTTATTTTATAATTTATGTTTATTAATTTAATAACGTTGTGTGATATAACTTGTAAGATGTCGATATATATATGTATATAATTTTGCGTGCCAATTTCACTTTGGTCGCTAATTAATTAACGGGACTCTGACGAAATCTCGCAGCGTAAGCTCGTATTATTATTTCACCGCGTTGTTTGGCCGTCGCGTATAAAAGAAAAAAAAATTTTTTTATTCTCGTTTTTATTTCGTTCACGGCCCGGCGGTAATTAGAGCTGTTCGCGGTGGGATTTACGGGGATTGCGCGCGCGCGCCAGCCGACCAACGTTTTGAAACCCTCGTTTTCCGGTGCAATTTTTCGTTTTATTTTCTTTCTAATTTTCTCTTTTTCTCTACTCGCCAGGCCGTAATTAAAACATAAAATAACGCTAAACGAATACTAAATATATATAATTATTTATATATATATGTAAATGTATGACGCAAAAGTGGTACGCGCGCTTAGAATTTGTACGGAGAAGAAAAAAAAAAGTTGCCTGCGTTATTACACTACGTTAATTATTATAATAAATCGAAACACTCCAAGCGAGTGACCCGTACGCAAACCGGCTGTGTGCTTTATGAGTTTGTAGTTGCGCATTTCGAAAACTATTCAATAATAGTTTTTTTTTTCTCTACGGTAAAAAGAAGTTTTTTGTATTTTTCCCCAAACCCGGGCGCGTTAACGTTACTCTCAACAAATACTCAGTCTGTAAAAAAAAAAGTGGTACTCGTTTAGTTAAATTTAACATTAATCTTTTTAAGACTGTTTGGTAAAATAACAGTACTGTCGACAAAACTACTGGTTTTATTCACTTGACGGTATATCATATAAAATATATATTATGTCACATAATTTATGTGACTTTGTAGGCCATACACAAAATGTACAGGAAACGTGGGGAAGTGCCAAAAGGGGCAACGAGAAACGAAGAGGGACTAAGAACGGTTGAACTTTCTCGATTCGTACTCGGCAGAGTTTATGTGGCGAAGTGAACTCGATCACTTTAATGAAATTCTAAACGAATTTCGGCCACCTGCGTGCCACTGTTAATGCGTTTATTTAATAAAAAAAAATTTAAAAAATTATAAAATTTTAAAATAGTTTTAATATACAAGCATACCGATTATAAATCTGTACCAATAAGCGTATCAAAAAAAAAAAAATGTATTAAAAGATCGATTAATTTTAGAAAGAGAATGGTCGCTGTCAACTAAACAACTATTCGAAAGTTTTACGCGTAATAAAATATTTTATTCATTCAATGAAAACGTGTGAATATAACGTCTCTACACGAGTATTGTTTTTCGGTTACTAAAAGTGTTGCTCAAACAAATTCGACTAATAGATTTTAAGTAAGAGTCAAAAGTGCGCAGTAATTATCCGACTATACACACAATATTTTATTATATATTACGAAAATTGATATTTACTTATAAAAGTTGTTTTGTTTTTTTTTTCTTCAAATAATTACCTAAATATTCTCTATTATATATATTTATATAATTAAACGAATTAATTAGGAGCATAAAGTGTATAATTACAAATACTAATTGGTCCGTGTAGATAATAATCGAACCAAACCGAAACTGAAATATTTTTTTTTAGGTAATACATCAAAACCGAATGTTAAGTAGTGTTTTCAGTGTGGAAAATGCGAGTTCGGGAATTTCTTTAATAATAAAAATTATATTAATAATTAATTTAGCGTGCTCGCCAAGTTTCGTGTAACCGCGATACCCCTGCTGCGGACCTGCTGCGTGGGCTTCCGCGCTAGTTCTGCGCCCTATCCGCATAAACCTCAGTGCAAAGTTTCTTATCGAAGATTTCAGAGTCGACCACATACTTTCAAAGCTCTCGCCGCAGCACTTGCAAACTCGAGGCGATCGAAGTTACAAAAGCAACGAGGTCGACGGGTCGATGTATTTATGGCCGAGTTAGAACAGTGTTTCCCGACTTGACGAACAATCCGCTCCTCGAACAAACTTCGCTCCTCCTCCAAAGTCGACGAAATCGCGTGTGTCAATAATATTATTATTAATAATAATAATAATCAGATCGTGTGTCGAGAAACATGATGACAAATTAAGTTCTTACAATATATTATCTTTTATGATTACCACCTAATCGAGTCACATCGTAATGTCCTGGACGATACCCGTTTGCGCACACGATTATGTGTTTGCCTAGACTCTAATGACTCGGAAGCACAAACAAATTTGACAAGAGCGATGTGTATATTCTTGAGTATAGTAAACGTATTATAACATTTAGTCCAGGCCAAAGTCGGCCTGGGACGCGTATGAAACAAAATACGAATATTTATTCCCGTGATTACATCATTTTTTCGGACTAGGTCACTTAATTTTCTGACGAAGTTTCGCACGCGTTTTAGATCTCATATCGATTGTTCGTCATGGACTTTTCTGACGATGTTTCGAGCAAGTATATCTATGTGGATCTCGAGTGAAATTTATGAGAAAATGTAACGACGACTCTCCGAGTGCCATTTATGACGTTCGTTGAATGGTGTCCCACATGAAATTTTACTTTGTAAATCCCCGTAAGGGTCGAGTGATTGAAGTAAAACTGATTTCGATCACTTTATGTAGAAAAACAAAATAATATTCGAAATCCATAGAAACTCCACAAAAAATTTAGACGAAATGTGTGGAAAAACACAATCGAGTTAGTGAATTAATAACCGATTCTCGGACCTACTCCTTTTTCCTCATTGGCTTAATAAAACGGATCGTTCATAACCTCTGCCGCTCCGTCTTTCTTTGTTCGATGTTTTATTCTCACGTATATTCTTATCGGCTCCCTCCACACCTCATCAAGCCATTCCTGGGCCTCCCTAATAGTGCTGCTGCACTCGACTTTTTTCCATCCCAGTTTTCAAGTATGTACTCACTATGACTTCTACTGGCCTCGTTCGTTTCGAGTTTAATTTACTCCGGCCAGGCGTTTGAATTCGTCGAAACCCGTTCGAACGAATATCAGTCTCTCTGTGTCTATACACGTATTTCGAACTCGTCTCGACTATATAAAATAATTTTCTCTCGCCGTTCACTGCTCCTGCGCGAGATGTTCCTTCGTTCCGTCTCTCGAAGCTTTTTTCATAACTTATAAAATAATAATTCGTCCGTTTGTTTTCGGGTACCATAATATTGTTGTACCTACACGTTTCGATACGTGTCGGCGTGCAGTAGTGTATATATATATATATATATATATTGTCGTCGGACGGTTTTTGCGCGCGATTTATAATTACATTCTAATCCTCGAGGACATAATACTACTCGCCTCGTTGTGTATACATTATCTATCGCGCAGTACGTATATACGTATAGAAAGGGATATAATTAGCATCTCAGGGTTCGCGTCGGGAGACCGGGTGGTGCAGGAGTGGTGAATCGCGTAGTCGGAGGGACGAGGGGACGCGAACTTCCACCGCAGGAGATAAGCGCTCGTACATGTACACGCGGATACGTGTGCTTAAAGTGTATCGTCGTTACGGGGTATAATACACGGGCGCGTGTTACACGGGGCAATAATGGGGAAATCGGGCAGAGTAAGAGGCAGAGAGAGAGAGAGCTCGGAAAACGCCGAGACTTTATCATCATCGCGAAGGACCAAAAACCGTCCTCGGCACAGCCGACCAACCGCGTTCGGTTTCCGTTCACGCCTAACACCCGCCGCGGCACCGCACACTGTAATACGCCGGACTCGTCTCGGCCGCCGTCCGAGTTCTCCTGGGGAGTATAAATCATCGGCGCGACCGGGTCGGGCATAAAACTTTTAGCCCGGCTTAGCTCCCTTTTTCTCTCTCTCTCCGCCTCCCCCGGGGAACGGATTGTTCTTGAAGTTTTAATCGCGGCTGGCTCGCGCGCGCGCATACCACACTCGTCGGTTTAGACGAAATTTTTTGAGGTTACCCGCTGGGTTTGGTTTCTTCAACGACGATGACCAGACACATTTTTTGCTGTGCGACTGATAAATAGTTGTACAAAAAAAAAAAAATTATTTTTTTAAGCACCGCAACAGTCACGCTGCAGTAGTCTACAGGTTTTTCACTCTGTGTTGTGGGGAGAAAAAATCGTTTTCAAAAATAGGACGAAAATAAATTTTATGGATTTTATTGAAACGAACGGATTTACGTTTGATAAGTTTTTTTTTAAATTGTTAAGCTCGAACAATCGATTATATTTTTTATTAAATAAACGATTCGAAATAATAATTAAAAGTATTGAAAATTATTTTATAGCAATTGGTTACATAATATTTAAATTCGGAAAAAAAACCAGAGACGACAACTTTTCCACCGTATGAGAAAAAAACGGTTTTTTTTCAAACGTATAAAATATAACAAAGGTATACGAAACAGAGACACTCTCTTCGTCGGTTCACTTTCGAAAATATCAATCGCGTTTATATAATAATATTTTCGTTTTGTCCGGACAATCGCCTTCTTTTCGGGAGGTAAGTTAAAAAAAAAATTACAGCCGCGCGTTTATTTCACTAATTATTTGAGTTTAACTAGAAAATCTTCGTTACTGGATGTTAAAATATCGTTTTGTAATAATATGACGAAAACGCTGCATAAACCATATTTTCAATGTCAATAAGTATCGTTATTTCATCTGCAGAATTCCGCGTCCAAGTGTGACGGAACGAATTCGAATGCAAGCGGTATAAATGTATTTCGAATTTCTCCGCACACGAGTTGCCCGTCGAATTCGGCTCTCGGAAAGCAGTCGCGGCGTTACACCACAGGGACATAAAATGATCTTTTAAGGGTCACAGCCAATCGTCGCCCTCCGTGTGCACGTAATAAGTGTTGTATTGTCAGGAACACCTGTACGGGAATCGACCCTCTGCCACCGACGGAGGATGATGCTGACCGCGGTCATCTCCCGGTCGAATTAGGGAGCGACGGTGATGACGGTGGACCGGTTACTGTTTATTATAACGTTATTTGCTCGCGCTTACATCCGTGCAAATCGGTGTCAAAGGGCACGCGTCCCTCGTCGGAAATCATTATTAACGAACGACTCGCGATCCGCGTGTGATGATATTATAGAAAAAAAAAAAAATTGTAATTTCTTATTGGAATCCCCGCTCAGCCTCTGACCCTGCGCAATCGTCGAGCGAGTATACAAAGGCGTTTTTTATCCCGTGCCGGCCACGTCTTGAATATCCCACACCCGTTGCATGACTACACTCCGGTTCTCCGCGAGCTCGGTCTACCAACGTTAGCAGCTGATAGAAGAGCTGATATTAACTCGAAGTTTCTCCGGAACCCCATCGGTGGTTCCGCCGACCTGCGCTCCTTTCCCTCGTCAAATTTCGAGTCCCTCCGCGTCGGACCCGCTCTACCACCGGTTTTGCTATTCTTACGCGCACACCACTAATTATGGTTCGAACAATCTCGTTCACTGCACGATGCGTCTTGCTAACGTCTACCCTTCGTACCCTTCACTAATTTAATTTCCGGGTTCCGTTTCACTTCCACTGACTTGCTACTTACTTGTAATTTACTTACGTACCTATACTTTTACTGTACTTTGGGCAAAGCCCGTATCAAATAAATAAATAATATAATAATATATTATATATATATATAATAAGATATTATAGAAAAAAAATATGATACGTTATACGGAAAAAAAAAAATTTCACACGCGTCAGTGATACATATAAAAACGCTCTCCGCGAAATCAAAATAGCTGCCGGGGGCGCAAATAAATTCAATACGATATTGTACGAATATTATATAACAATAACGTCGAAACGATTCCTCGCCGTCGTCGTCCGTAGCTCGTTATAATATATTTTTCCCTCCCCTCGTCATCATAATATTTCGCAATATTCACGCTCGAAAAAGTCGCCGCCGCCGCCGTATACGGCCCGACGGTACGTCTTCTTCGTAGCGCGCGCGTGCGAGACGTCTGAAAATACGCTATTATATATATATATATATTTTAAAATATACCTTAGGTTGTATTATTATTATTATTGCGTATAAAATACATATATAGAATATGAGCTCGGAGAAAGAAACGAATTCTGTTACAATACAAGCGTATACTCGTATATTATACTTATTATTATTATTATTATTATTATTGTACGAGTTTCCTGCGATGCAATGTCGAGTATTACGCGTACAATATACGCGCGCGTATTATTATAATATCGAGTTTCTCGTACTCGAACGAGGAACGGAGTAGGTTATTATTATTATTAAACTAGCCGTAATATAATGACGAAGAATATTATTCATCGTATACGACAAACAGTATAATATGTACTTATAAAAAATAATAAAAAAAGAGGAAAAATCAACAGTAACGCGTGCGCATAATATGTTTTTTATGAGAAACGCTCTGGAAAGTTACCAGATCCGCGTGCGCGGTGTGGGAGAACGACGAACAGAGTCGCGCGGAACGAAAACGGTCAAATGACAGTGTCGCGTACTGTCACTAAGCGAAGTAAAACGAAAGCACACTGCGGACGCGTAAAAGACTCGGCAAGATTCAGAAGCAGTGGCGCGTCAAGAATTTGTGGATGGGCCACTGAAGTTGGGTTCAAAATGGTTTTATTCCTCATTCCCCCATCCCATCTATAATTAGAACCATTTAATTTGTAATAGACACCCGCTGTAATACTAGACAACGCATTTCAATAATAGAAACGGTAGTTTATACCTTTTATTAAAACATGAATTATATAGATCGCCCTATATCCTGATGATAATTATTAAATATTGGTTATGGAATTTTAAACGGACGACAAATTTGAGAATCACGAATGACGTCAAAAATATACAATATCTTATATAAATCAATAAGATTACGAAAACAATTTTTTTTTTTTAACACTTAATTTCGGTTGAAATACGTCTCGGAACTATGCACTGGACACGCCACTGTTTAGACGTGTTTTAAGACACCGAGAGTGGCTTGATTTTACAAAAAAGAAAGATAGTATGAGAATTCTTAATGTCGGTGTCGCGTATACGCGGTCTCAATTATTAGAGTATTGTGTGATTTCGGCAGACGCGAATTTTCTCCCCTTTTTTTCGACCGACGCAATCGAATCCATCAATTCGGATAAATTTCTTCCACGAGCAATTCCGTAGAAACGCGCAGTCATATCGAACACGAGCAAACGTTTTTCGTCGAATTCAAATACGAAACGCGCGTTCCTTTTCTTAAATAATTCGTAGAAATAATTACGCGCGTATTATTCGATTATAACTGGAATTTTAATTCCTCCCACCCATGCACAGTTCAAATCGATTTTTTTTGTGGAAATTTCGTCGAATCCCCAAAAAAAAAAAAAAAAAACGTTTTCGTTTTTTCTCTAAGTTAAAATACCGTTTTATTACATTGTATCGCGACCGTTCCTTTTCCAAACCGGTGACGATTATAACGACTTTCTCCCCTCCCTGGAATTTGATGTTTTTAAATTTATTATATCTCTAACCGAACAGCACCGACTTGTGTCATGTAAGTTGGTCCAATAATGTTATGGTTATGCTCCATTTTCGCCCTCCCCCTTTGAACATCACGTATATATAAGGCTGAAATTAGTGCTCGACCGAACGGTCGTGATCGAGCGTTTAGTGCTTAGCTGACGACAAACTCGGTCGGTCGTGTACAGTGCAGTAAACGAGTAAACGTCGAATAAATAGTAAACGAATAAACGTGTAAACGAGTGTACAACGAGGAAAGATGAATCCTTACGTTCATTTCATTTCACTGAAATACGCGAAATAATAATATTATTATTAATAACAGTAAAAAAAAAATACGTAATAAAGATTGCATAGGCGCGTATGATCGGTCGCTCGGTCAACGTCAAACTAAACACCCGCATATACCGACATGGCGCGTCAGCCGACCGTAATAAAACTGGAAAAGAAAGTAGTCACCAGATAGCGCTACGACAAAATAAAAAGGGCGTGGCAGAAAAGCGCTTATAAAAAGCAGTCCGAAACCATCGGACCGCTCAGTGTAGTCACGGCGGTCATACGTGAACAACGTAGTCCGCGTCTGATTGCGGTGTGTGTGTGTATGTTTTTGTGTGCGTTCGAGACTGACCGCTATTTATATGCTCCTTTCTGTCACGCCCTCTATGTTGTGTCGTGGCGCTATCCGGTGACTATACTTTCATTTCCCGTTTTATTGTTATTTCGTTTACGTTCCATGCGCGTTGTTGTTCCTTTTTCTACATTTGCATTTCGTCTCGGTACATCAATAGGTCTTTCTTCTTGGTCATTACTCGTCGATGTGGATATTTCATTGACAGAGTGGGTTGGGGGGTTGGCTCCGTTTTCGCCCTCCCTTAAACATCGTGTATAATAACCGCCGCTGTTCCATACCGATTCGCTTTACTGCTGCGTGCGAAAATCGAGAAAACCAATATTACACAATATAATATAGACTCGTCGCGCGAGTTGAGAAAAACACCAAAATAATATTCGTTTTCCACGGCGTTTTTGTAAAAAAATTAATTATATCGGATGACGTTTCGTAGAATCGCGTTTAGCTCGTAATATTTTTTATGCGAAATCGAGTTTCGAATTCAAACGTATAAAAAAAAAAAATTGGAAAGTAAAAAACGCGTTTCGCGGGATAACCCGCATAGTGTGTACAGAATTTTGTATTTTATTTTTTTTTTTTTACGTTGTGCGCGGGGAAACGCTTCGTGCGTTTTTTTTTTTTTTTTATGTGTCTCGCATAACGACAAAACCGAAAAATAAAATAAAAAAAAGCATAAAAACGCTCTTCGGGCTGCCGCGTTTCTTCAATACGGTCATTCGTATTCCGCGCTCGCTCGCTCGCTCGCCAATGTTGGCGGGTCTCTCGGATTTTATGGGGCGCGCCGCGGCCGTCCAAGCGTATGTGACGGTTTTGCCAAAACGCCAGGAGCACAGTGCGATTGATCGCGAACCGATTGCCGCGCCGACATTGCGCCGCGGTCCCTGCGCGCTTAAACCACCCCACGGCCGGCCCGCGCAAAGGGCGCGGCTCCTCGCGCTGCAGCAGCGGCAGCGGCAGGACAGTGACGAGACGCATCGCGTGGACGGTTGCGCGCGTACGTGCAGTGTATTATCCGAAAGGTCGCCCCACCCGCACGGCGCGTATACTTGTGGGTGTGTGTTTGGTAAACGGACGAGGTCAAAGGCTCGGCGTGTTGTTTATATTACGCAAAGGCGGGCGGGTAGAGGAGAGCCTTTGACGCGTTAGACGGAAATCACGTCGTCGTCGACCGGAATGGCTTTTGCGCCGCCGCCGCCGCTCGGTGAAAGGGTACGGCGCGGGGCCAAAGGCCAAAACTTTGTAAAGGCCAGTTACCGCACGCGCGCCCGTCGACCGACCGACCGCTGCAGCGCGAGCGACGGGTACGGACGCGGACGGCTCATTTTCCTTACCGCATTATGTTCCGTACACGTCCTTTACCAAATCGTCCTTTTGTCCTTGTCGAGAATTAATCACAATACGGTACCCTTTCCGCACTGTCCGGACCGTGCCAAAACCGTTATTATAATAATATATATATATGCCTATAATATAACTAGTGTTGTACTCGTATACACTGTGTAGGCCAGTGGCGTATTTGAGGGGGGGGGGCGATAGGGGCAATCGCCCCCTCCGAGAGATTTAAAAAAATTATATTATTTTATATTATATTGACTGAGATCAAAAATGGGGCAAGATCGCCTAACGGGTTTGGCATTGCTTAATATTCACCATACTATAACATTAAATGTAGATGATGTAATTGATACATTTTCTAATAGTAAAAAAAGAAATATAGACTTAGTTTTGTAAATTAAATAAATAAAATGTGTTTTTTTCAATAATTATATTCCTACATATAATTTTTTTTATTGGTGAGAAGGAGGGAGTTCTTTTACCATCGCCCCCCTGAGGTGAAGTCTCAAATACGCCACTGGTGTAGGCGTGACCCGCGGCTTTCTTCGCCGCGCTTATATATATATATATATATGATATTCGACGGCTATAATTGTGGATTTTTATCGGGAGAAAGTTTTTGAAAAATAAAAAAATAAATTTTTTTTTCTCGTTAATATTATTATATCGAATCTATCGTGAGGAACGCAAAATTTAATGAGTCACA
This sequence comes from Slavum lentiscoides, assembly GCA_032441835.1. Taxonomy (NCBI): domain Eukaryota; kingdom Metazoa; phylum Arthropoda; class Insecta; order Hemiptera; family Aphididae; genus Slavum; species Slavum lentiscoides. The sequence continues at coordinate 13,122,594 of CM063717.1, forward strand.
ATTATAACCGACGCAAAGGAAGGAAGAATCAACTGATGCGTTGGAGAGGAAGACGTTCGTATATACAGGAGAGACGATTGAAATGGCTGGATGCAGCGGGTATTCACATGTGAAGACTCCAGTATTAAAGAGAAAAGTGCGAAAGTGTATTTTCGAAGACGAGGCTTAGCTTTTAGCAACAGAAGAACGATAAATTATGATTTTTACAGTTTTTTTTTTTTTTTTTTACGTGACGCGCGTTAAAATAGAAATTTTTATACAATTTTTTCACTCTTTCTAGTCGAAAAATTGTACGCAGAAAAACGAATGAGGCTATATAAATTTGTATTCGAAAAACGGTTATGCGTGCGATTAATTTTTTTTTTTTTTTTTGTACCGTTTTCAATTCGCAGCGTTGGAAAAAAAAAATCGAAAATCCCGTACAACTGCAGTATACCATAATGTGTGGATACGTCGTGTCGAGATCGTGCGGGCACTCTAAAGGCGACAAAAAAAAAAAAAACGTTCGCGGACAACGATACGTCGTCTTTTTCTTCGTTTTTTTCCTTTGCAAAGGAATAGGGGCGGAGTGGTGGCGACCGCAGAAGAAAAAAAAAGGCTCTCTGAAATATCAAAGTTCACACGTTAGGCGTATGCTTTTAAGGAGACACGCGCCGCCGCCGCCGCCGCCGCCGCTGTCCTTTTGATATACTCCTTTGCGCGCTCGCGCGTATGTATTTCACGCGGCAAAGGCCGCGCGGACAGAAGAATAGCCGTGGCGGTTGCGTTTGACAGTTTGCAAATGTCTGCGGGCGCCATTATCGCGACCGCGTCGTCGAATAGCAATCGGCATTCGCAAAAGTTGTGCGCTTTTTTTTCTCTCCTCTACTTTACACCGCGCGCAAACACTCACCTATTTTCTCTCTCTCTCACTCTTCCGTATAGTATGTGCGCGTGTACACGAGCCGTATATGCGTATAGAAATGACACCGGGAATTGATAGCTTTTCACCGCGGTATATGGTACCCCAGGGTGTTGTGCGCGTATTTCGCACGGACGGACGCGGAGCAGGACGAGGAGAAAAAGAAACCGCGCCACCGTCGCCGTGGAAGAAGGACGGGCGCGCGCGCGGCCTATATCATTTATTTCGGAGCGGCGAGAGGACATAGTATAAGGCATCAGCTCCTGCTCCGTCTCTCCTCGCGTGCTCTCTCTCTCTCTGCACACACACACGTTATCGCGCGCGTTAAACACAGATCTGCGCGGCCGACGCGTGCAGTGCGCCTTCTATACGACCCACCACCACCCGTTTGCTCCGTCCGACCATCGTTTACGGCGTTCATATACTGCCACGACGACGACGTGTGTACGAGCTATTTATTTCGATTTTACTATTATTTGCTTTTTTTTTTTTTTAAAAAAATTCCCCTTTTACCGCACCACAACAAATCGTCGACGTAACGAGGTTTTCTCTGTGGTTTTTTTTTTACCCGTGACTTCGATCACGCTCGCAGGGCCTGATAGACCGGTCGGTGGGCCAAATAGGCCCTTTATTTCGGCCTCAAAATTCGTTTGTCCGTGGATTAATAGACAATTTTCCTGAAACTGAAAGGGAAAAATTCTAAAAATACAAGAGTAAGAAAAAATTCTAAAATCGAACGTAAATATTGTATGCGGTATTCATGAGGATAGAAAAAAATTCTCGTATATTTATCGAACGTATTAGTATTGGCGTCATTCGAAGAATAAATCAACACATCAATGAAAAAAAAAAATACAATTTTCCAAACAGTACCGTCAGAATAGTTTTCAAAAAAATGTTACGTGTTCGCGTAGTATTATGTAATATCTTTTGACTAATAATTTTGTCATTATGATTACTGCACTTGCCGTCATTATTATTTTTATTATTATTATTATTATTTTTTTTTTTTGTGCTTTATGTAAATTTTTGTGATTTCAAATAATTGTCAAACTTAATGGTTTTACTAAAAGTTCTAAATTAAAAAAATATATATATATCTTTTGACCGATACAGCGTTATCAAAGGCCGTTTTCCGTTAGAGAAAAAAAGAACCGAGCTCTTAAGGCGTTCGAAAAAACTCTGTCATAATTAAAAACGAATAAAAAAAAAAAAAAATTACCTAAGTAAAGTATATCGAAAAACACTCGTTATAAATTCCGCAATAATAATATAAGGTTTTTATTGTTGAAAAAATTGCCGTTTTTGGATTAAAATAAAAAAAAAAAATTCCGTCTTTTTTCGAATTTCTAAATACGTGCACGAGAACCCTTTAAAGTAACATCAAGTTTGACATGACCCGGTGTGCACAGCTCTCTCTCCCAGTCTCTCCCTCTGGCTACTGCAGCTGTCTTATATTATATCGCGATGCAGCCGGGAGGAGGCGCGCACGTCGTCGTCGAGAAGATCTAATGCTGGTCGTGAACAACGCCCAAGTTTCTAAGAGTTAAACAACAGCAACAACAACAACATCGTGAGTTATATCCTAATAATACTTCGTTACACTCGAAAAGTTCTTAGTGGATACGTTTATACGTGTATAATAATATAACGTTTATCGTTTCAAGCGAAACTTCGATATTATTGCTTATCTCGACATCGTCCGCGCCGCCGCGTCGTGGTTCGTGTTTGCGCACAGCCGATATTAACAAATAGTTTATTTAGCGATATTAACAAACTTTATTATTAAACCGCGCGTTTACGCGTTATTATAATATATTATTATTATTATATAAGTGGAGAGGAAAACGAAAAATATACCTACGACAATAATTACTCGAGAGGAATCCAAGTGGGGGAGGGGGGCGGTTTTATTAATTACCAGCTGATCTGACAGATTTCGTCCTGTCCAAAATTTCTAACGAAAAAATTTTTTATAATTTGATGTAAATATTCTATTTGATGTTCTGTTACGCGTCGGACGCGAAATATCATCAGACACGTCATCTTTGTATTCGTTCCCGAGAAAATCAATCGGTTTCGACGGGGAAGCTCGACGAGTATTCAACGCGACATTTGTTTGTCTTCTTGCACGATAATTGAAATTTATTTTTCCCACGACTGGTTTCTACTGACCAATCGGTCCAGCCGTTCTCAAGCGATGACTAACGTTTTTTTTTTTTCAAAATTGTCTGTCAAAGCGCGTATTACAACACCGAAAATCCGCTCAGAACAGGTATTTTCGAATGCTCAATCGCCTTTCAGATTTATACAGTAATAACGAAACTCTCCAAAACGTTATCGAAGTTTACTTAAGCGTCGTCCTGCACAACGCCCGCGGCTGGTCTTTATTTTTAGTTTATATTTCAAATTTATAAATTCTTACGCGTCCTTGACGTGTACGTTCTTATAACGAACAGCTCTGTGTGTTTGGAAAGAAAAAAAAAATCAGCCACGCCCGGCCGGTGAGAAAACCCGTTCGCATGCATCGATTTCGGTGACGGGCGAAGGATCGCGAACGTTTCCTTCCCACAAGTAAGGTATTCGTATAATAAATAGAGGACAGGAATAAAAAGCCGAATACGATATATATTATATTATCTGGGCGTGTATACACTAAAAAAGCGAGTGTTTTCTCGCGCGTATAAAAAGGATTTTATGCGAGAGATGTTACACGCGATATTCGCCACAACGTATACTGTACGTCATATTTCTATAACGGATATGGTTCAGAGCAAGGGTCGGCAACTCGCGGACCGCAAAGCAATTTTTTATGGTTCCCACACGAAGAGGTTTAATTTGAAAAAATTATTTTGTCAATATAAATGTATACGTTCATGGGATTTTTTCTAAAATTCAATCTAATATCGCGCGTTAGTCTACAATTAAAATTTTATTTTTATTTTTAATTAAATTTTTTCCCAAAAGCACATTTTTCTACTCAGAAACTTGTATTGTTTTACACTCATATTTACACTAAAATAACACCGATGTAGACTGATATTATAAATTGAATAATAATAGAATTATTAGTATTATATGTAAAATTTGTTTTTTTTTTTTATTAATGTGGCCCTCGATGAAAATATGAAAGAAAAAGGTTGCCGAAACCTGGTTTTTTCTTCTTTCTATACACGACCGTTAAGATTTTACTGTTCGTTGCTAATTCCTGCCAATTTTTTCCCAGGTCTACAGTATTCTACATCGCTCATTACTCGACCTTCTCATCTTTTCCTCGGACGGTCTCTTTTCCACTGGCACGCGAACTCGGATTATTCGTATCAAATCTCCTTCTTTTCCCCGTGCACGACAGGCCCACCGGAGTCGTTTCTTTCTAATTTCTCCCCGTGCGTCATGGACCAAAAATTCTTCTTAAAATCTTTATCCCTAATATAAGAAGTTTGTTTCGTTCAGATTTGAGCAGTGTCCACGTTTCACGGTTATAAATTATTATTACTGTACGTTTTCGTTTTCGGCAGTTTCATTAATCCGTGTGGTAGCACTTACGTCCAGCTTGTGGATCTCGCTCTCGATTCACTCGATTCTTCGTTTCTTCAAACACCCGCGGTTTTAGAGGAGTGAAAAAAATTGTAAAATTGTATTCGTGTTTTCCGCGCGTTTTCGCCCCGAAGAACCCAACCTAACCTCTCAGTGGCTCGTACGGTATAGAAATATTTCCGTCCGTTTGGCAAAACGCGCCCCTGGTTCGTGCGCGCCGCGCAACCCATTGTGCGCGCGCGTGTTGCGGGACGCGCACACTGCAGTGCAGCACCGCCAGTGCTGCGTCATGACGTCTCGTGGGCGCGCGATGGAAAAAAAAAGTGAGTTTCAGAAATAACGTACGCGCGGCCGGGCACGAAGGGACTGCTCTCGCGTGGTGGTGAAAAGCGGGAGAGAGAGAGAGAAAAAATCGAAAGACGTATATATATTAGCCGGGGGATGCTGCGCGGTTTCGCGTACCGAAACCCCGAGGAAAATAGTTACGTTTATTCGCACAATATACATTTGTATGTACGTATATTAAAATATACGCGCGCGTGTGAGCAGCGCACTTATATGTAAAATATTGTACGTATTATAATGTATTTCGACCCTACGACGGCGACCGCGAAGGGACGAGGATATATAGCGCCGGGGTATTATTGCGCGGAGTGGATGCTCATAGTATGTATCCATCCGAGATTTGAAATATGAGCTCCTCGGGAAAAACGGGCGCATTCCGCGTACCGGCTGCTGTAATGTTTGGTGTGCCGGTTCGACTCGTTTCACGGTTCACGCGCGCGTATTACTATTTTTTTTTTTTTTTTTTTACGCCTTTTCGCGCGGCAAAATCCTTCGAAAACGTTACGCGATCATAAATCGCTCGCGCTCCCCGGCCACCGACAATTTTTTTTCTTTAGAAATAAATGCCTAATAGTGTGTACAGTGTTGAAGTCGGTTACAAAGAAAAAAAAAACGAATAGGTACACGAGTTGACCGACCGAAGTAAAAAAAAAAAAAAAATGATTTTTCAGTGCGACACCTCGCCATACATTATGTGACTAATTTCGTTCTCCAGACTCATCAAATTTTTCTTCGTCCAAAAAACGCTTTCGATTACAAAGATACGTTTTTTTTTTTTTTTCGTATTTTATTTATTCGCCAAATAACTAACAAAAAAAAAAATTATTGCGATTCGTTCGGTTCGACTCGTCACACGAAAACTTTATTTTCATTTAACAATTTTTTTTTTTTTTGCTATTTTCTGTATCGAGACAATTTCGAATATACGAGCTAATGCGAATTATTACATTTTTTTTTTAGTTTTTTGGTATTTGGTGTTAAGTTAGTGCGACTGGTTTTCATCATCGAGTCGTTAACACGATCGAACGAAATATGAATTTATTTTTTTTTTTTTGTAAAATTCTTTTTCTTAATTTTTATTAACTTAAAAGCTACTTTGTACGTCGAACCAAACATTGTACGCAACAAAAATAGTACAATCCAAAACTGTTAGCACTGTACAGTGTTCGGGACTCGATTAAATTTTTCCTCTAAAAAGTGTAGAAACAATAATTACGCGACCGTCCGCAGGATTCGCAAATAAAAAAAAATTGTCCACGACGTCACCTGTGCTACAGAGTGCGTTTCACAAAATTTTAGACGTTCGTCTGTGCAGTCCAAACTGAAATTCAACGAACATCATCGTCAAAGCCGATAGAATTTTCGCTTCTTCGCTCGGAATCTAAAATTCGTCGTTTTCCGTGAAAATAATTTAAAAAAAAAAAAATGTTTTATATTTTTCCATCGCGGTAAAGAAGTCGTTCCGATTTTTTTTTTTTTAATACGCCGTAGTGTCGCATGTATTTGCGAGAAACGTTAATGTAATAAAAAAAAATCAATTTTTTCACGCGTTATAATAGAGTCTCGGAAATGACTATTTTTCAAAGCTTATAGACAATTTTCTTCCTGTATTTACGAACGTTAATAATTAGAGAAACACTTAGTCATTTCAATACACTCACGCACACATAAGTGTGAAAACGCCTCTGGCCTGAGTTTCGGTTTTGGAGATTTTCCATACCTATAAACGAGTCGGTCGACCAGATACACTTTTATGGAGTCCTAACGGCGCGCCGTACATTTATGTTTCCGTGTAGGAGTAATTACTCAGAGTGCGATGCGTTTAATACCGGTAAACTGCGACCACTGTTCCGTTTAATACATTATACGTACGTCCGCGTCCTGGTTCAGTCTGTTTGTAACGTACCGCGACGATACACGCGGCACATTTCATCCCGTATCAAGCTCAGCTTTTCCCTATTTCCACCAGCACAGTGTTCCCACGGGCCGTAGGGTAGCGAATATTTTAACATATAAAGTAGGTGGCACTAATGCCTCCGTCCCCCTCCCTCTCCAGTGATGATTTAATGCCGCCCAGTGGCGAGTGAGCTCGCCTCGTAACCCACACACTCGTGGGACGACAAAAATGTTGGATTCTCCTCTACCGTTTACGCCGGTAGAAAATTTTTACCACCAAGTGGCACCAAGTAAAAATTATTTAAAACACTCTCTTCCACAGGGCGTATACTATTATGCTATATCTCTTAAGATCGCGTTTTGAAAATAATGGATGTCAGTGGCTCAAACGGAATTTTTTCAAGAGGGGGTGGTACACATCACTGAACTCAATACGCGGAAAGCGCATTCCGTATGATTCTCGTTATATATGTATTATGATGAGCCGCCCTATGCGTTCCGTTTCTATTTTTCTATTATTGTTACCAACTTCATCATATAAAAATAACCGATTTTGGTGCAAACGTCGATACTATATAATCACGTTGTTTTGTGATCTCGGAGTAAACAATAAAACGTGATAAATATCACGAAGAAAATTATATTCCGTCGTATCCTTCACGACTTTCATATCTAACGGAATGCAGAAATATGGCGATCTTCTATCTAGGTTCATGTTTTGATTGATACGTACAAGCGTTCCGTGTATTGAGTTCGGCCACGATTTGTAAAAAAAAAAAAAATTCAATTGTGAAAACGATTTCGAACACTGCGTGTTTCGACGACACAGTGTGCTCTGCAAAAAAAAAAAAAAACTGTTTGGAACGTCAACCGATTTCCGTCGATAAAATTATGTTAATAATGTTTTGAAAACGAAATTCCACCCGTTGAGAAACAATTTAAATTTTTAATACGTTAAAATATATATATATATAAATCGAATAATCGTCGACAAAGTGCCGTGACGATTTCACCGTGTGAAATCCATGTATTACCGAAGTATACACTTCAGGTGTAGGCTACCGAAATTGTGTCATACGGCGTGTGTGTGTGTGTGTCCCTTCGGATGTTTACACGAAATGAACTTGTTTACCGAACGCGCGGGGTCGTCGCCGAAGTCGCGGCGTGTGTTTGACATTTGATCGCTATCGACGAGTACCCGAGTGAAGGATCGTGATTTTTTTTCCGCTCTCTCTCTCTCTCTCTCCTGTAAACCGCGTTTTAACTGTAGTAAAAATAATACGCCGAGAATAATGTGTGTGTGTGTGTTTATTCGTCTCTTCTACACACGCACGAAATATGTAAAATTAAACGTTTTATAATCGCCGAAAAAACTGCATTTTTTATATATATATATATTGCAATGGACGCCGCTTATAAGACTCGCTTTTGGACCGGCACAAAGTGAATCGTATAACCGATTGAATTTCATAACAGGCGAAGTGAAAAGAAAAACGAAAATTTTAATTAATTAAAACCCACCTGTTACATATTGTTAGTTATTAATCAAACACATATATTATTATAATTATTATTGTTCAGTATATAAATGTTTTAAAATAATATTTGATATGCACACAATCGGCCAAACCGTATGTAAACTTCTCAAGTTTTTACGGGTCTTGAAATATGATCCGGTTTCCTCAGCTTGTAATAATAAGAGTCTGTCGTATGTGCGTATTGTTGTAACACACACGATATGTAATAACCAAGAAGAAAGATCTATTAATTTACAGAGACGAAATGCAAATGTAGAAAAAATAAAAACAACGTGCACGGAACGTAAACGACATAACAATAAAACGGGAAAAGTAAGTACTCACCAGATAGCGCTAAGACACAATATAGAGGGCGTGGCAGCTTATAAATAGCGGTCAGTCTCGAACACCACAAACACACTCGTACACACACCGCAGTCAGACGCGAACTACGCGTTGTTGTTCACGCCTGACCGCCGTGATTACACTGAGCGGTCCGACGGTTTCGGACCGCTATTTATAAGCGCCTTTCTGCCACGCCCTCTATGTTGTGTCGTAGCGCTATCTGGTGACTACTTTCTTTTCTCGTTTTATTACGGTCGGCTATTACTATGTCGGTATATGCGTGTGTTTAGTTTGACGCTGACCGAGCGACCGATCGTACGCGCGTATGCAATCTTTATTATTTATTTTTATTTTTATTAATAGTAATATCATTTCGCGTGTTTCAATAATATGAAACGAACGTAAGGTGTCATCTTTTCTCGTTGTACACTCGTTTATTTTACACGTTTACTATTTATTTAACGTTTACTAGTTTACTAACCTTTACACGTTTACTCGTTTACACTGTACACGACCGACCGTGTTTGTCATCAGCTAAGCACTATAAACGCTCGATCACGACCGATGACTAGTGCATACCGTACACGCCGATTGTCGGTCGAGCACTAATTCTAGCCTTATACGTGTTGTTCAAAAAAGGGAGGGGCAAAAATGGAGCATAACCATAACATAATTGGATCAACTTACATGATACAAGTCCGCGATTATATAGGTCAGAGATATATTAAATTTAAAACTATCAAATCTCATGGGGGGGGCGATCCATCCATATATCATTAAACTAGTATTATTATTATTAATACTAATATTAGTACTATTATTAAACTTTTTAATCGTTATAAATGAAATGAGATAATATTTAATATTTTAATTTCGCACATATGTACGTACAATTTATATAATTTATTATTTATTAAAAAAAAAATTTGTGATCTTATTTCTTAAGATATTTGTGTCTTTTATAACCGATTTTTTTTTTACATTCAGACCGTTTCAGGTGAATTTGAATGTGATGAGCGACTATATCGACTGAATCCGTGAGTCTATGTACATACATATATACTGCAACAGTCTTTTATATTGTACGCATTTCAGCAGTCCTCAATTTTTATTTTTCATGGAAAAAAACCCCGTTTCTAATCGATAACCGACGAGGCGAAGAAAAAAACGCTCAAGTCTAAGCGGACGGGAAACGCGCATTTTTCTTCCCCGAACGGTGTTTGGACAGCTCATTTTCCGAAAAACGTTCTCGTCGATTGGTCGATGTTCGACAGGCGATATTTAATCGTTTTAAGCGCGACGACGGTTTAGACACACATAAAAAAAAAGCCGAACGAAGAAAATTCTACGTCACTTATTAAAACGAAATAAATTCCGGACGAAAAGCGTTCAAATTTTTCGATTTTTCCATGAAATCGTTACGATTTCTCTTTTTTGTAATACAATCATGCGGACGAAATGCGTTAGAAATATTGTGGAAATCAATAGTTTTTTTTCCCCCAAACACGTTACAACGTTTTAATCGAAATATTCGGGGGAAAAAACCTCGTTTTATCGATATAATAAAATATATTTTACTGCGCTCTTCTCGTTTGATACTATGTATACGTATATTATAATACCGCAATATCAATTTACCCCGCGTTCTCCAGAATTTTCTTATATAATAATATTTTGTAAAAAAAAATATCGAGCTCTCCTCCACCACCGCAAAATATATAATATTATTATTTTACGGATCGCGTTTTTATATATATATACATTATATAACTTATATATTATTACAAAACGGTATATTTTCTTCTGCTTTCTACGACGAAAATGACGGAATTCTTCTTAACAAGGGTTTATGAAAACTCGGGCGATATTAAATTGCAGTGTACGGTAGAAAGAGAGAGAGAGAGACAGTGACTACTATATGTAAGGCCGCCGGTATTGCCTTTCGTTTCCGATCCTCCCCATCCCCCGAGAACGTGTACGTTCTCTCGCTTATACTCGCGACGACACTCGACAATAGAGAGCAAAAAAAATAAAAAATAAAAAATAAAAGAAGAAAAATACTACTCTCTCGAACGCACGTGCAGCATACTTTTGCCTTTAGCAATTTAATATAAATATACCTTTACATATATTAAATATACGAGTCTGAGTGTGTACCGTATTATTATTATTATTATATAGCGATGGCACGAGGGGGACGGACGGTGCGAAGTAAAAGAGACGGAAGGAACGTGGAGTGTGGGCAGCACACACAGCGCACCGTCGTACTACTGTAAATACGAACGTTTCGCGTCGAGAGGGCTAGTGTAAACTGCCGCGTGAAATGTAATTAAATGTTATTACGCTCTTCGGTTCGGGCGTGGCTCGTAGACGTGTCTCTCTACTCGTCGAAAAAGAAAAAAAGCCCATGTGGACCAAACCGCCGCCGAATCCTCTTCTCCTTCAATTTTTTTTTTTTTAGGACGTCAAGGTCCGTCACAGCTTCATCCGTTCCTCACAGTTATTTCTCCCGGGTGTTATCGACCCCCCGAGTATTCGGAAATCCTTCGATTCATCTTTGCTATCGGCCTGCCTAGTGGTCTCTTATTGCCTATTAACCGCCGCCGACCGAATCGGAACCAATTGGAAATTTCAATTTTTTCCGCGAGTTCATACAAATATTACCTCGTGACAAAATCTGCTACGAATATACTAGAAAAATCGGTGATCCTGACGATTACATCCTGACGTTATTAAATTTATGAAATACGTGAAATCGACTCCTTTAAAAGTATACTGCTTAGAGGTACCTAATCCCCGAGCGAATTGATTCGATATGATTCGACCGATTCAAACACTATTTCAATTCCTTAGCGTCGAAATTAAAAACCGTTTTATTTTTACAAGAAGTTTTCAGTGTTTTTTTTTTGGGGTGGGGGAGGGGAGGATTTTCTTTGAACACATTTTTTACTCACGTCGCGTTATTCTATTCAACAGCGTGTTTCTGTTTAAAGAGCTACGGGATTTCTTTTTTTTTATATATATATATAATCTCCGTCATTAAGTTTTTGCGAACACCGCATTAACTATTGGCGCAGGGTTCCGTCACAAAATATTGGCTTTTGTCACACTAAAACGCCTTTGTCCCTTCGCTCTTTTTATTTCGTCTTTGTACGATCATTATACTTGCGGGTAATAATTCGGCTAAGAATCAATTGAGAACGCGTTCGAAACAAGATTCTATAACACATTTCATTTATTCTGAAAATTAATGACCTTCAATATGTAACTCCCTCGTTCGTAACGACTTTTATACGCGACGACCCTCTCTCATTACCTCTCGTCGATAATTGAGGCTGATCGCCGTTTTATCACCACCTCCTTTCTAAACGGCACTTTAGATTCGCCCGATCATCAATAATAATTAGTAAACTTCATTCCGTGTCTCTACGCCATCGTGTTAGACAACGCATGTAGGTATTATACTTTTTTCCAAATTCCATCCCACTCCGCCACTTTATATGATTATTACGATCGTCCATTGCACACGAACAATGTTTCGTCTCGCGAATGGCTGAAATCATCTTAAAACGTTTTATTTTTATTGTTTATTACTTTGTATATTATTATCGTTGTTTTTTTAATAATTTGGTAATACGCGTAAACCTCGTTTGCGAAATACTTAAAATAATAATTAAATCACTATAACGTGATTGTTTTTATATTTTATATAAAAAAAGATGTGTATTTTAATACGCAAAAATGCGCGTATGTACTCATAATAATTTCACTTTTTTTTAATGTATATACATATGTAGAAAAATAAGCTTGCTTTTTAATATATTGATGTTTCAAATAATATACCATTTTTTCGGTACCATTTAAAAACAAATTTTTTTTTTTTCGGAATAATATATTATTATTAAATTCTTTTAACGTACACTACGTTATTGGTTTGAAGTATTTTATCCTACAGAAAAATTACCAAAAAAATATTCCCTAAACCCGCGTATTTGTTTATACGGATAAATGTTATATAATAATATGTCGTATATAAATATTATTATGAAACAACAAAGTCTTTGAAGTACAAGACGATTATAAATGTTGACGTTATAATAATATTATATAATTATACAAACAATATTGAAACGAACGAGCGCGCGATTAAAAGTTTATCGCTGTATAAATTATAGCGTCTGGCCCGCTGCAGCAGGACGACGTCTCGCGAGTGAATTATTATCGTAATAAATCAATTATACGAGGTGTTACGAGTCAATAACGCGATTCGTTTTGAACTTCTTTATTTTAATTCGAATGTACCACACACACACACACACTTATATCTAAGGATTATATGCGTATATATTGTGTATAGATTATGTACGAGGTATGCGAATCGAACAACGCTATTCGAGAGTATTGTTTACAAACAAATGTGTGTTAATACGTTTTAAAGCTATTTTTAAACGAGATCCTTTATCCGCGATCCGCGTCGTGAACGTTAAAGAAGCTATTTATAAAAAAACCAGGGCTCTCATTTGAAAAAATAATAATGTTTAACGTTTTAACGTTTTTTATCGTTATTGACCTTTTGCGTTTATCGTTATGGTATATTTTAGCGTTATGGATTATTTGTGTTTAACGTTAAAGACAGTTTTATCGTTATATAATATTTACGTTTTACGTTTATCGGTATTTTAACGTTATTTGGTTTAATATCGATTTTTTTTCCAAATAAATAAATCCATTCGTATTCCATAGACTATAGCACGTTTTCAAATCTCATAAACGTCATGTACCTACTTCATTAAACTTCATTAATTATAAAAGTCCTAATTTTTTATCCTTAAATTTTGATTTTATACATTTTCCAGTGAGAACCTTGGTTTATTTTTGATTTTATATTCCAGTGCAGAATATTTTTCTTAAAATGTTGACTATATTACCAATAGAAACTTTTCTGACTAGCTGACATCTTCTCAGACACGTATCTTTGAATAATTTTCACTATCAAGTAAACAAAAATAATCTGAAAGGTCCAATAACAATAAACAGTATTTCAATTCGCGATATCACACGCAGAAAGAGAATTTTCGCGAAAGACATATAGGAAACCGTATACCTCAATACACGTGTCTAGCTGACGCGCGTGTACGCGTCCATGTGAACCCAGCCTTATTATAGAACTGTAATAAACCTACACCATAGGCTTATATTTTCCGTAGTAAATTGAAAAAAATATTAAAATAACGGTAATTCTATTTTTCGTTTTTTGATATTTTGATATATAACGTTAATACATTATTTCGTTTAATGTTATGTTTTAATTTGTGATAGTTTAAAATTAGTGTTTATTATTTTCCGTTACGTTTTTTGATAATCGTTTTAATTGATATTTTGCAATTATAACGTTATAATCAAAACGTTATTATAACGTTTGCGAGCCCTGAAAAAAACAATTCTAAAAGTCGCCGTATCGTTTCAGAGCCAATGTACGTAATCGATGCATTTAATTTTAATCGCGCAAACACGCGTTAGAAATTGTGTTTGATTCGGTCGAGTACAATTTTATACGCGGACTTGTAACGGCTGCGCAACAAGTGCTATTAATGGAGCATAAATTGTGCGCGAGTTTTCGAACGTCAATTTAGCATTAAAAAAAACAAAGCGTAATAAATTATAAAGAAAGAGCGGAAAAAAAAATATTACGTCCGCTGAAAGATTTCTCGTTTTTTTTTAAACGTTACGCGATAAAATAAAAATTCTTTTTTTTCCCGCCGAAATTTATCGCTATACGATAAAAAATATCGGTAACGGGCTTTTTTAACTCACTAATTATTTAGTTCCTTTTTTTTTTTTTTACCCTCTCCTTTTAACATTTTGCTCGCCCTTACCTATATACCATTCGTTTCCCCGGGAGTAATAGTTAGGCAACTCATCGCGCGTTTCGACACTACGGCCGCGACGACGGCGCGGACAAGGGGTTGATTATGCGTAATATTCGTCGTCGTGTCGTTCGCCCCCGTTATACTGTTATTTCCGTGACGTAACAAATTTTAATTTTTAATTGTACTCTCCCATCGTTGTACGGCGCCCACGTGGGGACGGTTTCTTTTTTTTTTTCTTCACCCTTCACGCGACGTACGTTTCGCTGTGAAATTAACGTCGCGGCGCGTTTAAAAACACAAATTATCGATTTCCCGTCATTTGAATAACGCGGTAAACGCCGCCGCCGCCGCCGCCGATTGAAACGCGCGAAATCTGTGACCGAGGAGGCGGCGGCGTAGCACTTTAAGCATCGCGTTCCACAAACGTTCCACACGAGTCACGCGTTATTTTTTTTTTTTGACCGGGTAAAATAATAATAAAACAATATTGTTTATTTGTACCACTACAGAGATTTATCGGAATGCTCGGAGCAGCAATAAGTAATAATTTGCGGTTATGATTAGGTTAGGTTAGATCGGGTAAGGTCAAGTTAGGTTAGCTCGCCATTTTTTTTTTTTTTTTTTTTTTAAGGAAAATAAATAATTTTAACGAAAATAATATATTTCCCGGAGAATTCTTTTTATTTAAATTTTTTTATTTTATTATTATTATTATTATTTATACACGAAAAATTTTGACGAAATCGCGGCAGACGTGTTGCTCTGGCTCTCGTTTTTTACGTATCCATTTTGAGACAACACAATTATATTTGTCGTTACACAATAGCTGTGTGTTTTTTTTTTTTACAACGTAGGACAATATGAATAATTGAACGCAGCCAGCTCGATACGGTTTTTTTGACGTCCACGCGTAATATAAACGTAATCGTTTATTGGTATGGTATCATCAAAAGTGTGTGTTTAGGTTAAAAAAAAAAAAGAAACTACTGCATGTAGGCAGTCGGTCTCGTTGACAAGGAACGCGTCGAAAGTTTCTTTTTAAAAACAATAAATATAACGATTTATTTTTGCATTTTTTTTTTACGAAATTTATTCCTACGGTATGTATACATTTTTTTAAATAGTTTTTTTTTAACGCATATTCTTTGATCGATCAATAGGAGGAAAAAACGGTGTGTTTTCAATAAACGTTTTGATTCTCTAAGCGCATCGGATTCGCAATTCTATCGTGACACGGTTGTTAACTGTTTTATACGCGCGTTTATTAAACATTTTAATCGCCGCGTAGCGCGTACGTACATAAATTATGCAAAACGTCTTATCGGGCGGGAGGATTAGACGAAACGACAACTACGTTATTATTATTGTTATCATTTATTATTATTATTATTATTATCATTTATTATTATTATTATTATTATTATTATTATTATTATTATTATTATTATTATTATTATTATTATTATTATTATTATTATTATTATTATTATTATTATTATTATTATTATTATTATTATTATTATTATTATTATTATTATTATTATTATTATTATTATTATTATTATTATTATTATTATTATTATTATTATTATTATTATTATTATTATTATTATTATTATTATTATTATTATTATTATTATTATTATTATTATTATTATTATTATTATTATTATTATTATTATTATTATTATTATTATTATTATTATTATTATTAATCGTAAATATAACGTGTAAACGGAAAGGGTGTTTCGTTGAACTTGACAAGAGAGACGACGCACGGTTGAACTTCAGCTATTATCCTGTTAATATTATTATTACTGCTTCCACCGCTACTGCAATAATCATATCACAGAATTCTGTTTATTGACGTATAACAGGTGTATAAAATACATTTAATAAAACGTATTGTTACGCGCGTATAATAATTGTAAACGTTTTGTCTTCGTGTTCTGTACACGATACGTAGTCTATGTGAGACTTAACGGTGAAATTTCTTTTGCTTTACGACTAATCGCGTATAAAAAGCGTCCCCGAAGGAGGCAGAGAGATGATGACAGAACATCGTCTCAAGACTTTTCGGCGTGTGAAAACGAAACTTGTCATAATCTAATAATATTTTAATTGAAAATAATCCCGGAATTTTTGTCTTTTGTATTAGGTATTTTTTAAATACCGATAAAAAAACCGGTTAAAAATACACTAACCGACACGGAAATCATTACAATAAAAAAAAAAGAAATCAAAAATCGGTATGTTCGAACCGTAACCGATATACAAACATCGATATTCAAAAGAAACGTTTCTGTCGAAACGAATAGCGAAGAGCCGAATTTAAATTTGAATTACAGAAAACCTGAACGCTTGAAAGACTTCAAAGACTATTGTAATCAAAACGGTAATTAAACACGAATTACAGTATAAAAAAAAAACCTTTTGATTAAGTACCTATAATACAACGTACAAGTGTATACGAATCGGAGGTGTTTGGAATTCAAACAAATCTCTGTCTAATAATTTTTCCGAAACGATTAAAAATAACGCACAAACACCAACGATTTCGATTTAGACGTCTCTTGGTGACAACAAAAACGTTATCGCACGTTTTTTTTTTTCGAAAAACATTCGAAATAGGAAAATAAAACCGTACCTATTAAAAACACGTTTTTTTTTGTAACGCGCGTGATTTTTTTTTTACCCTTTACACAGAATAATAATTTATAAAAAATATTCAAGTATATAATATTATATAATGACGTTAAAAATACATTTTGTGCGAAACGGATTTCGGTATAATGGCGCTCGCGTATAGTCGATAAACTCGCATAAAAAAAAAAAAGAAAGAGTAAACGCGTTGGCGCACGTTTATACACTCGCACGCATTTACATATCGCATTGCGGTCTGTAATTGTATGACAGTAATAATAATAACAATAACAACAAAAATAACAGTTATAATAATAATCGTAACAACGTACGGCGGCGATTGAATTAATTAAACGCGCGAAACCGAATAATCGTATAATAACTATGTATAATAATATATGGCAATGATAATAATATGCGCGCATATAAGCGTATTATATCTAACGTGTATTATGTTATAGCGCGAGAAAATCGAACGTTTCCGTATAACGTATCGTTCAATCGCCTTATTATACATTATATATATATAACAACATTTATGAGAAATATCTTCGAAGGAAAGATCTTGGGGAAAAGATCTAGAGGACGCCCAAGAACATCATATTTCCAGGACCTCAAACGTCTTATGGAAGTCACAACGTATTCAAAACTGAAAAACATGGCAAATGACAGAGACTTATGGCTATCACGACAAGGCAAGGCCTTTAGATGATGATGATGTATAACAAGATCGGGTAAATTAATGATTTATTTTTATTTTTTAACCGACATTTTTTTTTTTTTTTTATTAAACCCGGCTTAAAAATCAAAGTCAACCGAAAAGTCGAGTGTATCAGACGAGTTTTAAATAATTAAAACAATATTAACTCGAATTAAACTTGTTTTTTTTTTTAATCGTCCGTTTGATTTTTTTTTTTTTTTGTAAACTGTTATCAAACCTCATCGATACGTTTCTAGAACGTATCGTTTTGCACGAAAATATTCTCTAACGTCGAAATAAGACGGTTTTTGCGCTAAAAAATGTTTATTATATCGGGTCGTAGGAAAACGAATGGTCCAGAGAGAGAGAGAGAGAGAATCGTGCACACTCTCGGTAAAAATATGTAAAAATCCGGTTTCCATATTACAGTGATAACGCCGTGATAATCGGCTGTGCGCCAAATACGTTCGCAGGCGAATCGGCGGCGCAAACGTCCGGTACCGTGTACGCGAGCGCCGTGTAAACGGACCGCACTTCCTGTTCCGATAGATACGGTCGTCGTAGAACACACACACACACACACACACACAAGTTATTACACACGTTTCACAGGGACGATGTGTGTGTGTGTAATACTCGTCGTGTTGCGGAAAGGAAAAGGAAATGCAACGGTGGCGGCGTTTGGATTCCGGACAAAAGATGTTGCGCGAGGGTCGGACCGTACGCAGTACGCGCGCGACACGGCCGCAGGGACGGACGCGGAGGTGGGTGTGCCGCCGTGTCTGCGGTGTCGCATTGTTTAGCCGCTGGCTGACTGCCGCGGCGCTCCGGACCCTTTTAGGGTCGGGTGACGTCTGGACGGAGAGGGTGGAGTGAGGGTGGAGGAAGGACGTAGGGGCGTACAAATGTCGGAGTTTTCCTGGACAAGCGGCTGACCTCTTGAAATAATCAATAGCCGCCTCGGCCGCAGCACGCACTCCTCCCCCGTCCCCCGTCCACCGACCGCGCATCACGCGCGAACCAGATGAGCGAACACAAAAACCGCCGCCGCCGCCGCCGCCGCCGCGGCCACTGTACACTTACACGCCGCCCGCACCGCTCGCGTACATTTTCTTCTCGCGTTTCGCTAGCGCGCGCGCATCGTCTACCGTTTTTTTTTTCTCTTTTTGCGCTCTCTCTCCCGCGTTCTCGGCCACTACCCCCCCTACACGCTCGCAGCGCACTGCGTGTCGCGCCGCATCGCGCTTTTCCGTCCCTTTCGCTTCGTCCTCCTCCTCCTCCTCCTCCTTCGTCCTCGTCGCGGGGCGGCCACGAAGGGTTTCGGACGGACCCGGAAATTTTTTTTTCGGTAATTATTTGCTCCATTAACACGCAGGATATTTTTTTTTATAAATCGGTGTTTTTTTGTTTGTTTTTTTTAGAAAAACGCCATTTTTCAGCAAACATCCTTATAATAAAGACTCCGTTCACTGTCGCGGTCGTACGAACACAAGGAGAACAACGTCGGATCGCGGTAAGCACATGCTGCCCCACCTCCATGTGTTCTTAAGTCAAATCGGATCGTAGCAGAAGCGGTTAAAGTGAGGCGCTGCGAAACGAACGTGTTCCTAAAAATCGGAATAAACCGCGTGTACGGGGGGAAGCCGGCAGGGGACTTTCTGTCTTTCTGGCTTCCTGCAATTATCATTGGTGGTCGTAACTGTTTAAATAAACGATGGCAGCGACGATCCTGTACATCGGTGTCGATTAAAAAACGGAAAAATTTAAATCACGCGTTATATAACTCGATATGACTATATGTTTTTCTATGAAAAACGACGAATTACCGAACGATTCGATTGTTTTTCATTATATTTAACTTTTTCAAAAAGCAAATACTTTATCGACTATTTATAAGCCAAACGCAACGAAACGGTGTAATTTTTTTTCAGAATTTCAACACCTATTTTCTAGTCTCTTAATTTTCTAAATAAATGGGGGGAAATCGATTTCTTTTATATTCCGATTAAAAGAATATTCAACCGGATAAAAAGTAAAAAAAAAATAATTCGTTCTGAGCGAATGAACTGTTTAGAAGCTTTTGGGACTGAATCATAGCGCGTAAAATTATTAAACTCTTTTGAATTCCAAAAATTGTCCGTTAACACTGTCCTTAGAAAAAATTGCGTAATCTATATAAAAAGTATTGTTTTAATATTAAAAAAAAAAAAAATTATAAGACCATACACATTTCGTGACGGGAAGTCAATAATAATAATAATAATAATAATAATAATAATAATAATAATAATAATAATAATAATAATAATAATTCATTATTACTGTGTGTTCGAGTTGCTTTTATGCAACCAGCTCGTTAACGGATACCTGGATTTTAACGATATAATAGTTAGGAAACCGAAATTAATCCTTTGGAAAATACACGAGCGAAACGATTACGCATATTATAGATAAAATGTACGTAAATAATAGTAAACGAGTTCCTGTAAAGCGTATGATTATCGTGGACGCGAAATCGCTAGAGAACGAAATTAATTTGTCACAAAAAGCAAAAAAAAAAAAAAAAAGGGGGATAAGAAATCGTACACGACTTTAACCCCCTCTCAAGTGGCTAACGATTAATTATTGCGCGCGTAACGATATATAATAGAATGGAATATATTTAAACGTTTATTTCTTGTTCTTTCCAAAAGAAAAACAGACGGTAGGAACAACAGTGAGAGAGTGCTGTTCGTTTTATTTTTAAATAAATATTTGTAAGTACAGCGAATTTTGTTTGTGTAAATATTAACGTTTGTAATCATGTCAGAAATATAAAAAAAGGCTATATTAACAAAAGACAAAGGAAAAAAAAAACGCTCCGTCGTTATACTCAAATTGAAAATTAAAACCTTTCCCGCCTCCCCTACAGAAAAAGTTTACTAAATTTTTCAATATTAGGCGTTTTCTTACTTCACGTAGTGTTTTTTTTTTACGCTGTATAAGTAATAAGTTTTAATTCGCTAATATTTCGGTTACAGGAAATGATCGTTCGTCTGTGTTCGCGGTGACAGTTAAAAAAAAAAAGTATATTTTTTTAAAAACAATTTTTTTTTATGGGGGGGGGGTGCCAAAGAAGGGCTCAAGCCTCCAATACCGTCCCGTCTGTAAAAGGGGTGAACTTGTGTGTAACGCGCAATACGCGACGGGCGTGGAAAATATATTTTCAAAGGAATAAAAAACAAACACTAAATAAAATTACAAACAATTATACTCGGCGAAAAATTATAAATTCATTTACTCAACCGCGACAATATGTATTCGAAACGAGTTTGTTTTCCGCGTTTCGCGTCGTAAAACATAAATAAAACAAGAGAGTAAGAAAAAAAAATGTTTTTTTTTTATACGTATTATACTCGTCAAATATTTAAATACGGCGTTGTTTTCTTATTGGAATTTCGAATAGAATTACTATATTTATAGAAACAACTTGTGTTTTAAGGCTGTCCGACGCGTTTTTAGTGACGGAATCTCGCGTCGCGGGAAAAAAATCGCTCCCGAACTCGTGAAATTGTCAAATTTCGAAAAATTAATTGGTTTTCATTTGAAGAAGACTTTTTTACAAGTCGCATTGTACTCCGGTTTTTAAAATTCAAATTTCAAAAACTACCGTAATATTAAAGCATAATTTCAAAACTTTGGTATTTCATAAATGTATATCATTCTGGTGTTATTTTAAAGTCTCATCAAAATCGGTGACCGACGAGACTTGTAAAATAAAAATATTCTTTATTCAAATGGGGAGGGGGAAAAAAAAGACGATAGAAATCTGAATATTTCACGAGAGAATTTTTCCGTTAAAATAGTTTTTGCTCTTTGCTGAAGCTGTATGATTTTGCAATAAAATTTCCTATTACGATAAGCGAGTTCGTGTATTGCGTTTAAAATCTTTTTATAATACAAATAATATTTTATACAAAATATCATTTTGGAATTTGATCGAAAATTTAATTTAACAATATTTCTCCATATACGCGTAATGTCCCGAAACCCTTCTGATTACGTATGCGCGATATTTTGTTTATTACCGATCTTTCAATAATAATTATTGATCTCTAACCATTTATAGATCGAATCGAGTTACGTGGTAACGATTAATACGATTCATTTTTTAAATTTTTTATAAAATTATGAAATATAAATTTGTATAATAATAATGATAAAATATAATTTATAAACTATACATTTCATCCGTATTCAAATCGTTTCGTTTCGGTGTGAAATCCTGTTAGTTAAAAAAAAATAAATAAAAGTATAATAAAGAGAAATGCGTATAATAATTATTTGGAATCGGACCAACCGATCGTTTTGAAATTTATTTCCCCTCCCCCTCTAATTCATCGTTTTTTGGAATTCATTCATGCGGAGCGATACAAATTTCGAATGGAAAAACTCGACTCGTTCAAATATATTTATTGATTTCATCGAAAAGAACGAGTTCGTATATTGGGGGAACCGATGCATTTAACGAATTATAAAAAAAAAAATGTGGTATACGGCGAATGTATCGTAATGTTTTTGTATATTGAAAGAATTTATAATTTTAATCTTGTCAATAATTTGGAAATCACAAAAACAACAATAAAATTATCGATTTTTTTTTTTTTACATTAAATGGTTAAATTTCCGTGATTTTTCTCTTTTTTAAATACTTTTTTTTAACACGTGTGTCTTATTATTGGACCCGTAGAGCGTTTATGTATAGGATCTCTGCGAATGAATAAAATATGTAAATACTATAAATGAATACTGAATGAAGGAAGACCGTCGTAGAAAAGTTGATCGAGAGGCAAACAAAGAGTTTTCCCCTTCGCACACATGTTGCCAGGGAGAAACAACATCGTTCAACAGTTGTTGTTGTTGTCGTTGTTGATTTTGTCGTGTAATTTATTACGCGGTCCGTGGAAAAAAAGTTTCGTTTCCACTCGCGGATCGTTACACACATGCGCGGTATTTGCAGCGGCGTTACTGCAGTACACACAATATGTAAATGTATACATATGGGATTTTTCACGCGACCTTTGCAAAAGAGATCAAAATATATATTACAAAAAAAAAATGGACCGCTACAGTAGATATCGGCCGGCCGATATTAAATAATATTATATAATAACGTGCCATATTCGTATTTATTTTTATTTTTTTATATAAATAATTTAACGATTTAGATATATATTAAAATCACTATATATTATAAAAATAATATATATAAATATAAAGAAAAAATATTATATTTTTTATAATATACACTAATTTTAATATATATATACCAATTTATATTGTTATTTTATAATATATATATTATTTTATTTTTATAAGCGTATTAAAATTTTTTAATTTTTAATTTATAAAAAATTTGATACACTATATATATGTACCTATATATAAACGATTTTTTGCTGTTTTCTAAGTTTTTCTTTTCTTGAATTCTACGTTTTTTTTTTTATTGTAATATTCGTAATTTTGTAATATTTTTTTATTTTTTATTTCTTTATTGTATATTTCTTTTTCGTTTGATATACCGGCCGAATAAAATGGATTTTAATCGATAATATATTATCGAAATTACACGGCAAAACGGCGGAAAAAAAATTTGTTTTCCTCTTTAAATACGCTTATAATATATAATTCACGTACAATAGTTTTACGGTATTATATAGAAATCCGAGGGGGGAGGGGGTCCTAAATCAATCCCTGTTCTAGTGCCCCTCTCACTTTCTCCATCACGTTATTTGGTTATGCCGATGCGTATATAGGTACCAAGTATACGAGTATACGAGCTGCGGTATAGGAAACAATATATCGAAACACAATAATACGCCTGCAATATACGTGAAAACGCGTACAGAGCGTGTAGACTTGTGTTAAAATACACGAGTATACTTTATTATGGTTTGTATTATTGTGTGTGTTTAATTGACGCCGCGGCCCGAAAGGATTACCTGTCGGAAAACCGTTATCCTATTATATATAATATAATATAATAGGCATTATTTTATATTATCACGGCGCGCGGTGCGCGTACTTGTCGAAAAATGTAGTTTAAAGACTCGTATAATGGATGGAAAACTTCAAATCCGAGCGTTCCTGTAAATATTGTGTGTACCCCGGACCCGACTGCAGACGGTGGTTGCTGCAGGGATTCCTGCAGGATGGAAACAGACCGCCTCTATTTAGCGGCGCCGACGACAATGAGTAATTTTTTTTTTTTTTATATATATATATTATTTAATAGATCCTTGCCGAGAGCGAGAGAGAAACGAACGAACGGAAATAAATAAATGGTCTTTTGTGCAATTACGCCCTTTTTATATTCGGTGGCGGTAGAAAAAAAAAAAAAAATAGTTCCCACTGTGCAGGGGGGTCAACAACCGTCTCGTATTGTGCTGCGCTATACATCGGGCGCGGACCCAAAGGGTTAGACATACCTACGCGTACCGCGGATACACGTGAAAGAATAATATTCTCTAACGGGCTTGTACGCGTGACGTGTTGTACGTGTGTTTACGGAGATGAACCTTTTGATTCTGTTTTTTTCTGCCCCTCTGTCGAGGGGCGTTCAGGAAGTATTACGACGACGTTTTTGGATTCCGATCGGGACGAAGGACGTTTGATCTATTGGATTTAGTGCGACCGGGGTCCTTTTATTCCGGAGTCTGTGAACACTTTTTTCCCGCGGTAGAAAGAGTTGATGCCGACCCGTTTCACGTTCCGTTATAGTTAATTCTCGGTAATAATTTCCTTGGACGCGCTCGAAAACGATCAGAGAATCGCGAAAATTGTCTGTCGGCATATTCGTTTTAGGGCGATTTCCCCCCGAGAGCTCGAATTATTAAACGATTTATTAATTTTAATAATCGTTCAGAATCGTTTTTTTTTAAATATAAAATCGCCGTCTATAAATAATTTCATTCGAGCTAAAATCCACAGCGACACTCGTGGTGACACGATTACGCTTTTTCGTTTAACGAAGCCGATCGAACGAGTAGGAGAAAAAAAATTATTAAAATTTTACTGTTATATATTATATAGAAGCGGTGTAGTCGAAAATTCGTTCAAAAATATATTTACATAATACAAAATATACGATTAAATAAATTCTTATATAGAGCGTTCCACAATACTGTTCGTTTATGGAAGGGTCGACCCGTTAAACCGACTGAAATCATAATATCACGTGGATTTCATTAAATTTCCGACTGCATTTACCGCGGAATATATTGGTCTCGAAAATATATTACGAGTACCTTTTTACACGGGTTTTTTTTTTTGGACGTTATGTATATAATGTAACGCATATATACTTACATCCGAAGACTACTCCGAGGTGGCAATTCACAGCTGACCAAGAATAAGACGTCCGTCATGGCCGACATTTCTGCAAGTTAACAAAAAAAGAAAAAAACGTTAGCGCGACGATTTAGGTTTCGTGCATTTTACACTGAATAAATGGCCGTCGACCGAAATCAAACGTATTTCTATTAGAGTTTAAATTCTGAAAACCGCGATCCGTTCTTGTCGCTGTATGCTTGCAGGTTATGTAGGAAATGTAGAAATTTATAAAATTAGAAATCGACTTTGTATACAAGGCATGAAATTGGTTTTTTTTTTAAACAGCAATATTGAACTTGTGGTGAACGTCGATTCACTTTCGACGTACACACACACACGCACACACAATAAAATACGCAGAATATTTTAATTTAAAACTTTTATTGATAGCTTGTCCTCTATAGTGATCGCGTTACACACGCATCACTGAAGAACTGTTTTCCCGGGTTGTCTTTGCTCTTTTTATATTATACGTTTGTTATTACTTTGCTTACTTACTAATGATTACAATAATTTTATTATTTTAAAATGTCACAGTGTTTTCTTAATCTATTTTTCCTTCCTATTTCCTAGTGTTGTGTTATGATGATAAAAAGAATACGCATATATTACAACAAACTATACATGGATTTTGCGTTTATTTACGCGCTCATCGCGCGCACTGACGATCGTTTACACGCGACGCCAGAAATTTTGAAAATTTTAAAATCGTTCGCAATAAAATCGAGACGAACGAAATTCAAATTTCATCAAAATCCATCGGCGTTTTTCTTGCGCGACGAGAACACGGATTTTTTATTTTTTAATAAAATTTACCGGAACAAATTATCAAAAACACTGATCACATTATATAACTACCGTTTTTCGTTGACTCGTAGACTTAATCGGATAATCAAAAATCGATTTTACACACCGAAACCCGCTGGTCTGACGACGGACTGATATAAAATTTCGACCGAATTTTTACGTCTAAAAAATTTTGTACACACACACACAGCGCTTTCCTTCACGTCTGTGTGTGTGTGTGTAAACGCGTATATTTATATAAATTTCCAAACTCGACTTTGCCCGGGATGGTGGAGTGTACCAGGTGAAGTAAATACGTATAAATCGGCGGTCGTCCATCCCACCCCGTCGTCGTCCCTGTAAGTCTCGGGCACGGGCTTAGTCAAGTTATGTATAAGGTGATTTCAATATTTACCCTAATCGACCCTTCGCTCGGTCTCCGCTTGCTATATGCAGTGTGTATACGGCTGCTGGCTTGCTGGCTGCTGCCGCGTGCCGATGAACTACCGCGCCGAGCACGGCAGATTTACGTAACTTTAGAAGGGAAACCAGGAGCCGGAAAGTTTTGTTTTAACTCGCGGCAGACCCTATTCGGTCTTGTGTGTGTGCGTATACGAAATCAATGTCCACAATTAACATTAATTGAAACGCTCGAGAGTTATATAATATAGTGTTAGAGCGATTCCGAAGTTTTTGTCAGATTTCAAAAAATAAAAATTCATGTATAAAACGAAGGTCCTTCGTCGTAACTCGTTAACGTAATCGAACACAAAACGAATAGTTCGCGAGCCATACTTATTCGTTTGAACGCCAGAAGTTTAAATTAAATCCTGTCTATCGAAAAATGAAATACAACGTCTTTTACGATATAAAGTACTCGAATACTATTTTACGCGTTTATGTTTCCTGTCAAACACTACAATTTTATGGTAATATTAATTTTGAAAATCTTAAAAAAAAAAGTTTATTTTCAACTTTATCGAGTTAAAAGTCATAATTTTTTTTTTTATATATTAACGCGTTAATATTTCACATAATTATAAAACAACTTTTTTAAACTTTTAACTCGTAGTTATAGCACATGTAGATTTAAAATTGAAAATAATAAATGTCGCTTAAAAAGATTAGAAATAATAATAATAATAATAAAAAAATAGTGAAAACGATTTTTTTTTTTTTATTTTAAATTTATAGACTCGGGTATTGAATTGTTTAAATAACGTTTTATATAAATATTGCAGAAACGATGGCATAGAATTTTGATCGGTTCGTAGGACAATAAACGAGTATAAATTAACGCGTTTTAGAGTATTTTTTTACATCACTTTTTAACTTATAAGGCCAGTGGAATTATACAGACTATTAATTTATAAAAATAAACACGAATTTTCGAATTCGGCCGGAGACGTCCGTGTATGCGCGTTACGGTACTTTTGTTGAAGCAGCAGCGACGAAGAAGGGTTTATTTCCGTACCGATCCCTTTCTATGCCTTTCACCTGCTCATCGCATAGCATTCCCTACTTACTCGTAATCTTTGGTTCATTTTTTTTTTTTTTTTATTGTTATACACTCGACAGCGAAAGGCGGTTAAATATCTACACGAAACGAATGTGTACATTACGTATAGGTACTCGAACGAACCGATTCCGTCGCGTATACCTCGTTCTTTTCGAAATTTGAATTTCGTACAAACGGATCGATTTTCTGATTAAAATCTCATCGGGCACCACGCACTCCATAACTACACGAGAATTTTCGATACGGCGGTTTTTTTTTACATTATATAATATCGATAATTGTATATTATAGGTCGGACGTTTGAAATTTGAAAATAAAGACTAATTTTCGGGGTTTAACGAGTTTTTCAATAGAATCGGGTGGGAGGGAGGCGAATAAAACGTCACGCACCTGTTGTTTTTTTTACAAAAAAAAAAAGAACGAATTGGCTACGTTTGTGAGTAATCGGATTTCGACTCGACACTTAATTTTACGATATGAAGAAGAGTTTTAAAAACATTTTTCGCCGAGTATAGAAAAAAAAAAAAAAGATTGGAGATTTTTTTTTTGCCATTACCGCGCAAGATGCTTAATTGCAAACGATATCTGCACCACTGTATAGGTCGTCGTTGTTTTCGCTACAGTCACGAACGTTTCCACAACAAAATATTATCTATTTAAAAAATGAAAATAATCATTAAATTGACCAATTAAACGCGCAACTACGTGTTTATTTAAATTTCACCGCGATAATTATGTATAAAAAGAAATACATATTACCGAGGTTCTGCCTATATTACGGTCTGACACTGACCCGGCGTTTGCCGGGGACGAGACACTATCGGGCCCAACACGATCAAGAATTCGCTACTACAACGGATCGCTATTCACTCGATGATAGTGTCTCGTTTCAACTCTTATAGAAAAATATCGATATATAAAAAACAAATTAAATAATAATCACGGTTTAACAATACGGTTTACGAATCCCGGTGAAATTTCTTTAATATATTGACGATAATAATAATAATAATAATCAGTGTACGTATACGTCATCGTCTAAAACGATGGAAAATCGATACCGACTTATAAAAACTATAAAATCCAAAAATTATACGAGAGAGAGAGAGAGGGGGGGAGAGAGAGAAGAAACCAGGGGAGCAGGACGAAACCCTCCGTGTATAAAGCGTATAAAACGTCGTAATAATATTATTATTACATTTAAAAACATTATACCGGCGAAAACTCCTCCCTCGATTCTCGTTGTTTTTTTTTCAATAATAAAAAGTAGTAGGTATATAGTAGTCGTTCCCAGCAATTTCATCAGTACTACTAAACCGAGCACACCGATATACGTGTATGTAATACCGCGTGATCAATGGCGTCGGCCGAACCGTTTCGGTCGAGGCATAGGTGGTGGTGCCGGTGGTGCGGAAGGACCTCGAACGAAATTTATGGTACGCGACGAACCGATGGACTTTGAGAACGGCTGCAGTGTCCCGGTGCGGCCATTTTCCCTACGAAAAAACTCGATAACGTTCTATTTTTTTTTTTTGTACATTTTTTTATTTATTTTATATATATATATATATATATATTGATGAACGGACTGCAGTGCAGGCGGAGTGCGGAAGGAAAAGGAGGAATATATAGAAGGGACGCGTGCGCGTGCACAGTATATATATATATATTTTTTTTTTTATACTTATATGTACCGAAAACTTAACTCGGTTACACGGGGAACGGCGGGGCGGCGGGGCGAATGGATGTGGCGTATCGCACGGGAACAGAAGAAAAACCGACGTCGAAACTACTCGGTCCCTTCCACCCGTCCCTTCCCGGTTCCATCGCCAAAACATCGGATCCCTGTAAAAAAAAAAGGGTATTCTCGTACGATCGTATACGTATATACTATATATATATATTATAAAATAATAAATCGTGCCCTATTTATTTAACCGTGAAAATTGTTCGACTTTATCCGAAATATATGTATATATATAACGACGTTACTGGTGATTTTTTTGCTCTCTCTCTCTCTCTCTCTCTCTCTCTATCTATCTCGTTTATTTCGTAGGTTTTTTTTTCTAAAGACCAATACACCATAAATCAAAGATATTTTAATGTATACGTTAACTGCTTTTATACTGGCCCCCGGGTAGACCGTATTCGTCGGGGTTCTTTTTCGGATTTTTTTTTCAAAAAAGGCCGCCGTTTTAGCGTATTTTCATTATATTTTTATAATAAATAAATACGCTTAAATTAAGTATACCTAATAATAATATTATCAATCATTGAACGGCTCGAAAATGACTAGTATAGAAGAAATTATCAGTTCATATACAAATTATAAATAATAATCGAGGCCGGGCAATACGAATAAGTGTTTTTTTTTATTTATATATATAAATCGAGTCAAATCGATTGAAAAATTACAGATAATTTTTTTTTTTTGCGCACTTCAAAATTTAAGAATTTTTTTTTTAGAATTTTCTAATTATTAGCGTTGAAATTCATATAAA
Source organism: Slavum lentiscoides (assembly GCA_032441835.1). Taxonomy (NCBI): domain Eukaryota; kingdom Metazoa; phylum Arthropoda; class Insecta; order Hemiptera; family Aphididae; genus Slavum; species Slavum lentiscoides. The sequence goes on from CM063717.1 coordinate 13,152,525, forward strand.
TATACTAAATATTTCCTGATACAATTATTGTAAATTTAACAAAATACGGATTTATTAATTAACAAAAATAATTATAACTCGTAGTTAATACGTTGAGTCGAAAGAAAAACATTGATTTATTATGTTAAAAGTTGATTTTTGCGAGAAATCGACGCGTAAAATATTAATTAAAATTAATATTCGTCAAACACTTTAACGCCCTTCGACGATATTGCGCAACGGCATTTGTGCCCGTCACCCTTCCGTTTATGCGCGTATAATAATTCTTTAAACGTAATATTCGTTAATATTTTAATACTTAATTATAGAATGTATTTTGACGTGGGGACACGAAATATTGGACGTTCAACTCCCCAGTTGAAGAACTCGCGACTATATACGAATTAATTATTTTAAAAAAAAAAAGTGTGTATTTATTTCTAAATAAATTACGAACACAGCTGTTTATAAATTATGTATGAACAATATATGTAATTAAAATTTAAGAAAACAATCAACAAGTATAATTGTACTGATTAGAATTGAAAAATGATATAATGAGTCTATGCGCTTTATATTTCATAAAAACCCGTTTATAAGCGTAACACACGCGTTTCACAGCGAATCGATTCAAAACAATTCTAGCGTACGAAAAACTACGTTTTTATAAAAACACTTTACTAGATACACAAATATAATTCGTAATTTTTTTTTTTAAATGAGTTAAAATTCGATTTCTCAACCGTTCGCGCGAGTTTCGGTAGTAGTCATTTTTTTTTTTTTGATAAAAAATGTCGGGCGTACTTTTTAAGAGACACGTACGTTCATACGTTCGGTAAACGTTATAAGTGAAATACGCGGAATGTATTAAAATGATAAAAATGTCATAAAAACCGAGTAATTTTTTTTTTTTTTTTGAAACGGAGACACTTTTATACATTTAACAAATATATTAAAGACGAAACGTACAATAGTAAAAAATAAAAAGAAAATTTCTCCGAATTGTATACTGAGCACGAGAAAAGCGAGAAAAAACTCCGGTTAATCTCGCTCATTCGCTCGAGCGTAACGCGACGAAATTGCACGTAACCCACACCTGCGCAAAACATTTACGCCACGAGCGCGACAAAACTCGCGTGGCGTTTTTAATCAGTTCCCCCGGTGTAGTCGGCCGCGAAGGGACGACACGCGCTATGGGAAGGACGCGCGTCTTAGGTGAAATAGGAATTGCCAGGACTCGTATGCGCGGTATGTGCACGACGGTAACCCTCCGCCGTTCTCCGCCGGCCGGCCGAGTGCCAGTCCGTATCGCGTTGCCGAACAGTAGGAATCTTCTTCTGGCGGCGGCGGCGGCGGTGGAGGCGGTGGAGGCAAGTCGTCGTCGGTTGACACACGCACAAAAAGAGGAAAAGCAGAGAGAGAGAGAGAGAGAGTGCGCAGAATGAGCATGGAGAGACCCGACGGTTGTGGCGTTTCGTATAATAAATCATTGTTGCTCGGTGAGTCAGAGCTGCAGAGAAGCGCGAGCGCGCGCGCGTCTGTGCGTGTGCGGCGGGTCAACGGGCCGCCGCCGGCCATCTTGGAAAACGTCACTCGAATGTTTTCCAATTTCCCTTTCGACCCACTCACTCGTCCCTCGCACACCCACGTCGCCGTTCCTCCTCGCCTTTTCGTCGTCTTCGCGTCCCTCGCGGCCGCCACAACATACAATGTTCTATTCGCATCTATATATAGATAAATAACTGATAGATACGTAGTGGAGATACGTACGACCCGCGTTACGGGTATACGCGGGCGACGGCGGCGGCGGAAAGGGACGGCGTGCAACGGGACGACCGGGCTGGGTGGAGGGTCCCGGCGAAGGGTTTGTGGGCATTATGTAAATGAAAGAGTCCCCCGGCGCGCGCGGACCTTTGGAAACTTAACGGCCACCGCCGCCGCCGCCGCCGACGGCCGACCGGACGTGGCGCGCGCTCCGCGAGAGCCGACAGCGCCAGATATATGCGGACGGACGGAGTCGAGGGAGACGGACGGCGTTGCGGAGCGGCGGCGGCGGCGGCGGCGAAGAGCACGCGAAAGGGACGACGACGACGACGGCGGCGGCGATAGTAAAATCAATAAACCCAAAGGACATCCAATTAAGCGTTGCCGTCCTTTTGTGTCGTCGGCAAATCCCGAAAACCAATCCCTTAAAATCAGAGTAATCCCTCGGATGTCCCCGGCCGCCGCCCGGCCCGTCCCCGCCGCGCCGCGCCGACGACTAACCCGTAGGCCACTCTCGGTCCTTTGCGGCCCTCCCCGTCGTCCTCCGTTCACCGCTCGTCGCATATTCCTGCGCATATATATATATATATATACACGCATTATATTATATACGTACACTCGACGACCGCCGTGTACCGACGGACAGTCCCTTTTCCTTCTACGCAGAAACCGTCGTCGTCCCTTCCGTCGTCGACGACTTCGGCTCTGACGACGTTTAATTAATATCCGCGCCGCTGCGGCGGTCGCCGGCTCTCCCTTCGTACGGCCAGTTTCGTCTCAAAAACACACACACACACACACGTACGCCCGCAAAAAAAACTCGAACGAAGGGATTTTTTTTCCGCGCGAAATTAATTTTTCTTCTTTAGACGTGCAAATCGATTCCGTCGACCACTGCAATATTTTATTATAATATTTGACGAAAGTCCGTTTCGATTGTTACGCGTCGATAATCGCGTGTCGCCGGCAATTAGACAAAAGCAGTCGGCAGAGCAGTACACGTGCAGGTTGCCGCCGATGTACGCGAGTTCGATAGAAATTAATCAAATCTGTCGCGAAAACATAATATGCCGTTATAAACAGTGCGGTGTAAGCGAAAAAAAGAAACTGTTGAATGAAATGATTAAAACGGTTGGAACACTACTGTAGGGATTGGTATAACGGTTACGGATTTTCAAGCGCGTAATTTATTTGCGCGCTGATATATTGCGCCGGTGTGTCGCGATGGAATAATAAACGGGCACAACCAACAAGTGGCGAGATTAGAAAAGCGTGAAAATTTCTCAACGCGTTTTATTAATTTTCCGTTAAGAAGAACAGTTTTTGGCCACGACGTCCGACGGTTAAATAACGTTACGAGAATAAGGGCGATTAATGTACTACAGTCGCGTGTGATAGACGGAAATTCGGTGTAAACAGCGCGTTGGACGTTTAAGGAAAAAATTCTAAATAAATTATTATCGATTTCGGGATTGAAATTATACGTTTCCGAGACGTTTTTTTTTTTTTTGCCGGAACTAGTTGAATCAGAAGACGTACCGGAAGCGAGCCGATTACAAACCGGTAGCCGAAATGGTGATCGGAAAACAATTTATTTGTACCGTTTTAGACACGAACGTTTGACGAGAATTCGACCGCTTGGAAGGAATAAAATTCAATTCCGGAATAATAATTCAACTCTTTTCCCGGTTATTGTGGAAATCGACGTTTGATATTTTAAATGACGCGAATAAATTATGGTGATTTTTTTTTTTGTGTTGTCGAACACTTGTTCCGGTGCGCTAGAAAGAAAGAAACGAAACAATACGTTTAATCAAAAATCTACTCTCACGCAGTAACCGAGGAAAATTATCAACGAATCCATTTTTTTTTTTCATAATTTAAAATTTTATTCGTTCTAAAGACATATTTAATAATTTACGAAAATCGCCTAACACACGTACTCCTTAAAAAGTCGTTTTACGAATGGTTGAAAAAAATATTGACTTGGCGCACAAACTTTCGCGCGTTATCGTCTGTGTCTATAAAAATATATTGTGCCGTTTAAATAAACTCGATCGAGTCTTTTTTAAAGTCTTATAGGCACACTCGTACGTATACACCAGTGTAATTGTTTTTGTCGAGGAAAACTTTTCCCGTTTTTTGTTTTCGTTTCCTTATAAAATAATTAATTCGGAATCGAAAACGCGCCGCTGTATAAACGCGTTTCGGTCACTGTAAAACATATTTTCTTAAAGGAAGTTTATAACGGATTTATAAGGGATTTTTGTGACTATAAAACGGTTTATTTCTGTATAATATACCTATTATATATATACACGCCGACTCGTCGGATTAAACGATTTGATTCGATAGTTGAACGCGATAAATTACACAATAAACATATTTGCTTTTAATAAATCGATCGAAACAAGTATTTGTACTGTACGTTATACTCGTGTTAGAGATGTTTATTTTCCGATGTGTCCGCTAAACGATAGATCTGTGAATAATGCTTACAATCCCGGATTATATTATATCATTTAATATTATACAGGTTCGAGTACAGTTCATTTGCATTTTAATCACTTTTCGATTTAAATTCATTTCAGGCTGACTAAACTATTAAAACGAGTTATACGAGATAATAATATGAACGGTGTAGTTTAAAGTTTAAAAAAAAAATGTTTATGCCGTAATTAAACCATTGAGTCGACGCACGCTTTTAATTTATTTATATCATATAACTGTAGACTACATAATTTTCGTCAAACAACAAAAACTTTTGACATTTTTCTTTTCCTTTATTATCGTTATTATCACCGTCGCGGTCGACGTCGTCATAATTATTATTCTTATCATTATTATTATTATTATTATTATTATTATTATTATCAGAAAAATATAATTGTATTTGTATGATATAATTTATACTTCTTTAAACTGTATATAAAAATAAAATGTTACGCTCGCTCCACAAGCTCGTTTAAAATTCACCTTCGAAATAATTCGTAATGCAAAAAAAAGAAACCGTATGTACAAATAACGTATAAGCTTGGATAAAATACACTTGACAATGATTAGAATAAGTATGAAAATACTTTCGAAAAACAGTATGTGTATTAGTATCGAAAAAAACGAAGAAATCTATATTTAAGAAACATTTAAGTCCACTTTTCAATTTTTCTTTTTTTTTTTTTTGTAAACCCGGAACTGAAGTCAAAAGAGAAATATCTTTTAAGTTTCCAACACCGGCCTAAGTCACGCTTACAATGCGCGTGCGACACGGAGATAAGACATAACGCGTCGGCATGCTCTTAAAATAATTACAAACATAATTATTATGTATTTGTGTGTGTGTGTGTGTGTGTGTACTTCTATATTAGCGGACAATATGAAGTTATGTAAATACCTAGGGAAGTGTTTACAAGAGTGAGAGAGAGAGAGAGAGGGAGAGTGGAAGTGAATGAATGAGCTTCTTTAACTTTACGACTTAAAACCTTCAGGATCGCTAGCTCGCGCTCGCCGGTAGATTGTATACGTTATATAATAGAGGTAGTAGTTGTAGTAGTGCATTTATACTACTTCACGGCCCTTTGAAGCGCGTTAAAACATTATATACAAACTTATTATTATTATTATTATTATTATTATTATTATTATTATTATTATTATTATTATTATTATTATGACGGTAAGTTTTCAAAAGTCACCGGGCCGTTAGAAAATGGCACAGGTGAATTCGACCTTTGTGTGTACAGCGCGAACGTACAGTACAGTACGAAACGGGTTATTTGCTTTATTTTATTATTATTATTAAAAATGCATAAATATTATATGAATCTTTTAGTTTTATATGAAAAAATTCCAACGGATATCTGAACAAAGAAAAAAAAAATCTCTAATTTCCAAATCGAACACGAGTTCGGAGAAAAAAAGTCATTCTAGTAGTCTCACACAAAGTATTTTTATGAATATTAAAACGATACGAAACTTAAAAATTGGTAAAAAAAAACCGAATCTGCTCGAATTTCAAAACGCGAAAGGATTTCTTTTCGAATTCGATATTTACAAAAATCAATGATTCGAAAAACAAACGCACGCGCGGTTGCTCGAACTCTTTGATAAAATTTTTTTCAAATGTTTGCACCGTATGCGTAAAATATTCGTTATTTAAACAAACGCGTGAATTGGTCATTATTTTACGCCCGTCATTTACCATACGAATCAATAATGGCTACATTTCGACGACAAAATTTCGTACTCGATCGCGCTGCAACGATTATTAAAAAATTGTTTAAAATATACAGCGTTCTTCTTCTTCCACAGCTCGACGGTACATTTTCAAGCGCAAATTCTTAAAAAAAAAAATCAAAAAAAATCATCAATTTTACAACGTATATTATACGAAAAGCCGTATCCGCAACAATATTTCGTTTCGAGAAAAACGAACAATTTTTTTTTTGTTTCTAAAAGACTGAAATAATTACGCTGATTGTGCGCTCGCCCTGCAGCGGCTACAAGAAAACGATTATACGAGAGTCGCACACTGCGAACCTTCAACCCTATTACGCGTATATATACGTACGTCGATACTTCGTATACGGTTCCTCTAAGTACACACAAGTATTATATAACCCTTCACTCCGGAATGCGTAATGTGTACATAACGTGATACGTCCGTGTATTATAGGGTGGCGAACGGAATTCAGTACATGTATTAATATCACGTGACGACGCGTGTAATTCGCGCGAACGATTTAAATAATAAATGTTTAAATAATATACGTGTGCACAAACGTCGTCTTAAATATACGTACAGACAGTAGGAAATAAATACGAATTCGATGTATTTGCGTTACGAGCGCGCGTTCGACCAAAAACCAATTGAATCGATGATTGCGAAAACGTCATGAGTCAATTATTTAAAACTTTTGGATAGGAACTTTTGAAACGACACTGCAATCCATTGGCCCAAAGACGTTTTCGCTCTCAACCGGATTTTTCGGTTGTAATTTTATAGATAAAAAAAAGTAATGACTAAAGACGTTTTTACACTCAACGCGTAGAAACACATGACTAGTATACGTTTTTACTAATATCACAATTTCTTAAAATATTCGACTCGTGACGTTCCGGCAATCATCGATTCAATTATTTGTGTTTAAGAGTTACGCGAACAGTGTAGAAATAAATTACAATTTTTCTGCGTTTAAGCGTTCGGTTTTGTCGAACGAGCGTATATTTATTTATATATTCCGAACTAGGCGGAAAATCGATTTTTTTTTTGAAAAAGCGAAAATCGAAAATACCGGATTGACATAAAAATCCGAGTGGTCTTTCGAAATTAAGAGATACTAGCGATTGCGAGCAGTTTTCATAAAGAAAATGACTTTTTTCCACACGAGATGACAATATTTTTAAAAACGCACGACGGCATGAGAATGCGAGTCGATAATAGTATCGGTTTTTATTTCGTGTACAAAAAAAAAAAATTGCGACAATTTACTCTCGCGATGGTCGTCGATCGGAATTAATAATTAAATAAATAATTTTTTTACAAGTGGGCGGTTCGTTCGCCGAAAATCACCGTCATACCTCCCATCCCGATTCTGTGTTTATGCGTTGAGCCCAGGATAAACGCCTTTCTCATCGCAGCAGCAACAACAACAACCAGTGATTTATTTGACGTGTACGAGATCGATGACATTATCTACAACCGCTTTCGTGAAGTTAAAAAGAAACGCTCTTCCGGTCCGCACCGCGATCCGTTCCACCTAACCTAACTCTTGTTGAGCTCTGCAGGAATTTTGTGCGCTGATGACTTCCTGGAGGAGCACCAATAGTCCTGGATAAGTAATTGTCGAGGCAATTTTTTTTTTTCGGTGTGTTTTTACATCGTCCGATGTTATTATGAGTGGTGCAAACATTTCCAAGTGTTAAGAAAACGGAACAAATTTCGTAATAGCATCGGATGAATAAATATAAAACCATCTGACTAACGGCGATCTTAATACGGTTAAACTAAATATTGTACATATTTATACGATTTAAAAAGTCGTTGATAGGTTCGATATTTTTTTATAGCAGTTTTGATTTCAGTAAAACGATAGTTTTTTTCAACAAGCAGCACCTCCGTGTATTTCTGATAAACACGGAACCCGTGATAAAAGATCAAATCACGCGATGAATATTTCTGTTACGTGATATTTTTTTATTAGAAATTATACGGATCGGTGTACCGATGAGGAAGTTTCTTATCAGTCTACCGGACAAAATTTCGAACTGCTGTCTACCACTCGTGATATTATAATATTTCTATGGAGAGACCGAACCCTTAAATTGTTTGCCTCTCGAGCTTTCAGCGAGGCTACTCGCCTCTCTGTTACCATAATACGACAATAATCGTCACCACGTCCTCGTTAACCACACCGACATTTTTTCCTAGTCTCTCTCTCACGCCTTCTTCGATTACCCCGCGCCTTTTCCGTTCCAGGTCTTCAGTGTTACCAATGAAAAATTTTTTCTTCCAAATCGTTTAAATTTCGAAACGCGATTGAATTTTCATAAAAGGTTCTATATTTACTATAATACTGTAATAATGTGCTAGGCGAGTCCGGCGAGCCCCTCGACTTACCTGACCGCGGTGTCACTCTCAATAACGGACACCGTGTTATACATTTTTTCGTTTATGCTCGCCTGTAAACAATATTATTCATAGCGCGAGTGCAGGGGCGGGTTGTGGTACACTCTTTTCTCTCTCTCTCTCTCATCTCGTGCTGTAAAGACATGCCGAACTGTACAGCCTAACGAGTACGGCGTACATTGTACGTGTGTATATACACCGCCAACAGCAGCAACACCAGAAGCAGCAGCAGCAGCAGACAATGAACGCGGGGGAGCGTGAAAATAAGGAAAATTGCCGTTATATATAATATGAAAACCCAGGGACCGGGCGATATAATAAATAACGGGATATCTGGACTGGAAGCCGGCCGCCGCCGCCGCCGCCGCCGCTCCGGGGGTGAACGTGCGCCGCGCGCGCGTTACGGCGGGGGTAGTTTATTAAACATCGGAAGGCGGCTGGTGGGCGGCCATGTTCCCCGCGGCCACCCCCCCCCACGCGTCACCCGTCCCACCCGCTTCTCGCCTATACACACACACACACACACACATTACTACTACTACTACCACTACCACGGTCGTCGTCCATTAGTAACCTCTGGCCGGCCGGCCGTCCGGTTATCCCGGCGCACCCCACCACGGTCGTATATCATCCACTCCCTGCCCCCGGCACCACGACCGCCGTATCGCCGCCCGTCCGAAACACCCCCACCGACAGCCCAAAAACCGCTTCAAAAGTTATCCCCACACGCGCGAATGTTTGTGTTTCGCATTTTGTTTATTTGCTTTCCTCTCTCACTGCACTATATATAACTCGCTTTCCGCTTTCTCCTCGCATTTACTAAATATATGTGTACAAGCAGGCGTCTTATGAGCGCACTGTACGCGAGCGTATTATATAAATACGCGATCAGTCGTTTTCAGCACACTCGTTTATATACCGAATGACCGAAGAAACGGACCTAACCTAACCTCTACACCAGGCACGTAGCCAGGATTTTGTTTTGGGGGAAGGGAGTCTGTTTAAAAAATACTGGGAAAAAATTTTAATATATTAATACTATAATATACTAATATATTAATATAAGAACGAAAAAATTTCGGGGGGTCCGGGCACGATAGACCTCCCCTCTGAATATTTCACTGCTCTACACCGAGCAACAAACGTTTGGCTGAAACGCATTTGTCCGTAAGTTCGATCCTGTCGGCAACAAACACGTTTGTTCGCTCGATTTATTCGCTTCGGGTAAGGTTAGGTTAGGTTTCTCGGCTCGGTTACGTTAGGTTAGTTGACCTTCGATGTTGTCCGTCTATTGAAATCGTATATCGTTCGTTTAAAATTGTTAAACATTTAACAATCACCGATACGCTCGTTTTGATATGTCGCCAAACGAAAAACGTTTATTTCCGTTGTCTCTGAGCTGAATTTATAAGTAAATCACGTGGTCGGGGGGGTCTGGAAAATTTCAGAAACGCTTATTATACGTCCATAATTTATTCACCAGTAACCGTTTTATCGATTTATATCGTTTGAAGTATCGTTTCAAAACGATTATTTGTATTAATAAGCGTATATATTTAAAAGAAATATTATATTTCTCTGTTGATAAAAGAAACAAACACTAGAAATGATTCCCTATAAACGTTTGTCGACATGACACAGCCGATTCCGCATTTACTTCACTCGGCAAACGTTCTAACTCTGAGAAATTTCTTTCGAATATATATACTTATTTTTTTCATAACTAAAGGAACGCGATACCGCCAATTTCCAGTGTTTTTCTAATACGAAAAAAATTAATATTTCAAATACTTTTTTTTTCGTATAAGAACGGAATAGACTTTTAAATAATTTTATTCCCGAGCGAATAGAAGTCAAGTGATCCTATGGCGTTCGTACTCTTTACACACGACGTTATTAAAGACGTGTTTCGGAAATCTTTCAATAATTATCCCAAACCAACGAAATAAAGTGGTAGGTACGTTTTTTTTTATCTCCCTTTCTCGGTGCTATCCGTTTATTTTCACGTGAAAACTTCCGAAAATTCAGTGAAACGCTCTTACGGCTTTTTGTAATCGCCATTGATTTTCGCCACTAGTAGCCGGCAAAGTATAATTGTTTTCCCCAAAAACCGGAAGTTTCGGCGGAACGGATTTGATAGTCACCAAATGACCAGTACTAGTCCTATCATCCGTGACGCGTGTAAGAGGAGTAACCGAGACGTGTAACCCGTACGATCTCCACGCGACACTCGGACCGGACGGACCGGTCCGGGTTCGGGAACCCGTTACCTCAATTCTTTTTTTTCTGTTGGGGAAGGGAGAGCGTCCCGAAAGCCGATCGTAGCACACGACGATTTTGACCCGAACGCGTTGACCCCCTTTATGTATGTACTGACCAAAAACGCATTGCCAAGGGACGCGCGGAGTATCCGTTTGGAAACGACGTTATACTGTATACAGAGTGCTCGCGCTAAAAGCGTGCGTATCGTATCGTATCTTATCACTAATTGTTTTGTACGAGCATATATATATATTCATTTGTAGTTATTATTAAGTAAATAAGTATTAAATAAAGCCATTAAATTAATATATTTAAAAATAATTTTTGGAAGTGTAAACCGATATAAATTTGTTCATATTTTGTAGTAATTATTAAATTAAGTATTTCATAAAGCCATTAAAATGAGTAAGTACAATAAAAACGTCGTTAAATATGTACTTACATACCTATACCTAAAATTCTAATGACTTTTAGGTTTAAGGGAAAATTTCAAATTTCAGGTCCGACAAAAAAAAATTTTATATTATGGCCCGCGGTAAAAAAAGTTTGGCCACCACTGCTCTAAATTATAATACAATAAAAGTATTTTACTCCTGAGATTTTTGATATATTTTTTTTTTTTTTTAGACATTTATTTCATCGTCTCTGATATTCGTCTTGTATCGCCGTCTCTCGTATTCACGAAATGTACAAAATACCCCTTCAATATTTCGTTTAAATACACGTTAACGTTCCGTGGTTTTACTACTAGTTTTACCGGAATTATATATAAATACATCATAAGCTATACGTATCCGGTATCCAATTTACTACGGATGAAGTTTTCTTTTTTTTTTTTTTCAAAATTTCAATCTTATTACCCCCAAAACCCTCGCGCGTCTTCGGTAAACGGGCTGAGAGAGAGAGAGAGAGAGTAGGTTTTTTTTAATTTTTCCGCGAAACTTTGCTTGCGAGTTTCGGCTTATGCGCCGGGAAAAAGGATAGATTGTAATAGTAATTTAATATGATAATATTACATAGAAATTTCGATCGCATGTATATTATGCGTTTTACCCTCCCGTAACGACGTGTGTGCAGGACTTATATAAACGAATTTATTATTAATGTCGACCGGCGCGCGGAGGGGAAGAGATGAAAAAAACGACGACGAACCCGTCCCGTAATACTCTCGAGTCTCTCGGTTTGATTGATAAAAAGTTTATGGGCAACGAAAGCTGCGCGCGAAAGGATATTTTCGTGTAATTTTTTTCGTACACCCCCAAAAAAAGATTTCGTGTATTGTTAAAGTATTAAAGCGTAATTACGCCGAGAAGTTTACGAAACCAGAACGCAAAAAAAATATTATACCGTTCCGTGATGACGCGAAGTGAGGGAAACGATGCCTCATCGGCGTATTTATGGGGATGGGGGAAGGCTCAAGCCCTCCGAAATTTCAATAAGTTTTTTTCTTATGTTTTTTTATTGTTTTTATTTTCCCGTGCCTCGTAAAATGGAATATTTTTGTTAGAAAAAATTATAACAACAACGTTTTCACACGACGACGAGTTATGGGCCGACGACCGTCGAAAATTACATACTAAATTCCCTATAGTTGAGAATCGAGAATTTGATACCATTTTTTTCCTATTTTAAGGTTTAGTTTTGAATTCAGAAATAACTTAACGATGATATTACTCAGTGCCTCAGCATTTATCCCCCCCCCTAAAAAAATCTAAATAGTCTCTGAAACGACGTAAATATTATTTGAATAAAACGCGCATCACGCATCACGCCATGGCGTGTCAGCTAGATAACACGGCGCGGGAAATGTTCCCCGGATTTGGAATAAACGACAAAATTCATGGAAAAACTTTCCGGCATAATTTAAAATTGTTGCACTATTATGAATTCAAATTATTCCGTATTGACTTCATTAGATGCCAATTACACATCATGACTAAATAATTATTTATTAAAATAATAAAAATTTATTTCAAATATCAAAAACTTCACCAAGACTCTTTCGTCCGTGTTTATTGATATCGTTTTTTCCATGACCGGGGAACATGCGCAGTGATGGCGAAAATAAAATTATAGCTGACACGCCTGTTTATTTAGTCATATTATGTTCGATAATAATACAACGATAACACACTGACATCACAAATGTCACGGAACATAATTCCGGATTTATACTTTCCGTATATTATTTTTCCGGTAAAATGTGCACCACATAATAATGATAACAACGTGAATTGAATTAATCGCTATAGAATTTAAACGGCGATAAATTCGAATAGACCGCGATCACGAAACAGCGGTCGTGTAGTAACGTACAGTGTATATGTTAATGCGTTGCCGGGAGATTATAACATATCGATTTCCCGGCACTGCAGAGGATGCTGATACCGTGGTGATAATATACCATAACCGAATATTTTTAAAATCGCGTTCCGGGGCGTTTTCAACCGGGCGATTCGTTTTCGAGTAACTCGACTTCGGTCGGTCGAGCGTTTTATCGTGACGTAATTCGTAAATTTAGTGAACGACACGCTAGTGAAAAGAAGAAAAACGAATTTTTTAAAAAAAAAGACAAACTATTTCGTTTCGTTTGATATCGCGACGTCAAATTTCGTGTTGGAACGCCTTTTAAACACCTTATAACCGAGTATTTTTCGGATGGAAACGACGGAGTCATCGATATTAATAAACTTCACACACGCGGTATACTGTGAAATCGCGTTTTAGAATTTGACGAAATCGAAAGCGAATTTTTTTTTTTGCCAACGATTCGTACTCGCTACCAAAAGAACGGGTTAACGGGCTGATTCACGTGCTCAACGTGAATTTCTCACACCGCCATCATCGCTGTATGAGAAGAGAAATGAAAGAAATGAAAAACTTTTGTCCCCGACCGTGTTCCGAAGGGATGACGAGCGAAATAATTCGGGAGTTTGTAAGAGCTCGCTGCGTGTACGCGCGGACAAAGACGCGGCGGCGGCGGCGGCGAGTCCTCGGCCGGACGACTAATGACGTGTGCGTGTGAACACGTGCGCCGAGGGGGTGGAGAAGGGATGGCCAGAAGACGGCGGGACGGTCCGACGACGGCGGCCGGCGTGCGGGAAAAACGGGTCGAAACGAGGGCGGCAGGCAGCCCGGCCGTCCACCGCTCGCCGCCGACATAGTAGTAAATGGAAGTACATAGTTGCCGCCGCGGCGCGCTGACCGAAACTAGACAGAGAGTGATGTCGGACACCGTGCCCAAACCCTCGTTTGCAAAAGCCTCCGCCGCCGCCGCCGCCGGACCTTTGTGAGCGCCCGCCGTCTCGCTGTGATTTATGATGCCAAGCGCGCCGCCACTCGCCCTCGCCGACGCTATCCTTTTCTGCGGACCTTTTTAATGGTTTATTCGTCCGCCATACTTTACAGTACAAACACCATTTATTATACCGAGATATATATATTATATATTCGCGGTCCGACGTTGAACAACAACGCATTATTATTATTATTATTATTATTATTATTATTATATGTATGCGCGAGAAAACCGACTTGGCCGGTGTCTTCGCTATATAACAATCGCGTTAAAACGAGTAGGAAAAAAAAAACGAGTCTGCTAGTACTGGAGACATTGATGTGTTGAAACGTCGCGTGAGCGGTAAAAATGGAACGGAATTGTGATTGGGATTTGCAGAGCCCAACTTGGGGGGGGGGCTAGGGGGGCTGCAGCCCCGGGCCCCGATATTAATTAATGTCGATAATTATTAGTGGCACTGTGAAATGTTAAACGGATTACACACACGATTTGGTCGGCCCGACAGTCGGGTTGGTTCATTGGTTGTATTATCAGGTCGTGTATAGATGTGTCGTATTATATATAGACTATTATAGTACAATTTATTTATAATCTTAAAAAAAAAAAATTAAATATAAAAACTCAATGTAGCAAAAAAACTGAATTTATAATTTAAGGGCCCCATCAAAAAATTAGACCCGGGCCCCAAAATTCCCAAGTCGGGCTCTGGGGATTTGTGAATATTATTGGTATCTATTATTTATTCGAAGTGATTTCGATAAAAAATATTATTATTAGTCGTCGTGACCAGGCCCCCCACATGAATTTTTCAACTACGGTACTGTAAATAAATCCGCCGGGCCCTCAGTGTATATTAATATTTATAATCATCTAATAATTATTAATAAATTATTCTAACACATAAATTTTTATTTTTTACAAAAATTACCTAAACATATGGGTTACACGGCTTCTTTTCCTGTTATACACCAGCTCTATAAAATATCAGTTATTTTAGTTTAAAACACAAGTACATTAATCTAGTACAGTTTAATATAAAAATCAACGTTTTTTTTAAAAAGTATTTATGTACAATGAAATACAATGTAAATTATTATTCAAAATTAAAAACAGCGTTTGTACGTACAAAAATACAATATTGTATTGTACATATTTTGTGCATGTACATTTTGTGGGAATACCCGAATACGAATACCTATTGACAAAATTAAATGTATAAAAACCCATAATTATCTCATTTTCGACCAGCAAAATAGTACTAAAAGGACAGGCGGCACGACATTAATATTTCTATAGCGGCAGACCAATTGCTCTTATCTTCCAGGATTTATTTCCCTATTATTTTTTCCGAGAAATGCTCGCGCCGCACGCACCACTCGCCTACACATTTTGTTACAAAAAATGATGTAGTAAAAAATCAATTTATTTGTATACCGATATTGTGTAAAGATATGGTGACTAGGGTGGCATGACTCATATTATGTCACGTTTAATTTTTCTAATTTAAATTAATAATATGTATAGGTATATTATGTTTTTTTTTCCCGGGCCCCCAGAGAGCCCGGGACCCGGGACCATAGTACTCGCTGACCCCCCTTTGTGGGGGTCCTGATCATTACAACAGCTTACGCATTTCCGTCCCATTTCCCGAGATTTACCCTCATACCGCCGTAATAATGGACGTTTACACATCCACGAATCCCGTCTTGTATTACGCCTCGATTATTTTTCCTATAGTCACATAACGGACAGTGCTTGAATTGGGGGGCGCGGGGGGACGGAGTCCCCTTTCTTTTTTCAAAATATTATAGCGTACCCCTTCTAATTTGTAATACCGGGACGCAGAGGACGGGACGGTCAAGACTCAAAAATTTTATTTATAGGGAGTGGTCGGTAGTTGTCACAATATACAAACAATATATTTCTTGAAATGACAATCATTAATATAATTAATTATTATAAAAAGATAAGTACACCAAAAAGAAAGTAAAAAAACCTGATCTTCGAATGAATGAAACTCAATGAGCTTTTCATTGAGTTTCATCCACAAAATACAAGGGATACTCGTACGATAAAGTTTTCTTGCGCAAAATACAAATAATAGTTTTTGTAAAAATAATGACGAAATATTATAATTTTGACAATGACACAACAACAAATTTAAATATCAATACCAATAATAATAATCATAGTATTTGCTTAATTAAACAAGTATATAAAAGTAATTGTAAATTAATAAAAACAAAAAAAAAATAATAATAAATGCTCCTTTACTATGTGGCGCGAATGTTTACAGTTAAAAAAAAAAGATGTTTATTTATTATTGTATAATGAAAAATATATAGTGGGGGGTGTGGGTGGCGAAGCCCTCACGAATTTATAAGACATTACAATCTGCTGGAACGCACATTATTTTTATACTTTTGCATCCCCCTTCTAATTTTTTTCCAATTCAAGCACTGATAACGGACAACGTCGCGGTTTCCGTCGGAATGGATGACGGCGAAGATTTGGTGTTTGGCGAAAACACCGAAGAGAAACCGAGTGCAAAAATTGTGGGCGATGTGCTTTGTATAAAAAGCGAAAGATACGGTGTAGCCAGCGGCAGGCGGTAGGCCCCGAAATTGGCGACGGTCCTGGGCGGTAATTTTTTTTGTTCAAAAGTCCATGCGAGGTGGCATTTCAAAACCTATACACGTAAGTACCCGAGGAATTTTTTAAAAATATTTCAATGAAAAGTACGTTACGAACGTTCGTGATTTCTAACGTTTTGAGACGTTTTAAATCCATCAAAATAATAAAAACCACTTAGGCATATCTTTTCCGCGTTTATGTACTTTTTCTGCTTTCTTATATTTATATTGGGCCACTTGCACTTTTCTTTGTACGATTATTTTACGATATTGATTGAAAATAAAGACTAATTAAATTATTTATTTTTATTTATTCCAACGCAGACCGGAAAGTTTGACTTGTATGAATATTTTCGAAGTTTTCCGCATCGTTTAAAAATATTTAGCGATTATTATAATCGATATTTTTGCGATACACAATTTTTTTTTTTTTACGGTTATAGAATAGTTAAAAACCTGTATTAATTTATATAGGGTTCAAGACTGTTATTGCGTTTCGGGGGGAGGAATTTGCTTATTATTAGTATACGACTTTTTTTTTCTGTCTAAATAACGATTGAATTTGGAGTACGGGTAAATTTTAAAATGTATCGTTTTGATAGGGCGGCATTTATAATTTGGCTCTGGGTGTAGCATATTAATAAGGAGTTCGAGCAGGATTTTAAAGATCACATTCTGTTTCGTTTTTTTTGTAGGATTTCAATGGGAAAACGCATTTTAACGCATGTTTACCGCGATTAATTTCCCAGACTCGCAAATAATATATTGAATGAATATAAAAAAAAAAAATGCGTATTCGCTAAAAACAGAGAAAAATACTTTTTCTTCACCACCGACCACGAATATCGATTTGTGGAAAAAAAATATATATAATTTTTTACAAGCCGTTCCGGACAACGAATCCAACGAAACATACGTACCTATTTCGAGAATCATATAAAACCTCCGCTGAACACGTCTTACCGCGGTAATCGTCGTGCGTATAATAATTCCCCGTTATTTAAACTATTTCGTAGGATGAAAATTAAAGGGAGAAATCGGGAATACATTTTTTTTCTGTAGGAGGAGGAGAGAAGTGACCAGCTAGTGAAAATCTGATTTTTGAAAGAAAACCGACCCGCTCAAAACAAAAAAAAACAACATTCATTCGTACGTTCTGACCGCAGGGCGGACGCTGCGGTCTAAACCGTTATTGTATAGCCTTATTTAATCATCTGAAATGTAAATCGCGTATAAACGCGCATATTTCGGGTCGTTTGGACGCACAGCGGTAAACTCAGCGCGCGGTTAAGCACCACTGGTGGTGGTCGCTCGGCAAATCGAAAATTAAATCCGACCACACCGCCTCCGCGTAAAAGCAGCAGCGGCGGGGTGTATGGAAATACGCGTTTTGTGGATGACGGCGAACGGACAATTTTCTTCTTTTCTCTCCGTCCAAAATATTTCCCAGGTCCGGAATTGAATATTCATATAACGCGAAAACGTGTCGCCGGGTTCCGAATTCGGCTTACCGGCGGAGATCGAACGATTGAGCGCATTAACTCGGCGCTTTATTATTTATAATAACCCGCGAACGTGCAGCGGTTAGGTTACTTACCGCGTCCAACACGAACGTGGACGTTGCGCGGTTAAAAACAAAAATTTTTTTTCCGTTTCCAGTTTACGCGTTTCCACACGGCAATAGTATATATCACATAAATATACACTCGAAATTCGTTTTTACCGCCTGCCGTTTCGCGTGTTACGCGTACGACGGTCTCTTTTTTTTCGTTTTCCCGAAAAACGGTTTGATCCTGGCGCAAATCCTTACGGAGCTGCCGTCACGGTTTTAAACGAAACGCGCAATAATATCGTTGGCCGTTCACGGGGCGTATCTATCGTGCGCGCAATTCAAAACGTATACCCGGGAATTTACAAAACGATTCAGTATGCGTACACACATGACACGTTTGGGTGCATATATTTTAAAACTAAATTAAATACAAATAAAACGCGTCGTCTACTAGAAATCCATAATCTTTATCTGATCGTAAAAATTTGTCAGAAAAAACGTGTTAATCATAATCTATGGACAGTTGAAATTTTAAAGGGATATTATCATTTAACTGCGTTCAGTTCGGTCCGGATTATTTTCTCTAAACGTCGCTGTAATTGGAAAAGTGTGTTAGAAAATGTGATGTACGTATATAAACGTATTATTTTCTTAGGGATGCGCGCAAATGTTGTATTGATTTTTACCCAAAATTGTAGCGAAAAATAAATGTTAAAACCAAACGTATATGCACCAAAATGTTCTCTAAATTTTCAGGGTAAAAATTTTGTTACGTACCCAAAACGTTTTACGGCCGTTTACAGTGTTTCTTCGTTTCTGCTCGTCGAAGCGGCCGCCTTGAGTCGCGATTACACGCCGGGATACATTTGACATTTTCGATATACGAGTATATATATATATATATATTTTTTTTCGTTATACGGATTTTATGGTTTAAAAAAAAAATAATTCCCAGGGGTCCGCGTGGTAAAAAAAAAAAGCAAAGCGCGTTACACTTAAAAACCTGTTAAAATAACATTATATATCACACACACACACACACACACACATATTATTATTGTTTAACCCTTGCGCGCGAGCGGTACTCGTTCGTTTTGCAGTTTGCGAGAAATCCGCCGGTGCGTGTACCTATGCGTTTACGCGAAATTATCGAAGCGTGACGTGTTGTTATTGTTACGATACGATATTTGTCCCTTTTTTTTTTTTCACCCGAAAGGGATAACAAAAAAAATATATATATAATAATAATAAAAGGGACAAGTTAATGGGCAAATATCAACATTTTTCAATCGCAAACCGACGCGCGCGCAGCATATGAGAATATACAGACAGGTATATATACGGCCAGACTATGTTACTGCAGTACGGCGCACCCGGCCCGCCGATACAGAAAAGACGATACAGAAACGCGAAACGAAATTTCACCCTTTTTATTATATATTACCACTTTTTTTTTTTTTTTTTGTGTGTGTCCAACCCCGTCCGTTTTTTTATTTTTTGTTTTCCCGCGGCGCGCCAAAAATAATACACACCGCAACGCGAATCGTCCTGCGCAGCAAAGACATAACGCCCGAACGAGCATCGATGATTTGTCGTTGAACGCAACGCGACGCGTAATACAATATATTTTTATATGATATCGTATACAACGTAAAACGTTAAAATGTATAATCGTTCGGGGCCGCGTAAATCATCACTCTCTCACTCGCTCTCTAACGCGTATTCCGTAGCACGCACCGTGAGAAATCGAAATCTTAATACTATTAAAAAATACGCGAGAAAAACGAAAAAAAAAAACAAATTTTCTCCAAAAAAAAAACTCCTCTCCTCGCCCGGCGGCAATTCGAATATCAATAAAAAAAAAAAAAAAACGAAAAATTAAAACGCTAAAAACAACTACACTGCTGCACGGGTATTCGGTGGTATAAGATATACAATTGTGCGAATGTATAGCGCAACAGTGGCGTACGCAGAATTTTCAAATGCGGAGAGGAGGGCTTAAAAATAAATAAATATTCAGTAGACACGAGATTATGCTTAATATATAATAATCGGCCGGTTTCACCGACGTTTGTTGACGATTTAACGTTTTGTTAATTGTATTTAACAATTAGTTAGGGAAAATCAGTTTTCACCGAGATCTGTTAGCCCACATAACACGCGTTGTTAAATCAATCACTCGAAATCAGCATGTTAAAATATTTTAATCGACGTTTTAAAATGCCATAGAATTTTTAGAATATTTAAACTTTTTGTTTTGTTGCTAAACGCGAAAAATATTAAGCCAATAACGCATGTAGCCTTTTTTTTTTTAATAGAATATCGCCAATAACTCGTCAATGTCCACGTAGCTTTTTGGAAACTAAAACACACGGGCGTATTCGGTTTTTTACTCGTCATGACGTTTGGGCAACAATCGCGAAGCCCACTCGTGCGACGTGTTAGAATAAAAAAAAAAAACCTCTGTCCCACACCGGGGGGGGAGGAGGAGGAGGAATCGAAAGAGAAAAAAAACGCTTTGCGAGTCGTGTCAAGTACCTTCGTATACGTACATGCATACAAAATAAGCCGTAACAAAATGTATAAGACTAGAGATCTGCAGATAGAAGAGACTCGGTCCGAAAGGGTCTGGAAACCTATTGACGGCTCGTACACATTATGTGTACGCGTGTACTGCGGCATTCATCAGTCACGATGGGGGACCGAACGCTCTCGAACGCGTGTTATATGCAAAAAAAAGGAACGCGTCGGAGAGGTCGGTATGGAAAAAAATAGTAAGTGGCCAGTCGGAAAGTAAAAAAAAAAAACCCCTCGTCGACGACTTTTTCCTCCGCGCGCACGCATATATTATACGCGTTTATAGGGTCGTCCCTGCGGCAAAAGGGTCCGGCCGTCGCGACGCAGACACTCATCGGAGGACATCATCGTTTCATCGAGATAACAATATTATAACACGCACATTTGTACGTTCCGGTTTTCCGCGCGCCGACATTGTACGCGCTTTCTTCTGGACGCGATCCCTTTGGACCTAATCCCTTTGGACCCGTGGCCAAATACAACGAAAAAAAAAACTGGATCGCTCGCATCCAACCTTTGATCCGTTTTTGTCGGGTCGCGTCCGCGGAGCACGAGCCCTTACGCACGCGACCCACGGCATAAATTCGTAGGTATCACAGTGTGTACAGACTGGACCGCACGAAACGAAACGACCGGTTCATAATATCTGGTCCCGATGTTCGCCGACAACCGCGGCGATGCAAATTTTATTAAAATGTATACAGGAGGCGAAACGAAGAAGTAGCTTTTATAGAATTTCGTTTCTTTCACAATTCATCCAATACGGTTTTTATTGATCAGAAAAAAATAATGATTTTTCGTGCACTCTAACTTTTAGTTTATAGTCGATTCATATCGTTTACACTCGTAAGCAAATACATTTATTATTTTTTTAACAAACTTATTTTAACACAATGCTAATGATTTATTTGAATACAACGAAAAAATACAAAGGAAAATTTCAAAATAATAATGCGATTCTAAAACCTAACCTAAGCAACTCATTTCGACCTCGTAATTCCATCGCTGCCATCACCCACAATTCTCCAACGGTTTCTATACATACATATATGGTATATGCATCCGACATTGGTTTCCCAAATCTTCCTGTACATTTATTAATCAATCTCTTTTGATGTGTCTTTTCATCTCGTACGAGGACTTCCCCATCAAAAATATAGAAACTCGTCTCAATCATCGCGTGAACGATCGAATTTACCCCTCTCGGATCGTTGCAGCCCGACCTTAATGACATCACCCCGCACACAGTCGCGTCGCAAAAAATGCGCTCCTCGAATAACGGATGCAACAATAGCACTTCAATATTCACCGAATCCACGACTACTTGAAATTCAGCTGTGGATCGCGCGCAGACTTAATAAATCAATCAAACCCTGAACAACGTTAATTATATTACAATATAATATAATAATGAGCAACTGTTAACGGGGCAAATCCTGGAAGCTGTCACTGCGGCCGTCTTAACCAGAGTAGCACGTTGTCGCGAGAGAAAATTGAAAGAAAAGTTTGAGGACATTACGAGCCCTGAAGCTATCTCGTCTGGCGGACGAGAAATCCGTATATCGATTTATAACGTTCGCACCGAAGACGTTAATCTGTTTAGTGTCTGTTGTTCACTGCAGTGCATAATTTACTGCTCGTTGTCATTTCATCGTTCGTCACACGCGAATGAATGAATTGAAAATTCGATAAACTGGGGCGCCTTTGATCGCGACGTCCGGAGTATATATAAGCGGTCGAGATCACCCCGCACACGATGTACTTAACCTAACCTAACCCAACCCGTCGTACCGCAATTATATATCCCGCGTCACGACGATGGCTGGACCGCGGAGAAACCAGTTATAATGTAAATTTATCTCGGCCGACCCCCCAACGATCCCCCAGTGATCCGTACACATCACGGCCGAAACTGGACCGCGGTCATTGTGATGCAAATAACGCCGTGCGCGTGCCGTTGTGTTCCGTCGTATACACGATCTCTGATCTATATACCTATTAAAATATGTACCACTTGTCTCCGACGCAGGTACGACGACCTATGACACACGCGATTCAATACGATCGCACGCGCGATGAAGTTCGCGGTATAACAGTGCGAGAGCGATAATAACTGGACCACGCAGCAACCGGTTGTAATTGTTATTATTCGTGTAATCCCGTTGAACGCATATGATCTTTGATCTATATTTTGTTCTCGCGGACTCTTCGGGCGACCTCCGCGGTTCCCCTTGGTGAAAAATGGACCACAACAACCTGCTGCTGCCGTAGCTGAGCACGCCGAGCACGCCTTCCTGAAGTCCCTTTGGTTTTGAAATTTCGACAATTCATACGATTGTTCCTCGAACTGAAAATACGAACAAATTCGTTTTTTTTTTCAAATAAACTCTCTCCGAGCGTAAAAATTTTTTGCCGAGTGTCTTTTTTGATATTCTCTTCAGAAATATTTCTTTACCGCGTCGACGAAACACAAAATATTATTTCAAACCGTTTATTTTTCCCGGGGGACTCGTACAACGTCACAATAGTTAAGACAAAACAATACTTTTGTGTTTTTTTTATTTTCTTCTCGAGTCGTTAATCACGCGCCTTGCACAATGCGCCGAAGCGTATACAGGCGAGCTCGTCGCGAACCGGTTTCCGCGCGTCGGCCGTCCGCACAAAAATTCGCACGACTACGAGACGTCGCCGCCGCACCCGTTACGACACCCCATCAAACATAATAATAAAAAAAAATATATATATATATATATATACAGTCGTGTTGCCATTTTCGTTGTTATTTTTTATTTCTACAACGGCGCGTTTTTCGCAACCCTTTTTTTATTATTATTTTTTTTTTCACACGTCCGTGACTGCCACAATGAAGATTCACCGGGTCCGTTGTACGTATAACGCGCGCGTGTCCCTTTAGGCGCGAGATTTATGCGCGAGCATATCGCGCCGTTGCAACGGTCCCTCCGACCGTCGCGTTCCGTCGATACGAAGTCAAATGCTAATAAAGCGCGTTCCGTTTTAGAAATGTCGAAAATTGTTGTTTTTTTCTTCCACGATATACGGAGAATTCGTTTTTGACCGGAAAAACGGTGACGGGGCATTATATCGAATCGTTTGTAAGTATTCAATCAAATTTGTATACACTCAGTGGTCGAAGTGGATCAAAACAAGTGGGTGGATGGAAGCAGTTTTGTCGTTTCAAGTTTTGAAAGAGGGAGGGGGTCAAAGTTATATGTACTCGGTCCATGTTGTTGTAAAATAAGAGAAAAAGAAGACTCTAACGTCGGCCGACTGTCGTCGAGGGGGACAAATACCCTGTCCCCCCTCAAATAACGTCACTAGACGTAGAAGCAATCCAGTCAATTCGTAAATTTTTTGTTTTCATAGAAATACGGAATGTATGCTTTTTTTACTTGTACGCAACTATAGGAACTCCTTCCATTTACTTGATTAAAAATTAGAAAAAAAAAGATTTTTAAAAATTCAAGAAGGATGAATGATTTTAAACAAAGTACCCCAACTTAATATTAAGCTATCTATAAGAGAAGTGGTATGTCCTCCACTTCGACCAGTGTATATACTATAGTCAGGTTGTACGCGGAGAACGTAAAAATATGAAAATTTCAATTAATTTCCGCGCAGAGAGAAAATTCGGAAATTTTTTATTTTTTTTATAAAGTGCTTAGGATACCGCGTTTTCAGATACACATAAGCGTCGGGTAAAACGATCGCTCTGTATATACACACGCGCGATAACCGTCGTCCGGTATAGCGAAACGAATGTTCCGAATACCGGTCAGAACCCCGCGATGACCGCGCCCACCACCACCACCACCACCACCAGGCCGTCCAGGTGTGCGCGTGCCCTAAACGGACCTGACGTTATCCCTGCCGGTCATCGCTGGGTCACGGGACGGGGTCGCGACCAATGGCTACGCGCGGTCCGTTGCCGGAGACTATCGTTGCCGCGGCCCCTTCCACCACCAAACCGCCGCGATCCCTGTTCGGCCCGGGGACCGGATCGGAATGACGTCATAAAGGTACTCGAAGGCGACGGGTTAGACGGTTCAAAAGCCTCTCTCTGCATATACGTAGGTAAGTATACGCGAGTACCTTCATCGAATAAAATTTTTTTTTTATATAAAACTCGTAAAGGACACTATCCGGACTTGGGTCCGAACCGAAGTGCTTTCAGTAAGTGTTCTTCGCGTTGTTTTCATACGTAAAATTAAATGAAATTTTTTTTTCCAGGACGTATAAATACGAGAAGAATTCTTCGGAACGATCGCTGAACTTCGCAATGTGCAGTGTAACGTATTACTTTGGAAAAGAAAACACGACGACTCGACTATACACTGTGCAGTGGGTAATAACCGCGAGAATAATAATTTATTGAGTACGAGGCAAATGTATTGGCGAAACGATAGTGAGTGATCGACTGTGTTCTCAAAATAACGCGTACCGAAAAACTCGGTTTTAAATTATATTTTCGGCTTAGGAATTTACATAGGATTCGCGTGACACATTCGTATTTAATAAATCGGTAAACTCGGTTTAAAATATTCCTGTAATAATAGATCCAATCGATATTTTTGTAAACGTTTTCAAAAAACGATTTTCATTAGAAAATGACAATTTCCGATATGGTAGATAGTATACAGGAAAATTAGTAAAATAATACGCGAAATTCGAATAGTTTTTCCCTAAATTATCGTGTGATATGAGAGGCCGAGCAAGCTGTAATTTTTATTTATATAATTTAAACGAATTCGTATCGTTTGAGAATTCGCACAAAAAACGCGCTTTCGATAATTTACTATGGTTTTTTCGTGGACCACGCTGTCGTATATTATCGAATAATTATTGCCCGCGCAAATATAACACGACGTACAACGTTTTTAAACACAATACGGTTTTAATAATATATTGATGAGTACAAAGCATAAATAAGAAATATATGGATAGGTCACTCGTATATTGAATGTGCATGGAGTAGCGGCCCATTTTAATGAAGAGAAAAGTCACTATTAGAATCGTTCTCTTTCTCGCATGGGTTATATTTTAATGAAAATATTATTTCTAATATCTTTGGAAATTATACGTGGTGATAACAGTTATTTTCAAATTTTGATATTACATCATATATAAAAATATATGTTACATTGCCGTAGTTTTCCCCGATGACTGGAATACCTGATTTGACTATACATATATACTTACTTAATTAGTTATCAATCCCGCCCATACAAAAGGGCTTATTTTTATGTTTATATTTATTATTTATTATCACATTGTGGCATTTTAGGCATGGGAGAAAGAGTAATACTTGGTAATGGAAGAAAGAATAAGCTACTCCATTTAATTCTTATAGAATGACCGCAAGGTAAGATGTAATGACCCTTCCATATATTTATTATCTATGGTATAAAAAGTATAGGAAAACGTTTTTTTTTTCTTCTAAATAACCTATAGTAATTTCGGATGTGATGATATTATTATCTTTGAGTATTTACAACGAAATAAAATTGTGTAATCGGTTAAAAGTACTGAAAACCGACGTCGTCGGGTTTCATTTAATACTTGTATTTTGTCCGGCCGCGCGAAATGTTAAAACCGAACAAAATATTTAAATGCGATTACGAATATTTATTGTATATTTTATAAATAACACTTACCAACGCGCGTTTATATATTGTGACGTCAAATGTGTGTGTACACGTTATACAGTAACGAGTAAATAATTCCCGTTTTATATTTTGTCTATCCGCATATTATATTCTCCCTCCGCCTCTCGGCAGCACGCGTACAGCTCATTTCACAATACAATAATTCCTATTGAAAAAGATACGTACTATTATTACGGGCAATCGTGATTAGACACTTTTTTTTCTTTTCTTTTTTTTTTTTTTTAATAACCCATCTATACACTCGACGAGAATCATTAAATAATAATAATACTATAAATGATAATACGTTTTTCGGTATATATAAGCGGAAAAATTCTACCCCAGTAGCCGAGACGAACTAATATACACACTGCACGACGAACGCGTCGACATTACGAAACGATTATTATTATTATTATTATTATTATTATTATTTACCCTTTCTACGATATAATATTGTATCGTCGTCGAGATAATCGCAACTAAATTACGTTCACAATACACGTAGGTATATAAACAAAAACTGGGAGCAAAAAAAATTAAAAAATTCGCGTCATCGCCTATTTGTTGCTTCGTCAAAAGACGAGGAAATACAAAAATGATAAATCGTTGTAAAATAATAATAATAATAACAATAATAATAATAATAATAATAATAATAATAATAATAATAATAATAATAATAATAATAATAATAATAATAATAATAATAATAATAATAATTTGATTTAATTTCGACCGAAAATTTGTGTATTAATTTCACTTTTTATTTTTATTACTTCTCTTTTCCGCCTCGTTTTTTTTCTCTGTTTCATTACACTATTATTATACTAAAAAAAAAAAAAGCCAGTACTTAAAAGAAATCGTGAATATAAATTCCGCGTATTTAAAACACTATATATTATATTTGTGCAGTTCACTTATATTTACGGTTTTTAATATGAATGACGTGTTTTTTTTTTTGCCTCGGTTAATATTTTTCGTCGTATTTTTTTATATATATTATATATAACTTATTACGGGCGAGTGATTATGAGCTTGGATTTCAGAAAGAAAAAAAAATCCATATATAAAGTACCGCCGCAGTATTTTTTGAAAAGAATACTTTTCGTCGGAATTCTTTTCCGTTCGACAGTATAATATTTTAAATGTATAATATATATATATATATATATATATATAATTTCAATTCGTCCATTTAACGGTGACCGCGTTTTGTCCGATATTTACCCGATTTTTTTCCTCTTTTTTTTCGGTTTATAACACAAAGTATATTATTATTAAAACACGCTGCTCCGACGCTGCGTCTTAAAACTTGTATACACGCGGGAATTATATATCTTCTGTGTTCGGAGTACATAGAGAGAGAGAGATTCTTGAAAAATATACAAACTAAATTCGGTGGGGTTTTTTATATATATATTATTCGCGTTAAAAATCGATTAATTTTATTTAAAAATAAAACAAAAATTAAATAAATATTTTTAAAAAACCTCCCAAACAAACAAATAATGTAATTAATTATTGTGGTACGAAATATCGAAATATTTTTAATTCGACAAAAATATTAAAAACTATAATGTAAATGATATTGAAATCTCGCGCTCAATTACACTATATATATAATTATAACGCGATCAAACAAAATGTGAACAAAAAATAAAAACGAACGAGTTACATAATATAGAGAAAAAAATTACGAATAAAAAAAGAAAAATACATGGAATTAACAATATTAAACAAATTGCGTATATAGTGCAGTGGTTCCCAACTGCAGGTAGACCACCGGTGGTCCGTGATGTCAAAGTTCATTTTTTTTTTTTTTAAATTGACATCAATTTTTTAATATGAAAATTAAAGAATAAATAATGTCGCGTCGTACCCGACAAACGTGGGGAGTGAAATTTTTTTGATATACGCGGTTTGCTGTTTAAACATTCCGCTCCAAAAACGACACAACTGGTCGAAGTTGCGGTACGATCGAATCGATTAAACGTCTATTAATTTAAACGTTTTACTAAATTATCCAGCGATTGTCGACGAAACGCTGTTTAATTACCTATAGTCACTATTCCTAATAATATGTATAATTAGTGTATAATATATTTTTTTTACTTTAAATATTTATTTCCACAATCTGTTACATATTAAAACAGTATTAGTGTAAGTAATGAAACGAATTTATGTCGTAAAAGACGGAATAACGGAACCTTCTAGTGAAGGCGTTTCGACAGTTATATTTAATTGTATAGTTACAATTATTACAATATATTTACAATTTTGGGTACTTATTAAATTTAACAAAAAAAATTCAAGTGTATATAATATTAATAGTACGATATAGTGGTCCGTGGTGGTAAAAAAAAATGTGCAAAAGTGGTCCGCGGATCGAGTTGGAAACCACTGATGTAGCGAATTAATTTAAAAAAAATAATAATTTAAATATTTTAGAAAACACTACGGCATGCGTTTTAAATATTCCGTATATAAGTTCTAACGCATTATTTTTGAACCGATAAGATCGATGTAGGAAAAAAAAAATAAAGAGTAAAATAAAAAGTCGCGGACCGGTGAAGGGGGGTGGGGTGTTCCGCGCGTCGAACCTGACCTGGTACACCGCTCGCGCAGCCTCCTCCGAAGCGGCGGCGGGTCGTTTAATTTCCGCGGTCTATATATATATATATATATATATATATATAGCAGCAGCAGCAGCTGCTTTACGCACTTCTTCTCTCGCCCGACGCTCGAGATGTACGCGGACTATATAGCGAGCGTCTCGTAATTGAGTAATTTAACATTATATTAATATCATACTTAATTGCACGGACGAAATCCGCCGCCGCCGCCACCTTAACCTTTTGACGTCCGTGATAAATTATTATAATACGCGCGGCCGCCCGGTACATTACGCCTTAAATAATAATAATAATATGATAATTATTATTATTTTATATATATATATAAGTGCGAGAGTGTGCTGCTGTTGTTGGTGTTGTTGTTACGCGTCGTCGGAGTGCGAAAACCGGGGGAAATTAAGAGTAAATATTACGCGCTGTTATAAAAAAAAAGAAAAAAAACCGACTTCCGCACACAGGAAAAAAAAAAAAAAAGTAATCTCCGCCGTCCTACTCAGCGAAATCCGTTCTGACGGTTTTTTTTTGTTTTTAAATACAATATCGGGAGCAGTAGCGTGCCTGGACCAGAGGTGGGTTTTTGTGTGCTCAAGCTCTCCTCCGCGATATTTTAATTTATAGTTAAGATTATTTAACATAGTCACCCGTAGTAAAACGTAATGATAACGAATAATCGAGGGAAAATATAATAATAAACGTACGCATTTATTACATATTTTATACAAGAGTCGTTTTTATTTTATATTTCAAAGTGAAAAAAAGAATGATTAGTAATAATAATCAGATCAATATATGCGCGTTGGAAATATTTAGAAAGTGTTAAAATAAAAACTACTCGCGCGTGTTATCGGTACAAACAGTGTTGTACATTTTTACGTTTTTTTTTTTTTTACGTCTGATCGTATTGTTTGTGTAACAGTACACGAGCAAGGGTCATTCACAAGTTATTGGAAATCGAGAAACGTTTTTAAAACGTGTTATGGAATTATATAAATTTCACGAGTTTACCGTATAATATTCAATCTGCGGCCCATCATACGATTATACAGTAGTTACGTTGAACGTTATAAAACTGAAGTTTTAAGACTTGACTCTTATGAATACGTGAGTATTTAAACATACTCGCGTGTACGTCTCGTGAAAAAATAATGTATAAATCTGTTATATTTTTAAAGTCGAAAAAAATTTTTTTTATCTTTATAATACGCATACATATATATGTTGTTTATATATATTTACATACATGTATATGTTGTAATCTCAACACTATATCGGTTAATTTTCAAACGAAGGACGTATTATAGCTCTCATCAATAGACGATTTATAGAAAAAAATAAAAAATCTTATAAGATCAAACGACCAAACATGTTAAAGTAATACACATTATATATTCTTTACGCGAATTGTAATTAATTTAATTACGATAATAAATAAAATAGTAGTAGATAGTTATTATTAATTATAACAATAATTGAATTATGTAATACTATACGACGTTCTATTCGGAAAATCGTAATAATCCAGATATATACCAGATTCAAACTGGAATCCGTAGAAATATTTTGTTCATTATCACAGCGATTGATAACCAGTTTTTATGTGTGTGTGTGAAACGTATATGGAAGAATTCTAATCACGTCGGAATTATATATGCCGCGGAAATTGATTCACCGTTTGTCCATCGCGTTTTAATAATTTCAACAATTGTTTAGGTATATTAACTAAATATTTTATACACGGGGACACGGCCTGCAACCGTCAGTCAACGTCGAGGAGTTAGGGATTCGAAAAATGCTGAACGTCAAAAAATGGGTCGTAAAAATAATGAACGTATGTAAATGCGAAAATTCGCGATTATTGTGTAACTCAAGACGCGTCATATAATAATCCTGTAAGACACATAATACAATATAGTAATATAGTTTAGTATACGATAAAATTGTCTTGTAAAATTCAAAAAATAAAATAAAAACGCGTTAAATATTGCGTTTCGTAAAAATAAATATAACACGTTATATTTCGTGTTATAAAAATTTCGATTTTGTTGTTTTATAATTATATAATAATATGCGGTTATTTTGATTTTAATGCGAAAAACTGCGGTAATCAGCTCTACGCATTTGGCTAATTTTATATTTTTTATGTACGAGTATATAAAAATATATTTTACAAGTTGATCGTATCGTATATATATATTTATAGTATATTAAAATCGAAAAACGTATTTGAAAAAACGGTCAAATTGATTAAAAAAAAAAAAAATACAAATTTCTCGCGGTGTATTTTACGATATTATAATGTCACGGGTTTCATCTTCTTTTTTTTTTTTTTTAAACATATTTTGATGTTTCGTAATAAAACAAATACGTACGTACTACATATGTACTATTTGGTAAACGTTTTTCGATCAATTTAACCTTCGTAGTGTATTACATACTTTACAAAACTATAAGCGTTTTTATTTTTATTTTTATTACGTTCTCGCCGTGTTTTTAGTACGTAAAACATAACTTTTTACGTTTATTTCAAGTCCATACGGACTAATAGTTCCCGTTTAGAAAAAAAAAAAAACCGAATTAATTCTTCCTGCGCATCAGTCGATCCCCGCTATTTCTTCCCTATATACATATTATGTATATAAAACATCAATTTTTATTTTCTTCCGCAAAGCCGTTTACCACCGGAGAAAAAAAAACGATATTAATATAATATATGGTCTTAGAGACTTTACGGAATTTCATTCGAGTGCAACGTCGTATATATCATAAATTCGTAATAAAATTATTCAATGTTTATATATACATAATATATATAAGTATAAATGTCAAAAATAAATGCGCTATCTATAACGAATAAGTCTTCTCGCCTGTAGTTTTACTCTGATCTAACAGTCAACGGAATGCGATCTACCGGGCGGGAAAAAACGATCTATATAATATACCGAACTATACGAAAAATCTTAAAACTCCATAACATCGTAGTATATCATTCCTAAAACGTCGTTAATAAGCTTTCTTTATTTTTAGTGCTCAACAGGACTTTTTTCCTATCATTTCTATCTTTTATCCTATCGTCCACTCCTTTTGCGTCCATAACTCTATACGCACTATATCCAGCCAGTACGTTTCGAATAAGACTTTCTTCAGAGTTCGCTTGCAAACGTGACCGACCTACTACTTGCCTTATTTAAGACGCATTTTAATATTTTCGTTTCTTCGTATACAGTTTTCTATTTTTTGAAATCCGTGTATTTTTTTTTCTTTCTTATTCCGCGTTCGGATTTCGTGTGTGCCCGTTACACATTATTCCCTCAAAACTTTCATTTCGACATAGATTTTCTCCGTCCCCTCGGGCTATGGACCGAGTTTCGCGCGCGCTTATTTCGTGCATTGCTACCGGGCGCAGTATATATAGGTATAACAAGTGTATCGATAGTTTTTCTTTCACATTTATACACTTTTCGGGAAAGCATCACATGGAGCTCGACATATGTTGTACGCCGTAAATTATACGCTCGATTTGCCTCGTCCTTATAATGTTTGTATCTCGTTATTCCATTAATAATAAAACCATTTTGAAATTCCGCATATGCATACTTATTCGTATTTATAAATATATTGTACTATATATTATATTATAATAATAATAATAATAATAATAATAATAATAATAATGATAATAATGATAATAATGATAATAATGATAATAATGATAATAATGATAATAATGATAATAATGATAATAATGATAATAATGATAATAATGATAATAATGATAATAATGATAATAATGATAATAATGATAATAATGATAATAATGATAATAATAATAATAATAATAATAATAATAATAATAATAATAATAATAATAATAATAATAATAATAATAATAATAATAATAATAATAATAATAATAATAATAATAATAATAATAATAATAATAATAATAATAATAATAATAATAATAATAATAATAATAATAATAATGATGATGATGATGATAATGATAATGATAATAATGATAATAATGATAATAATCTATCAACTGTTAATTTTCTGTACGCAGCCGTCGCTTATAAGCGCGTAACGCGTGGGGCGAACGAGCGTGTAAAAAAAAAAACGCGACTAACGTTGGCCAGCCACCACCGCCGCCGCCGCCGCCGCCTCGCGTATAAGTATCGATTGGCCGGTGTCCATTCGCTGGTCCGGCACGCGGCCGTACTGCGCAACTCGCCGGACGTGGTCGTCGACCGCCCGCCCACCCGGTCACGCACGCGGACCCCACCGCCACACCAGCTATTCGACGACCGACGACGACGGGCGGCAACGAGTGGCCGAGGAAAAACGTTTACTGCAGCAGGCAATTAATCGTTATTAAATTTATCGCTCATTTATTATTTCCGTAACGAAAAGAAATAATGAATTTTTTTTTCTTTCTACACAAATCTCCTAGAAATATTTCGTTTTTTTTTTTAAATTTCCGTAAAAAATTAAAAATTAATTACAGCGTCGGGAAACGCACTATTTTTCCGCGAAACGTTTTTCGATTTGGACGATTTTTGTGATGGAGACGCGCGTAAAAAGTGTATACCACGTAATTATAATTCGCGAATTATTTTGTTATATAATTGGCGAAAATATTTTAACAAATTATTCGCAAGACTTCGGTGAAGTTTGAACTCCGGTATACGGCTTAAAGTGGTGCCTGTAAACTTAACGCGCGCATATAAATCGATTTTCGATTAAACGTTTCGTTATTTTCTTTTTTTCAGCGTAATTTTTTTTTTTTTTTAATATGTTATTTTTACAGTCTTATAATGAATAATATCGAAAATCGATTTCTATAAAATAACTTTTATAGAAAATCGGCTAATGTTATATGGAGTCGCAACGATCAAATCTTTCTTTTTCTTTTCTTTAATCATCGCGGTTATATTATACGCGTTTTTTGCGCACGAAAAACTTTCTCTTAACATTATCATTCGTTTTTTTGTTCGGACTCGTTTATTGTACGGCTTATATGGTTTTCTTTCAGCCGGCATAAAAATCATTTTATTTTAAATTTTATGCGGACTTGTATACAGGGCCGTTTTTAATGCGATTGACGTGGATGCAAAACGCAGTAGCGTCGCGAACACGAGAAGCAAACGTTGAACTAACTAACGAACCACACCACCATTTTTAATTAGACAATTTTTCGGGTAGATATACAGTGGTCCAATTTTTTTTACAAGTATAGGTGTATCTTGCATTTTCCGGTAACAAATGCGTTCCACAGTTACTATACTTTGATGGGATCAGAATTTTGTCAAAACTTCGTGCACAAAATTGAGAATAAAACAGAGTACAACGGGGGGATAAAAGCAAAATCATAAAAATTTGTTTGGTTGCAGTATTTTTTTCTACGAATAATAGAGACTCATATTTTTTTTTTTTAACGACTTTAGTAGGATCCACCATCCATCACCCAACTGACAATCCAAAAGAAACTGCTTCTTAAAAACGTGCAGGTTCTCTATTAGGTCATACTGGATACGAATAAGAAATCTCGTATTATAATAATAATAATATTTATATAATTATTACGCTTTGAAAATCGATAATATATCAAATATAATTTTTCTTTTTGCAGTGGAGTATGATGTAACTGTATAATGATATACTGCAGTTTACTACTATGTATATTTATTTCAGTGTTTATCACGGTATTTTCACCATAATTTAAATATTTAATTTTCAAACAGATTTATCATAAACCCCCCGTTATAATAAAAATCAAAAAATTTTTTTTTCCTTGTGTATTTCATAATGTTTGTATGTGCGTTCTTATATATCTAATACGCGTATACGAAACGTTATTTTTGACGTGTTGATTAGTGAAACTACGGCGTACGGTCTAATAATAAGACTCCGGAACCGAGGCGGCCGAATAAATATTTGCTTGCCTATATTATTATATAGGGCGGCGAGATACCTTTGTGCCGGCCCTGTATATAACTGTTTGTTCTCGGACAAATATTGACAAAATACGATATATATATATATACGAGTACACCAAGTTTAAGATTCGTATACATAAATTATCCTTAAACGGTGTATATAATTATTTGAAAAATTAATTAAAAAAGATGTATACGTTTATTAATCGATTTAATTCGAAGCGCATTCCAATTCCAAAGGGATTTTTAACATTTTCCGGTTATTCGTCGTCGCCTATATATATATAAATTCGCAGGACTTTCTCTCGCGCTCGTAAACGAAATAACGAATAATGTGTTGGGTGGGAGGGTCTTATTATAATACACACCGACCGCATTTGATCAGTGGTGACAGGGGCCCGCCGGCCAAAAAAATTCATTTTTCGAGGAATTACTTTTTTTTTTTTTTTAAACTTTGTTTTATTATATAGGCAAAGTAGTGGCTATACAGTGCGAAGTACCTACGTTTAACCGAATTTTCTCGCATTATTCGCGATGTAAAATATAATATATTTAAACTGAGTTACGAATCTCGTTATTGGATTTCATAATAACGTACGCGGTACGCGTTATATACCCAAACGGACCGTTTTTGATTTTTAAACAAACGAATTTACAACGTATAATATTTATTAACAATTTTCTCTGAGCGTGCGAGTAATGTGTTCTCGCGGCGGGGCTCTATATAAGCCGGTCACTGCAGCTCCGGTCCCGCGAGTCCCTGCAGCATGTAATTGCGCGGTATAGCGGGCGGCCGGTGACGGTATAAATGGAGTCGGTGGTCGTTTCACGGGGGAGGGACGCGCGAGCACACATGAAAAAAAAAAAAAATAGGAAAAAAAAAGAGGAGAGAATGAAAAAAAAGGGCTTACACGTATAAAAATCGTCACTGACCAACAACATGGCTGCACCGTGGATTACGAACCCTATTGGTAGTTTCGCGACCCTTTGGCCTGCACCGTGTCCTATACACACACGCGCGCGCGTAATAATGACCCTTCGCCCTCGCAACTTTTTTTTTTACAACTATACGGAGTACAGCGCACCACGCTCTATAATATAATAGCTCTTATATAATATAACATGTCCGCGGTGAAATGCCGAAAAACTGCGCGCTGTATTTTCGTGTGACAACGACGGCGAGTATAAAATATATATATATAGGAGAAAAATGTCCCTGAAAAAAACAGTCCCCTTTTTCCGCCGAACGAAATATATAAACGCGAAAACAAATATTTTGTTTTTGGTGTGTTTTTGTTTTCCTCGCCCTTTCTCCCGCCAGTAAATAGCGTCGCATACACGCGTAATATATTATTATTATGTGTGTGTGTGTGTGTGTGTTGTGTGTATGTACGCGCTATTACGTCCACAAAACGGTCGGGAAAGGACAGAAGAAAAAAAAAACTCTTTCCGAAAAAATCGATCATATAATATAATATTATTGCGGGGCGGCTAAAAGAGCCTGCAATAATTGACAATAACTGTTTTTTTTCCTTCCTCTCCCCCTCCTGGCACCACCACCGATAACACGAAAATAATAAAAAAAACCGATATACGTAGCGAAAAAAAAATTCTCATAAATATACACAAAGAGATATTATAAAAAAAAAAAAATCACAAATCGACGATTTGTATCGGCGCTACAGGAAATTACCGTATGAAAAAAAAAAATCTTCGTGAATAAGTCATAATTAGGGTTCGGACTTTGAGGCAATATGTAATAATGTTAAAAAAGAAACATTGAAAATTTGAAAAAACGCGAAAAGGCGTTTAAAAAAAAAAATCGATATGCTTGTTGTTTAAAAATTAAAAATATTATTTTATGCTAAAAATATTTGACAAAGTTTACAGTATAAAATCAATAGGTCGAAAACGTATTTTCCTCGAATTCTGAAACGTACCTACTTTTTTAATTTCAAATTGTCATTCTTTTTTTTTTAATTTTCAGCATATTAAAATAATATTAATAATATTAATAATATTCGACGAAATAAAAACTGCGCGTGGTAAAACGACGACTGCGGACCGATACTTTGATAAACGAGTACCTTATCGATACGTGTATATCACCGATTATAAAATATGGAGGGTACTTTCCAGCCATTACCAGTTATTTCAAACCACGGACTACAATACAGGACTGGACACTTGTATCATAAAAATCTTCGAAATTATTGTAATGAATATCAATTAAAAACCATAACCTTTAAATAAAATCCTCCCCTCAGACAAAAAAAAAAATGAATAATCGGGCGACGTGGTGACACTCAGGACTTCAGTAGGGTATTTGGAACAACTCTGTAAAATCCGAAAAATCGGTAAACAATTTTGTATATTCATGAGAAATCAATTATCGTACTACATGATATAGGCGAGAATCATTACTTCATGGAATAATTCATGGAACAAAAAGTAATTTATTGCCGAGTAGGATAGAAGATATGATTTTACCTGACCTATAACCTATTGCTATCTCTCTTCTTCATTCGGGAACGCTGCCCGCTATACATTCTGTATACACATGGCCTATCCATTATATATTATCTATATGCGTCTACCGTCAACACCAAAGAAACGTTGTCGCCGGGGCATCGCGTCACAATACGTGTATGTGCACGTCCAGACCGGTCAAACGACTCTGTCGTTGCGATAACTGACAATAATTTCGCGCGTTTCGTCAGAAATATCGACGAATTCGAAATATTATTAAAAACGCCATGGTCGGCGGTGGGGGAGGGGAAATATAAGAAAAATAGCGTTTGCCAGTTTTTTTAATAATATAATTTATTTAACATACTGACGCGTTTACGAAGAGTTTCTTTTTTCGTTTGAAAAACATATTATAACACGTCGAGCGTCGGGGTCGGGGACCTGCACCGCGTGTGTGTGTGTGTGTGTGTGTGAGTCGGTTGAGGCCAAAGGGCTAAGGGACCGAAGGAGAGAAAAGCTTCCGGAAAATTGTTTCGGCTGTTTTAAGTGTACGACGACACACGTGTACGACGCGGTACAGTCGCGCGACACGTGTGTGTGCGCGCGCGAAGTCCCGCCGAAGTGTGGAGTTGGCAGCTCTTAAACGTGCCAAACTCGTTCCAACGTAAATTATTATTCAAGTTTCGCGAAAACGTTACGTTGCAGCGCGTTCCTCTCTCGCGCGCGCCGCCGCCGCCGGTGCGGTTTTGCCGGCGAAAACCGCGCGCGCCCGACTCGCCCGGCCCCGCCCGTCTGCCGTTGCGGTCTAGCCCGCTATACGCTACACACGGCTTTCCTTCGCGGTATTTATTATATTATTATTATAAGATTCTGAGGAAAATATGTGTGTCCGACATCTTTTTTTTTTTGAAGGGAGCCGGCACCGGTACGGCCGTATTTCTAGCTGAAATACAGCACACGTTACTGGAAAAACTCTCACGCCTTATTGTAGAACGATCAGATTTCGATATGTTTTGTTGAAAAGAGGAAAACATTTTGCAGGGCGGATTGGACTTCGATTCTCAAAATTTTATCTCGCACATGTCGACAGCATTGACGGACAGAAAATGAAAAGCTCGATTTCATATGCTTTACAGGAAAAACTCGCATGCCTCCCAGAGTTGTACGATTTCGATCATTTTGCTGTTGTTGGATAAAGGAATAACGAATTTACTTTTTTTTTTAATTCCGAATTTTCTTCGAAACGGGGCGACTGAAAAATTATAACCGCGGTACTCGTAGCGCAAAAAAAAAAGAAGAGTTCAAAAATTGATTTTATTTGAATTTTTTTTTGTATAATTAGAAGCTAGAGATTTTAAAACATAGTCGATATTGTGATGGATAGAAATTTGTTCCGTAATACTAGGAGATAGTAGACATTTTTTTTTTTTTGCATATTTAGCTCTTTTTTTCACGCTTTAGTGCATTTATATTTGAATTTTAAGACCATATCTCACTTAATTTAAACACTAATTTCAAAAAAAAAAAAATCGCTATTTAATTTATCTTTAAAATCGGTCGAAAAAGAAAAATACGTATACGCACGAACAAATGTTATGTCGATGAAACGAGTGTATTTTCCCCGTCTGTTCGACAATTTGTATTATTCGAAATGTTATATGAACCGCCGAAATTATTTTTATTGCGCGCGGATTACAATAATTGCATGTTTTATGAGTGCATATTACTGGTCGACGGATATTTTGCTTATAGTTTTATTGTAGTAATTGTGTTCGAGGTTTTTTTTTTTATATATATAATTTATAACTATATAAATTAATAATTTTTTTTCTTTAAACATTTATTTATCTATATAGTGGATGTACTTATACCGGACACCGTCATTAAAATACGTTTGTTTTTAATTCATATTTAAATGTTTTTTTTAAGGCATGACGTCTGTATATATTATATAAATAAGTGAAAATTTTTTTTAAAAAACGCGATTTTTTTTGATAATTCTTTAGTATATTACGAAATTAAACGTAAATTTTCACCGCGAGCGTCACAAATCGACAAATACGACGAATTTTAACTGCTCGTCGTATTCGAGGAGAATAACGCACTGTAGACGCGCGCGGTGCAGGATAATTCTATATAAACGTTTATCCGATCGCTTTTATATTCCACATATACGCGTTTAATAACAATAAAAAGCCTTAAACACAATTTTTTTACTTAAAAAAAAAAATAAATCTTTTGAAAACCACGACGCGAAAAATTAATTTTCGAAAATTTGATAGATAATTCTATTAAAAAAAAAAAAACGCTGTTTACGGACTCACCTCATGCGTTTCCGTCGCTCGGATCGTGTTTACTGATGATCTCCGTCGAATTTAACGATATAAATAATTAGTGGATTCGCGTGTTACTAGTGTCCGCCTTCGACTTCCAGATTTTTACAAACAATAAAAAAACGTCTCTCGGTTATGTATATACGAAAAAAAACTCCCGTTTAAAACGGCTGTTTTTTTTTTGTCTACGAGTGATTCGCCGCGAAGCCAAACCCCGTTCGGACACTGCAAATATACTGTACGAATCGTAAATTGTTGCTTTTGAAACAGAATTGTAATAAAAGTCGATTTATTGATTTCGTACGGGCCAAGTAGACGGTAATCCCTGCAGCGGACGTGCTGCGAAAAATCCCATAACCGCAGGGCCGCGGTCTTCGTCGGCGTGCAGCAGCACGAATCGCTTCCCGGACGTCGTCACGACTTCGTTCGGACGGTCACTTGCTGCTCGTTGTCGAACTGGTTTCACGACTTCGCGTAATTTTATACTTCGTATACGCGCCACGAGGTTCGTACGGATACGCGACCGACGACCGACTATACCGCGTATGAACGGGTATAATAATATATATATGTATTTCGTATATTGTAAAATATAACAGGTCTCCACACGCACCGCGCGCGGTACCTGGATTTTTAACCCTTCCTTTAAAAAAAAAAAAAAAATTTCACTTCCCCAAACATTACAATACAATATGCATACACACACACACACAC
This sequence comes from Slavum lentiscoides, assembly GCA_032441835.1. NCBI lineage: Eukaryota > Metazoa > Arthropoda > Insecta > Hemiptera > Aphididae > Slavum > Slavum lentiscoides. The sequence continues at coordinate 13,192,966 of CM063717.1, forward strand.
AGTGTGTAGGGTTTTTTTTTCTATTCCTCCCCCCGTTCTATAAACCCACTGACACATCTGTGCCGCTCGGCAGTCGGCCCCAAAAAAAAAAACACACACACAAAAGGTACCTCTACGTTTTATTATTATTATTATTATTTTCTGTTCTCGTGTGTGTGTGTGTGTGTGTGTGTGTCAACCCCGTTCACTTCGCCGCCGCCGTCACCTAACCCCGTCCGTAGTCCCGTAAAAAAAAATTTTTCGAACATTAACCCTTTTTATATCTGTACGCGGTCTCCCTGCACGTACGCTTTCGTATTTGTTCGACAGATATATATATATATGTATACGTTCTTATAGATGTAAAAAAAAAAAAACGGTTTACGGTCTTTCTCGTTTCGAACGGTGCACACAGCTACTTGACGGATTCCGACCCCGAGACACAATGCAACTCGGTTTCCTGTTCGGAAAGAATCGCGCGTGGTTTTTTTTCTTGTTTTACTCTTTCATGTGATATAACGCACAGAGAAGCGAGTATTCATTATAAGTAGTAGTTATTAGTTATAACCAAAGAAAAATAATAAATCGTTTATATAATATGTATTAAGCATTATAAACGGAAATCGGTCCAAAAGACTTTGGCAGTAGTGGATCGCCATTGTCTTATATACCGAAGAAATCTCGAGTCGACTAGCGCAGAGTTTTTGTGGCTTTAAGCTTGATAAGATCACACGCTGTCAAATTACTTACAATAACAATATAAGCGAGCGGGATGAGTAAGAAGATAGGAGAGCGAACGATCAACGTGCATTTCGAAAGAACAAACGGACCAGAGAAACTATTATAGGTCCGCGAATACACTACTTGAAAAGCAAATCGATAAATTTCTTTTGTGAATATAAAAGAAAGCGATCGACAGCGTAAATTGGACGAGTCTTCGTAAAATTTTATAGGAAGCAGAGATAGATTTTAAAGACAAGCGTATCCTTTATAAAAAAAAAAAAAGTACGAAGAACGGGAAGCCATAATCAATATTACATATCTAAAGTGGTGTGAGACAAGGGTGCCCACTTTCACCCGCGCCACTCAATATTTATTGCGTCGAGCGAGCAATAAACGACATCAGACTTTGGTCAGATTAGATCGCAAACGAATTGGAGCGTAAAACAGTACTAATAACAACGTTTCGCCGCAGATGATATTTTAGTACTCACGCATACTAATTACTGAACTAAACGAAATGAATGAAACCTTCACAGAGTATATAAATCGCATACATCCAAACTATAAACGTATGAATTGCCCGTTCTCTAGAGCTTTTCTAATAATAATGAAGTCCATAATATTAATGTCATGTAGTCCTCCATGACGTTTTCTTCTCGGGCAATCGGGCTTTAGCGGCCGTCTCTGTTGACGAGTTCCCATCACACACGTCATATTCGTACACATTTTCCACGAGCCGGTTCGACGTTTACCGTGATGAGACGGTCTAAAATCCATAAGATCACTCGGCTAAATCGCCTGCGAGTAGGTATTCTTGAATATCCGGAAACCCGAAATACGCATACACGTACTCTTCGCTCTGAATCTAATAAACGAAATCTCTGAGCGTTAATATATACGCGTATGACACGGGTCGTACACATTCAGGGATATTTACGGATGTCGGACCCTTCGGTAGGGCCGCGCGAGTGCGTATTATTACGCATGTATTTTATACGTATACGCGACCGATATTATAATAAAAATAAAAATAAAAATCTTGTGTGGGATTTAACCGCAGGGGGGAGGTGTAGCACCACAAAAACGGGCTCGCGTTTAGAAGAATTTCTTTGGTAAACGCACACAGTGCACTATATTACACGTTTATATATATATATATATAAAGTCCTATACAAGAAGAGCCAAAACAAACAAAAAAAAAAAACATTCTCGCGAACAGAGGAGAGAGAAAGAGAGAGCGAACATCCCGTTTTATGTGTACGTGTGGGATCTGTTCTCGTATATATGTACTTATTGGAAGGGACGACCGCTGCATTAGACGGCGGCGACTAGCGCTCCGATTTCATCTCGCGCGCGCCTCGTAATGTTTGATAAACACAATCCTTATATTATACGTACGCGACGAAGAACGGACAGAAAACGGTTTATTATAAAGCACACACACACACACACAAGCATTCGTAAGATATCTCGCGTATTTATTTAATGTATATTTGTGTGTATACAGAGGGGAAAAAAGGGACCGAAAAGTTTATATATGTGTCCGCGTAAAACCGCTTGTATCCTGCGCAGAGGTCCTTTATTTATATAGACCCGCGGCACATAATATTATTATGATACGGGAAAAGTGGTCAGAAATTTATGTCGTACCCTATATTTTTGTGCGCTGGTCCACATACCGGGTTCGCGCGCTCGTTTTCCTAATCATTTCAGTATACGTCTTATACGTATTAGAGATAATATCCGACAAAAGGTGCTTTGGTAAAACGGCATAAAGTTTAAATTGACATGTTGATATGGTCCTCTATTGGGAGAGAAATAACGTAGAAAATTAAAGACCGAAAAAAGTGGAACACGGTTGTATCGTTGGACGAAGAAATAAAGAATTCCAACAAGGAGAATTCGCAAAAATCGATGGACTTCAACGATTTCTTCACGTCTTCGAATATTCGGAATAGATTATTACACATACAAGGTAAAGATTTAAGGACGGAAATAAATATTATAGGGCAAAAAACGAGAAATGATTGTTAGGAAACACGTAAGGATCTCATCGAAAAGACTGAAAATCCCATTATACGCGACTCTGTTACGACCAGTAGTTTTGTCGTACGGGTCTGAGTCACGGACTTTGAGAAAAGATACTCGCGGCGTTCGAGCGGAAAATGCTAAGAAGAATTTACGGACCGTGTGCAACGGTACATTGGGGAACGTAGAAGACGCCGTAAATAACAGCAGCTATATATGCAGAACTCGTTTCATAAAAGGAATTGCGAAAAGAGAAGTCGTTGTGGACACGTTCGGAGAAAAAAAAGGATTAATAAAAACGGTCGTATAACCGATTGGAAGAAGGACTTACCACGTCATAAATCCTTTTAATAATCATTAGGCGAATTATTTTCAAACATTGCAGTCCTTTATCACGATATCAAATTTCAAATTTTCATTTCTTTTAAATTACGCGGTACACGTTGATAAATGAATAAAACGCGTATGACGTTCGCGTTTAAAAAACTCGTTCGTACTCGAGACGCGAACGGAGTAAATGTACAGTTACTTACAAAACCTCTTCTTCTCTACTAAAATATATAAAAACAGACAAACGTAAAACCGAAAATATTTCGTTACGCCTTTCGATATAGTATATTATAAACGGTAAAAAATGTCTATACAATACGTTATTTTTATTGTTATTATTTTTTTTTATGCAAAACATATTACGCATTATATTATTACAATGACAATACGTCTCTCCACTGTGCACACCGCTGTTGTTAGCAGAATCCAATATATTTATACACGTACTCTCGGATAATAATTTATTTCTCCGTCAAAACGAAAAATAAATACGATACGGAATTGGAAACACAAATATATAATATTATAGTTTTCTTTAAAGCCGTGCAAACGGAGTAAAAGACTATAAGTTCTGGATCGCACGCGTTATTATTGTATATCGTTGGCGGCGTAAGTACAAATATTTTTCGAAAATAAAAAAAAACTTATATAATATTATATTATGACGTCGAATAACGGCGGTATACCGCGTAGCGTTCATCGTCGAATTCTCATTACACTACTATTTTTTTTTTTTTTGTACAATTTATATTGGTTTCAATAACGATAGAATTCGTTCGATGAAATAATAAATGTGTATACGAGATATTGTAATAAAAATATACCGAACGATACTTGTAAGTGAAATTAAATTTGGTGTTCTTATTTGATTAAGATTTTCGAAAAACCAGCGATTATTGTAGTAATAATTAATTTATATGAAAAAAAAAAAATACATTCCTGTACATATTTTTACGAAATTATTTTAAAAGTCACGGCAAGTGTATTAAAGGAGTTGTTTTTCGATTTTCCAAGTAACGTTCTTCTTAAATATGAGAAAAAACTACCAAAAAAATATAAAAAAATCCGATAAAATCGTCCAGTATTTCTATAATAAATTAGGGATTTTTTTTTTTGTAATTTTTTATTAATTATTTAGGACATTATACAAAATAGTGCTACAGAATATTTTGAAAATATCAAAATTCTCTCTAATATTATAATATGTGGATTGAATGGGGCGACGATTGTAACATTAACCGACGTGGAAATCACATAAGAATCGGTATTCGCAACGACTAAACCGATATCATTCGGAAAACATCAAAACCTCTGTCGGGATATTCTTGGCAAGTCGAATCGGTTTTATAAGCCGAGAAAACAAACTCGAAGTCGACGCCGCGGTAATACCGTTCGAAAATCGATTTTCGACCTTATAAATTAAAAAACCGAATCGATTGAATTGTATACGACGAACGTGCGAATCCGAAATCTTACGATTTCAATCCGTTTCCGAGCCGTGCACCGGGTTACGCTTAACGTTTTTAATGTGAAACGTTTTAAAATACAAAATACGAAATAAATTTCGGTATATAGTATACGCTTTGAAACGAGAAACGGTTTCGGTTAGCGTATATAATATATTTTTAATAGTATTATATTATATGACGAGCAGAGCGTCGTGCCAGCGTATCCGAGACGCGGAAAAGAACGAATTTCAAGAATTTTCACGACGAATATGACGTGCACGCGCTCGAAAAACGTCCCGACGGTATATGTAAAGGAATACGAATAAAAAATTGTTTAACGTGCAGTGTGCGTTAAAAAAAAAAAAACTCGACAAGACGAAATTGTCTCGAACTCTTATATATGGTACGGCGTGTATGACTGGGAGAGGGGGGGAGAAAAAACGTTTTGAAGATCATGATTTTTATTGTTTTCATTCGTTTTTTACGGTATTTTTTCCAAAAAAAAGAACCCCCCCGCCCGTTTCCACAACGTTTACGCAATAATAATAATATGCGTGCACGAATATTTGTTTTAGCGCGTGGGATGTATTTTTAAAAGGAAAATAAAACGGGAAAAGAATGATAAATAAACAAAAATGTTCTCGCCGAAGTCCGTGTACGTTCCACGCTCTGTACCTACCTGCAATATATACGAAATAATAAAAATCGTATATATATATTAAAAAATATACAATTTTTTTACATTTAAACGAATCGTCGTCCACCGTTTATGTAATTTGTGTGTTTAATAATAATTTATGAAATATTTTCTGTTCGTATTTACTCGAGCGCGTCTAAGAAATTGAAATTCGAAAACCTAGAGTTTTCTTTCGTTTTTTTTCGAAATTCGACGGGGGCGAAAAATATTCTACACGCGCGTTTATTTATCCGAATCCGTTGATTTTTGTCGTTTTACTCGTTTTTCAAAAACGTAAACGAATTTTTCGAAAAGAAAACAAATAGCAAATGTGTTGTTTCTTTGCATTGATTAAGTTTTTCGATAATAAACAATAAAGATTTCGTACGCACGTATATAATCGGTCGCTCGGTTAGCGTCAAACTAAACACCCGTACATACCGGCATAGCGCGTCAGCCGACCGTAATAAAACGAGAAAAGAAAGTAGTCAACAGATAGCGCTACGACACAACACAGAGGGCGTGGCAGAAAGACGCGTATAAATAGCGCTCCGAAACCATCGGACCGCTCAGTGTAGTGACGGCGGTCAGGCGTGAACAACGTAGTTCGCGACTGCTTTCTTTTCCCGTTTTATTGTTATTTCGTTTACGTTCCATGCACGTTGTTCTTCCTTTTTCTACACCTGCACATTTCGTCTCGGTACATTAATAGATCTTTCTTCTCGGTCATTACTCGTCGATGTGAATATTTCATTGGCAGGGGGATTGGCTCAATTTTCGCCCCTCCCCTTGAACATCATGTATAAACGCCACTGAGTGAGGATGCAGCAATTAGGTAAGTACCGCGGATTGGAGGCCGGGCGAAAGAGGTGGTGAAAACAACCGAGGGAGCGGGGAAATGGAAAGATACAGTGCAGGACCGAGAAAAGCGGAGTGATTTGGGGACGGCTGTGAAAACTCTTGGAGAAGAAGGTTACGCGGGAAACATATATACGCGCGTTACGCGAAAATAAAAGGGGTGGAAAAAAAGAAGAACCTTTTAACTCGTTTGTCCGAAAATCCTCCTCGCTTACACCTATAGTAATATTATTATTATTATAAAAAGCGCACTTTGGTTCTCCGCGTAGTACAATAATAATATATGTACTTTTTCCACTTAACGGGGCGCGCGAGTTATTACGTTTATATTACTGTGTCGGTTCGGCGGTGGTGGCGGAAAAAAAGAGAAGAAGAAAATTGAAAAATATATTCCTTTTTTTTTCTTCCTATACCATCGGTATACATATCGTATATTCGCATTTTTTTTTTCGTTAAAGAGGATTTTTCTATACGCACTATACGCTTTTTCCACCCCCGTCGGAATACGTATACTTTTACCTATATCTTTAACCGTATAATCCTGGGACCCGGAGAAAATGAAACTCGCACACACACGTATATATAAAAGTCGACTGGGGGAGGGGGTGGCGCGCGGACGAGGGTGCAGGACTTGTCCGACGTGGATAATAAGAAGAAGGGAAAAAAGGCACTGGCGGGGCAAAAAAAAAAAAAAACGAAATAAAAAGAAGCAAAAAAGCTCAAAGGCTGTGCGGGAGGAGGAGAAGGGAGAGAGAGAGCGCGTAGTACGTATACATGTGGACATCCAATTTAGTTCGGATCAAAAAGTCGCGAGCGGGGGCGAAACGCGGGACGAGGAGCAGGAGAAAGAGGAGGAGGCGGGTCGATCCCTTCGCCGCCACCGTCGTCGTCTTCGTCCTCATGACTTCGTCCCTTCTCTCTCTCTCTCTCTCTCTCTCCTCTATACGTATACGTCGTCGGTCCGGGGCTTTTGACTGGTCGAAAATAAAGTCTCCCGGCGGCGGCGCGCGTTGCCGAGGAAATATATGGGGCTATTTCCAGACCCGCGTGACATTCAACCATCCGTATAAATACGCGTTCTTTCCCCCCCCCCTCCGCCTGCACCCCGCACGTCATATATATTTATATAATAATGTACAGTAATACGTATAAACGCGCGCCCCGGTTCAGCTCTATATATATATATATATATATTTATAAATGGCGTACGAGGGAGCTGAACGAGCATATAATAATACGCGTCCCGTTACACGTCGACGAAGGCTTACGCGATATACGTATATATATATATAGGCGCGCATACGTTACTTTTTCTCGCTCGAATACGCGCCGTCGGAAATATGGAAATCGTTTAGTTGACCAGAAAATTCGTTTTTTCGCGGCGGCAAACTTATAAACGAAATTCTTTTTACGCGGCGAACCCGGCGGCGGCCGAAGGGATACACCCGTCGTACCGTGCCGGCGGATTGCGTTTAAATAACACACAATATTAATGCACGGTCGGCAGTGTGTTCGTGGTTACTAGTGTTACTACCATGGACACATAATATGTATATAGACCGCGAACGACATGTATATGATATATGCGAGAGAGACCATAGACCTGTTAATTGTAGTTAATAGGTCTATGAGAGAGACGGACTTAGAAGAGGTATTTTCATGGGTGATAAAACAAAATTGTCGCAGCAAGATATCCGGATCCGCAGCGAAAGGTGGATACATGATTATTTATTCATCCACGAAAAAACCTTAAAGGGCTCTTTCCATAGGCGGAAATCTATTAAATTTTCTGGGGGGGCTAACATTTTTAACATCAGTCATTGTCAGTCAAATATCTAAAATACATACAAATTATAAAATATTTGGGGGGCTTAGCCCCCCTAAGCCCCCCTCATTTCCGCCTATGGCTCTTTCTCTCTCGCACATATCTTTATTCCGGACTTCTGCCGGATTCGCCATCCGTATAATAAGCCGCATACGGAGATTTATATGAATTTTTTTTTCTGCGTTTCAACATTCGTCGCTTGTACGGATATTCGTTGAATTTTACAGAAATTTAAAGTTTACGGTAATGCCTATTTAATTATATTTTAATTTTTGGAAATTAAAAAAAAAAAACACGTTTTTTTTCAACGCCAATACATTTTCCTATTACGTAAATTGAAAATATATATTTTCAATATTTTATAATATATATAATATATTTAATTGTAAATATATATAATTGAACTTAAAAGTGATATGAGTTGCCAGTGCTCAGGGAAATCATATAATATATAAGTCCCTTCACGGCTTCGACATTAATATTTTCTTCGGCCCTATCTAAAAATGGTCCCGAGTTGGCTGTATTTTGGAAAAAAATTATTTCCAACGGTCATTGCATTTTTTTTTTATTTTATGCAAACACGCAGCTGAATTATCTGAATAGTCGTCGTTACAGATCGTTTTCGAAAAACGATATATACGACGTAAAAACGGGTCGCACACATTCCGTCCGCTTCGAGAAAACGTTGGAAAAATGTATGTGTTTTGAAACGAAATTTCGCAATATCAAAATACTATTTTTTAATTTTAAAACTTTCGCTAGTTTAAAATCAAAAACCACTTCTGCCTTCTTTTTCGAACCGTACAGTTCATTGTCAAAATAATATTTTCAATCAACGAATATATTAATCAACGGCTAATGATAGCGTTATTCGTTTGCTAAACGCCAGACTGCAATTAAACGGAATGTACTTTGATAATACGAAGCCAACAATAATATTACTGAATTGTAGTAAACAGAGAGAAAAATAATAGATACAAAACCCGTGAAATTAAAACGTTATTTTTATTAGTGTGCTATATATTTTTTTTCTATAGAATAAATAATAATATTATATAGTTATTAATTTATAAATAATAATCTTTTTTTTTTTTTCTAATTTTCTTTTGGCGCTATTTATATGAATGTTTAACTATAGTGAAAATGCGACGGGACACTGCAACGTTTTAGACGTTTATGGGTCTACGGCTTTCAAAAAAGTGAAAGTAATAATCGAAGAAATGTTACAATATATTATAATTATCTCGATATTGTGTTGGCGCGATTTCGTGAAGTTAAGAGAAAACGGTACGGCGTTCATCGTGGCCAGTATGTTAATGAATACACTTTTTTTTTATTATTATTATTACAGAAATAAATTTTATTTTATTTTATTAGAACGCGCACGACTTCCGAAGAAGAAAAAAAACGATTTGTAATAAAATTGCTTGGTACATGCGACCGAACCCGTTACAAATCGCGATACATACTAGTGCGAATCGAGGCGCAGGAATTATTTCGCTCACGTACTCTGCCCGTCGGCGACGTGTGCTGAGTCTGCTAAGAAACTGCCGCGACCGCCCGTCAGCTGGAAAATCGCGCGTTTCGGTCGCGCTCGCGATCATTCATTTCCCGACCCTTCGGCCGCGTACTTCAGTGACACAGTGGCGTATTTACGGCGAGCGATGAGGGAGAGGAACGCGATACGTCTCCTCACTCCAGTCTTAAATTCTTCTTCTATTTCATATTAATACATACGGAAATGAACATTTTTTTTTTTTTGATACCATATTTATCGACCGGAAACGATAAAACAATAATTTAAATCCCAATACGAATACGGAAAAAACATAAAACGCGAAAAAAAAATTTGTTTTTTCTTTTCTAAACTCTGGCGAGACTTTTTGCGAAACGTCACGTTTTCCAGGCCCACCCTGTGCACACGCACACACACTAAATATACCGCGCACCTGCCCCGATGTACGCGCAGCCGCTGCAGGGTCCGGCGGCGGCGGCGGCGGCGGCGAGGAGCGGGCCGAGATTTGTGCGCGACGTACTGCAAGGGACGACGCGGTGGTAAAGAGCCGGAGAACAAACTTGGCGCAGGGACACGGAGTGGCGGCGGTAATCGTTTAGGAGGGTCATCCATCATCGGAGAGGCGCGGGTCCGGGCCGGCAACGGCGTCATTATAATGGACGACGCGGCGGGTCGAGGCAGAGAGGCCGGTGGAAGTGAGGTGCGCCTGCGACGACGACGGTCGACGCGGTTTTCGGCGGAAGGGATCGCGCGGCCGGAGGGGGGAGGGGGTGTTGTCCGTTTAGTTAAAAGCCGCCGGCTCCCGACTTAGCTAACTTTACCCCCCAGCCCTACCGTCCGTCCGTACACCTTCGTCGTCCTGGGCGGCGCGCGTCCTGACCACCGCGTCCCTGCAGCGCGAACCGCCGCGAGTTCCTGCGGTAGTATAGTTTCTTCACTTTTCGATATGGCGATTCTCTGAAAGCCCGCACGGTCGCCTCGTTTGAATTTATAATGCGCGCACAAGCCGGCCGACCGGCAGCAACCCTTAACTTATATAATGTATATAGGACACGCGCTCGTCTATACGTGTTCGCGTGTACGCGCTCTCTGTATAAACCGTCCCTTTTCCCCACTCACTCTGACCCTGTTAAATTTCGACAGAACCGTATATATTCCACATACCCGTCAAGACTATTATTACCGCCCGCTTACTTGTATACACTGGTTTATCAAACCGGAAAAACGAGGAACATCCATCGCGACTTTCTCGACTCGTTTAGCGTTAGAAAATATGCGCACAGATTTTATTTAAAAAAAAAAACATTTAAAACGTCGTTTTCACGAGACACGAATTTCCTTTGTCTCGTTAGTTTAACTCGGTAATAACGTCGAGCACGTGAATAAATATATTCTTATAACGTCACGTTATCGAATATTAAATACTGTATAATATTAAGAGTTAAAAAATATATATATATATCAGTTGATTTTGTTAAATCTTTGTCGCTTTTGGGATACTTAAACGCCGTAAAAAATCCTTTTCAGTTCGATCTCGACTCGCGTAAGGTTAAACGACAATACATTAAACTGCTATAGCGAAAGAGAGTTCAGCAATAACGCGAATATAAAACAAACAAAAAACTCTATTATTACCGTATATAGAAACAACGTTGTGTGCACACCGTTTTAGACAGATATCTGCGACATATCGAAGAGATTATTGTGTGGTACTTAGACGAAGAGAAGAAAAAAAAAAACCGAAATCGAATGCCGGTAAATGGAATTTTTCAATAACGTTATTCGCGTATAAATCACGAGCGCTATACGCACGCAATAAATCTACGGCGTTATACACGTATACGAATATGTGTATTTTTAATAGCCACATCGAATACACAGATGTCGGGAATTGCGGCGGAAAAAGAATTATATTATAATATTTTGGGCGAGAACAAACGCGCGCGCCAATAATAATAACAACACGAAACGATTTAGAAAACGCGCCTCGGCATATACGTATTATTTTGGAATTTTCGTATATTATTACCGCGATCAGCGGATAAAAACGTCATTTTCGTCAAAATTACTTTAGTATAAAATCATTTAACGATCCCTAGGGATCCGTAACTCCGGTCTTCAACCATATACGTATACCGTAATAGGTATTCGTGTTCGTAGGGATTGAAATACATAACCTACTGCCTAGTAATGTGTTCAACATGTTCCATTTTCAAAAAATACATTATCCACTGTTTTCTATAGTCTATACGAATATGAAGCAATTAGAACTATAAACATCATTTCGTATACCGAAATAGTTTTTTCCTTTTTTTCCCCGCGTTTTAAAAAACGTTTGTTTAATTTACGCTTGTAAAATTGTGTTAATTAAAAAAAAAAAAAGAAAAGATAACTCCTTGCAGGCCTCCACGTGAATTTTCACTCGATAAGGCTCAGTAATCTTTGATATCGAATAAAATAAAAAATAAATTAATAAAATAATAAAAAAATCGTTAACGCGCGTAAGAAACGAAGCGACAATATATAATATTATTATATCACCGCGCGATTTCGAATCGGTATTTTACATTTTTATACTTTTTTTTTCATTTTGTTTCGTTTCTCTTTTCACTTTTTTTTAATGTATGCATATTACCCCCCACCCCCTGGATCGCAGTAATTATTATTATAAAGGTGGCGACGACGTAGGTCGCTTATTTTAATAAATAGTTTCAGTAGAACAGTCCCTCCCTGCTGGTTTCTTCATACACGCGATAATTACGCTGCATACAGAATTTTTTTTCTTTCTTTGACAAATAGGTATTGACGGTTCAGTTACCACCTTTGCACAGCATCCGCGTCCGACTCGCGTCCTCGGGACAGCCTCTTTTTGTACGCGGACCGTACGTCGACCGCAGACGCGAGCCACAACGGCTTCAGGACCGTTTAGGAGGACATCATTATACGCGTGTATATATATATATATATTCGGAGACGAAATAACCGAACGGGTGTGCAGAGACGGATAGCGATCTCTTACGAGTGTATTGCGCGAGAGCAAAGTCAAAAACCGCTTATGATGTGGTAAAAAAAAAAAAAAACAATGACCACTCGAAGCGCTATTACTATAGTATATATAATATACTACTCTTCCGTATATTATACAATAAATATTACAATACGATTTATATCTGATACGGAACGACAAGCTGATTAGCGGAGGACCACTCGAGATCGCTCCTTTTATTCCCCCGTAATTCCTTTTTTTTTTTTTTTTAGCGCCAACCGATTTTCTAGCCGTCCATTAGAGGGACACGAAGGACAATAAGGGTGAGACGATCCATAACAATATAATATATATCCGTGTGCCGGCAGTACGCGATTTTTTTTTTTATTACTATTATTATTATTTTCGTGTCGAATGTCACACGCGGGGCCGGTGGTGGTGTTTCGAGTGTTTTTATTTATTTACACCCCGAGAACGGGATTTTTTTTTTTTACTCCGCGCACAAATACGGACGTTTTTACCCCAAAAAAAAAAAAAAAATACAATCATCGTATACCTATACGCGTATAATAACGTATACGGTTTCGTACGGATCGTTTGGTGTGTGCGTATAACCACTTGATTTTTAAAAAAAAAAAAAACCGCGTTCCCTCGTGTATTTTTTTTTTTGTTTCCTCCTCCCGGAAGGGTTGATGAGAACTTGTCACGAGAGAATTTTGTTGGTGTTGTTGTTCTCTTTTTTTTTTTTATACGCGCGCCTGTGGGAAAACGATAGATATCGATATCCGGGGGAACGCGTGGAACGTTTTTTTAAACGATTATAACGAATTCAGGGCCGGATTTAGCCTTTAGGTGTGCGTGCGCGCGCGGTGTGTCCCTCGGGGGGTGGAAAATTTATTCGAATTACTTTTTTAAAAAAATTTTTTCGCTCGTACGCCGGCGAAAAATTTGTTCTCGTCTTACTTTTTAATATTTCTATTCGATTTTTATGCGACGGCATAACTTGAAAATAATATTTAAAACAACTAATGTAAACCCGGAACTTTTTTTTCCCCCGTACAAAATCATCTCTTGAAAATCAGATCGTTATTGCTTAACGATCCGTATCATGCGTACGTATAGCTGCTACAAAACTATTCGATCTGGAAAGCTGCAGGCGTGTTGTAAAGAAAAAAAAATTATTCGAAATATATACGCTCATCTCACTGCGATTTCGACACGCCTGAATGGTATGTTTATTTATGTTCGTTTTATTAAATTCTGTATTAGAAAATCCTAAACTATAATGTAGGACTTGAGTTTCTTCTCACAAAGACGTTAATGAAAAACCGATACATTAAAAAAAAAAAAAAATGTTTAAAAATGTCTTAGCGTTAAATTAATTTTTTTTTTTTTGAATACGCGAAAGAGTTAGGTATCATAGTTAGGTTTTTATCTATAAAATTCGAGCGAGAATATGACGTATATTCGCTTAATCCGTTCCCATCAGCATAAAACCGAAACCGAATTGCTGATGCAACAGTCGATCGATCGAACACACACACACACATTTATCCAGCTGTGCAGAATGAGACGCGAAAAATTCTCAAGACCCCATCGCATTGCGTCGAGCCCACGGCAAACAGAACTCCAACGAAACTTGTAAATTCTTCCACGAAATTTACGTATCCGTAACGAACTGCAAAAACCAATTAATGTACAAGCTTCTAAGCTATAGAAAACAATGTTTTATAGATTTTTCTTTCATTAATTCAAAGCGGGTTAAACCTTTGGTGTTTAAGCTTTTATTATGGAAAAAAACAGATTATTTTTGTCGATAACGAACGCGCGTCTATTTTGACGTAACCGTTTGTGGGAATTCTCGCGTAGTAATTAGGTCTTTAGGCTTGGACTCGGTTACTTATTCGCGTGAAATGCGAAAAAACGAGTTGCTTGTTTTTGGTTCGATGTAGGTGTATGCGCACCGCTCTGCACAAAACGATGATATGGCCGAAAATGGACTTGAATCACTTCTCACACGAAACGATTCGTAACGATATATTACAAATAGTTGATTCGTCGTCCGACGTTCTATATACATCCGTCGGCCCAAAAACAGGAGCTGATTAGCATATAATTTAAATCGTCAGGCGGTCTGTTTGCGTTCCGTCCCCGCGGTCGCAAACACTTCCAAACCGGCGCGCTCTCTCTCTCTCTCACTCTATCTCTGCCTCTCACCACCGAGGTTACCAGCTCGCTCTAAAATGACATTCAAGACGCGTGTACAAGGGTCTCTCGGGGAGTCGGCGGGGATATCTTCTGATCGTGGACTTTCGCTGCGAGCAAATTCAATTTCCGGTCCGAATCAGATACCGCGAGGAGCGCGCGTAGCTTTTATATACCTATATACACGCGTATATCGGTCGCGAAACCCTCACAATAATATCCCTTTCCCGGCAACAACCTCTATGTGTGTAATACATTATATATGGGTCTCGTATGATATACGCATATATACGCGTTCTAAATCGGACATTTTGTTCACAGAACCGTGATCGCACGATACAATATTATATACCTGTACGTACCCTTCCCCGCGATGTGTCATATATGTCGAGTAAATACGCGCGTTGTCTCTTGTCGTATCCGCAGCCTCCATCGCCTGCACCGTTCCCGTTTTTCCGCGCGTTTCTCTCAAAACACACGGCACCAGACGTCGGGAATAATATCGCTCGCAAATCTATACAATCACCTCGCGCACCTATATACATCCCTATAATCGTTATAACGCGATCCGACAGTTTAAATATAACATTACTATTACAATTGTGTTAATTGCGACGGTTGCGCCGAAATTGCGAAGGTACCGGTGCAATAACCGCGTGGATACGTTCAAATTTTCGAAAAATCACCTAAACGTATACGTCGTGTCAGAGAACAAAAATTTCTCTGTCGGTTGCTGACAACAAAAATACATTTTTTTTTCTTCAATTTCTATCCGGTCCGATGACCTGTAAATGCGTCCGAGCATATTTTAGAAATTTTTGAATAATCAATTTTTTTGCCCGGCGCAAGAACCGGAGAGTATCGGATAGTTTTGGAAATGTGCTCGAATTTTATAAATAATATAAAATTAGAGGTATCTGCGAGTTCGAAATAGGCGAAAAATTTCAGAAAAATTATTTATTTCTATGGCTCGATGCGTCGGCGCATCCTGTTCTATTTTAACGTATAATATCGTAATACAACGTGTAAAACTAATTCAATATTGTGTTCGAAAAATCGCTTTTTTCTACGCTTATTGAAAAGCGAATTTTCAAAAACGTTTAATACGTTACACATTGTCTTTTTTTTGTAATTTGCAAATGTACGCGCAATACCGCACAATATAATACGCGTTACACAGACCGTGGGTCGACGTAATTTTTTTTTTTATTACGTGGATTTTCGTTCCCGAAAAACGGGGGAGAGGTTTTTATTATCATTTTAATAGGAATAAAAATTATTTTATTTTCGCATACAATATACGGAGTTTAACGAGGAGTAGCTCGTATAATAATATGTCCGAGAACACAATGAGATATTTTTATTCATAAAATGTTTATTAAAGTTCTTCGTCAATTGTAACGAAATATACATAATACACGCGACACAATCGCTGGTATAACTAAACACGATTTTATAATTTCTCGTTCGTTACGTATTATTATTATTATTATTATTAATTTTGCATTCTCCCCGGTAACAAAATCTACATAACGATCGTCGGCATATAAATGTAGAAATATCGCGTAAAAAATAACATTTTTACGCAATTTATTCAAATATAAATTTACGTAGGTATTACAGTATTAAAACGTTGGAAATAATACGCGTAGCTAATCTCATTTACGTTGCGTATACTTCGGTGACTGCTATATATTTTCGTGGTACGCGAGTAATGTTTTACGATTTACGTTTGTGTCGGTTTTTTTTTTTTTTATGATGCCTAAATTGTATTTTGCTGCACGCCAAAGAGCAATGATTTTCAGCGAGAAAACATGCATTTTTTTTCGCTTTTTCTCTCACGGTTATATAACGTAACGACTAACGATTCGAGAGCACACGGCCTCGGTATTAATAATAATATGATCGCGCGTCATGTCTGAGTCGAAAATGCGTGAAAAGCGGTTAATTTTTTTATATTTTTTGATACTTTTTTTTTTTACATTTTTGCTACCATTTCATTGTCGTCTGATCCGTCTGACGTGCGCTTTTCAATTTCGCTTGTACGCAATTTGATCCGAAATCCCGTCGGGGGAAAAACGGGATACTGCAGCAGTCATCCGCGGCGGCTTCCTCGTCCTTCGTCCTCCGGCCGTCGTCCCTTTCCCGCCTCTAACCGTATCCCTCCCACACACACACACACGCGCATTGCGTTGATAGAAATGTCATGTTAAAGAATATTGGCGTTTTTTTTTTTCCTGACGGGGCACCGTCGTCGTAATAACGTAAAGCGCACGCATGTGTGCGTAGAGGGAGAAAAGAGATAAAAAAAAAAAGAGAAAAAAATCGTTATGAAAATACGTAATATACGCTGCAGTGTCTCGTCGTCGCCGGGCGGAGAAGGAGGAAAACGACGCGGCCTTTGGGCACATATTATACGACTTTATCTGTATACACGTGTGAGAAAAGTGCCTTTTCCACGTCCGGAGTAATCCGTCATATAGTGTAGGTATTTACCCGATTTTTTTTTTTATTATTCATTTTAAAGATAACTTTTCGAATGCGGACGTGCAGGGTATATTATGCGGTCGTGTTTGTTTGACATCATTACCCGAAATAACTGCAGTCGAACGGTTTAATTCGTGTCCCCCCGTTCCTTTTTTTTTCCAGCGCTCACAACGCCAAAAACAAGATGTAATCGCACTCGTGTTCGTCCATAACGGAGCTAGAAGAGAGCGCATAAAGATGTACGTACACTAATATGTAATGGTACGATATAAAGAGAATACGCTGTTTTCCAAGTAAACGAATCGCACGGCGAATCGAAGCAACTGCAGTCTCGAGTGCAGAATGAGACAGTCCCGTTAATTCCATCATCGGATCTTCCTTTCCAATCTAAACCGCTGCAAATTCCAATTTCGTTCTGACAACACGTGAATAAAGCGCCGCAGATAAACCCGAAAAGACGTCAGTCACTTTTACCCGCTCGTACGTCCTCGAATCTATTTACGCGCATAGCTGCGAGGCTCTAACCTTCGGCCCAGAACACGTCTCTCGCTCTAAAAGCGTTTTCTTCTTTCTTCGTCTCCGTTTTATTTCTCGAGACTGCCGTCAACGATGCCGTCCCTCTTCTCCTTGGATTCCATAGCGTCTGGAGGTGAAACGTAGTCTCGGGCGTAGACATTACGTTTTCGGAACGGACGGAATAATTTTTATTGTCGTCTATGTTCGAACGGACATTTGTTCAACTACTGGAATTCTCACTAAAAAATACGCTAACAATGTGTTTCACTTTAATTCGACCCGAAATCCCAATGCCGGGCACGTCGCCGGTCTCAGGGAGAGATCTCGTCGACAGCCTCGACCCGAAGTCTTCCCGTGGCCCGAGGGTCGCAGCAGAAGACCCTGTGAACGACTGAATCAGCCGGATGGTCGTTAAACCAAAAGGCGAGTGCTCGGATACCGTCAGTCCGCGTGCGAGTCCGTCGAGGCGTAATTTTACGCTAAAATCGCGCGACCCGATCGAAACCGGAGTAAAGTCAGCTATACGCGTGTACAGAACTCGGGAGCGAAGCGTACAGCGCGCGGCAGAGCGAATAAGGAACGCGAAAATAATCCCGAGAAAACTCCACGGCCGCCGGAGGCTGCGGCGTTCAAAAATAGAACGCGCGCGCGCAACAAAAACAATAATAATAATAATAAGGACAATAATAATAATAATAAGGACACGCGCAGGCGAATACACGTAATGTGTGCGCGCAACTGTGACCGGTGATACGCGTATAATATTATACTTTAACGCGGGACGGAGGGCGAGTCGGTTTTCTTATTTTTTTTTTTGTCCGCCCCTCCTCTCCGCGTCCCCGGCGCGCAACCAAGGGTCGTTCGCCATACACGCCAAGGTCTTATATACGTCGGCGGTGACCGAATATAGACGCGCTCTCCGCCACCCATCCACCCACCCACCCACACACCCGCCGAAACGAGTATGAGCGGCCGCGCGACGCGCTCGTATAACGTCCTCGGGACGTTCGTGTGCGTCGCGCTGTTTACGGTCCGCGTCATTATATGGCACTCTGGGGGATATAGCGTAGCGACGGCGACGGGACTCGAGATCGTTTTTCGCGCGGCCATCTCGCCAAAACGTACTCGTATAGAAATATATACGAATGTGAACTGTGCAGACCGCGTACACACACGTTTATTGACGGATATAATATTTTCGCGTGTTTCCGAACTCTAAACTGATCGCGTACGAGTATTTCAACTGAAATCGTGGCCGACCAGAGAAAGAAAAAAAAATCCTTTTTGAAAACGGCCGTATTTAATTCACCGGGCGAGTGGTGTGCGTTAACGGAAATCGCGATAATTATTAATTCGGTGTGCCTACAGAGAGAGAGAGAGCGAGTTTAATTTTTCAAATTATTTCTCTCGATCGCGTACGATAATTCGTGTGTATTTTAAATAATATAAACGATATGTACAACGCGCGTTTATCGACCGTTGAAAACTGTGCCCAATTAAAAACGTTTAAGTATAAGCAGAGATGGATCGACAAAAAAGAAGAAACTAATACAACTAGGGATAAATGATCATTTTTGAACTAGCTCTTGATAGAGACAGACGGAAAGAAGTTTGTTTTGCGGCTATGGACCTCAACGGCCCCTAGAGCTGAAAGAAGAAGTATAAACGTTTTTTTCAGCCATGCGTTTAATATATTATACAAGCGCGTTTTGTTTTGAAAAATAATCGTGTGTTTCAATAACGGGGGAAGAAAATTATTCTTATTCATTACGAGCATTTATTATTATTAACGCGGTCGATTAGGATAATAATATATAAAAAAAAAATTGTGCGACCTTTGCGACGCTATTACTGCGCATATATCATATAAAAGCGTGTGAAGTCACCGTAGATAATAATACATAATGTGGATAGTCTATTTATTCGTTATCAGGCGTTCCCGAATCTTCTGTCTCGCTCAGCAAATATTTAGATAACCCACACGTAAATAACAGAATGTACAGTTATTTTTCAATTATTATTTCATGGAACAAATTATTATTTCGTGGAACAAAAAATAATATTTTGCTGAGTAGGATAGAAGATATGATTTTAATATCGCTATCTCCCTTCTTTGTTCAGGAACGCTGCCCGTCACACATATTGTATATACACATGGCCCATCCATTACGTATTATCTACGGAAGTTACCATCAGGCACGTAGCCAGGGTTTTATTTTTATTTTTTTTTTGGTGGGGGGAGGGGTTAAAAGTATTGGAAAAAAATGTTGATATACTAATATTTATAATATCACTTCCTTCCATATCGGCCGAATCGAACCGGACCAATTGTAAGTGATATAAGCTTAATTTTATGTATTTATAAGTCCAGTCCGGCGATTTGTAAGTCGACCGTCCCTGAGAAAAGATTGGCCCTATATTTTTTTCTCTACCGCCCCCCCTCATATCGTCCGAATCGAACCGGACCAATTGTAAGTCATATGAGCTTCATTCGTATTTGTAAGACGGTTTTAAACAAATTGTTTAGTTAATCCATCTCTCGGCCATTATATACCGCATTTTCAAAATTGATAACCAGCCGTATCGTCCGAATCGAACACACAGGACCTTTGCGGCCTTTTATACTACACACACACACACACACACACACACAGTATTATTTATGACGACGACTATGTACACATTATATAGGTAAAAAAAAAAATGTTTTTTTACGCGCGCGGTATGGTACTTCGGTATACCTACTTTAGTTTATAATAAAATATAATATAGTCGACCGCCATGACTTAGGACCACGTGACCTTTGACTGCGCGGCAAAAGGCCGTGACGACAAAGTTGGCACCGCTTGTAGGGTCTAATAATAATAATAATAATAATAATAATAATAATAATAATAATAATAATATATTCTTATAGTCCAACGCACTCATAAACTTTAAAGGCGTCCTTCACGCGATACGCTTGCAGCGGACGGCAACACTTTTTTGGTTTTTGTTTTGATCCACGACTTCGCCCCTTCGGAATTTATTTATTTCGAAATTGGCGACGAAATTGTTTATGTTTAGACGCGATAACGCTCATAAAACAGTTGATATGTCGTCATACGCAATTTTTAAATTGTTTTAATATTAAAATAAAATTAATTAATTAACAAAATATATTATATAATAATATTATTATTAAAAAAATTATTAATATATTTAAATATATTAAACGAGTTATTATTACAAGCAAATTTAAAATTCAATATATCAATCGTAATCGTAAAACGATTTTCGTATATAATTGTATTTCATACATACGTTTTAAAACATAACATTCGCGACTCGTTCAAAGTTGCAAAATAATTTTGATGATTTACCAAAACGACGGTCCGTACAATAGTAATAATATATTAAGCAAAACCGGATTTCGAAATTATTTTAATTAAAATACAATAATTATTAGAATATATAAAATACACTGTACGCGCGTTATTGTTACCATAAAAACAAACGTTTTAAATTCAATAATAACAATACGGTAACCGTAAAGCGGTTTTCGTTGTACCTACTCGTACGTTTTAAAACGAAATATTCAAATATGCAATAATGTGCAATAAAATATTGCGCAAAACCGACGACGGTGCGCGTTTAGAATCCAAAAACAATATATAGGTACTCGCACGAATAAAAACGATTATTTTTATTGTTATATAATAGTAGAACCGACGCGAATTCTCAAATAATTACAATAATATCGTCCCTTGGACACACCTCGTACAATAAACGTCGTCTTCGTATAGGTGATTGTGAGCACGAGTTGTTTTTTCGCTCCTTTAATCTCGTATGAAAAAAAACGAATCCATTAGAGCTTTCTCGCCGTAATTCGAGTTTAATGTCACTTAATTATTTATATATATATATGTATATATAGTTTAATCACCTCGGCGTAAACTAAATAATACGGCCTTTCTTCCTTCCGCGAGTGCGTGTACACGTAACACTCAGCTAATCTCGTTTACACGAAAATAGCTTTAAAATACCGCCCGTTTACCGCGCGCCACTGTAATCGATACACCAATAAACCGGCTATAGTAATTACGAGTATACTGTGCATATTATTATGTGTAATTAGAAATACATGCGACTGACTGAGCGCGTTATCGTAGCACAATTAACAATATTTTAGTAGCCGTTTAATCGTCGACATCGCGGTACACACAACACACACACACACACACACACATAACTAGCTCAGCACGTCCAAAAACCGCATAAAATCGATACAGAAACAAAAAAAAAACATCGAATTCAGAAAAACAGACGAAATGACGTAAACGAGGCGCTCTGATACGCAACGACGTCCATCGTAAATAAATACGCATTAGTAAATGAAGTTCAGAAACTAATAAGGGAAATACGGTAAAAACCACTGGAACTCATTAAACCCGGCGACGTCAAGCCAATAGCAAAGAAAATATTGAAAAATGCAGACGATTCGAGTAGGAGAGAGCAAATAGTAATAAATACGTCCAGAATAGGACATCGCACGCCTGATCAGAGCAAGGAACCTTTACGGGATGCAGCATGCGCGGAACTCCATCAACAGCACGCCGTATTCTCAACAACGACCGCAAAAGAAGCCCTCGATCAACACAACACTAATATTTAAATTCGTGAAACGCACAGATGATGTAGATAAAAATAAGAACTATAAGCCGTAATAATGTATATAATACGTTACTGAAGCCTAAAAAAAAAAAAAATTATATAACGCTCGCGTATTTTTTATATCGTTTTCCAATAGTCATCGTTTGCGTGTTTATCAGTATTTTCGGGGAAGTTATTAAATTCAATTCGTATTAATTATTATTTATTTTATAATATTTTGATATTTAAAATAAACGGAAAAATTCTGGCTGCAAATATGAATTTGTTTCTCTCTCCGTATACAACATATTCGGAAATAAATATTATATCTTTTAACGTAAACGTTATTATATCGCCTAATACTATGTACGCGTCGAAATATAGTATACAAAAACGATTAATAGCAGAAAACCCGGCAGTACTTTTATTGCATTACGTACGACAAGGAACTCGTTTTTTACAAATATTTTCTTAACATTTAAGAATCGTTTTTTTTTTTCGAAAACGCCAAAACGCTTTTGACTCGATAAACGTTCGCGTTGCACTGCACGTTTCCAGTCATGGCTCGCGGTCAGGGATACGTTTTCCGAGTCGCGGAACAGGACGTCGATCCTCCGTCGTTCAATTAATTCGACCGTTGTTTGTGTTTGCGCGCGCGATTCCGCATGAGCCATCAAACTTTGTTGTTGTTGCTGTTGTTGTTGTTCGAACAAGCGCGCCGGGTCGACGAACACAACGGCGGCGCGGCGGCTGTCGGGGCAAAAAGGGACGGTCGCAGGGCGGCGCGCCGCCGAAGGGACGGGGGGGTTACAGTCCTATTACATATATATATACACACATATTTAACAGTACAGACGCCACTGTACGTATATAATATTGTCCGCTCATTTCGGATTCCGGTGGGCGCTCCGCGTCGTCCAAAACACGCAATTCGGAAGCCCTGCGCGCGCGCGCGCATTTTATGGGATATCTGCGGACGGGATCCCTGCAGCCGGAAGGAATGCGCGCGTACACAATAAAAACGGGATTTCGAATATATATGTGTGTGTGTGTGTGTGTGTGTAAAAGGAGAAAGAACGGGAAGAAAACGCGTACACGACCGCACGGACTCGGCGCGTATAAAATATTTCGCGTTCGGTCGATTAAGACCGATCGACCTCGGGAATTTACTGTACCGAACACGGCGTCTACAACTGTTGTTGTTGTACGCCGCCTGCACGACCTGCAGGCGGACTTGCAGTGCGACAGGGGCGTATTTAGAATTTTTTTTGGGGGGGGGCTGAAGCATTGAGTAAATATCATTGTTGAATTATTTCTTAATTCTAATCCAAGACTAAATCTTAAAAATAGGACAAATTATCAAATTCTCGACATTCTTAAAACAACTACGTATTAGGAATTTATTAAAAATATTACGTACTATAGCCATAGAGCATAGGAATTAGTAAAAAAAAGTTCCTGAAATTTCGGGGGTGGTTGGGGCCCCATCAGCCCTCCCAATAAATACGCCCTGCAGTGCGAACACGGACCGACCGAATTTTTCTTCTCTCGAATTTCTCAAAAAAAATTTTTTGGGCGGCCTCGAGTCGCCCAACGACCAACAGCACTTACGTATAGCAGCGAGACGCGAAAATATACAAAAAAATTTTAATATTCACCCGATACACTAATTTTTTTTGTATATTTTTCGACGGATTTTAATTTTTTTTTAATTTGGCCATTCGTAAATTTTTTTCTAAATTTTCTATTTACCGTATCGCGTAGGTTTGTTTTTTATATTATTTTGATTTTATTTTTAAATTCCCCCAAAATTTAACGTCATCACGTATAAAAAATAAAAATTAATTTACCTTATTTCGTCTGTAACAAATTGATTATCTCAAACGCCATAGTTCTACGCGAACCAAACGCGCTTGACCGGTGTTTTAAAAAACAATGGTTTTTTTTTTCAATAACGAAACGCTTCAAACACCAAAATAAAAGTGCAAAAAATTATGAAATTTAAATTTCGACTAATAGCCCGATATAGTGGTTATATGTATCATATGGTTTTTGAATATCGATTACGGTAAAAAATAATAGATTAAGACGATGATGATTCACAATATATATGAATATATTACTATACTACAATATAGTAATTTGATTATTTAACTATTTTTAAAAAATACAACTATTTTTTACTTATAACGTCGAGATCACGCCGCGTGTTAAAAACAAATTTCACAGTTTTTTTTTTTCAACTTTTCTGTATTTTTTATATTCGTTAGAGTGTTTTGAAAACGTATACGATCCAATACGTCTTTGTAAACGTTCTAGCGCTAATTGTTTTAAATCGGAATGTTAATTTTTCTCAACCATTACGAGTATTTTTTTTTTTGGAATTCCATCGAAACGCTTACGCAGAATAAAACGCGGCCAGTTCTGATTTGAATTTAACGGTCGATAAAAAAATTAATAAAACGCGCCCGGTACACGAATTTACAACGGAATCAAAGCACGCGTTTTTCTCTCGCCGAAAACAGTATTCAATCTCATTTCTAACTGCAGCTGGTGCGATGAGAGTCAAAACGATCCGATGGTAATATAGCAGTGGTTCGGAAAGACTAGATCGGATAAATATTTATCGAATCAAATTTTTTTTTTTTTTTTTAGTTTATTTTTGTTTATTATTTGTAAAATAAACTCGTTATTTACGGTTAATAATAATAATTAACGATTTTATTACGTTTTCCGAATGACCGCATCAATCGGCTGTATAACTCGAATAATCAAACGTTTTCCAATCGTTTTCTTTCAATCATTTATATTTTACTGTAATAATAGTTCCGTCGCGTTTATATAATATATTATAAAACACGTCCTGCTCCGCGTTAAATTATTTACACTCGGATGCGGCCCGGTGGAAAAAAATTAAACTATATACCTATACACGCGGTCGGTCCCTATAAATATATGAATTTAAAAAAAGGCGAAACTGCTTGCCCAAAAAAAAAAAAAAAAAATATTACTCCTCTAATACGCGTGTGTATAGCTGGTACGGAATAATCCGCGAAGGAACCTTTTTTTTTTTTTTGTCCTGCTCCGAAATCGCTTTGAACGATGCGCTCGAATTATTATTGCGATCCGCACGCGGCGCACCAGTACAAAAAATAAAAAGGAACCGAAGGACGTCCAGCAGAGTCGGGCGACGCCCTACCCGCCGCGGCGTTAAACGAAATAATAATAATAATTTTTTTTTTTTTTTCGAAAAAAAAAAATATATCCTTCTGAACAGGACGTCGCCGTATTACGAATTTAGTATAACGTGAGAACGAAGCGGGGCGGTAAGGGGTGTTTTCTCTCTCTCTCTCTCTCTCTCCTGCCCCTCGACCACGGTTTTTTTGTGTCGAGTTCTTCAAAACGCGCGAGGGATTTTTTTTTTCAACCCTTTTTTTTTCGTCTCGCTCACGCGTCGCACAGAGAATGCAAAACACAAATCCGCTGCGGCGGCGATTTTTTTATTATTATTATTTTTTTTATTATTATTTATTTTGTCACCCTTAATTACCCCCCGTCGTAGCACGCGGCCGCGCTACGGAGGAAGAACCTCCTTCCGCCGCGCCCTACGCTCCCAGTGCGAGAACCGCAGTGACTGCGTGCAGAGTGCGTATACATCACCGACTCTTTCGGGTGATGAGTTTTTTCTGACGCGAGCACAGCAACAACGGAATAGGAAAATGACCCTGCGGTGCACAAAGAGAAAGGAGGAGGAACGAAAAAATATAATAAATAAACAAACATTTGGTCGGCGCCGCCGCCGCCGCCGTTTTAAACCCGTTTTCTGGATTATTTCGTAAAAGTTTATTACAGTTTTTTTTTTGCTATAGCTCGCGCAGCATCTGCGACGGTCCTGTGACGGTCACGCGACACATGCGCGCAAGAACGCCTCGGATAAATGGCATAAACGTTGTGCACGTTTCGTGTAAATAGAATTTAATAAATAATGTTTGTAGAAATTTCACCTGGAAAAATGAACTCCACCGCTTATCTAATAATCTCTACGATTTAAAAACGTTTTTTTTTTTTTTACACGTCTATGTCTTAATGGCTGGGGTCATTCTAATAAATTTGTGCGACACCGTGAGCGTTACCATGACGTCGTAAACCCGGCTCTACTCACCACCCGGCCAGGTCCCCCCATTTCTATACCGTCGTTGCCAATTACATTGGAACGGCGATGGCAGCGCGATCTATAGATATAGATATGTCTATAGGTACGAGGAGACGAGGACTAAGCTATAGGTAACTTTTTGTCACGTGTAAAAAATAAATGAGATATACACAAGACGTATACATGTACCGATGTATCTGCGTGCAGTGTAGATATTCCTGTCGTTTTTTTTTTTTTTGACACGGATACGTCTTATGGCCGGTGCTCGTTCAGAAAATTTATCCGACACAGATAATTTTACAGTTATGAACGAAACCGTTGCTATATGCAACCGTTGCTATTTTGACATTCCTATGTCGATTAATGTACTGTAAATTATGAATCTTAATACTCTCTACAGGATACTCTTTAATTATAATAAATTTATCAATTCGTCACACACACTATCGCCCAGCTATTCCATTATCACAGATTATTATTTCCAATAACCGTACGGTTCGGCAGAATTGAACCAAATTTTTGCTTGTAAAACTGGCAATAATAGTTAACGTAAGATCAGTTTCCAAACCAGGTTCAGCCGAACTCGATTTAAACCAAGAATTGTAAGACGGCCCTTGAATTCGGTATAGCCACAAGACATGATATCCGTGTACCGATGTACAGTTGCATGCAGTGTAAATACTTTAAGATTTTTTTTCAATAGGTTTGTTACATCGAATATTCAGTCGAAACGAACATTTTCTACGAGCATACAACAGCGAAGAATAAAAAAGTCACGTGATAATAAATATATATATTTTTAATATTATCGCTAATCGAATGTCTTCGAAGACGCTTTTCACCGTGAGACGAACACGGTATAATCGTAAAGCGATTAGTGAATTATGATTTTTTTTTTTTATGTACCTCTCGTTCTTACCGGTAGCGGTTAGGTTAGATTATACATTCTCAGTTATAAGTCGTTAAAAAAATTTGAATAATACTTTGAAGGCCTAACGTCAAATCGCCTATAAATATCGCGCTTACAAAATCATTATGAAACTAATTTTAGACTCTCCCCCAAAAAAATCCTTTAACTACAACTGTTTTTTTTTTTTTTTTATCTCATATACCGCTCGAAGTCGGGCGTATCCTAACCTGGTCGTTGTACACACACTTTTCTGTTCGTTTTTTTTTTTTTGTGTAAGACACCTATAGCCTGCAAAGGTCTCTAATATAGAACGGATTCGACGCACTTTGCCGCGGTATAACATATAAAATATAATTTATAGATTATCGACGATATACGTTCCTGTCGTACAGTAGGTATATTATACGCGCGCGGCGGTGTGACAACCGAAGCATCTGTTCCCCACACCCCGTTCGTCGTATATATATATATATATAGCTATGTGTATTGGGACATCTGCGAGGCGAAAATTTCTACCGAATAATAATAATAATAAAAAAAGGGACGGCAGATGATGATTAATTTAGTATGTATAACCCTTTTTTTATTATTATTATTATTTTCGGGTCCGATACGCTGCCGCCGCCGCCGCCGTCGTCGTCGTCGTCGTCGTCGCGGTTCCGCGATGTATCGACGAACGGGTTCACATGCAGATGTTGCATGCGCGCCAAAGGGTCTCCCTTTTTACTCCCTTTACGTATAGTATATAATATAAATACACGTACATTAGCTCTATGATATTAAATATCGTCACAAGGTGTGTGTGTGTGTGCGGCGGGACGATCACCAAGTAATAGTGTTACTTCCGCATTCATATAATATTATAATAGCGACAGCGCACACACACACACACGTCTGTTTTTTTTTTTTTTTATACGTGAACGTTTTCAGAACGTGCCTGCGTAATATGCGCCTGTTTTGCATTGTCTGAATAATATATTATATTACCGGCGTAAGGCCGCGGAGAACACCGGTGGTTAGGTTAGTTTAGGTACGTGTATAGAGAGAGAGAGAGAGAGAGAAAAAAGGATTATGCAGTGTAATAATCCGCGCATAGAAAACTATACGTATGTATATACGAGAATGCAAACCCGAATAATAATAATAATAATAATATAATAGGTATAACCCTCGCGTCGATTTTTTTTATTTTTTTTTTGAATTCGATAACGTTTCGAAAAAAAAAAATTATTATACGATTCAAACGGGTCTCGTCTCTCATTCAAATATATAGCGCGCTTATACGTCAAGTATACCTACCGATATATATATATATATATTTTTTATATATACATATATAAAATATTATATTATAATATTATAATAAATATTAGACCTATTTAACGCGATAGATTTCGAATTCGAGAAGACGCTTCGACGTATCGTTTTATAAAATTTAATTCGAAAATATTAGAAAATAAATAATACCTACATATATATAATATACGTACGGATACGAGTCGTACCAATTTTTTATTTGTTTATTTTTTTATACTTAATAATATAGTTACCGACTCGCAGATTTGGGTATAAAATACTTCATGCGACAATTTTTAAGGTATGTAAATATTCGCACATTTTTCTTGTCAATCGATGTAATGAATCGATGTTTACAAGACATATAACTCGCTGTCGTCGGGCAATAATCTATATAGCGCAGAATTTTACCAATGATACAGGATTTATCTGAGTTATTTATATTTAGTTGAGTTTTTTTTTTAATAACTTATGCAGGACGAACAAACGTATATTATTTCGCGGCGTTTATATAATTATTATCAAAAACAATTTACGAAATATTCGCGCGTTTTTAATAATAATCGATAAGGAGATACATTGCAGAATCTCGCGTATTAACTATTTAAAATTCATATATATGTATATACGTTATTTTCACGCCGCTCGTACCCGTTCCTCGAGCAAAAGACAATAACACTGTAATATTACGTAGAGATACAATCAACCACTATTTATTCTGAAAACGATAACGCTCTTCGCGCTGATGAGAACACCTCGTTTAATTTGAGATTCGTATTATTTTTTTTTTTTACATTTGCTACACTTTGAAATGTTATATCGTAACGTGTCATTATATTATATTAATATCAAAATAAATAATAAATAATGTGCAGTCTGTGTGTATTGCGTCACCCTTCTCGCGGACGAAAAAACGCGCATCGAATGAGAATCGACAAGTATTATAATAGAAATCGTAGGAGAGTTGCTTTTCATTATATTCACACGCGAGCACGCGGTATATATTGTGTAAGTATACGTATAGTAGAGTTTTTTTTTTTTATATTTTGACATTTTTTTTTCTTCTTTGACAAAATAGCAGGTTTTATAATAGACATATTACACACATAATATACATAATAATATTATCCCGACTATTGTAATACACGGAAAACGTAAAAAAAAAAAATCGTTTCATTTCATTGCACCGGATTGCCGAAATTCGGCATGTAGTGATTTCGCGTCGTATTAGATATTCGAAAAGAAATAATATACGCGTTCTTTCGTATTTTCGAATATATATTATGTACATATATAAAAGAAAATGGCGATTTATAAAAAAAAAATGCATTATCTTGTACGTACACGCGCGTATATATAATTATATTACGTCGAAAGTTGTTTTTTTTTTTTTTAATGGTACAAAATATCTTTGTATACAATATTCTACATATTTTTTTTTTCACCGAGAATATATTAATATAGTCGTAGGCTGCAGTGGCGTACTTTCAATTTCTCTCTAGGGAGGGATGGGGGTTTATAGTTTTATATAAAACATTGAAATTTCGTCCCCATAATGTTTCGAATTCAATCATATTATTGAAATAAATCGAATAAAACCGCTGTTATAATATTATATAATAATATATAATAGTTTGACAAATTATAACACGGTTACACGAATATAAACAAAGTTTGTGAATAAAATTGGTAATTTTTCGACCAAGAAACAAACGTAATGTGCTATGTGCTATCGCCTATCGGTAATACTAGGAATTTTCTTTATCGGTTCTTTGATATATATACAGATTGAAAAGTATATATACTGTATAATATTATACTCGCATATCGTGTCTATACGTTCAGCCATGTGGTATAATATAATAAATCGAAAACAAATAATATTTGTACAGTATAAACTATATAATTTTAAATCTTTTTTTTTTTTTTGGTCCTGGGGGGGGAGTTTAACTCAGAAACCCCCTCCCCGTAAGTACGCCACTGGTCTTAGGTATTTTAAATACGATTACATTTTATTGGAATTTTATTATATAATATATATATACGTGCATAAATAATTATATTTCAATAGTACATTTTGTATATATAGGTCAGGTATACACACGATTTTATATTATATTCGTGAGCACTAAGTATATATAAAGAGAATATAATATACTGCAAGCGTTAATACGAGAAATCGAATTTGAATTAAATGTGTAATAATAATTCGCGTGGTACGACGATTTAAAGTAATAAAATTTGAACGAACAGAATTCAATTCCTACAGACTATATTTTGAACTCGTCAATTTTTTCTCTCTTTCTACAGTTATTATCACGGGAGTAGATTTTCTTTTTATTAAACACGTTTCGTTCGTTTTACGAGTATACACCCGGGACGAGAGCGTATAAAAACGCAAACATTTATACCTGTTATTTAGTCTGTTGTTTTTTTTTTATTTTTATATGTTTTTGGCACAGTTCTAATGGAAATATCAAAAATCGATTGCCAACGGTAACCCGTAAAACAGGCTGCGACTGTTTTGTAATGTTTTCGCGCGGAATTAAATTCGATCGGTGCAAGGCTCGCGAAAATACAAAATATTTTTAAAACGCGTTTTATCCGCGAACGGCGCTAACCGGTTGTTACATATTATATTTATTTAAATAACAAAATAAAAACGTGAAAAATATTTGGGCGTAATTTTCCGATCGAAACACGACGTAACGGAATTCGCGTATACAAACAACATTTATATATATATAAGGACAATCGCGCTAAAATTAAATTGCTTGAAAAAAAAATTATTTCTTTACACTATTTTTACGCGTATTGTGCGTATTCCTCTCGTTATCGAGCTTTTTTTTTTTTGTCAATATACGGCGTAATACGGCTCGAGGACGCCGCGCTTCGAATTAAACGCTGTGAAGCTTTTATTAAAAAAAAAAACACAGCGAAATAAAGTCGTTCGTATCTTTATTTAGATACAAGTAACGTAATTGGGTCTACAAAAATAAATTATAAGGGATTCGCGGTGTGTACTGCGCAGCGTCTGTAAATTCCATGTAAAAAAAAATAATAATAATTGAAATGATTAAAAATATTTTATATATATATCACTCAACAATAATATTTTTACAAAACGGAACGGAATACATAATTATATGATATATTGTACGCAGTTAATTATATACAAACAAAAGTTATATTAATTCGTTGACTATCCGCGACCCTGTTTTATTTTTTTATACCAATTATTATTATAAAAAAAAAAAAAAATCTATTACAATATTAATCGTCGTATTAATTCGATTGACAAAAAAAAAAATTTTTTTTAGTATAACTCACTATATATATATATATACACGAAAAAGTTTTTTTTTTGTAATCGAATTAGTATACAGCGATCAGTTGTGATAGATTTTTTTTTATATATGTAATTATTTGTAACGCGCAATTCACGTAACTCTCTATATTTTCCAAACACGAGCTTCGCTTGAGTAAATAATTATTCAAATTTATATAGTAAATATTGTAATCGGTTTTCGTTAATACGAAAACAAAAAAACGATACATTAATAAAGGGGGGGAGGGGTTTTTTAACGAAATTTAATTTTCGAAACGCCGGTGTACTCGATAATAATATTATACGCGATATATCTGTGCTGCGAGACCTGACCCGCAAAAAAAAAAAACAAAAAAACAAAAAAGAACGAAAATAGAGAGGCATTATATATGCTCGTATATATATTATATATATATACCTATACGGTTTGCGCAGTATACGATTTTGTTTTTTTCTCTCTCTCTCTCTCTCTCTCTGCTCCGGTCCCTTTTTGTTTTCGCGGCCATCACACTTTTTCACGTGGCAGATAAACGAAAGATCAGTAGGTAAAACCTCCAGGGACTCGTACGAAGAAAATTACATTCTGCACCGCCCTCGCCCCCCTGCAATCCCTTCTTCACTGTACCGGCATGTCGTCCTATGCCGCTGCACCATCGTCTCGTATCACGTGACTGGTTTTTGTAAATCGACGCAACTCGAGCATTGGACCGAACAAGAAACTTTCATCTCAACCCTTTGCGTTACGCGTTATAATATAATATATCGATACTCGTACACCGCGGGTAAGTACACTGCATAAGTACTGTAGTACGCCTATAATAGCCGTACGCGACGGTGTATAGGTACGCACACTGCTGCAGCCATATAATATCTCAAAACCTATATGTACAGCGCGTATATAAAATTTCAGCGTTATACACAATGATTTTTTTGAGTATTAAAAAAAAAAAATGTAAATCCTAAAATATATTATATTTCGTAGCAGTAATCGAATTCGAAAAGACAAAAAAATTAGATGCAAAGTGTACAAAAAAAAAAAAAACGATTCTGCTATAGTACTCCAGACATTGATCTGTAAACGTCGTTATTTTTAAAATTTTAAAAAGCAATCGTAACATTGATAGAAATAATGAGTAAGAAATTTTAAATATCCGGAATAATATACTATAATATAAATTCGTTTCCGGAAGAATAACTCATTAGTTATTACATAAAGAATTTAAATATACATAATACGTTTAATAATATTTTAAATACATACAAACAGATTTAAAAAATAATATTATTTACGTAAATATTTTATTGAATAACAATAACAGTTAATAACACTTCATTTAAAATTTATTCCACGTCATACGCAATTTCTTCGCTTTTATTTTTGTAATAAACATACACTTCTCCGTGCGTCCTTGTTCGTTTTCATTTTTTTTTGTCGTTGTAATTTATATACCTGACAATGACTTTTAGTCGAAATCTGCACAGTATTAAACATAAATACAAATTTAATACAACAACCCTATATTTATTTATTTGTTATTTCGTTATTGGCTTTGTTGAATATGCAGAACAAATTTTTTTTCATTAATTACGAGTATTAATATTTATAGTTTTATCTCATTTTGGTTTTTATTATTTATTATTGAAATAAAATATTCGTTAAAAACCGCATAGCATACAGATAATCGATGACTAATAATGAAAAAAAAATACATAATATGCGGCATAGTGATACAGAATTTATTATTTTTAACGAATAATACGACATTATAATAATGGCACACTGCACACTCATATTATACGGTAATAAAAGTCTAATAATTAACGTGTAAAAATAAAGAAACTGCTTTATGAAAAATCACTTTCGCGGTACTTGTCAACAATGTTAATTCTGTTATTACTGTACTTGGCCGCATGTATAAGTACAGTATAATTGCGTTATATCCGTCCAATTTAATATTTAAACGTATATTAAGTCAGAGAATCGGTGTTAATAATGATAATGTATGTATTTTCAATTAACAATCGATTTCGTCTAATATATATCGTAATACGTATAATATACGCAGTTAATGCAGTTATAGAAATAATTGGCTGATAGTGACTGCTGTTTTATGATATTGAATATAATAAAGGGTTACAATTTATCGAGTACGTTTTGTTGCATGTTTGATTTGGAAAAGGGGTAAATATATGTTTTGCGAGAATATCCCCGTAATAAATAATAATAAAAATAATAATAAACGTTCGATTTCCAACAGTTCACGTTTATCGTGCGAATATCACTGGCGTTCGATTAAAATAGGCATCGGGACTCGGGAGAAATTGTAATAAAATTAATATAAAAAAATTTTTAAATGCAAACAAAATTAAATTTTTCACGCTCCATCTTATGAAAAAATAATAAAATGCATACACATTTTGCTTTTTTTTTTTAATATAAATATTTTACGTTTTGAGTTACACAGTTATATAGAGATCGGAACTTGTAACATTTATATTCTTTTTTTAGTTAACCTCAAAACAACAGTAAGATATACACATTCGTTTCATAATAAGTCAGGAACAAACATTTTTTTCCTCCACGTAAACGACTTTTTTAATTTGCCTAATCCACCCAATATATAGAAATAATCAAATATAAAAAATAAAGTATAATTTTTGTAATAAATCAATAATTATAATTTATAATTATCTAAAATTAAAATTTAATTATACACATATATCGGAAACTGCGCTTCATAAAAATAGATAAAAATTTCAAATTTTTCTCGTTGTAATTTTTCAAAAAAATAATTCGATTTTGTGAACAAATATTATGTAATATTTTTTTGTATTTTATTAATTTTGCCTTACACTTAAAAAAAATTACTAAAAAATAAAATTTTTGTACCAATATACGCATATTGTATATACTCGTCGACTTTTTTTCTATAAGGTCAGTGCGTTGAAATCAATTTTTTGTGTTAATTGAAATTGTTTAAAAAAAAAAAAAAAAAACCATTTATATTTTCATATATGCTTATAAAATAAACGAGACGTTCAATAAAAAAAAAATCTACTATACCCCGCAATAACACATGAAAAAAAAGCCAGGCGGGTTCAAATGTAAAAATGAAATTGAATTCGTTCTAAGCGATTGAATTTTTGTCTGCCTGTCAAGTCAAATCACGTCGTGTCGTGTGCATAAATTAATAGCAAATAATTATTTACTTGTCACGCAACGAGAACACGTGCTCGTATATACGCTTTCCGAAAATTGCCTATTCAATACACTTTAGAAAAAGTGCGCGTTTCCGCACAAAAAAATTGCAGTCGGCGACCATATATATATATATATATATATATTAAGGAGTAATATATAGGCAATTTCTAAACAAATCACTACGCCATTTCGATGCGAAGAAAAAAAACGCCTTTACGGGAAAAAGTCTCGTGCAATAATCAGATTTCGAGAATTAAAAGCTTTTATCTAACTTCACTTGTACGTATGTCCTGCAGACATTTTACAATCGTTTTATTTCTGTAATTTAAAATAAATAAATAAAAAAAACTAAGAATTATCGTATTGAAAATTGCACATTTGAAAAATGAAAATACCGAAATCTGAACGCTTTCAATGCGATACACGCGTAAAAAGTCTAAAAAAAAAAAAAATCGAAATCCGAAAATTCCATACGAGGTCCGAGCTGCGTGTTTTTATTTGCCCGCGAATATAGTTTCTAGATATAAGCACGAAAAAAGCATCGGCCCTGTACCACGCCAACGGCTGCAGCGTTAAAAAAAATAAATATATATAATATTTTAATTTAGTTTTAGTATAAAAAGCAATACACAAACGATTCGCATTGCAAAATCGAATCGCGTTTTATATCAATTTCGCGGATATTATTAATTTATATTTACAAGTTTGAACAAATTATTATTTGTATAATTGTACATACGTATATAATTTAAAATACGAACATTTTATATTATCAGATAATACGAGACGAACTTAAGCTTTTTTTTCGATATTAATTATTATCAAGAACACGCGACGTGACCTATATATATAAAAAAATAATAATAATAATAAATAATTTTTTTTTTTTTTTTTAATGAAGCCGTTTCGCATATTAAGACAACTGTGGCAGAAAACGTATACACACACACACACACACACACACAATAATAGTGTCGGCCACGCGTATGTTTTCTTTGCGAGTGTACAAAAATTGTACGTATTCATATAAAAGTAAATAAAATGTTTGTATTATTTAAACAGCAATACTCGCGTTATATATATGTTGTAAAATGAGCTGTACGATTACACTGCAGCGAATTGGAGTTTTACATTTGACCGTCAATCCGCTGTAACCATTAGTATATTGTACAATACGTATATATACGTTTAAAAAAAAAAAAATGTAAAAATTTTCGATACCCGCGACTGTATCTGTATTTTCGCCGATAATCGACCAGAAAATCACAACGAAATACGACGCGCGTCCATACAATATAAGTGTTTTATTTTTTTTATATTATATAATTAATATAACGTGGCACGCGCCTGCATTCAATAATAAAATAATATAATACAAAAAAAAAGAATCGTAAACGCTGTGAATAACACTATATATAGGTAAGTGCAATTTCGATTTTTTTTCGTTTGAAGAATCCATATGTTTAGCTTTTATCATTACGTTTTACACGCCGTATATTTGGTTTGAAATGGTTACGTATATAGGAGGTACAGGCGTTTTCAAATTTTCAAACAGTTTTCGCGGTTTCGACGAGATTCGAATATAGGAAATGTTTAGTAAAAAAAAAAAACATGTAAAGCATTATAAATTCAACAAGTTTTTCGCCGTTTACTTTTTAATCCAAACGATTTCCTAAAAACTAAAACGATACAATGCGCAGAAATGTGTTGTTTTCATATTCAAAATATTACCGTATACAATAAGTTACGATATCTCATAAATCTCATTATTCTTTAATCTCATTAATCATCATTAGTATTATCTTAACTTTTATAAAAATACGAATTTTTCTTCGCGATTGCAATTTTAACGTCTTATAATTTTTATAATTCGAAAATTTGTTTTTTTTTTCATTTTTACAATTATAAAAAAAAAAACTAAATAAATTATTTTTGAAAACGATACTTATGATTTTCTAAACGACGTTTAAAATAATTACCACTGGCGGTAATCGCGTCCCGCGGGGATTTGCTGTTTTTGAAGTGACGTGGTAAAGACATATTTATCTATATCCTCGCTTCAAATAGTATACCATAAAACTTCGTCATAAACTTAATGGATATAATGACACAACGCTTGGTGTTAGATGATTTCCAGCAGCGGTCTATTGCGCGGAGATAAAAGCTATATTGCTGGTGGGGCTTTCATGTATATATTATTATAAGGACCTGAGGAGAGCAATAACTGTTTAATCCTGTATACCTACCCTACTGTTATTACATAGGGGAAAATCGGGTTATTAATTTCCCCGTGCAGTACGCACGTTAAAGTGCTGCAATCTAGTGGTGGACAGTTTTGAAATTTAAACTATAGTCGCGATTTTAAAAATAATATTCTGAACAACCGCTCGTACGTCGTACTCAATATTTTGATGGATTATTGGGCCGCTGTTGCACTCTCCACTGCCTCGTATCTTGTAATTTATTTTTTCCAAAAAAAAAAAGCGTTTTAGAGCACTAAAAGTTTTCATAAAATTCTATGCGTATATGCCACGTGCATCATTCTATTAAAAAAATAATTATTATTTTAGCGGTAGTTTCGGATTATATTTAAATATACAAATGTCATTATTTTTTTTATTTCATAAGTGAACGTATATAATATTATATGCGTTCGTTATAATACGTAACATTTTTTTTTTTTAACAAAATCTATCCTATGTATATAATATACTTATATACCTATAAGTATATATTCTGCAAGTGGATCAGTAGAATAATTGCAATAAAAAATTCTGGACATATCTGCAGGTTTTGATAAATGATAAATATTATAAACACGGTGCCGAATTTAGAAGAAATGTGCGGGTCCTGCTCGAGGAGCCAACTTTTTCGTCACTTCTCCCCAACACTTTTTTCGTATGCGACTTAAAAACTTTATCAACAAAAAATTATTAAATGCTTTTCAATTGTTTATAATTTTCATCGACATTTTTATTACCTAAAATATATATACGTATATTAGATTACTCGCTAAAAATTAAAATCAAAATTACCGAGTATTTTTGAATATAAATATTTGATCTGTTATATAATATATAATAAACACAAAAACACAATCATTTTACGCAATAAATACATATCAGGGATGGCCAGCGAAAAGAAACTATATAATATAGCGGGCAGTATACTGCAATACTATGAGAAATATGTAAGAGCCGAGAGCAGCAAAAAAAGGGTCCTCAATTATTGTAAAATTTTTTAACTATTAGAAGCTAGTGTTGAAGGACTCAAGAAGCAGTTCATATATACAGTTGTCGGTTTTTGTTGGAATTTCGAGAACACGTGCCTGCTATATAAAATAATGAAAAATTACACTTTGCGTTTAAAAATTTAATCGATTTCCAGAGCAACGTATTCCCTGAAAATCGACGACGAATGGAAAAATTGGAAATGAAAAAAAAATTAAACGTCGTTCAAATTCCGAAATGCGGAATAAGGAGGACTGCTCTAACGACAACGCGCACAATCCGTGCAGGACTTCAAGAAATTATTAAAAATAATGAGCAAAATTAAAACAAAATTATATACCCATTTAAATGTTTGTAAATTCAAAAACACTATAATTTTTTTTTTGTTATTAATCGTAAAAACTAAAATTATGATTTAACCATATATATATATTTTTTCAAATATTTGAAGAAAAAAAAAACGTTTCGCGTCTTACGGCAAGTTTGGCCATCCCTGACCTACACATACATACGTACACCTTCGCAGTTTAGCCACCCCTGACCATATGGCCACAATTTATGTGATCCGAGTAATTTATGCATAACGAGAGTAAAAAGGGGTTGTACAAGAAAATAATATTAATAATAGTAGTGAACACTATATACACTAATTTTGAGGTGTCCGCGTATTCGGGAATTTCAATTGTTTTATTGTAAAAAAAAAACTATATAGAATTTAAAAACTATAGAAACTATTATAATATATTATGCGAACTGCATTTTAAACTAAATAATATAATAAATCGAAAATAAATAAATATATCGTTTTATTATAATAATATATATTATTACGCTGAAGTATATTACACATTTTAATCGTTTATTGTCGCTCCTATATAATATAACATACGCAGCATATATACGATTTAAAAAAAAAAAAATGCTGATCGGACACGAGTTTCGTATATTAATTTCTTGACGCCTGTTCTTAATGTATGAACAGATGTGCACATAATAATATGTAGTCGTATGTATGCCAGAAAAAAAATAAAATTCAGTTCATATACAGCACTTTATAACATGTACAATATTTCGTCGTCGTCGTCGTCGTTTTTTTTTCGTAATCAATATAAACGCGCACGCCACGTCAGTTGATTGCATTCGAAATAACGCGAATATACGCGGTTTTACGCGAGATTTCGAAAAATTAAAAAAACAAAAATTTTTTCTATAAAAACTAACAAATTTTCTGTATTCGGAAAACGATTATTTTATATTATATCGTATAACATTGTAAACGGAGCTGTAACGAGAATATATATTGTTTTGCGAATAGTAACACAAACTCGTCTACGGTATTTTATTGCTCTTTTTTTCCTCGGTGTATTATAAATAATAATAAATATTATAAATAAATACCAGAGGAGGGAAAAATTAATGATATTTTATCATTTAACTCGCAACGAAAACGTTTAAAAAAAAAAAAAAAATTCGTTGCAAATATTCGAAACCCTATCGCGATCAATAGTCGATTTTAGATCCTGTGCGGAGCGAGTGTATTGGTATTACAATATGATGTGTATTTTTTTTTTTATGTCTTTATACCATAGGCGTGCGCAGACTTTTGTGGCAGGGTGGACCAAGCCAGTGTTAAATTAGGATCAAGGGCGTATTTTTTTTGCGGGGGGTGGGAGGAAGAAAGCATTAGTTTCTCATGAGTCCTAACCATAACATTTAAATAAGCAATAGGTATGTATTTTGGAGTTTAGGAGAAAAAAATGATTATAATTAATATTCCAAATAGATGCATATATATATATATATATATATATATATATATATATATACTACCGGTATCGGTTAAGGGCAAATTTTAAGGTTATGTAAAAAAAAAACAATTATTTTAAAAACGTGAAAACCGTCCGTCAACGACGTTTTACACGTGAAATGCACACATGTTCAACATCATAGATCGAGAAAATTTCTACTTGCGTTTTAACTTTCTTGAAAAACAACAATTACTTGATCTATGTTAAGGATAATCGTAATGTAAATACAAAATCATTATATAAGATAATTTGTGTTTTGAGGAAATTGCGAACAGACGCGATTACAAATAAAATACAACTCGTCTCGCAGGGAGGGCCGTGGTGCACCCGGCCCACGCCTATGGTCTTTACACAAAAATTCTATCAGAAGGAGTGCTCACAGTCGTAGATTATAATATTGTTTCCGGTAACAAATTGCGTCCGTAATTAGTACGTTAGAGTGGTGATTTTTAGATTTGCTCAGTACTTTTTTTTTTCGACCATCATACAAAAAACTACCGAAAAATTATGTAAAAACGCGATTATCGTCGTTTTTTTTTTTGTTATTAATCTTTCGATTAGTTTGTTGCAGCTCTCCGCGCTTCTCTATTGTAACACAATTCTTTCAGGTCCTTACAACTTTCTTTATTCATATCCTTCATTATTTGCATCATATATTCTATCCTTGGTCTTCCTCTTCCAATGTGTCCTTCTACACCTCCTTCAGTTATTGTTTTTAGCAGGCTTTCATGTCTTCGTATGCGTCCTATCATTTTATCTCTTCTGGATTGAATATTTTTCCATAACTGCCGCTTTTCTTTTACCTACTGTTTCTATTATTGCTTCATTCGTTATCCTTTTTCTCCCCGGTATCCTAAGCATATTTCTGAAACACCACATTTCAAACGCTTCCAGCTTATTTTTTTCTATTGTGTTGATTATCCAGGTTTCACTTCCAAAAAGTGCCACGCTCTATATATAACTTTTTAAGAATTTTTTCCTCGTTATCAAGCTGATTTTGTTCGTAGTCGATACAGTGGCGTACGCAGAGGGGGGCTAAGGGGCTGAAGCCCCCCAATTGACTTATAATTCTATTTTTTTTATGTTTTATATTACCAATATTACTAATGATTATAGTGGTCGTAAACAGTTTTATTTATTTTATGATATTGATAAGACTGTAGTCGCCTGTCGGGGAACCGATGGAATGCGCAGTGATGTACAAGTTTTTCCTTTCCAATAGTTTAGCACAGGACACAATTAGTGTAACGTCACATTTACGATTGATAACGGTTTTTGGTTGACTGTTCTGACTCCAAAGTTGAAAAAAATAACACGTTTAACGATTAACAAAAAAACAATTTATTTCGCAACAAAACTATTTTAATGCTCATAATTTTTTCAATTATATATTATATAGTAAATTAAGCAAAATCTTATGTCTACTGAATATTTATTTATTTTCAAGCCCCCCTCCCCCATTGGAAAAGTCTGCGTACGCCAC
Source organism: Slavum lentiscoides (assembly GCA_032441835.1). NCBI lineage: Eukaryota > Metazoa > Arthropoda > Insecta > Hemiptera > Aphididae > Slavum > Slavum lentiscoides. The sequence continues at coordinate 13,234,585 of CM063717.1, forward strand.
TGAGTCAATATATGTGTCTTTTGTTTTCGGATGCTCTTTTTGCCTGCGCTATTCTGCAGTTTATGTTTGTTTTGCTGCGGCCATCTTCTGTTATAATGTTATACTTCCTAAATATATGTATAATGCCGTACTTGTATTACTTGTTCATTATCTATATTTATGTTGAGTCGAATGGGGTTAATTTTACTGCAAACCATAATCTTTGTTTTCTTTTTGTTTAGTTGCATTCCATATTTATTTTTTAGTATTCTATCTACCGCTATATTAGGGTATTTCGAAGATATCGTCGTTATTACTTCGTAATTTTGAAACTAACGCGCGGTTATATAAAAAAAAAACCTGAAATATATATATATATATATAACTTTTTATATTGTATTAGGGAAAAAAAATTCAAATTTTAAACAATTCTATAAATGTTGAGGTACTCGTTTCGTAAAAGAGGTATTTTTTGGTAAATTAACGTTTAAAAATGTAATACGATGTCAGACGCGTAAGCGTTACTTCAACTAAAAAAAAAAAATACTATACATAAAATTTAAAAACCTTCGGGCACGAAAATTCGAAATTAAACTAATGTTGATGGAAATAAATTAAAAAAAAAAAAAATACGTATTAAATCGACCGTGTTAAATGCTAGAGAAAACAAGTTTTGACGGCCCCGTAAGAATGACATAAAAAAAAAAATTTATAGTGTAAACGATTCGACAATGCGGCGTGTACGAACGCGGTTTGAACGTCTTTGGAATCGCGATGATTATCGTGAACACAAACGCGGTTACGGGTGGTAACGTGTACACCAGGTCGGCCGCGCCGCGACGCCGCGCCAACGGAATCGCCGTCACTAACTTCACGCGCGTGTCCGCCAACAACATAACATAAAAAGCGTAAAATCTCCGGAGCCCGTACGAACAAAATTGATTATTAGAAATATTTTCCGGGCTCGTTGCGTCGAAACCTGTCGCGTCTCGCCCGTTTTAATTGTTTTTCTCATTGTACTTTATATTTCGTTGTTTTTTTTCGCCCCTGTTTCATAAACTAATCGGCGTTCTTCTCTGTTTATACCGCGATGGCGTCCGTTTGACCAGCGGCCACCGTTTTTACAGTGATCTAATGCTTCACCGGCTGCCGTCGTTCGCATCGATGTATCTGTGGAACCCGTGAATCATCATCGATCCTCAATGGTGAGTAACGCTCGACACTCCCGTTAAAACGCCGTATAATAATACGTTTCCGTTACTCGATAACGATTCGTTTGGCCATCAGGATTCTCCGAACTCCGGAGTAACCATGAACACCAGAATAGCGCCTCCGATGATACCGCCGCCGGCGTTCCCGCCCACGTCTCAGATGGGCTTCACGCCGGGCGCCGCAATACCGCCCGGCTTCATGGCCGCCGCACCGATGGGCATCGGACCGCCGGGCATGCCGCCGCCGTTCATGCCACCGTTCAACATGAACATGCCAGGTAAGTGTCTTTGCTGTTCAGCCGTCGCCGTGTTTCGTTACAAGCGTAATAACACGCGTACGGGGTCGATCGACGTACCCGCGGGATTGTCGTCGACACCTATGGTATATTATTAACACTGCGATTATCGTTTGGGGGTGTTTTTTTTTTTTTTGTAGGCGAAATCGTCGGGGCTCCAGTTTCTTTTACCAAGTCTGTTGCACAACCGTCGACGTAAGTAAAATTCACTATAAATACGTTTTATCCATAAACTATACATACATATACGATTTTATCGATAATTTAGTAAATTATTCATACTGTAACATATCAACAGAATTACATAATATATTGCATGTGTACACACTTGACTGTTTTAACGCAGTTTTAAGTGTTTTAAATTTTGTCAGTTATACGTTTTGTTCAGAAATATTATGAATAGCCCGTTAGCATTCGTAATCGAAACAAACTATTTGTGCCTAGTCGATATTTAATTATTAAATTTTTTTTTTTTTTTTTTTGTAGACCTTACATAATGAATGATAAGACATATTGCTAATCAAATATCATTATTTTCATTGTAAAATCGATAATTCTTGGTGTAAATTGCTTTATAAAATTAACTAACTCGCTACATAATTTACTAATAATTATAATAGTAATAAAGAAGGGTAAATAACTGTGGCGAACATTTAGGAGTTTAAGTTTTTTTTGTATGCAATTACAATCGTTAAGTTAAACAACAATAAAAGTAAATAATAATATGATTTTGATTTGTTATAACGCGTGAATGTAACAATAACAAAACAATATTAGTTGTGTATATAATACACATATCTTAAATGTTTTTAAATTTGAACAGATTAACTTTTTTGTTCACTAGAGTTAATACAATTTTATTAGACACTGAATTCTGTTAATTTTCGTTTTATATATGCATGTATATTTGGTAACTGGCCCTTAACATTCTAGACTTAAAATATGATAAACTTTGATATTAGGCCATACACGATTCCTATTGATTTTGCTGAATGTCGGTACTACAGAGTACAGTATCTGTGATTGGTGGTGACACCCGAGAGAATAGGACTGCGATTGGTAAGAGTTATCATAATTGAACAATAAAAAACATTATTTAAATTGAAAACATATTTACGTTTTAAACGTAACTATAATGTGTTTATTAGAAATAGAAATATTTTTAATCACAGTCAAACTACCGTTTGTTTGAATGTTATTAAATTAGTTTTTGGGTTTGGAGGGGGTGTGGGGGAGGTAAGAAAGTGGTGTAAATACATTGTAAACGATTTAAAGAAGCATGGTATACAAAAGATAATTTGTTTCGTTTAATTATTTAAATTTTTTATTTAGATGAATCGCTAGTTATGTACAATATAATTATATATTACCTATGTAATATGATATGTAAAAATAATCGTGAACATTAGTTTTCTAAGTACCTATGTGTGATGTGTGTGTGTGTGTGTGTACATATACATATATATATATATATATATATATATATATACACACACACATACATTTCAGTATCGATATTAATATGATAATGTACGTTCATTCTACAGGAAAATATGTAATTGTTCCTTGCTCTGTATTAATATGTGCGATTTTGTATAGTGACGAGGTTAAACCTACCAGTGAATGGACTGAACACAAAGCTCCAGACGGCCGGTCATATTATTATAATTCAGGAACCAAACAGAGCTCTTGGGAAAAACCAGACGAGTTAAAAACCAAGACAGAGGTTTGTTGTTAATGGTTAATTATTGTTTAATTAAATGTATATTTTATACATCATGTACATTATTATTTTTAGCTTTTGTTAGACCAGTGTCCCTGGAAAGAATATAAATCTGATACCGGTGCTACATACTATCATAACATTAATTCAAAAGAATCGAGTTGGACTATACCATCCGAATTAGAAGAGTTAAAATTGAAAATTTCCTCCGAGCAGGAAATAAAGTAAATAAATATTAATAAAGTATATAACATTATATCTTGTTAATCAATGTTCAATGTTTTCAGTCAAACACCATTAATACAGCAGTCTATAGAATTACCGATTGACAGTGGATCAGATACTTTAGGTAATAATGTATTTAATATGAATTACTATTGTACAAGTATCAATGTTACTATATGGAATTATAAATTGCTAAAAAGTAATTTTTAAACTAAAATAATCTGATTACAAAATTAAAGAAAACAGTTTTCAAGAAAGTCTTGTAGCATTTCCTTTTTCTTTTCAGTACATCTAACAATAATTAATACCTAATATATTTTCAAAAAAGAAAATTAATTATTTTATTGTAAGTTAATGTATTTTTTTTTTTTTTTTTTTTAAATATTAAGAAAAAAAATTTTATATGTATTTTAAATTTTCGTTAATTTTATAATATTTCTTTTGGCATTTAAATTAGTAATTTATGAATAAAATCTCTGTAATGCTTTCATACATTTTACTTTAAATTTTAATCTTTCATATGTATAATTTATGTTAGAATAGACGTTTAGATTTTTTTTAAATTACCAGAGTCATAAGTTTTAAGAGTTCTTCATATTTTCATAAATGAGAATGATTCTTAAGTTAAAAATTTAGATTTTGTTTATGATACTACTGATGTGCTTAAGATCTAATAAGGTATCATATTTAATATTGTTAATGTAATGGTAGTATATACGTATTTGTTGACCATGTCTTCTGTAAATTGTATTGATTTTTCTTATAGAAAATTACTTAAAACTCACATTTTTGAACATTTGGAAATAATTTGTGTTTGGAGTAAAATATATGCATTATAAGATATTAGGTATTTATGTATAAGCGAATTTTACTATGTTGTCTTTTGAAATAAATATTGAATAGAACATTGTTCAATAAAAATTAATTTGTTTGCAATTTTATCAGATTCGAGTTCAGCCATGGATCAAGCAATGGCAGCTACTTTAGCGTCTATTGCTGTGCCTGATGAAAATAAACCTACAAATAATGTATCTGGTAAGGGATCCAAATCCAAATCGCAGTCACAAGAAGTACCAATTTTAAAAAATAAACAAGAATTAATTGAAGCGTTTAAAGAACTTTTAAAGAAAAAGGTACAAATTAAAGAATTAATTTATGAAAAGAAAGGATTACATTTTTCTTTTTCTTAATTTTAGAATATTCCAAGTAATGCATCGTGGGATCAGACTGTTAAAATTATTAGTCGTGATCCATTATATCCTCAAGTAAAGAAGTTAAATGAAAAAAGACAGCTTTTTAATGCTTACAAGACACAAAAACAAAAAGATGAAAAAGATGAACATCGATTAAAAGCCAAAAAGGCAAAAGAAGATCTAGAAAAATTTTTAATGAAAAATGAAGATGTTACATCCAAAACAAAATTCTATAGATTAGAGGAGAAATATGAACATTTAGATGTAAGTAAATAATAATAACATGATATTTACAATGCCATGAAACCTACTAAAAGAGTACAATTGTTGTATGCAATGGTGTACTCAGATCCTTAATTTTAAATTATTGCATACACTCTGAGTAAAATTAATGTATTATGATTCATATATACGCTGCTTACAAATTTCATCTATTTTAATGAGGTAGTATAAATAATTTTATATTCAACTTTCGCTTAGTTATAAAAAAATATATATGAAATTATAACCATAATTAGACAAAATTTCCAGTTCAGCAATTTTTTTTTGTTTTGGTGCTTTATAATATTAATATGCATATAAAATCCATTTCAAGTAATTATTTTTCAATACAAAAAAAGGAGAAGAATTCATCTTTTCAGCTGTCTCACGTCCCTCTACAATAATTATTTTCATGTTTTAAAATGTGCCATATACTCGTGATTATATTAACCAATACACTATTGGTTGTATGAACAAGTGTATTTGTTCTTTTGAATACGCTTCTTAATCAAACATGTCTTGTAGATATAACAATCGATAATGTAAAACATTAGGTACACTACATTATTCTCTTTATTATATGTTTATATATTAGATTTGGAGGAATGTGTCTGAAATAGATCGGCGCGATGTGTATGATGACGTAATGTTTAATTTAGCCAAAAGAGAAAAAGAAGAAGCTAAAGTACAAAAAAAACGTAATATGAAGCAATTGGCAGCAGTATTGGATTCGATGACAATTGTTGATCATACTACGACTTGGTACCAAGTTCAAGAAATGCTCCTTAATAATCAAAATTTTGTTAACGATCCGAAATTATTAGGTTAGTTTAGAAATTAATTGCTTCGAGTACTGAATATTTTTATATATGTAATACAATTTTATTGGTTTGTAAACAATTGATATTATTCCTAGGTATGGAAAAAGAAGACGCTCTGACAGTATTTCAAGACCACATCCGGGAATTGGAAAAAGAAGAGGAACATGACAAAGAAAGAGAACGGCGTAGAAGAAAACAACAAGAGCGCAAAAATCGTGATAACTTTGGTGTACGTAATAAAAAAATGTTTTTCAGTTCTATTTCTATTATCATTATTATTGTATTTTAGATGTTTTTGGAAGAACTTCACCAACAAGGAAAATTAACTTCAATGTCGCTATGGAAAGAATTATATCCCATTATAAGTACAGATATCCGATTCTCTGCTCTCCTTGGTCAACCCGGTAATGTATTAGTATGCTTACAGTGTGCTTATGTGTTCTTTTATTATGTAAATTCTCATTTTTAATTTAATTGTATTCTTAGGTTCTACGGCTTTAGATCTTTTTAAGTTTTATGTGGAGGATTTAAAGTCGAGGTTTCACGAAGAAAAGAAAATTATCAAAGAAATACTCAAGGAAAACTCTTTTTTAGTTGATGTAAATCATTTTAATTCCCGTGCAGTGTTTACCTCTACAATAATTTGCTTTATTACTTTTAGGTAAATACTACATTTGAAGAGTTTGCTCGAATAGTTTGTTTAGATAAACGATCGGAAACTTTGGATGCAGGAAACGTTAAATTGGCTTACCATGGATTTGTTGAAAAGGTAAATACTTTAAAATAATCAGTTGTTTTATTTTGTTTTATTTTTTTGGCTATTTATCATTGTCAAATTTTTAATAGGCAGAGGGAAGAGAAAAAGAAAGATTGCGCGAAGAAAACAGAAGACAGCGGAAATTAGAAACGGCATTTAGATCCTTGCTGAAAGAAATGGATGTGGACTATAAGTCTAATTGGGATGATGTACGCGGACACATTGAGAACCACCAAGCTTTCCAAGCCATAACATTAGAATCTGAAAGACTTCGTATTTTTAAGGTAAATACAATTAGTTTTTGAAGCAAATTATTAGTAAATTAAAACGATTGTTTTTAAAAGTATGTAGTGTTGCCCGGTTTGTCTTAAAAATAGACTTTACTCTTTATATGAGTGTAAAATTATAGTTTTTATATTATATCATAATTCATAATATTTATATAAAGTAAATACTCTAAATAATGAAATTAAAATATTAAAAGATAGACCTAATTAATATTTTTACTATTTGTATAAATTTAACATTAATTTTAAACGTTTTTGCATCTGATAAACCCGGTTGAATAATAATACTCATTTCATTTTTCAAAATTCATAAAACTGTTGGTCCCATTAAATATTTGAACTATAATATATGAATAATATTGAAAAATATTTTAAAAACCTTCCTAACTTCTAGATTTGTTTTAAGAATGTACAAAGAAAGTTAAAGGAAATATTTAAGGTAACAATGTTTAAATTAAAACTAAATGGATTTTATTTTGTTCGTATGAGATGTCTTACGATAAACTGATTTACCAAAATTATATAGTCTATGGCATGAAAACTGACGGGCGATCACAGCTTGTAAATTTTTAATATTGAAATTTAGTAATTCACTACTTTTGTGATAGATATTTACAATGTGTTAAGAAGCATTTATGAAAGGCGGCTGCGACTACCCGCTAGTTTTCTGGTCGTTGTCTATAGTGGAACAGTGCTTCTCAAAAAAATAAAATAAAAATTGTTTTTGGTCCTTTCATAATAATTTCGTGTACAGGGTTTACTCTGAAAGTAAAGAGGCAAGTCGTAGTGCTGCGCACTTGTGCGCTTAATCGGGAAATCAGTGGTTAAGTTTAGTTTAAATTAGAAAGATAGGTGGTGAAAGGTGTGAGCTTCACAACGCGATGAGTTCAGTTGGTTTCGAAAATTCGAACAGTCGAAGCTAGTGAGGAGGCTTGAAATTGTGCCCTTGTTTCGTCGCTGTGTTATGGCAGTAGTGAAACGAACATTGGAACCACTATGCAATGAAGTTTTATGTTAATCTGAAGAAGTCTCCTACTGGGACGTTTGACATAATCAAGACAGCTTATGGCAATGATGCAGTGTGCAGATTGCGAGTGTTCAAAAGAAACATAATCTTCCACGACGATCAGTGATTCGGGTGCCCTGTAGAGGACTGTCGCACGAATTCTGCACATACTGTGCATTTGCAAATGATCAGTGTCAATTTCATAAATTTGTATGTATTTTCGGAATGCCTTATTCTTCTACAGTCATACAGACACTTAAATGCCAATCAGTATTCTATTGAATACTTTGTTAAGCATATACACGATCAATATTTGTGGCTTCTTCATATTAATGCAAAATTTCACAGCGTATTGCTATTCCAATGTTCGATCCATTATTTCTGTAACACAACGATGAAGCAGGGGTACACTATCATGCCTGTTCCACTCGCTTTGACTGTTCAAAGCTAACTGAGCTCATCGCGTTGTAAAATTCACACCTTCAACTACCTTTTTCCCGATTAAGCGCACGTGTGCGCAGCACTACGATTTGTCTCCACTTTCAGGACAAACCCTGTATTTTATATGTATAAATAACAGATGAAATAGATATAATAATAAATTACAAACATTAATTTTACAAAATACAACGTATTAGATTTATTAGATTTATAACAGTAAAAACCGTTTATAATGACTTTCAAGAGATCTGCAAAACTAGGTCACTATAACCAACATTTTTAAAAAATTCTACATTTATTGTGTATAATTATTATTACAGCTCTATTAATATTATTAAAAATCAAAAATTAAAATACATACACAATATTGTAACATTTTATATTATACATTGTTATGTATTATTACATCGTAGTTATTTTGTTAATAAATCAGTTGTTTAAGTTTGTGATATTTTTTTTTTTACAAAATTTGAAAATTGTTGAACAATAAAACAAAATACTGAATTTCTATTATTTAGAGATGTACAATATGCTAATATTCTTAACACATTATGAAGTGAGATGATAGACAAGTACATATGTGTATACGGACTACGCTGCATAAAACTACATTTGATGAAATTTTATGATAATGTTGATGTGAAGTCGTTATAGATCAAATATTTTTCTATATTCACCTAAAATAAATGTCATAACATCTGTTTGATAATTATATAGACATCATAATAACCAATATAAATTTGTGTACATACAGCATAGGAGTTTTGCCTGGACCTTCAAATTAAAGGCATTAAATCCAGTTTGTCACTACAGTCTCATTATAAATGGTTTCTACTGTATATGAATGTATATATTATATATATTTTTGGGATTTAACTATAATATTTCAATTACTTTTTCTTTTCTACAAATATTTTTAAAATAGATAAAATTAATTAGATGTTTCATGCCTCCTCTTTACAACACTGTAGGTTTGAGAAACACTGATCTACGTTTGAAATAAATCTGAATACTATTATAATCACCCTGTGTATGATAATATATAAACCATAATAATTAAAATAATGTAATATATTAACTGATTATACAATTTTTTTTTACTATAATTTTTTTTAGAGAAACTTAATTAAAAAGTATACATGCTTAGATGTATATAGTACTGATTATTTAAATAAACACAAATTTGAACATGTAAGTGATTTATAAGGAATTTGGATAAATACATTTATAATTGTTGTCTATTATACAGGAATTCCAAGTGGACACTGAAGAAGTTTGTAATCATCATCATTCTAAAATGAAAAAATCAAAAAAAAATAAAAAACATAAAAAGAAATCTCGATCAAAATCACTGGTAAGTTAGTAATAATTGTATAAAACACGCTTTTTTTTTTTTTTTTTTTGTTAAATAAAATTTTACTTGTGCAAATAATGTTGATTTCAAAACAACTGTAAATATTTAATTACATCTCTACGAAATAGGGACATTGCATGAAATTCTTATTATTTAAATCTGTTCAAATCAATAAAGATTCTCTTAAATAAAATATGCGTTTCATTAGTTTAACTTAATACAGTTTTGTGTATTTATTATTTAACAAGCTAAACTATTTTTTGATTTCTTGTCTGGGGGCAGGCTGTGTATATCATTTTTAGTAAGCTCCTGTTTTGCCAAAAAGTTTGATGACGTGCCTGATTTGGGTACATATAAATACGATTTTAACACAGAAAAGAATTTTTATTTACTATAGATTTAAATTATATTAAATCTATATTTAATAAATTATATTACATTAGATTGAAATATATAATGTGTTAATAAATCATTTATTATTATAGATACGAAATGTACTGAAGTAAAAAACTACAAAAGATACATTGTACTATGCCAACTGTATTAGCCTATAATACTAATTTAATATAATATTTATATTAATTATAATTATTATTATTATATTATTTGTATTTTTTATTATAATATTTTATTAATATTTACATTTAAATGGTCTGCGAAAATAAATAATTTTGTTTTATAAACGACACGTTTTCCTACCATCAATACTTGTTGAGGCGTTTTCAAAATTTAGTGTTTTTACATATTGTGGTATACAACACACGGCAAATAATTAGCCGTTTAAGAAAATGTTTTTATATAAAACTAGTTGAAATGTTGATTTATATTAAAAAACAAGTAATTAAATAATACAAAATTATTAAAAGCGATGGCATTGTTTATACTACAAGTATTGGCATTTGTCGTTATCACTGTTAAATCTATAGAAAACCGCTTTATCGATCGACTGGATATAATTATTAAAACATTAAATAAGAAACAAACTGTGAAATTTTTCAATGGAACCGTTCTTATCCAACCACTATAACCAATTATACGCTCATTTACGAATAATAAACTGTGCGAGGTCCGTATTTAAGGAGTAATGATTACAATTGGCTTACAGGAATCCAGTGATTCTGAATATAATAAGTATAAGAAAAAAACCAAAGAGGATTCACCATTCGACATCACCAGTGATGGCGATAGTCGAAAACGAAAAATTAAAAAGTCTAAAAAGAAAAAACACTCTGAAAGTCCTCTGGCCCAGTCTCGTTCTCGAGTAAGTATTACATTTACACGATATTAATAATACGTTAGCACATAAAGTGCACAAGTAAAGACTAAAACTCTTTTTTTTTCTTTTTACAGTCATCGAGTTTGAGGAGGTCTGATTTAGACGAGTCGAAAAGCAAGAAAAACTTCAAATCCACCGAATTGAGTGATGACGAACTAGAAGCAAAACGGAAAGCATTACTTGCTCAGTTACATGACGAAATGAACTAAATTCAGTAGTTATCCTTATTTTTTTGTTGTAAATAAATTACATTTAGTAAATAAAATGTGTTTTCACACTATATGATTTATTTCTTGAATATATTTTATTGATTAAAAACAAATATTTCCATTTTTCATTTTCATTTTTATTTTTTTTCAAACATTTCGAGTTAATATTACATTTTTGAAAATATATCGCACGGAGCGTAATACAAAATTTAGTTAACAATAAGGAAACAAATGTAAAATTTACCAGCCTGTGCGCGATTTATGCTAGAAAATCAATGGTTAAATTGGAAATCGGACTTTGGAAGCCAAAATATTTTGAGAATAGCATTTTTCGAAAAATATGTTTTCAGAATTATTTTTTAAATTTTATTTCGTGTGTCTTTTATACAAAAACAGCGGTGTTATCAGAATTTATAGCGTAAACAATCAGATTTAACAAACTTTTTCGTATGTTTCCCTTGCCATTCTCGTTTTACGAAAATTATGTTTGTTTACGTAACCAACTCTGTATAATAATTTACTGCAGTAGTAAAAACAGGTATATACTTTATCAATAGTGCATGTATTTGTGTAATTTTTTAACCGATTTCTATAATAGTTTTGGAGGATTCTATGTATTTTGATATTCTGGTTTATTCTCGGATTATGATGTGCCAGGATGATTAATTCAAATGGGCGTCCATTACACGTGCAGGGCGAAGAAGGATTCTTGTTAATCGAGGAAGGAACGAGGTAAAAAGGAATGGTGTCCGATTCTGGCTCTTGTTACGGTGAATTCTGTCGTCTTGTAAAATGTTTGGCGAACGTTTTTAGTATTATTTTCAACTCTTCTCGGTTTGTGGGCAGTAGATATGATGGAGTCACAATAATTTTGCCGCGTATATTTTACGTTCGACGATCGTTTTGATGTCATTAATCGGTAGCTATATATTTGAAAACATTTTTGGAATACTCAATTCGGATAAATGTCTTTTTTTCCTCTAATAAGTTTTGACACCATTGCGGGTCGCATCGATTATGACAAAGGGCCAAAGGGCCCCGAAGCACAAAATACGGACGGAGGCCCACCGGGAAAATCTCGGTTTCCCGGTGGGCCTATCCGCCCATGGCTATATATTTGAAAACATTTTTGGAATACTCAATTCGGATAAATTTTTCCTCGCACCATTGCGGGTCGCAGTCGTATAGGTACTTGCATCTATACCATACGACTCGTAAGAGCCGAATCCAGGACACGTCTCGCTCTGTTCTGAAAATAAAAAGAGTGTTACACGCCTTAACGTTAAAACGTAAAAGTCATTAATTATAATTAATTAAATTGTCTTATTAATCGATGATCGACGATTCTTGACAATATAATGTTACGACATCTCGTTAGTACAGTTGGAACAGCAAAAACAAAATCTACTGGAAACGTAAATGTTCAAAGTTCAGGACGTTATATCGTAACTCGGTTAAGGGCCGGTTCTACAGTACACATTTATTCTCTAGATAACCTTATTCTTAGAATAAATGTAAAATTTGTGTTCTACAGTAGAAAATATTACCACGAATTAGGTTATTCCGAGTATATATTTATACCATAAAATTTCGTTAGATAAATACTTATTCTTTAGATAAGATTAGAAATATACACGCAATTCGTCCAGGTTATTTATCGTAAAATAACATACCAGTCATGATTACATTCTATAAGATGTTTAATTTGATCAAGTAACATTATCACGGTTGATTTAGTTAAACGAAACCGAAAGAAGAAATGTTCGTCATTTAACTCGGTTAAGTAATTTATTCTTGCTTTAAATACTTTAGACTTTCGTGTCCGAGGAAGATACTGAATAATTTCTTCATCGTCGTCAGATTCAAAAACATTAATCATGTTTTTAAATTTAAAATGTAATTGCAATGATGTAAAAAAGTATAGTATAAGCACAGAATAAGGTTTTAGTTGTAAGGAGTAATATCACAAAATATAACATATTATCAATATCATAGTATAAATTATGATAAGATTATAATAATAACCAATCATTCGTGGAGGAAATGGTATAATACAGAGAATAGTTATACTCGAGATAAAATGATGTGTAGGACAGAAGTTTAATATTCGAAGGATACTTATACTAAGATTAATATTCTTGGTATAGTAATACTGAGTATAACAATGGACACTGTAGAACCGGCCCTAAGTGAGCTGCCAAAATCGGGACGTTTGCCGGATAACCCAGCAAAAATATGTGATGGCGGTGACGACGAACCCCCAGTATTATTGTTGTCTCGTTTCAGGCAATTCGCCGTTTTAAAAATATGTATATCGGCAAACCGGACGACGATTATTTCTCAGAATCCGCGGTCCACGCCTTATTGTTTTGCGAATAAATCGATAATTATTTATATACGTGTATAAACGCGATTCGCCGTCCGCCGCCACCAACACCATCATCACCGTCCACCAACAACGAAAGCAGCAGCAGAATCTAAATGCGGTCACGTGCGTACGATTTAGGAGGACTTTTTGAAATAATTCGACCGCTGCGATACTTTATTATAATACAAAAGGCTGTACGCCCGGTAGGGTTTTAATTCGAACTCGGGTCCGTTTTGGAATTTGATTGGGATTATAATATATTATATCCCGGCGACCTCCGTCTGCTGCTGTTGCAGCGGCGTGGCGAAGGCGTTTTTTTTTTTAGGACAACCGCTCCTAGTTTAAATTCAATGGGTAAAACGAATATATAATACGAACTACGAAGCATTATTTTTAATAAGTATGCTGCTGCAGTTAATCGATTAAGGAACTATAGATAAATGCGCGATCTAGAATATGAAATAAAATCTATAGGTATTACATAGGAACCGCATTAAATATAGTGTTAAGTTATCACATGACGGATGAAAGCTGTTCAATAACAATAATAGTTTACAAAATATATAAAAAGATCAATTAAAAAAATATATATACCTACTATATCAGAAAATATTTATCTGGATGAATAATTGTAATGAGGTGGTAATTTTTAGCGTTTCGTATATGGCGACGATATGGTACGTAGATCAACGTTTACACACACACTGCACATACTGCAGGGTGTCTCAAAAGAAATTTTATATTTTGATGTATCAATATTGGTTGAATGATCTGTCGATGAAATCTTTATTAATTATGAAAGTACATACTTTAGGAATTTATTTCTTAAAAATAGTGTCATTCAAATGTGAACCGTCACGCTCGCGCGGCACTCGTTTAAACGCACAGCAAAATTTCTCATGACAGCTCGGCATGCAGACTCGTCCGTGATGGTTGCCGTTTCGTTACGGATATTTTCTCTTAACTGCGCCAGAGAAGTCGGATTATTGATTTACACTTTTGAGATATCCTCCTCGTAAGTCCATTAGGCTCAAATCAGGACTGCGTTCGAGCCAATTTATGTCATATATCTAGACTGGAGATCAATTTGCGACGTGTGTGACGTGGTTTCGTCTTGCTGGAACCGTTTTCTTTGGTTGTAACCAGCAAAGTTTTACAGTTCAGGTACCTACCAGAAAGTCATGTACCATCTTCACATAACGTTGTGAATTCACTGTAGCTGCGAGTCCCCTTTCGTCTTCAAAAATGTAGATTATGCCTCGTAGCCCGTACACAGTAACTTTAGGTAAATGTAGATCGTTTCTGATGCTTGATTCGTATCACTCCAGTAACGGCGATTCTGCTCGTCGTTGCATGAATGGTCTACGTGCCGGGCTGTAACGAAAAATTTTGCTGTCCGTTTGAACGAGTGCCGTGAGAATCACGGTTCACATTTGGATGAGAATATTTTTAAGAAATAAACTACTAAAGTGTGTATTTTCATAATTAATAAAGATTTTATCGACAGACGTCAACTTTTTTTATTTATATTGATAATGTCAAAATATAAAATTTCTTGTGAGACACCCTGTATTATAATAATATGGCGCGCGCGTTATAACGCCAGAGCTTGGCGAGGTGAGATTTACATTGCGCCCTCCCTCACTGATTATTACTATAAGCGGAACGAGCTGTACCGCGCGTTCTACTCTATATCGAATTAAACTACAGCAATCGATTAAATGCGGTCGAGCCTCATTTCGCCGAGATGATCGTATAATAATATTATACGCGTGAGCAGCAGCCGTACTGTGTGTATAGATACGTATATATGTTATGGTTGAATTGCGGAATTTGGGCTAATTTTGCACGTCATACGGATAACGTGCGCTCGTTAACCGTATACGCACTAATTGGACAATACGACAAATTCGACATTTAAAATCATAGCAAAAAAATTCACTGAAAACCTAACCGTCGACGGGAACGGATAAATAGTAACGTATATATGTTCGCAGCGGTATTACAAACCGCTGCAGTATAGCGTAATTACGGGGTGGCAAGCAGTGGCGTATTTGAGACTTCACCTCAGGGGGGCGATGGTAAAAGAACTCCCCCCTTCCCACCAATAAAAAAAATTATATGTAGGAATATAATTATTGAACAAAACACATTTTATTTATTCAGATAATATATGTTTTACCAACATTTTCATAAAAAATACTTGTAACTTATAACACAGAACAATATAAAATAATATAATTTTTAAATCTCTTGGGGGGCGATTGCCCCTATCGCCCCCCTCAAATACGCCACTGGTGGCAAGGCGGCCGAGGAATGCCCCGAAGCTTGGACTTGGAGGACTCCAAAGGGGCCGTCGTAAATACAATTTGTATATGTACAAACGTTTTAAAATTTGCGTTTTGAAATTCACGTCATAGTGTCATATACTGTTATAGAGTCTAAAGAGTAAAAAAAAAGTAATAATAAAACTTTCGTGAAAGTACTTATTACCGGTGTATTTTCATAAATATCCATGTTGCCGATTTTGTTGTGACGTTTCGAATCCGTTACAGATTCCATCTTCAGAGAACGTACAGTACACGTTCTAACAGTCGTGACTACACTGAACGGTCCGCTCGTTTCTCACTGGTATTTATACGCCTGCCGGCCACGCCCTCTGTTGTTGTGTCGTAGCGCCGTCTGGTGACTGTTTTCTTTTCCATTTTTTTTTTTTTTACATTCCATGCGCGCTGAATTTTTCTTCCTGGTTGTTATTCGTTGATGTGGATTTTTCATTCTGGGCGTTCGTGTGTGTTGGCTGTTTTCTTTATTTTTTCGTTTTTTTTTAATCGACAAATTATTGGTTTATCTACGTATCAATAATTATTCTCCATCCGTCTTTTCTGTTAAAATTTTCCGGACGTTTTTCGGTATTTCTATCGTTTCCTTAAATTTTGCTTAATTCTTTCCCGTAATTCGTTTCTTTGTTCAATACTCTCTCTGATCTACGTATTTTTCGCGTATTCTTTTATTCGTCGTACTTCAATCGTTCTTCCTGTTTGTCCTGCGTATGATTTTCCGCATAAGCACGGTATATATTTCGTAAACTCATGGAATTTGCATTTCTCGGCAACACGGATATTTTCGAAAAATACATCGTCAATAAAATGTTAAAATATTTAGTACTTATATACAATATATAGTAATTTCATACTTAAATACGACTTAAATTTTGTAAAACGAATGGATGAATTTTGGTAGTGTATATAAATAGATGAGGGGCCAAAACTTGATACTGTCATGCAGGGGTCTGAATTTATAGTTGTACGTCACTGACTGAGACAAAAAGGACCGGGGGTGCAGAAGAATAATAAGCAGTTCCTTTTACCAAAAAATGTCAATTTCTTTCATTAGTTATATGGTGTGTGGTGTACGATGAGCAGGACCGGATTAAGAGTTTACCGGGCCTGGAGCCTAGTAGTCCAAAGGGCCCTTAGTCCTTACAATAATTATAACTAGGGTTCGGGACTTGTAGCACTTAAAAACATGAAAATAAGCGTCAAATTAATTGATTGTATACAGAAATATCTTTAAAAATCTTTAATATTAGTCAATTTTCAATTTCATATATCATTACGTATATTATGTATAAACAGAATGATTTGTGTGGCGAATGCTAGTACACCGCGTAATACAAATAATAATACGAAAATGCCAAAATAAAATCTAAACTTAAATATTTTGAACTTGGTCTGAGATAAAAGGCCCCTTCGGGGCCTTCAATGTTTCAGGGCCTGGAGCCCGGGCTCCTAGGCTCCGTGCTTAATCCGGCCCTGACGATGAGAGGGCCATTCTCGTTTTGCTGAAAATATTCGAATTGTTTGTAAACTTTAAGGAAATCGTAGAAGATTAACGATTAATAAACGTTTCTATTGGCAAAAAAAAAAAATTTTTTTTTTTGTTTAATAAAGTTATTAAATGATTATATTTTTGATAAAAAAAAAAAAAAATTACGTTAATTTCGAATCGGTAAAACGTTCACTGCGGCGCAGCCTCTTCCTGCAGCTGCAGCCAAGTAGGCCGGTCGATTATATTATATATATAATAATATACGTTTTACTCCGTTCTCTCGCGTATAACGCGTTATAATCGTCGTGGTGCTCCGGAGACAAGCTGGTAAGGCGACTTATATGATATCATGTGCGCGTGCATATTGTTATAGTATTAAACGATTATAGCTGGACGGCAGCGGCGGTGGCTTTGTGTAGTTTTTTTTTTTTAATAAAAACTCTTGTCGTTGTTGTTTTCAGTGCTTCTCTCCGTCCCTTTAAATAAGTCGCTCAAGTCGCGCGCGCAATAAACTGCCCAAGTAAACCGAGTATATTACATATTGTGTACGTGTATATCGTCCATTATTTTTAAGGATTATCTCGACTCTTTATTATGTCGTTAAGGTCGGGTTAGATTAAAAATAATAATAATAATAAAAAAAAAAAAGAACAGAGGAAAACGATCGGTGACGTGTCGTTATACCGGGTTGGCACACGGTTTTTTTCTTCCACACCCGGCCGTTTCCCCCGAAAAATGGACGCAAACGTCCATCAGAAACAGTTTCGTTTAGAAAGTCTTAACTTTTTATGAGCGGGTGTGCGTAGGGAGGAAGAAAAATTCCTTTTTCGAATCGCGAATAAATATAGTATTTTTTCGCACCCACCGAACTATCGCGGCCAGTGGCGTGCTCAGGGGGAGGGAGGTTAGGGGTTATATCCGCCCCCCATTGTCTTTTTTGCCGACCTACAGAAAACAACTTATTATAGTTATAATAAGAGCTGTTTTAGAGTCATTACTATTAATACTTTTTATTAGTTATTATAGCAAAAAGTTATTACTTATGAGTTATGACAATAAACATTTACTATACATAACGTATGTTATGTTAATTGGAAAACTCGGTATTAGTGTGTTATAATTTAAATTCGTTTTAATTATAGAACAATTTACAAATGTACACAATTATAAGCTAGAAACGATTTCGGAGAGCTTGAAACATAAACATTTGAGTTTTTGGTATTACCATGACAATTTATTAAAATGTATTATTACTATTTACTTATAACATCCCCCCCCCTCCTCATTGAAAATTCCTGGGCGCGCTACTGCTCGCGGCAATAATATATAAGAATGAGAACTTTCGGGCCTATAATCGTTCGGCGCGCAGTAAGTGCTGTGATGGATACGTTTAAACGCGTATTTAGTGTTATAAACAGCTATAACGATTATATCGTGCGGTTCTGTGCACGAGGCTATAATATGTGGTCCGCGGCTCTCGGTTTGAGATCTTTCGGATATAATATAGTGTAGGTATACGTATATATTAATTTTAATGAAGTCTGCGTGGTAATTAAATGGAAGCCGCGAGATCTGTTCACTCGGCAAGGCGTCGTCGCGACTTTAATAATAATAACACTCAATTCGCTGCAAATCCGCGCCTATATATACGAAAACCCTTTATCTATACGCGTTATGTTGTCAGACGCACGTCGAGCCCGCGAATTATTCAGCCCGCGATGCGAGTACCTGTATATAAAATAATATATGAAAACTCGAAATCGTAAAAATATATAATACGCGTACAGTGTACAAAAACCGCATTAAAACGTTGCAGGGAACCGTAGACACATATATAATTTTCTTCTGAAAATCATTCATCGAGACCGTAGCCAGGAAAAAAAATGTTTTTTTTTTCGGGGTCGGACTGAGAGTATAAATATGAAATAAAAATAATAAACTAATAATATAAATCATTAAATTTTGTTTTAAGAAAAAATTTTGGGGGGGGGTCTGAACCCTAACCCCCCTTGGCTACGGCTTTGTCAGTCGTGTCATTGCATTCGTTTTTCTTCAGGAAAAAAATACCGTTCCGTTTTCCTCCACTGCAGATCGCGCATATAAATAATATTATTGGTTATCGATTGTCGATTTTCGGAGACGCTGCAGTTATTCGATATAATATCGATGTGTAACGGAAAAAAAAAAGAAAAAAATGGTAATGAGCTGCGGGGTGTTGTGGATATCGCTTAAGTGAATTACTTGGATAAAGATTTCAGAGTTCTGTTTTTATTATAAATTTGAAAGCAATGATAAATCTATGTATACGATAAAACGATTGTGAGCGGAGCTTCGGTGTAATCAATAAACGAAGAAATAAACGACAATCGATTCAGACGAAATGTAATTTTTATGTAATTTTTGGTAGTTTTTCCTGACTTTTGAAAAAAGTATTGAGGAATTTGAAAAATTACGTCTTTATTAATAGTACAAACTATAGATGCAGTTTTCAATCAGAGAAGGTGCTATACACGAAAAGATCGGGGCACTCCTTCTGGTAGAATTTTTGGGTATACAGATACAACAAAAAAAAAAAAACCAATATATTCCTCGCTCCGTTTAGAATCTAAAATCACAATATAAATAAATCAAAACGTGTATACCTCGATTATTGTTTATAATAGGTACATTTATTCATCAGACAGTCATACAAAAATAATAAGCGGCAGAGCAAGATAATGACAATCTTTCATTTATATAATACGAATAATTTTTTTATTATAGAATAATCACAACTCGCGTAATATTTTCGAATTGTTTGACCGTTTGGTTGTAATTAAACGGACAAATTTTTGTTTTATAATAGTCATACGTATATTTGCAGTACGGTAAATCGAACTGCGCCGTTATGAAATTTGTTCTTGTAACAGTCTCCGGTGTACTTATTTTAATAATAATAAAAAAAAAAACATCCGGTGAAAAACGAAATCACGATTTTTAGAGGAAAATATAATAAATATCGGCATTGAGATAAACGATTGTTGTTTAATAAATTAGTACCTAATTTAAAAAAAATATATATATATTAATCAAAACCAAAGAGTATTGTAGAAAAAAACAACAGTACAAGATTTCTTGTGCAATTAAATTTGTTTAATATTTACTACCGCGATTTCGATTAAAATACATCGTCAGGTATTATGATGAGGGAAAAAGGAAATATAATAACGACCGAAAGTAAAAAATAAATAAATAAAGAAAACGTAGAGAAATTTATGATTATTATATAATAAAAAAATACATAAAGTAAAACAAATAATAATTATAAACAAATAAAAGCTAAAAAAAAAAAACGTTGTGTGTAACGTGAAATAAATTTTAAAAGTATATATGCGGCATGTTATTTTTAATAAATTTTGATATAAAAAAAAAAAAAATGTTATTTTTAAAATCTGTTTGTATATTATTTAAAAACGTTATTATTATTTATGAACGACACTCCTTGCGCGCAGCGTTTAGTAAACGTTCCTGAAACAAATAAAAAAGCATATTAAAAACATAAAAATAAAAAACAATTTTCGTTAATATTTAATTTCGCTCAAAAAAAAACCCGACTATACATTAACTGCGTATAGTAAAATATTTGGCAGTTATTATTATTATTTTTTGTTATTTGCCGCTTTTATATAATAAATATAGGTACGCGTACAGTTTTGAAATATTACGTATAATTGGTGTTTGTCGTATTTACCGACCGTGAAAGAAAAAAAAAATTTCAAATTTCACGTAAAATATAATGATTCGTTATTTTATTTCTTTTTTTTTGCCAGCGACGAAAATTCGCAAGAGTGTTCGTGTGTTCGTGAAAAGACGTTTTTATTTTTGCAAAGAACTAAAGAAAAAGAAAAGCTTCAATTAAAATATTCGGTTTGAAACTGTCGGGAAGACGCGAGAAACAAAAATTTGTTCAACTCGCGTGTATACAAAATGTATTGCGTCCAAAGTGCTCGTGAAATCGGCGGAAAAAAAGTGTTCAAATTATTTTTTGCAAATAAATTTCGTCGGAACCATTGAATGTCATTCAGTCGTCCTTTAATTTTGACTGAGGGAGAACAAAAAAGTATTTACAAAACTCGGTTAAAGGACACGTGTCGACCACAATATTCGACCTGAGAGTGTATTTACCACAACTCGACTGCAATTTACATATTTTTAATTATTCGCATATAGCCAATATAAATATATTATCGTCTAAAATTCATTTGATATTATAAACGTTAACGAAATGCGCCGAAATTACTGAAAAGATTTTAAAGTGAGTTCAATCCGAACGGTCCGAAAGTTTCTTTCAAATATTATGTGAATGTATCGTTCTGTTTGGAGCTGATGGTATATATTCACTATACTAGATGATCCGACAGACGTCGTCCTGTCCAAATTTCAATCAGTTTGTTTTTCGATCATTTTGTGAATTTGTGAAAAGCTCAAAAGCTATTGCAAATGTAAAAATTTAAAAAAACCGTTGTTCTCAGTGTCTATTGACTATTGTTGTTGTAATAATTAATCGTTAGCCGCATTGTAACCTGCACGGTAATCTGAGTTCATCACTCTTTCACCGTCAGACGGATATTTTTCAAACCATGCCTATGACCTTCCGCGTATGACTCAATTCAAAATCAAACTGCATAATGACGATCGGATGAATATTTCCGCTGAGGTTAGTCATCGTTACCAATTATCATGAATTTTCCGGGCAACTTTTTCAATTTTTCTTCCCCTAAAACCTTATTCGGATTATAACGAACATCACTTGAAAAAAAAAATTAGCCGAATCGGTCCAGCCGTTCGCGATTGATGCGGTTACCGAAGAACAGCATTTAATTTTTATCACATAGACGGACGCGTTCTTTTCGAACACCGTATAAGAAATACATATTATAGGCGTTTCGACGTGGATTTCTATTCTGGTTCACCGTGACAGTTTTCGCCGTGTGTAAAATATAATTGTATGCACTCGGAATAATTAAATGTATTATAAATGGTCGATTTCCAGCTCGAGGCGCGTATCACTACTGTCGCGAGACTTTACAAGGTGTCGGGCGCGCGTAAGCCTATTTTAGAATATATACGACATACGCAGAGTGTGTAATTTATAGGGAAAAAGAAACGTAAACGGGTATTGATGAGAAATCGACATTTTATCGGACGAAAAGAAGAAAATCCTTCGGGAAACTGCAATGGTGATATATCGTTACATAAACACCATACATAATGATAATGCATATATATATCTGTATTGTAGCACATAAAAGGAGACGGCTCTTATTTTGCGCATGCGTCCTCGATAAACTCAGAAGTCGATTTCGATGAAATGTCCACAGACGTTTTTTTCTTATGATCTCCCGAGTGTTACAATATAAAACCCAAATGCAATGGCTTTGCGACAGTGAATCTACTATATAATTGTAACGATAATGAAATAAAATGTATTTTACATTAATATAAAAGACCGTTATGATACGTATAGTTTATACACAGATTTATGTACGTTTTTATTCCGGAAGATTGCAAATAATTTTGTTATAAGGATTCCGTCTCAATAATAATTAGAACATCGCGTAAATAAGCATTGCGTCTTCTGGACGTCCATATATTCTTCTTCCAGGAGAAACTCGCCTTCACACCGTCTGAGTTATTCTTCCAATCCAAATACATTATTCACTTTCAAAATCACAAAAATTACGAGACCAAACCTTGGAATTTCTAGGAATAAATTCGAGTTGAGATAGTTTTTCGTACGGAAATCTAACCTGACCCTCGTAAGGAATACCTGACCTTTCGATGAAATGTTTGTATCACTATAATCAGTGAACAACGAACGATTTCATAACATTATTTTCTCATCCAGGTGCATTTCACTTACTGAACGAAGCCATTCGGAGAAGCCGTATAATATACGTCTCTATATATTATACAGATAGTAATAAATAATTATAAAATATATAAGATATTATGAAAATGTTTTGAGAATTATCTATACAATAGGTCTATAAACCTGTTCGAACGATATGACGTATACAGTGTTAATAACATTTATTCCGAGTGAACTCGGGTCAGGACGATTGGTATCTCGTTTGACGATTTCTGAATCGACGAAGACAGTACACAATATAAAAATACGACTATCTCACCGTATCGCTGTACACGGTACGGAATCTCAGATTTTATTGATCCGCAGACACTCCGACGACGGTGATTGAAGTTCGTTGTCACCTGCTATTGTATATTTATTATTACACACACAAAATCGAGTTATTTTCTATAATATAAAACGCTGGCTGTCTGTCCGTTATTAAAGTACGTTTATATATGTAACACTTATCCGATTTCGACGAAACAAATGTTTTACTTATGATCTCCCGAGTGTGATAGGCCACTCTTATCGTTCAGCTTGTGTGTCATCGTCATAAGATGGACAAAAGGCGAAAATAGTGTTGGTTTTAAACCACGCGCCGCGCGTTGGTATCCACGAAACAAGTAAGTATAATATTATAAATAATGTGAAATAGAAATCAGTTTCGGTCATAATTTATACGTATTTAAGCTCGTATTTGTTTGGAAAAAGTGAAAATATTTGCGATTTGTTAAGAATATTGCGAAATACATAATTTCTAATGTTATTGGGTTACGTTTACATAAAAAAAAACTCGCCGTGCTAAAGAATGTCCATGTATAGTTACAGACAAATCTTGAATATGTGGAGTCGATTAGGTATATAGTGGGGACGTTGGCCAAAGAATAAGAGCGGTTAGAGCTGGTCGTCACCTAGGATATGGAGGTTCATAAGTATAGATGGTTATGGATAGGAGAAAAAAAAGAAAGAAGAACTTAGAAATGTCATATTCCAACTCCTTATATAAATTTAAGAGTATTTTTGTAAATCCGTCTAATTTCCAAAAGTTACGCTAGCACTATAATTAATATACTTGAACGCTGTAATTGCGCATTTGGTGTTCAGAAGTTCGAATTATAAGTAATTTCCGCTACAGACCTGTAAAGGTCTTCGAGTTTATTACATTTTTTTTTTAAACGTGCGGCGTTATAAAAATCTCGTGCGAGCACGTTCTGTTGAACATGATTATTACAGCTGTGTAGTGTATATAATATGAACGCATGGAGCTCGTTTGCCGGCGAATAAATCACGTTTTGCGTATAAAAAAAACTTTATAAGCCATATAATAATATAATAATAATAATAATAATAAAAGCGAGATGGCGTAAAAGAAAAACTCGATTTACAATTTTCTAGATGTATTTCTCGTGTAAACAACGCGCGTTATTGGCGCGCGTTTAGTATTTTTTTTTTAAAGTCGCTCGTTATAATATCGTTATTCGTATGTTATAATAGGTGTATTAATATTATTATATAATATGTGTACAACTTATTCTGCTCATTCCAATATATTATATTATAGTCGCGGAGAAATAAATTCCTTAAGGGAGGGGGAGAAAAACTTTATAAAAATTCTCCGGCCTGCACCGATGTTATGCGGTCAAATATTTGATAGACGTTTCAGAAAAAAAAAAATGTGTATTTAGAAAGTTTATTCGCGAATAATGTAAAAAGACGAAAAGTGTATTCGAATATTTCACGTTTTTTTCCACGTGTATATAAACATTCTTTTTTTTTTTTTTCATATACATATTATATTAGCGGTATTTGCATGGTTTCAACTTCCGAATATAAGGGAATATGTTTAAAAAAATATATATATGTATACATAATAAAATAGCTTACACTCCGGTATTTAAAATGAAATATTTTCTAAAATCGTTCCTCATAACGCGATAAAGAAAACGACTATGTCAGTGTACATCGACTATCGGAAATAATTTTTATTTACCTATATTTTTATGTGGCTACCGTATCGTATAATATTATTTGTAGGGCTCGGACGTCAGTGGCCTAAAAAAAACCTATACAAATTCATTTATGACCCCCCTCCCCCAAATAACACAAAAAATTGCCCTAAAAACCTACAAAAATGCTGAACAAATTAAAACTTTCATGGGTCGAACTAATACTAATATTATTATGTTTTTCGGAATTGACCATGTTTTTGTTTTTGTTTTTTTCCTGACGTTTCCGAGCCGTTGCAGGTTCCATCACTACTACCATATATATAGTATAGTCATAGCAGTCAGCAGTGAAATGGAACCTGCAACGGCTCCGAAACGTCAGGAAAAAAAAACAAAACCAAAAACATGGTCAATTCCGAAAAACATAATAATATTACTACAAAAATGCTTTAAAAAAAAAAAAATAGATGTATAATCTGAAAACATAAAAAAGACTTTTGAAATATACTACTATAACGATTGTGTTATAGATATATGTATAATATAATTTATACGACACGTATTTGATATTTCTTATTTACAGTTTTTCTCAACTTTTTACGTGTTTTTAAAACTATAAAATGTACCTGTGTAAAAATTAAAAATTATAAGTGAAAGTAAAATACTACGTAAAATAATAGTAAACTCGTGATTTTTCTGTCGATTATTGAAAAATAGTTTGAAAATAACATAAAATCACCTTAAAACGTCAAAAAATGTCCTTGAAAATAAAAATAAAACCAAAGTAATGCAAAATAAAACAGAGTTTTTTTTTTTTTGATTCGCATGTTATTGAATCGCGTTTTTAGCTACGAAAGCATCACCAAGTCCGAACCCTATAATTATTAGTGTTTTTAACCGGTTTCTGATTTATGTAAATTATGGGGGGTGGTTTTTTTTACGTATTCCAATACTATATATTTTAAAATCATTTATATAGATTTAGGTACTATATTTTCGTGACCACAAGTAGAATAATATTATTCGTTTGGCTTCCTGTTAATTCTGCGCGAAACGGAACGCACAGATTCGCGTTGAAAAGTAAAAGTGAAAACTGTTTACAAACAACAGCGTACGCGTATATAAGCACATTATAATACCTATAACCACTTGGCCGAATCGTATACACACGCTTTTTTTTTTCACGCAAACGTTTCGCGGCTATAATTTTTTTGCCCGCTCGTTTTTTAGACGTTTTTAATTTATGCGCGAAAATTATGCGTTAAGAAAAATGGAATCGGAAAGATTCATTTAACCCGCGACAGTATAAGAATTCGACGAGCTCCGTGATTTTTATTCATTGCGCGCGATAAAGCCATGCAATATAATACCGCGTAATTTTTCGCAATACATTTTTGTAAATGTGCTGTAATAAATCTAAATCTATTTTTATACCGTGGCTATATACGAGTAGGATTATTATTATTATTTTTAAAAAGTAATTTATTTATTTTTATATAATTTGAAAAAGGAATCGCGCATAATTTTACGAAATACGCTATGTTATATATTTTTATTAACATATTATGTAAAATGATTATAACGCGTCGATCACGACGTGTAAATGCGCTAACGCAGTGATTCCCAACGCGGGCGCTACCGCTCCCTTGTGGGCATTTTTTTACTTTGAAGGGGGCGTTTTTCTGAAGGGGCCGCTCGTCTATCATTTACATTTTTATTGTTTATAACTGATTGCAATGAAATGTATAACTGCGCGTAGAATAAAAACTAATTTAAAATACCAAAATATGTAATGTACAGAATTATATTAATTTATATTGACCGAATCAAGAAACAAATTATGCGAAAGAGGAGATTTAAGACTAATGCTCGTTAGCATTTTATTTTATTTTCTGCACGTGTTTATTGTAACATATATTTATATCTTATAATAATTGTCGAGATGTAGTTGACTTATAGTTAAAATTTCGTTAAATATATAAAAAAGACTAATGCTGACATCTCTTGAGCCAGATATAATTTCGTTAGCAGGAAACCATCAACCTCAGGGCAGTCGTTAGTCGCATAAGTATTTTTTGCGTTATTATTTTATATTAGCAATTTCGAAATCAAATTATATTATAATCCATATTATTAGTAGGTATTTAAGTATAGAATTAACTAAATTGTAACGTTAAAATGTTAAATTATATTTTTTCTTTAATTAAATAACTTATTAAAAAATTGAACGTTAATCTTTTGAAAAAATTAATTGCGGGGGGAGGCGGTATGCTATTTTTAAAATCTAAAAGGGGCGTTGAGTAAAAAAAAAGGTTGGGAAACACTGCGCTAACGGATTATTGTAAACGCGTTTAATTTATATTGATTTTAGTTTTAGAGATCGAAAACTGTCGGAAACGATCGAATAACTTCGTGTATAATAACCATATTAACGTGCAGTAATAAAAATAATGAAATTCGCAAAATATTTCGCCTCGATATTAATTTTTTCTTCACACGTTCCGTTTCGTATTGTAACGAAATGTTTCTCCTTTAATGCAAAAAAATATTGCAGTAGTGAAAAAAAAAAAATCGTTCTCTATAGCAGCAGCTGGTAATATTTGGGAACTCGCGTAATGCGATTTGTCGCGCGACCGAGACCGCTGCAGCGGGAATGACTTTGGAAAGATTGGATTTTGGAAATCGAATAAAATAATAATAATAATGATAATAATAAAGAATAAGAACGCACTATAAAGTCCCAAGAATTGAGTTATTAATTTAATTCGATTTCACGTCATTTCTATTTTTATCGCGCGAGTGTTTTGAGAACGAGTCTAACGCGATTTCCCGATTAGTGTCTGTCTAACCGCTGCGCTGCAGCAACGCGACGATAATTTTTTTTGTTCGCACTGCCAAAAGTGTATAGCTGCGAGTCAACAGTCAGCTGCAGATTGTTATGTTTGCTTATTATAAGGTAATGACGATATACCCGTTTTTCGGTTCTCGAATGTTGCGTGTCTATTCGAATTTAACGGCGTTTACGAAGGAAATGTAACGATTTTGAAAACGAAAAAAAAAATAGCTGGTGACGCGAGCAAGCAACAGCTGATGGTGGATGTGGATGTATCGGTTCAAACGACGATTCATTCGAACGCGGATTTCAGGTTTGTATTATTATTTCGCAAATACAACGGATATATATAACATTAATTGATATTTCAACCGCGCTTAGAAGAAAAATTGCTGCACTATTGATTTTTGTAATTTTTCTTTATTTTACTATTTTTGAAATATTATGTGGAAAACCTCGTATATTAAATTTTCCGACCTTTGGTCTGAAAAAATGAAATGTTTTTTATTATTTTTTTTTTTTATGTAAAAACACGCGTAAATCATTGAAATTTTCAAAATGCTATATTAACAACAATTTTGTGTACGTAAATTATGACAAAAAAAATGAAATTCGGTTTAGTGAAAATCGCGGTTGTACGCGGGCACCGGTTTTCTGTAGTTTTTTCGCGTGCGCTTCAGAAAACTATATTGAGAAAATCGAAAAAACTAACATAAAATACACCGACTAGATGTGAATTCATTCCACAAAGCTGGGTCTTAGTTAATAATCATTTGGGCTATACGAAAAAAAAAAAAAAAGAGATGAAACTCTACAGGTATAGTCTATTGGTTCTGTTCACCGTGTTAATGCAATGCGGACTATTGGTTTTGTGTTGTAATTATTTAATATATTTTTTTCCTGAATTTTGTCTACGACGAGTGCACGGGACAAGGATAAAACGTGCATAAAACAAATAGATCTTCTCGAATCGTCTCCTGACCCGCGGAGTGGTATGTTAAAAGAGAGACAGAGGCGAATTACAATTCATCCACATCCACACGCGGAGACGATCGCACGATCATTGGAAGTACAAGTATTGGCAGTAAGTCACAAGACGTTCGGTGTCAGACGGACAGTGAATTAAGAGAAGTAAAAAAAATAGAGTGAGCCGATTGAACAGTCTTTCCCCAAGTGCGCGTATGCCTGGCAAAGACTCGGATCTCTGCGACTGTTCTGTACTTGGGGCGAATTCTTTTATAGCGCGTCTTGCATATACACTGCTAGTCCATAGGTAGTTAGATAGAGCTTTTATATATTTTATGCTTCGTGCACACAATTCTGCAGCGAACAGCGAATAAGTAAGTAAGTACGTGAACTTATTTCTAAATCGTTCACGCAATATATATTACTATATATCTTCCACCCATCCCGTATCCGCCCTCGGCTACTATAAATATAGTAAAACGGCCTATACCCGTGCACTTGAACGCGTTAGATTTATTTTTATTTTTTGAAATCATTATTATACGAGAGCCTGTAAAACATTGGCGAGAAATTATTATAATATATTCCGTATACGCGCGCGTTAAATCGCGTTAACCGCCTTCAGTTTTTTTTTTTTGTAAAACGGCACACGGGTATATGTACATTATAGTTATATTTGTTGGCTGTATAAATTCTAGGAGGAATATTACTCTATCGATGCGGACTCGACCGGCCCGAAAGTCGATAGCGGAAGTCGTAAAAAAAAAAATTTAAAAAAAAAATACAAATTTATTGACGTACGTGATAGAAGCTTTTTGACTTTCTATTTCGAGTTCGGGAAACATTATTTCGATAAAGTAATTCGGTTTTGCTTAGCTTCTCGTCGATCGACAAAGATTTTAGTTTTGGATTCCTCGATCGTTTTAACTGTTTCTAGCAGAAATAAAAGAAGACAATTTGAGCAAAAAAATTTTTTTTATACTTTACATGTATTCGTGTAAACGAATGAAATCACGTCTAAACGAAATTTCAACTTCCGAGCATTTGTATATATAGTTGTGTCGAAACTTCTGTTCGATTATAATATTTATGTCAAGGGTTGAAGGACATACGCTTGGACACCACAAAAGGAAACGATATAAACGAGATTTGGAAATATATAACAGTGCGACCGTTCGTATAATAATATTTATGGGGACGTATTTAAATATTTTTTTTTTTGACTAACGATTGTTTTTAAGGTTGTTTTACGAAAAAGGATTTACGGAAATTAAATGTGGTCGCTATAAGGCCTTAGTGTCTTTCGGAACGGTAAAATTTTCATCACGCGACGCTTTGGCGTCCATTTAACTAATTTTTTCCGACAACGACTACGACAATAAAGTAAATTACACCGGAAAATATACGACGTGCAGGCCGCCCTATAGTGTAAAAGCCACGAGAAATTTTCACGAAAAATCACAGTGTAAGATATTAAGGGCATCGGATGATTTTATTCGGTTTTAAAAACTGTCGGTATATTTCATCCGGTAGACATAATAAAGATATCACATTTACGTGTTTCAGACATTATTAAAATCGTAAACCAAATTAATAGTATTAACGCTTTCAGTGTTAGATTGCGAACGTTAGTGCAGTTTATTTTTCTAAACATTTTTGTCGTTGAAATATAAGAAAAATAATTGAAATTTAACGAATAACCGTTTTAATTCAAATAACTGGAATAAATCTACTCCAATCAGGTCCGTGGTGGTCGGTGGGGTTTCGCTTGCCTCTTCATTGCACGCGTATTTTCATTTATTACCTGCAGTGGCGTTTGGTTAGGTTACCGTTTCCATACACAATAAAAAATAAAATCGAAAAATATACAAGACATATAAAATACACATTTTTTTTTTAAGAAAACTAAACTTGTATATTATAATATTGTTTAAGTTTTTATTTTCCGTATACGCTTTCACATCATATCGAATCGATATGCCTACAGATTTCCAAGTGGGACCCCGTAAAAAATACTTAATTTTCATCGGCGAGTTTACGGAAATTTAATTAAAATTCGCGGCGCGGCTGTTTGATTTTCAAAAGGTGATAATATATAATATGATGTCGGACGAGAACGTACGTAGGTTAACTGCTCTATAGCATTAATTACGACGGAACCGAAAACGATGCGAGTGCAAGTGACTTGACGATTGACTTTATTATACATATATGAAATCCGAGGTATTGGATTGTATAATAATACAATTACACAGTACGTTATATACCGAATATTAATAATTATTTGTATATGACCGTGTCTAGCAATCAATTAAAATATGTTAATTAAGAATATTTATCGAAAATTTCGTCCTGCGGGCGTTCCTCGTCCAATAGATATATTATAGTATATGAATATGGGCAAGCGGTTCGAAACGGTGGTTTTTTCGTGCATTTTAGACCAATAAACGAAATGAAAAAAATTAAACGCAAAGTCCAAAAATTATTTCGTTTGTGTCTGTTATAGGAAATATTGTAATATAATTATTGCGTTCCTTCAAAGTACGTTTTTTAAAAAAAGTAAAATCATGATGTGTTGCAATGAAGCCTGAAATCATGATCCTACAAGTACCTACTACTCAACGACACACTATAAAAAGCAAAATGTGTAGTACGAAGTGCGTTGCGCGAAATTTAAAAGTTTATTCAAAGGTCTTAATGATATAATATGATCGTCGACCAAGTTAATATTTAGATTGTCCGGTTTTTACGTCCAAAATGAACACGTGCAGATTTACTTCGGACCGTGCGCGAAGTCTTCTCGCGAGACGGGGCTATGCGAAAACAAAAGTGTCGGGTAAAATCACTTTTTGAAAAACGATCATTATAATATTGTTCACTGCATAATTACGTATACTAATAAGAGTTCTTCTTACGCATATCATGTGATACAGATGTCTGAATACCGTACTTAAACACTTTTTTTTTCTCTTATATTTTCTGGACGATACCGTTATCGACGTTTACCGTAATATTTTGAAAAAAAAAAACGTCGAATTATATTATTATTCGAAACACGCGCGGGCAACGTTTTATACAATATTCGTGTATTTTTATGACGGGCGACCCAGTAGTTTAATCGAAAATCTCGTTCATTGTTTTTATCCCGTTTAAAAACCCAGATATCCTCCGAACCCACTACCACGCGCGCCGAGTATCAGGAGTGCAAGCAACAAATAGCAAGGGAGGACACTGCAGTGCTTCGTATACCATTTTAAGCTTTCCCCAAAAGTGTTAAATACAATATATTATGTTAATATTTATGACCGTATTTACGTGGATTCAAGCGGACTCGGGAACTCGGCGTAAGAAAAAGGCTTACACACACGCGAAGATTAGCGAAATTCCGGATTTTCTCGAGCGAAAAATTACGGAAAACGTTTACAAAACGTGTAAAAAAAAAAGAAAACTCTAATAACCGTCGAGTTTACCGGATTGCACTGCCAAATGACTTATTCGATATTGTATATAGAAAACGGTTTCCGAGAAAACATTCGTACACTCGTTAACAGGATTATTCTCATTGTTTCGATCTGCAGCACGGCTTCTGTACAAAGTTCTACGGAGCTTAACACAATTAAAAATTAATTAAAATATATATATATATATTGATCGTGCAGAGAGAGCAGAGAGAGAGAGAGAGAGTCGTTTTATCCGCGGTTGAAACAGGAACGGCCTTTCGAATCGCGACTGCGAAAAAATCCTCAAACAATTTTCAGCGAAAGCGTTTCCTGTAAAAAAAAAAAAATAAATAAATAATACGTTTTGGCCAACAATAAACACGTCGATGATTTTTATTTCAAAATAACTATACTTGTCAACTGCTGAAAGACGTATAGTATACTATGAGTTTTTTGCCATAAAAAAAAAATAAGGCTCTCGATTTACGCGTTTCCTACGTCTAAATTTTCCTTCTGCCCGTCCACTGATGATACTAAAAGGTCTTTTTTTTAAAACACTCGCCCGTTTTGGCACGGGACGAGTGGCGCGATAGAAATTACTTTTCTGATCGAAAATATGGTCACGGCGGCCCAAAAGCGGATACATACGATATTGGATTTCGCGCGTTCGGTCGACTGCGCTGCCGCCGGTGACAAAGTGCGAGCATAAATAATAAATCAAAAACCCGAGGAAATCGTTTACACTGTACCGAACCGTTCGGATCGGATGGCAAATATTACATAATGTACCAGTCGTGCATATATTATAATTCACCTGATGACATTATTATTAAAATTATATTTGTCGTTGTGAATAAATACGTGTGTCGGTTTCTTCGGCGAAACAACGCGCGTCCCGCGAGTGCGCCACAATAAATCGGTTTTAAAAGTGTTGTAACGGAAAAGGAAAACAGAATTCAGTCATATCATACAGTTTCAGTCGTAGATTATTTTCGATTATGATCACGGGAACGTTGCGTTGTGTGCGCGTGTGATAAAACCGGTTTTAACAACGATTAATCGGTTTTTTTATTTCTTTAAATTTTTTTTTGATTTTGTCTGCGAACTGCGCTTTTCGAGTCCGGTACATTTTGTTGGACACGTTTTTTTTTTCACAGATTTCTCACGTTAAAAAATCAATAAGATTTCTCAACCGTTTACGATCGAAATTCTGAAAATTTAACACGAGGTCTGTTGTTAGATCGCAGTGTTTTTTTTTTCTCTCGAAGCGTTTAAAGTTTTATTTTTTTTTTTACATAATTTTTGCGTAAAACTGTGTTATTAATAAACAATTTTGAACAAGGTCGATTTTTTGCGTTCATTCATTCATTCGAAATCGATTCAACGAGAGAAAAAAAATGTTTTTAACGTTTCACGTTTGCTGGAGAATTCATTAACTTATTGTATTTTGTTACGTATACGGATAAATTATAATAAAATCGATCCGAACTCCATCGATATCTATATAACCCTAAATTACTTTAGCGTCGCTAAGAATCTCTTTTCGCGTATACAATACGACTTATCATTTCTTTAAAGTTCAAAATAATAATATAGAAAAACAACTCTGAAATCTCCGAACTTGAACCGACGTACCTAATATTGTACAGCGTTCGCGGCTCGCTATTTTTTTTTTTTTTTGTACCTTCCGAAAAATTCCGCAAGATTATTCAATTTATGGATGTGTAATTCGCGCACTGTCGAAAAAATAAGAATACTTTGTGCGCGCAATCACGCTACAATAGTTGTCGGATTAGGCTGCAAATTATGGTTACGCGAGTTTTAAAAGTTTGTTTATGTAGAAAAAAAAAATAAGAAATCAGACGTAGTCTATACAAATTTATTTCGCATTTTGAATTTTACGCGTTCGCCATTAAATTATCATAAACTCCGAAATCGTTACACACGAATATACGTAAAAAGCGATCTTAAGCGCGTGTATAGAAATTTGTCGTACGTTTTAAATTTGAATAAACCAAACGTTTTCCGAATTTTTCACGTAAATTTTCACATTTTATTTTTAACACGGAGGAGGGGGGAAATATTGAAAACATTCCGCGACGGCGACAGTAAAAAACCCGCAGATCGTCGACGTCGTTTTGACGACAATATTACTGCACAGATCAAATGTTATTACGCGTAATCATACGACAGTCGTTGTGCTAAACGGTTATGTAGTTTATAATGTAATTTACCGAGTAGTCGGACAGATTGCGTTTTCGGACTTGAAATTTGTTTCGAGGAAAAATCAACACACTACATACAATTGTTTTTTTTTGCTTTACTAGCCATTAAGGTTTTGACTGGGCCTCTCAATCTTTCTCTGACGTGTCCCAGTCCACCTCTCCGGATCGTGTCATCGTAGTTTCGTCTCGGACACTGTCCATCCATCTTCCGCGCGGTCTTCCTCTCGGTCTCGTTCTCTCCGATTTCCCGATCACAACTGTAACTCAGTAATTTACCTCTCGTTCGCGCGTCCAGCCCGCAATTCCAGTCTCCGGGCCCCTGTAACGAACTGTACCACGTTTTCTCTTTTTATAAAGCTCATATATCTCTGGTTATCTCCCATCTCTAGTGTTCGGTATTGTAAGGTATCGGGATGCCGTGGATCTTTCTCAATGTCTTCGAAGCTCTTCTTCATCGCCCTTCGCAGTGGTCCACTACAGTTGCTCTTTTGTGTTTTTCTACATTACTTTCAACACACTGTGCATTGTACGAGTATTATTATAAAAGCTTTACTTGTGCGCGCGAGATTCTGCGGTGGCGATAAGACGCGGACCACGAACGACGAGACTATAATTGAAACAATACACACCGCACCGAAAACGAGACGAATGCATTCATGTAAATGTTTGTATTAAAAAACGAAATACGGGTGAAAAGCATTTCCGTTTGTAGATAAAAACAAACTTCCCGGGAATCAGTCGGAAACTCGACTGTTACTTCGATAAACTGGTATCCTATACGCTGCAGGTATCCTGCAGTACCAAACCTGAACTGGACTATCGTTTTGTTACATTTGAAATTTATTTGTTCGCGGTGTGTGGCCGGAAGAGTGATGGACACGATAAAATAGCTTTATTTTATATGAAGAAAAGCGAATATTTTCTATATACCGTTAAAATGGTACAAAAAAAAACGGAAAATCGAATACGCGCGATAGAAAGATTTACTGTGCCAGAGCGAAGTATTGCTAGAAATTACCGCGCTTTCGTAGAACAACCCTTGTAACTACGTCATTTGCTACCCAGTAATTTTCACTCTAATGACTCTTACACGCGTACGTAATATATTGTTGTATTGCAGTGGTGTTTTGTTAGAGTATTCCGGCAGAAGTATTTAAGCACATTTCTTATATTATTCTCGAGTAAATTTCATGAATATTTTTTTCATTTTTTCAAAACAATATGTCGATATTCATTTTGTTTTTAAAAGTATAGTAATAATATAAATATAACTCGCGTAAATCGAGTACTGTTGATAATTGTCGAAAAAATACATCAGATTACCGTCTGTACGAAATTTTGTCAAATACGCTTCGCACCAGCTTAACGGTCGCGATATTATATTTAATTTTATTCTTTCTGATCTCCGAATATAGAATTAATAGGTATACTATACCGATCATAATATTATAACGACTCCGGGTGATAACTTTTTAATTTTGAAAAGTATCTGATAGTAATATTTTTTAAACGCTTTTAAAACGTATTTTTTACTATACCTTATCCGTTTTCCGTTTCGAGCGAATCCGTTAGGCGCGAGTATTCGTTTTCCGTCAATTACGAAGACGGCCGTGAGTAATATATATAATATATATATTATAATAAATTCCTTTGAAATAAATTATTATTTACAGAAATTTCACGCGAAATTTAACACTGTCTTCCCTCGTTTCTTTTCACAACGAGCCGAATTTCGTTTCCGTTTGAGTTCGTGAAAGTTTTGAAATTGTTTTGCTTGGATTCACACTAAAACGTCTCGCCGTTTTGGTCCGGAGACGATTGAATGAATTTTAGTCGTTCGAATTTCCAAAACTTTAAATTTTCGCTCTCCGAAAAATACTATAGTACGGTAAAACGTGTTGTTAATACGTACCCAATGAGGCTTAAGAATTGTTTTTTTACCACTATACGCGCCGCAAGTTATATATTTTCGTACCTAGGAAGACACTCCTAGGAACGTCATAGAATTTGGGATTACAAGACTCTAAATAGGAATCTTCGGATTCAACGATCGTCTACAAGACTGTCCTAACCATAACCGAATCGTAAATGTTTATTTAAAACAGGCATTGCAAACGCCAATAATAATAAAACATATTTACGTACCAAATCAAATATGTTTCTTAAAATTCAGGTATTTGTCGAATCATCAACAACCTAATTCTGGTCATATAACCGAGTAGTTAACGATATAATTACTGGAAAATTTGATCAGACTTACAAAAAAAAAAATTGAACCCACCGAGGAATGAAATGTATAGGTATAAGTATAGCATACTCATTCATAAGTCAAAATAATCTTTTATACAGAAGTAAATAGTTTGATAAAACATTATTGTTATCGAAAATAAATATGTACATTTGTTTATTAAAAGTTAAATAATGGTGAAAAATGCGTATAAACATATATATATATATATTTTTTTTATCGGGCGTTTTTTATTCGAAACGTCACCGTTTTCGTATAAAAGTAATTTCTTCTCCAAATAATACAAAATGTACTTTACAACGGCAGACACACACACACACGTCTCTATTCAAACATCTCTATATACGCATTTATATACGTTACGTACTCTACTGTATATAGTGTTTCTAAGTGCGTCGAAATTGCAACTTTTCTCTAAAGCGATACCTCTCTCGCGTTGTGTAAACCTCCTAAGTCCTAAGTATCTCTCTTTTTCTCTCTCCGGTCGGCGAGTGTACTGACGCCTTTCAATCTTCGAAACGACCACATTCCAGGCAAATAAAAAAAATAAATAAATCGGAATTACTGAAACGCCCGCGCACTCGTGTATAATACGCACCAGAGGCGGGTTTGCTTGTTCGCCAAGAGGGATTTAAAAAAAAAAATAATTGATTTATCGTACAATTTGTTTTTGTCTTAATATAGACCATTCAGGTCGTTCGCCTCAGCCACCTGCAGCTTTCCATCCGTCTATG
The DNA here is from genome assembly GCA_032441835.1 of Slavum lentiscoides. Taxonomy (NCBI): domain Eukaryota; kingdom Metazoa; phylum Arthropoda; class Insecta; order Hemiptera; family Aphididae; genus Slavum; species Slavum lentiscoides. Next base: position 13,272,108 of record CM063717.1, read on the forward strand.
TCCGCAGCCGTCTCTTCAACGTTACGTCATAGGCAAGATAAGTCCTTTTTGAACTCTGTCTACCCATCGTCGTCTTGGTATTTTGCTCTCGGCAGGTATCCGTTTTGTTACTCGTCTGATTATCCGTTATTGTCCTGCCCAATCAATCCTTTGTGAACTTTTCATCGTTGTTACTATAATATGTCCGCGTCGTTTAATAAACTTCTTTTTTCGTTCGTGTTTCGTCCCGTGTTTTTTTTAGAAGTGCTAGAATCCTTTCCTCCCTTAACTTCTTCCCTTCACCACCATCATTTCTTTCCCCATCATACCTCTCCCCTACCTTCATCGCTTCTTCCAAATCCCACCATACTTTATCTGCTCATCATATTCTTCCCTCCCGTTTCCCGTCCCCTAAAAGCGGGATAATAGTAATTTAGAGATTAGAATACGGATAAATGATAACAATTTGTTATCGAATTAAAAGGGAACCAAATGTGAATTTTAACGTAATTGTATCCTCGATCGAAACGATTAATACATGTAACGATAATTCGAAATATTATAGATGGTTAGTAAAATCTTAAAACTTCGTTAAGATTTACAACTACGCGCGTCTTAAATTAGAGCTGCTCGCTTTTTCTACTTGAAATCTACGCGAAACGTTTGCGAACGCACGTTGAAATAAACACTGATTTCTATGCTCTATTCTGGAATGTGGAGCAGAAATCAGTGTGAAATATAAAAATGAATCTTCGTGATCGCGCAGCGAAAACTACGCTACACCACTCTCATCCTTTTATCTTTCTGCTGCTCTCTCTCTCTCTCTCTGAAGTTATGTATACACGGTCGAGTCGAACGCTCTCTGCCAGCTTGTGTACGCGGCAATTCTCCGAGGGATAACTATATGTATTATTCGGTACACGTCCAATATAGTGCGTACTATCGAAATTTACGGGCGGACACCGCGAATTCCCCGCGGCGGCACTTCGACATATTTATCGCTATAAACGCGCTTGTTACAGTGTAACTGCGCGTCACCGCGGGGCCGGTCCGAAGTGTTTCGCGACGGAAACACAAAACACTTAACACATAAACTTTAACCGATTTTTCACCCAATTTTTCCGCAATCTCATCCGTATAAATTATATTATATTATATTATTATATTGGGACTCTGTGGTGGTTCTTCTTCTTTTTTTTTTTTGATTGAAAATTGTTCATTTTTCTGTGCACGAAAAATTTATTATAACTCGCGTATATTATGTGTTTTAAGAACATATATACTTACGCGAACTTTTAGTTTTGTAACGCGTAAAATACCGTCTCGGTATTTTTAACAGTATTAGAAAAATTATTCCATGTTTTTTTTTTACAGTTTGGAGAATAAAATTAAATCGGACAATTTTCAGTAGCCAATTATTTAATATGAAGTTTTTTTTTTTTTTATTACTCATATCGCGCGATAATTTGATAATTATTAATTTCAATAATATCCACTACTTAATATTCATTATAATTGTACGCGAAAAAAATAATTGTACGGCCACTGTAACGGCCATATAACTCCGGAAGTCGCCTATTTGTTGCGCGCCAAAACGTCAGAATCGCAGAATTCCGATTGAACGTTTCCTTGGTTTTTTACATTTTTTTTTTTAAGATTAATAAATCTATTATAGTCGTGTGAAGTATAATAATTTATGCGACGTGAATTTGAATTTGAATTTTTTGTAAAATAAACAGAAAAAAAAAATCATTCTCGAAATAATTAATACGGCTGCGTATTGAGCGCGTCGAGCGACATTGACTTTCAATTAGATTATTATTTTAAATGAACGTTTGAAATTAGCCAGTTTATTATATTATTACGACGCGATTGAACGGGACGTGTGTGTGTTTTCGTTAGAATAATTATAATTGAGAATAACAATAATCGATTTGTTCGAGTGGCGTTGACGGTATCGACAAGGGGACAGTGAAAACGGCGGTAAAAAATTGAATTAAATTCGCGTTATTTCGTGTTATTGTATAAAATGTCGATTAAACGGAAACGCCGAAGTAACCATAAAACAATTTGAAATTATAATTTCTGGGCCGTTGACCGGTCGCTTTCGGTCCGATTTAGTATACACATATATAGTGATGCTATATGCTGATACTCGAGAGTGTGAGCTGTGTACGGGTTTTCTTAATGGCGAATATTGTTTGTATAAATAAAATCGTAACTCGTTTCGTGTCTGTACGCAAAAACTAATCGAAAATATCGCGCGATTCCGTTTGTTTTTTTATTCGTATAATTCAGATCGTTTTACGCTCGGTTTGAAAAACGTCCTGGCGAGAGTGATAAATTCTTTAAGAATTACGATACACGAGAAAATACGTTATTGGTCTTCCGATTACCGCGTGGTTGAAATGCGGCCGAAAATTTTCAAATATTTTCAAACGTATCTCGACAAAAATTAAGTGGGTACAAATTACGAGGAGAAAATCGCTATCACTCGACAGTCGAGTTGAAATTCAGAAACGCAGTCGATCCGACCGCCTGAGTCTCTGGTTTTGTCTCTGAAATAGCCTTGTGACGATTTTCCGAAATACACCGATCAAGTACGCCAATCCTGACTTTTAACAGATTCTTCCACGGATTATACCAAGGACAATATTTTGATTTGCACGGTTACCAGTCTTGGTTGGTAGTAATTGTTTTGGAATTTTGTCTTAGCAAGATCTGCTGGTCGCGTAAAAGAGACTGTGCTCTGTAAAAACAATATAAACAAAACAAAATAAATTAATCAATCGAAATTCAAACTACGCAATAATTTATTATACCCACTTAGGATCACTTGTATCACGAGCGTCGTAATCTGGACAACGTCGAGTACCCAACAGCAACTATTTACAAACATGAATTATAGCAAAAATTAATTTCAATATAAATTAAACGGTTTAACTGTTCACTGTTGTAACTCGGCTAGTCAAATATATAAATAATTGGAAAAGGGCCTTGTAAAATGACAATTTTAAAAACAATTTTATTATCTCGTCAAAATAAAACATACTCGTGGTGATGAAATTGTAGATCGCACAAACCAGTGTTTCCCAACTCGTTCGTTATGGCGACCCACAAATTCACTTTTTGTCGGGTAGGCGATCACCTACGTAAAAAAAAAAAAAAACCGACGTAAAATATAGATCGTAATAAAATAACTTAAATGATCGATTTTTTTTTTTTATTAGCAATTTTATGCGCGGTACTCAATAACTTAATCCTGATAAATATATAAAGATTAATTTTCAGATTAAAACGTCAGTGAGTTTAAAAATATAATACGAATTTACATAATAAAATTAATTTCTTCTCGACGATTTTAGACTTGGGTATCAAATAAAAACGTAATTTTAGAATTTTATTTTTGGTCAATTTACTAATAAAATTATTTTTGATAATTAAGTCGCTGATTAGACTATTGTCTGTAAGAAAAAAATCCGTGACTCGACTCGTTTAAAATTGTAATTCCAGCACCGAACCGGCACAGAGAGGCGCTCACAAACAATTTACACGGTAACCGAAGGGAATAAACCGCTTTCGGATGCTGTGTACGCGCGCGAAATACGCGATATTGCACCGGCGTTATTATTATAATTTACGGTGATGATCTCTCGAAAACTTGTTCGCCGATAATAATAATAATAACCGGCTCTTCAAAACTTTGCCGGCCACATTACGATTCATGGCTTATACACCGATCGAACTCGAGTTTGAATTTGTTTCGCGGATTCGCTCAGTTCTATACGTTTGGGCGGCAAAAGTTTTCCGAACTTTTTAAATAACGCCGCGTCACGGAGTCGGATTTAGTCGTCGCGTCGGGAGTAGACATTTTTTTTTTCTCCTTGAAAATTTAACGTAGATTTACTTAAAGAATAAGTCCAGAAAATAAGGTTTACTTACCCCGTACGGCTGCTGCCACAAGAGATAAATCGTAGAAACTATTTTAATTGGGCCACTGTGCGCGACAAAGCGGTTTGTAACGAAACAAATGAAATATACTATACGCACTATGAATAGAAAATAATCACAAAAATAATACACTTTTATTTCGTATACCTGCGAGTATTTCGACAACTAATAAGTTTACTATCTGCAACGCGAACCGACTACTACTAAACCGTCGGACACTGTATACACCCGTATTTATACAGTTTTTATCTCCGATGACGTCATCACAAAACGGCCGCGTCGATTGGTCGTGAGTGAACGGCCACGCCCATCGCAAATCTATGCAACCGCCATCTGGTTTACATTAAATTAATTTTGTTTAACGAATTTTGAACATTTAAAAAAAAAAATTATATTTGAAAAGTTTTTTTTTTTTTGTCGATATGGGCTTATTACAGTACATTATTGATCGATGATCACGAATACGCAGTGATTTTTTCCGCGACGAATCACTCGATATCTCTTATTCGTTAATAGCAAAAAAGTAAATAAATTTTTATGAATTCCAAACGATTCACGTTAATCGTAAGCTCTACGCGTTTGTAAACTATTTTTTAATCGGCATAATAATGTACGATGCGCAGTGAACTGCGTGCCAAACGATTGACTCGGTAAAAGTAATTAATAATATATCACTTTAACCCGCTTATCACGCTGTACATAACGTTTTTACAAATTTTGTAAATTTTTTTTACAAAATTTGTCCGCAGAAAATAAAAATCTACTCATTCTCACATGACCTCGGAACGAAATTTTGTTTTATACACGAACCCAATTGTTATCGATAGAAATGAATATCTCTGCACGTGCGTGTGTGTGTGTGTGTGATAGTGATGTAGTAAAATGTAAACAATTTACATTTTAAATCAACACGAAATTAGACGTGTATTCAGAAAAAAGGGGGAAAAAATTATGAAAATTTCGCTCGAGTCGCCGACAAAATGTATTTATATTTTTTTTGTTCTGAAAAATTCGTTTCGTTAAAAAAAAAAAAAAAAAAAGAAAATTCAAAGAGAGTATTGCGTTTTTCAATTAAGTCGTATATACGTGTGTATTTTGTTCGTTTCATTTTGTGTTGCTTTTTGAGATAAATATATTTAAATTTCGTATCGTCACGCGAGCGCGTATTCTATACGAATAAAATCCTTTTTCTAAGTAGTTTTTAATTTGCATTTCTAACGAGAACGCGAACGTTTATACACACAGTTTGTTCTGTCTGTTGTAAACAAAGTCTAACAGCTTTGAGAAATTTTTTTCTTACAAAAAAAAAAAAAAGCTCTACGAATTCATTATTTCGCCATTTATACTGTTTCGTATAGGAAAACACTGCATCGCAGTCACACTACACTTTTCCATTACCTCTTCCGATGCCCATACGATATTTTTTTTATTGCGCTTACGCGTATAAGCGTGCGACGAAAGAGAATCTCCGAATAAAAGTAAAAATTCAATTTTGAATAAGAGTCGTTCAAACGTAATTTGTAAAAAGTTGTTTAAGGGGATTCATATTATATACGTTCGGTTCTCGTTCTCGTTGGTTTTTTTTTTGTTAAATAATAATATAATTCACAAAGAATAATAAAGTCTTAATTGAAATTTGAAAATATAACGAGTAAAAAGTTTGTTTATACAAAAACTTAATATTTATAATATACGCTATTATATACGAATATTTCAAACTCGCTTTGTGTTTACAACTAATCCGCTGCAGTTACGGTTCGCGAGTAAATTAGTAAACGAAAAAAAAAAATATTCAATTATCCTTTATTATTATTATTATTTTCCCGAAGGGAGGAAAAAAAATCTAACTTTTGACGTCTTGTTCTTGGAACAATGTGAATATAATTATGCGCTTTAATAATAATATGTATTTTATATATATTATAAATCTCCCTACTGCGCTCTAAACGTTTAATATTGCCGCCGTATTATCACTGTATTGTAATAAAAAAAAAAAAAAACCAATTATAAAAGACGAATTGTAATTTTTCTGAAAAAGATTACGCGAAAACAGACGAGTGATTTCAAATTCATAATGGAAAATTAAAATAGATGTAACGCGACGTCCCTGATAAACGTATATAGATTGTATACAATTTATAACTCTTGATTTTCATATTTTTCTACTCGTTGGCAATATTCGGCACAGAATTACAGTGCCACGCAATTGTGTTGGGTTAGGTTTTTTTAACTGTATTTTTTTACGCGAGATTCGATTTTATATGATTTTATCATTCTCTCTCCAAACGAATGTGGGGACGGTGGGAGGTTCGTTGTACATAAGAATTAAGTAAAAATGTAAAAACAAATCAAATCGCGTACATTATAATAAATACTTATTATATGAGCATGTTTTAAAAATAAATTCACAAATGAGAATGCTCGTCTACAGTTTTTCGGATTAGGTATCTAATTAAAGTATTTTTAAAACTTTATTTTACGTTAAAATAATACAACGGAAAAAAAAAAATTACAATTTATTCTTGACTTTAAAAACGTACTTTTCTCGCTTTTAAAGATGCAAATTCTTTGATCAATTCGTCCACAGCCAAGTCGTCCGCGCTTTGATGTTCAATTGAAATCGTGACCCATATTCGAGATCGTAAACGGTTTTTCTCTTTTTATCAATTTTTAACTTTGAAAATCTTCTTTCTGCTGAAACCGCAGTTGTTAATACAGTACACGGTTAGTAAAATTCTCAACGCCACGCGTACGCATATTCGGAGATGTTTCTTTTCAATTTATTTCGACAGATCAATTGTAAAATTGCCTTTGGGTCGTTTTTTTTTACGCAACGGTATTATTTCATTACAAAGTTCTATTACAGGATCGATGTCAAGACGTGATCCGTCATTTGATGTAAACGCAATATTTTTTATAATCTTTAAAACGTCTACTTAAACGTTTTCTTAATTACAAGTACGAGAAATATTCTAAAATAACGAAAAAGATTTACCATAATTAAACTACTGTGAAAATCAAAAAAACGTTTTAAATAAAGTACCGAGTATATATATATATACCATTCCGCTACAGGAACGCAACGCATGACGACGCATATTATCATCCGAGCATTATTGTTTCTAGCCGAAAATTTGTATGCAGAAAAATAAAAAAGTAAAGTAAAGTCGCTTCGCTCATAACAAAAAAAAAAAAAACATTATAAATTCGATATTTACTATGTTATAATTCTTTTAAAATTATTATTCGATTGTGTTAGTGTTGCCTAAAACCGACACCTCTGGTTAAACTTAAGCCGGACGGCTCGGAAGAGAAACGGAAATTCGTGAAACTACAAATCTCTCTGTTTATTATTAATCGATGGGAATACGATAACGTCGCGCACAAGACGTATGGGCTCGGGCCCGAGCCAAAGCTCTCGTCGTTCCATCACCCGAGACCTGTTTGTCATCCTCTGCACCGACAATCATGGTCGTCGTCACGCGGATTCTCAGCTATAGTAAACTGCTCGGTTATACGAATCATAACAGCAACAATATTATAATAACACCGAGGCCGTAAAATATGTAACAGCAAAACCGTAGCCAGCAAAAAAATTTTTGTGGTGAGGGGGGAGGCTGAAAGTATAAATATGAAGTAAAATAAAAATAATAAACTAATAATAGAATATAGACCATTATATTGAACCCTAACCCTCTGACTACGGCCTTGTGTAACGGTGATTTTATAAAGACGATAAATCATTGAAAACATTCAATCGATTACACTGCACACATTAAGTCGATAAATAATTAAGTGCTCGTTCGTTGTGTTTAATAACTTTGTCCGATCCACTCCAAAATATTAAGCGTGCTAATCACCAAATTTCTTTGGTTTATCTCGGTCAGCTGTTTATAACGGAATAAAATATCGTGACGCGCACTTTATATTATTATCTGCAATTATGGCGAATTCGTTGACTTCGTCATAGATATCAGCTGTTTCAACAAATAAAAAAATCTCCTTTGTGCATTGGAGCAGCACATCTCTACAGCTTGGACGTTCAGTTCGTTCGTTTTGACTATATAATATCATCTCGGACGTTAAAAAAATTAAATAATTTACAACAAAACAGTTTGAACAGTTCAAACTGCAAACTCGCTTTGAAATACTCGGACAAGAAAATAATGTCTATAACAATTATTATTAAAATAGAATTAGAGCCGATTTTTTTTTTAACTAAGCGCTACATTTCCCCCATAACCTTTAACCAGAAATCGAAAAAAAAAAATTTTTTTTTTTTACCGAGTATCGTTCTTTGGGCTACTCTGAATACATCGCCAACACACTTGGACGAGATAAAATGATAAATACGATTTTTTAATAAGGATCCATCGTAAAAGAATGTCGATAAACTTCTGCGGAGTTCTCCGCAAGAAATTCCAACAATCGTCCGACATTGATGTATGAATTTTTCTTAGTATTGCTGGATACGTACTTGGAATTCAGACTCGAATGTCTCGTAAACTATTTCCAAAGACGCGTCCTACGAGTCCGAGCAGGATTTTTTTTTTTTTGGAAAGTTTTAGAAAGATTTTAGAAACACTCTAACGGGGCCTAACCTAAACTTACCTAACATCGTATACGTATTTAGAACATTTTTCAAATACTTACCGCGCAATATATAATTTCTGTGTATTAAATATTGCTGGCATTAATATATATAATACTAATATTTCTCAATTAATTCGGAAAACGTTATTCAATTATTTATCATTCGGATAAATAATAATGTGATTGAATTTTGGACAATATATATATATATATATTGAAGTAAAATATATACATATATATATGTATATATCCATTTAATTAATTAAAGTTTTAATGTAAACTGTAAAGTAATAATAATATCGTACAAAGAATAATAATGCTCTTAGTGGAAATTAAATTATATACCGTTGTTCAGTAGTCGGTCGAGAAATATTCTTTTGAACGTTTAAACGGTTTTCATTGGAATATAAGTGAACTTTATCAATTAATTCGAATCATATTATTATCTTTTCGCATGCGAAATAATAGATTGTATTAGGTTAATTGCTTTAAAAATTTAATCAAATGATAACGCGTAGAACTATAAATCGCGTTTTTTCTTTTCTTTACTTTCAATTCCTTTCCTCTCGGACACACTTGAAACATAATTTATATTTCATTTTAGCGGAAGGAGAAATTATTGGTTTTAAAAATAATAATATTTTTCAAAAATCGAAATTTTTCTAAAATTTGGAAACCGATGGTACGAATACCGAAATTCCGCGTTACTGAGTAATATTAAACTTTTTGCGATTTTTATCACAACGCGCTATTATAGTATAGACACCTGAAAGAGGGTATTTTATTGTTATTATTTTTTAAAAAAATGATTTCGCAGCTGTCTTCGGTAATAGCCGGTTCGGCGCATTTGTTTGTGTTCCACAACTCGGCAATTCGAGATTACGTTATTCCTCACCCGAACGTAACACCCCTCTGCCTCGAAAAGAATGAAAATTTTTTGTTTTTTATCATCTACGTTTTCCAATAAAGACGGATCCCGGCGAGTGACATTTTACAAGAAGTTTAATTTTTACCACCGGCGCCCCGTAAAATTCCGTACGTAATAATAAGACGTTGGAAAGGATTTAGAGAAATCCTTTTTCGACAGCGTCAACCGGGTGGAAAATAAAAAATAAAAAACAGTAATAACCCCGTACCGTCGTCACATCGTGTTCAACATTTTAATACGCGTTTTACGAGTATTACCATTTTTTTTCTTTCCTATATAAAAACCGTCGTAAAAGATTTAATAATAGCGATTTGTTAGAACACCGTACATATATTTATTTATTTTTATTGTTTTATAACGATCTTTACGGTTTTTTTTCCTCGTTCGATTGACACATTTAAATGGAATTATTTCGAAGCATTACTCGTAGCAGTAGAGTTTTGGGGAAAAAAATTAGTAACTGTAGACGTGTAAAAAAAAAAAAATTGTTTCTCTTCTCTTCTCGCAACTTGTCAAGGACCACCATTTTAGATACCTACCACGCGACCGTGCTCTATAAACATGTGTTTAACGCGTACATATCTCGTTCACTGGTATATTCGAGTTATAGTTTTGAAAATATTTTGACAAATATTTATTTTTGTATTCTGCGTTTTTTTTTCTGTAGTTGTGATACGATTTATATAAACGTTAAAAAAAACCATGAAATTTTCGACACATTTGATGGTATAACACGCATAATTACGCACACAAACGCCCATATTTTTTTGAAATAATTATTTTACATTACGTAGGAATTTATTTTGTCTATATACGCGTATTTAAATAAACATTTATACAATTTTTTTATTGTAATCGTACCGTCCGCCTAGATAATATAAATTTTTTTTACTGTAATTTTATAACGCGATACTATTAAAATCATTAGCATAATAATAAAGTCTCGACCATCAGATAATATTGTAAAATTCCGAAAAATTACCATTTTTTTTTTTTTTTTGTTACGTTATTCGAGTATTTGACGAAAAATAATTATTTTATATACTAGAAGTAAAGATGTTTTTTTTGTGGGGGTGGGAGGGGTAGGGAAATAAATTTTCTAAAAATATTTCTCTAACGAGTAACAATAATATTTTTATTTACGACGTTACGTAGCCGAGAAATCCTAACATTTTTCCTTATTATATACGCAAAGAATATATTATAATAAAAAAAAAAAATGATTACAATAAAAGCGTATATATACTGACTGGCGCGCGGCGGACGGATTTTGAAGTGAAATTTTGATTGCAGTCCACGCCGTATTCTTTGTCGATGTTGTAATAATAATAACGCCGAAAACCGAGGTCCCACGCGAAAAAAAGAAAAAAGTAAGGCTTCGGCTGGCCTTTCGTCCGACTTCCCAGGCTCAACTCAATAATTCGATAAAAAATATAACATCTCTTGCGTCAACTTCGGCTACGATATAACAATTTCGATTCGTATATTATTCAAATAAACTCCGGCACGGCGTGCACTTAGTCGAAAAATAATACGATTACGAAATTTCACATTTTCTTCGTTTTACTCTCGTCGTTATACGCAAGACGCGTATAATACCTACACTGCGCGCGCACGTAAATATATACCTACGTAGAAGTTAAGTAATTTTATTTCGCCCCAAATTTATTATATTATTATTATTCGATTTAACGTTACGCGCGCTCGGCATTGTATACTGTTTCCTCCGACGTGAGTCCTGATAATATTATAGTTAAAAAAAGGGGCGCGTGCGGAGAAAAAGTCGATTAATGACGCGCGTTAGAAAGGGAGAGAAAAAAATTTGTACAACAAATACACTGTTGCAGGCTCGTGGCGGTTTTTTTTCTTTTCACAGCGTCCGCACCAACTCAAGAAATCTGCAAACAGAATTATCGAATTCGTCCTGCGCGGTAAATACGTCCCGCGTTTCCCACACTTTCAAAATTCATCGAACAAACTGGTCGAATTTCAAAAAAATTTCTGATCTCGAGACAATGTAAGAGTATACGATTTTCCATTGACGCATAATTTTCGGTTATAATAATATGTCGAGATTACGTATCTAAGGGTTGTATTTCCGGGGGGACTTTTAAAAATATTTTCATAATAATATACGAACGAAGAAAATTCGTTTTTATTATTTTTTTTAAATAATCTTTTTACCACCTAATATCCTTAAACTCCCAATCCGTGACGACCTAAAAACTATTAGTGAGAGACAACGTCTAACGTCCCGGATACGGACCAGGAAAATTTCGACGAAATTGCCAAACTTTCGGAGAATCCTGACAGATCCAATCCCGCAACAAACCCGTCGATCGGCCAGGATTTTATTTAAATGCGAGTACACGGGTGAACCGTATACGAAAAAGTGTAGGGAGATGTGGCCACGTGCCGCACAAACGATGACTGAGATCCAATGCCGTTTGTGAATGCAAGAAGTCCATATGGCGAATCACGGAACGATGGAACGGACGAAGAACCTAGAATTGTCGCTTTAAACCGTATACTTTGTTACGTTTAACCTTGTATGACGTTGAGAACATTTTATGTTTTATGCCCAATATATACGAGTCAGGATTTTAATTATATTGTTGCTCAGCATACCGTACGCCAAATAAAAAACTGTTTTATCGAAAATAGACTGTACACGTGTTATTCAAGAGTTTACAAAGAAGCGATCAAGACGAATTTTACAATAATTATTATTATTGTACATACCTTTTATCTGTATATTTTTATTTCGCTATGTGTCAATAAAACATCGATTCTAAGATACAGATCAATAACAAATTATGACAAAACGAGGGGGAGGGAACGTAAAAATCGTGTTGCCCCGGGGAGCAAAAAAAAAAAATGTAAAAAAACGGCCGTGCAGGGTATCTAAAACCGCGTATCGTCAGCAATAAGCAATTCTTATATTTTTATCGTCACTGCAGCTATTAAAGTTTTATATTATCTTTTCGTGCCGACGACGACGACGACGGCGTAAACGTTATCCGATTTCTGTATTCGATTTACTCGAGGACCGTCGTACATACGTAATACGTACAATACTCATTTTTATGCGTTTACTAAAATATGGTCTCTCTCTCTCTCTCTCTCGAAACACGCGTCGGATACCGATAAGTTCATATTATATTGCGTGTAGGTATATAATATATATTCGTAATAAAATTAAACCGCTATATAAAATGGGGTTTCCACTCTGCTAATGGAGTTTTCTTCTTTTTATACGATTGAAAAGTTTTATCTAATATCGGCGAATTACTATGGACCCTTACACGTATTTACCGAACGGGTACTTACTACTTCACGAAATCCAAGTACAGCTAAAATTATTATGCGTATATTTTACGACAAGTTTCACACACACACACACACACCGCAGTCAGACGCGAACTACGTTCTTCACACCTGACCGTCGTAACTAAACTGAGCGGTCCGACGGTTTTGCACCGCTTTTATAAGCGCCTTTCTGCCACGCCCTCCATGTCTTGTCGTAACGCTATCTGGTGACTAATTTCTTTTTCCGTTTTATTACGGTCGGCTGACGCGCTATGTCGATATATGCGTGTGGTTAGTTTGACGCTGACCGAACGACCGATCGTACGCGCGTATGCAACCTTTATTATTTATTTTTATTATTATTATTATTAATAATATTATTTCGTGTATTTCAATGAAATAAAATGAACGTAAAGATTCGTTTTTCCTAGTTGTACACTCGTTTACACGTTTACTCTTTTATTTTACACGTTTATTTCATACGTTTTATTTTACATGTTTATTCATTATTATTATTATTATTTCGCGTATTTCAATGAAATGAAAGTAAGAATTCGTCTTTCCTCATTATACACTCGTTTACCATAATATTTAACGTTTACTCGTTTACTCACATTTACACGTTTACTAGTTCACACTGTACACGACCGACCGAGTTTGTCGTCAGCTAAGCACTAAACGTTCGATCGGTTCGCGCTGATCGTCGGTCGAGCACTAATTCCAGCTTTATACATGGTTTTCAAAGGGGGTCGAAAATGGAGCATAACCATAACATAATTGGACCAACTTACACGACACAAATCGGTGCTGTTAAGTCAAAGGTATACTAAATTTAAAAATATCAAATCCCATGGAAGGCGATCCACCTATCACCCCCTTATAACCGCCACTGTCGTCCATATGTTAGCGTCCAATTTCACACATAGGTAAATATTCGTTCTTCTCGAATAAACAATTGGGATTCCAAAAATTTCAGTAATACGCGTTAAATTTTCCGATCTAACTATTTATTATATTAACGCTCCTACAGTATACTGTTATCTTTTTAATACATAATAGTTATACTTTTTCAAAGCCGATTCGACATTGAAAAAAAAAAAATTATTTCGGTTTTTTTTTAATATTTCTTTTATTATCGAGCCTACTGCAGTATCAGAAACGCGTAATTCTTTAATTTTCTACCCTGTTCGTTAAAAATATAAAAAAATAAAATCGTTTCGCTGTTTTTATATTTTATATACACTCAAAAATATTATTATTACAAGTACATCCGAGTATAAGGTACGAGATTGCGGCGAGTTTTATGCGCGTATAAATACAGGTACATAACGGTCTGCAGGTGCAGAATAAAAGAGAGAAAATAATATAATATTTGTACGCGCGTATACGCACATAATATTATTATAATCTCGTCTTTTGCAGCACACGCGAGACACGGTTATACGAGAGAAAACATAAAATCCGGAATATCATTATTATTATATAATATACCGCGGTCGGAGATCGCGCGAAATAATAATTATTAACGCTAGCGTGGTACATATACGACGTATACTCTCGTATATAATAGGTATACGTTTCGTGTTTACTAGCCGAATCGGCGGACCCCATTCTGGAAAGCGTCGGACCGTATATACAGCTTCATTATGTGGTGCTCGCTTTTGAGTGGCGTCCGTTTTTCAAACACATATACACCTATATTCGATTCTCGCCTACACTTTTAAGAATATGTATAGGTATAACTTCGCAGCATCACTTTGCTGGCACCGAAACGGACGGCGGACATTAACATTTCCTACGTACCTACCTACTTATATATAATGTATACACGAGAATATCCGCGGGAATCCATTAAATATTCCTTTAGGAGGATCTCTCATACCGGTCGTATTATATGAATATATACGGTATATTATAGTGTAGCGCTCGTATACGCGAAATAATAATTGCGATAACATTATTTACGAGTCGAACGACGAGTTTTTTTTAAAAAAAATTTTCCAAGTACAAATCTTCGACTAGAAGTACCTAGTAGTGTTCCGATCGTAAAAATCACCGGTAACGAATTTTCGTCTATACTCAATTCCGTATAAGAACAGTCGTGTTAGCGCGCGCGTGGCTAAAGCCGCGTCTGTATAACGAAAAAAGTGAACGATATTATGTTTGGCAACGTTCGTTGTGGCACAGATTAGATTAATACATATGCGGATCTCTCGCGATGCGAACAAAAGACGTCATTCGGCACATCACAAATCAGTGTTACCGCATGATAATAACACGGTATATGTACCAAAGATTTAAACATTACTCGCCAGTGAAAATACGTAGAAAATACAGAAGTTAATGAAATAAATTAGTAAAAAAAAAGTATGCCCCTAACACGAGAGAAAAGAACACTTTAAAAAAAACGATAATGGATTTTGGCTAATTTAATAGTTAGATATTAAGAAAATTATGGCCGTTTCTTGACTAGGTTAAATTTCTACCAGTGTGTGATAAACATTATTACGTATTAATATTATTTAAGATGATAAAGAAGTTGTACAATAATATTGTATATAATATCATCACAATAATTTATATCGTCGTGTGTGCCTACATTGATATGTGTGTCCACCAATCAGAAGAGCGTATTCGCAACTACATTTTGTTCTCGGGCCGAGTGAGCCATTTGTATTCGTCTAATCTGTATAGTCGCAGTGTAGACAGGACGCGTGAACGTTCGTCGAACTCTAAAGGTTCACTAAAGGTACCTACGTCAAAGGTATTTTATTAATAGTGTGGACGGAATTTGGTGTGATTTAGTTGTCGACGAACGTTCGATACGAACAGGATTATTATTAGACGGTTATAATTTTATTTTTGAGGAATTTTTAATATTTCAATAATATTATATTCTTTTTATACTATATAAGCCCTTCGGTAACATACGGAATCGTTCAGATTAAATAATATCGAAAATAAAATACAAATGACCGAACGCAGTTTCGTTGGAATTGTCGTTGAATAGTGTAGACAAAGACTGAATATGTTACAAAAAAAAAAAAAGTCGCATCAAAAGGTTAAAAACGCGATTTTGTCGATAGTCAGTGTGGAAGTATATTGTACTCGATGATTGCCAACAGCCGAACACGATAATACCACCGAGATATACTGACAGTTTTGTAAATTGCACTGAAACTCCCGTTAAGAATCCTTTTTACCGAATACAAAGATTCGTCGCGTTGCTTTCAAATTCATTTGCGAGTCTATAGTGACAATAAAACACTAAAAATGTCTGTCCATAAGTAATCCGATTAAACGACATTCGCTATACCTTTTCAGAATACGCCGTCCATATGTTTATATGATACGCACTCCGAATTAAATTTCCACGTTTCCGAGTTTCTCCCGAAACGTTAATTTTCTAACGTGTAAAAAAAAAAATGCGTTTAAAATGTTCTCGGCCCGATATCGATCGAAGTATTTACCTACCAATTTTTTTACAGTTGAATCACGAATTTTTATTTTATTTTTATAATTACGACGTGTTGTATGTTTAGCGCGAAAAGTAATAATTGACGAGAAAAAAGAAAAAAACTCGATGAAAAATGTGGCGAGGAGACGTTATCGTGGATTGATAAAAAAATTAGGAAAAAAAAACGCGCTCGTCAAAGGAATATACGTATTATATAATTCGGAATTTACATATTATTATTATTATTATTACAAATACGACGCGCGCGGTATATTATACATCATTATAAATATTCAGTTATACGCGCGCGATAGGTTTTGCTTGATTTTACACTTTCGTGTCTAACGCGTGAGTATAGGTATAATATTATTATAACTATCCAGTCTAATGCTATTTATATATTATTATATAGTGTTTAATATATATATGTATTAGAAAATTAATCTCCATGAATATTCCGACTTAATTTCGTAATAACAGAAAGCATTAGCGGCGTTATGTTAATATATAATAATATATATATATATATATATATATCCATTGCGCGGCAAGCTCCGGCGAACGTTTAATCTCCGAAACACTCCGGCGGAACGGCGTAAAAATAAATTACAATATAATAATATTATAATGCACTATCATCTTGTGTAGAACGCGAACGCCGTGATTAATTCGGTTAAGAGCCGAACGATTTATTACGATATATATTTATAGAAACGATCTCGATCCTGTCACCATTGCGTGTATAATATATGTATATATCTGCGTAAAGACGTAGTGCGTGTATATTATAACGATCGAGATAAAACGAAATAGCAAGAAATCTTCTTCCGGATTGACAAAAAAAAAGGGGGAAATGTTCTAATCGCGTGCCGTATAATTTAAATAGATTCTGTCCGAGATTATACTCATCAATATAATAATATAATAAATATATTATTTATTTAATAAGCGTATACGACTAACACGAATTGCACACAGATCTTGTCTCGAACAGGCGTTTTTTAAATTTTAAACTATCTCCGTGTTGTACAAATCTATAATTTTATTTAAACACGTTTTTACATTTTTTTTACGACCTTTGTGTGGCCAATAGTGAATGGATTAAAAGTAAATTTTTTTTTCAGAAATTATAGCAATTTCTAATCGTCCTGGCCGTTTTTTACGCGTTCACCGCTGGAAAAATCGTTTTTTTCCCCTTTTAACCACACGCGTGGCATGTAACTAGCCAGTATTTAGTAATGAAAAAACAAAACGTGGGATTCGAACAGTTTAATTTTTTTATTCGACACGCGGCTGTTTTGACGTATATCGGATAAAGTAACTCGACTTAAATTGGGAAATTAGGAAAAAACTTCGCCGTACACATAAGTATCATGTCATTTTCTAATAAAACTTATAAACTTCAAAATGTCTTTAAAAAAAATTTTTTTTTTGTAATTAATTTGATTTGTTTTACTTTTTTTTTAACAAGTGTTAACTTCGTTTACTTAACGAAAAGGGCTTTCAAAGCAGTGGCGGTTATAAGAGCAGGGGGTGATAGATGGATCGCCTCCCCATGGGATTTGATATTTTTTAATTTAGTATATCTCTGACCTAACAGCACAGACTTGCGTCATGCAAGTTGGTACAATTGTGTTATGGTTATGCTCCATTTTCACGCCCCCCACCATTTTATTTGACCAAAAACCATACTGGGGATTATCTGACCCCCACGCGACCAAATTAAGAATTTTTTAGGGGGCGACCAAACAATAATAAATAATAAATATTGCATAGGCGCGTACGATCGGCCGCTCGGTCAGCGTCAATCTAAACACACGCATATATCTACGTAGCGCGTCAGCCGACCGTAATAAAACAGGAAGAGAAAGTAGTCACCAGATAGCGTTACGACACAACGTAGAGGGCGTGGCAGAAAGGCGCTTATAAATAGCGGTCCGAAATCGTCGGACCGCTCAGTGTAGTCACGGCGGTCAGACGTGAACAACGCAGTTCGCGTCTGATTGCTGTGTGTGTGTGTGGTGTTTGAGACGGACGGCTTTTTATAAGCGCATTTCTGCCACGCCCTCTATGTTGTGTCGTAGCGCTATCTGGTGAGTACTTTCTTTTCCAGTTTTATTGTTTTTGCGTTTACGTTTCAGGCACGTTGTTCTTTTTTTTTTCTACATCTGCATTTCGTCTCGGTACATTTATAGATCTTTCTTCTTAGTTATTACTCGTCGATATGTGAGTATTTCATTGGCAGAGGACGTTGGCCCATTTTCGCCCCCTTGAACATCCATGTCTAACCGCCACTGTTTCAAAGACGCGTAATAGACAAGAGCGTGTATAACTCTTCAAAATTCCTTTATTTCAAAAAAAAATTTTTACGTTTTCTCTACTATACCATTTTGAAGGGACTATAGAAAAAAAAACCGGGTATTTTTGTTTTTATGTGGAATTTCGATTGTCAGACAGCGGATCACGTCGTATCGCGTTTTATTTATTACAATAATATTTCCCATGGAGATAAAATATATTATTTTCCGATGACGCGTATAGATCGAAATTTTTCTCTTTCACGTCGCCGAACGAGCGTTTTTATAATCTTTTTATTTATTTCTACCTTTTTTTTTTCTAAAGAAACTATTCGTACGCGATTTCGAAAAAATGAACCGTAAAGCCGCGGCGCAGGTGGATTTCGTCGAGATGTTGAAATGCGTGCGCGACGTAAAACGACGAATAGACGAAATGTTAGATCGCGCCCACGACGAATTAAGTACTAATACGCCGGTTTTTTTTTTAATATAATATTATTTCTCGACATCGCGTACGGCGTTTTGTTCAGGAGACTTTCACGAGATAAAACGAACGCAAAATTCAATCGGAAAAATGCTCGAGAACATTGCCAACGCAGGAGTCGACCAGAACGTAATCAGTGCGAGTCCTGCGCGATCGAACGCGGACGGCAACCGCGTAGAGCGTCCTACAGAATCCAAATACGGTTCGGTAAATCGCGCTCGATTTTCACTCAATATCGTAACGAATAAAATAGTAAAAAAAAAATTAATTACAAAAAAAATAGACTAACGAGTGTTTGGACGTGCCGACAACGAGTTCTCGAGTCGAAAACACGAGCGCAAAACAAAAAACGAAGGATAACACTGCCGTTTCACCAAGCCATACGCCTCCTGTTACCCCAGACGGTGTAAAGTGAATACATTTTTTTATTTTTTTTTCCCCCTCGAAAATAGCCACCGTTTTTCTCTCGTCCGGCAACGGTCGGACGTTATTATTTTATTTCCGTATAGAGTTATAACATTTTTTTTTATTTTTAGCGAACGAAACGAACATTTTCGCGAGACACGCGAAACGGAATTATCCGAAAATCGCGGTAAAGAACCGGCCGAGAAGGTAGGATCCGTTGAATATTTGACGAGCGAACCGCGGCAGCACGTGGCGGTATTTATACATTATTTTGCCTATATAATACACGCGCGTATTCCTGACACGAAATCGCCCCTCGGTTTTTATGAAATGACCGAAAATATGTGCATTTCGCGAACGGGTCGAAAATCGATTTTGACAATATTTTTATCAATTTCAAAGCGCGTTATATTTTTAATTTTAATGTTAAAATCAAAAAAAAAAAGTATATGCGAGAGAAATAGAAATAAAATAGCCCCGGTGTTGTGAATTTTTGAATACAGTCGAAGTACCGTTGGGTCCACGTTGCAGTCCCTAAAAATATCCAAATTTTCGTACTGCACACTTCGTCCCAAAGTATGTAAAGTATTAAAATTATAGCTACTAAAAGGATAAATTGGTGAATTTGAATAACACACTTTTAAATTTCGTATTACAACGCTTTAATTTTCGTACTACACACAATTTTAGGGACTGCCATGTTTTTTAAAATGTTCAGCCCTTAATGAACCAAAAATTACCACTTTTTATGACTTAAATGGCTCAACAAATAATCTATATAATATATAAAAATGGAGCCAAAAATGTATAACAGTTCATCAATTGAGAACGGCTGGGCCGATTTGGCTCAAATTTTTTTAATTGTTCATAATTGCCAGGAGAAGGGTTTTACGAAAAAAAATTTTGGAAAAACCATTTTTAAAAAAATTTTTTGATGATTGTTTTTTTTTGGTAAAACAACGTTTGCCGGGTCAGCTAGTAATTGCTAAAAATATCCCGAAATCGTAAGACATTTTTCGAAATTTTTTTTTTTTACGCATTTGTGTAGTGAAAAATTAAATATTCGGCGTCAATTGCAAGACTCTAGGAATATATTTCGGTATTCAACTCTTGTGCCCGCGTTTATAAATTATTTATAAAATAGTTTTCCTTCCGATTTTCCGGGTCGTTTTGAATTACGCGTAAAAAAAACTGTACTGACAAAATCGAGAAACGTTTCAAATAAAGCACCGACTTATTAGGAAAAAATGTGGTACCGGAAAATAACGCATGACTATAGATAATCATCCGAGCACTGTTTCTAGTCGAAAATTTTTAGGCAGTAAAATAAAAAAAAATTTTAACATCGTTTTAAAACCAATAGCTTTCTCGCTTAGCTCAGAATCTATAAAAAAAAATTACTTATACGAAAATCAAAATTCGTCGTAATGTATTTGTACTTAAAAAACGATTCTAATCAAACGGGGAAAAAAAAAGAATTTCAAATGTCGATTGGAAAAAAAACGGTTTTACGTCACACTCGTATCTTTTTATATCAACCTGCACGTATTGTGCTAATAAATATTACTTTTTTTTTTTTTTTTGTTGTATATTTACGGATTTTTTCGTACGGCGGACGGCCCGACAGAAAGAAATTTACCTAAAGTCGGTCATTTCGAAATTGCAAATAGACGTGCACTGTTATAAGTCCGAAATACGAAAATTGTCTGATGAACTGTGCCGGGAGAAGAACAATTCGGAGGCACTTCAAACGTGGACGGAAGCGACGATTCGTAAAATCAAGTCAGTGCAGTGCTCGGTCGGGGGAATTTTTTTTTCTCCATTCGTACAAACATTTGTTTTCCCTTTGCTGTTCGGTAAAGTCGATAGTTTTATTTTGTTTTTTACGTCATATTTTAATCTAACCTAATTGTTTTCTTTAAAAAAAAAACTCAAAATAATATTAGTAAATTCGTATCGGCTGGTGATTACTTACTACGTATATACGAGGGTGGATTGATTCATTTCGCGTAATTTTGAAATTTAAAATTACCGAATTAAAAAAAAAATATATAGTTATTGAGTAGGTAGTATCAATCAATTTTTATTTTCACATTTTAAACGTTCATGACATTTACAATCGCGAAGTTTTGTTGCCCGTCTACAATAAGTACACCGGTTTGTCGCGCATTTCATTTTACGATGACATCAGCCGGTATAACCACAGATTAGATGAATACAGATGGATCACTCGTGGTGTAAACGAAAAAAAAAATGACGTCATTTGAAAAACCCTCAAATCAGCCGCATTATAGCACAATATATTTACCTAAAATTGAAACATTACTCCCTTGAGGTAATCTATTTGTGTTGTTTACATAAAATGAATTGTGAATTCTGGTTTGACGATCGTGCCAGTATAATAGTTGAAAAGCAATAATCTGTGCGGTGATCTGCGTTACATTTTTACCGGCATGTAATTAGGTACCATTATTATGATAATATTATTTGAGATAATAAAGAAGTTGTACAATAATATTGTATATAATATCAACACAATAATTTATATCGTCGTGTGCGCCTACATTGATTTGGGGGTGCAATCAGAAGAGCGTATTTGCAATTGTTAGGTATACGTCTAATAGCTGGGGATCCGAATTCCGAAAATTTCTCTGACACCGAGGATGTTATCACGATGACGTCATGAACGAAACCGTTACTATTTTGTCGTTTCCATGGCGACTGAATTCAGTAGCCACAAGACACATCCACGTACCGATGTATTTGCATGCAGTGTATACTCTGTCCCAAACTCTCAGATTAGATGAATTGTGCGCGAACGACCAAATTACGTTCGTTTCGGATCGGAGTAGATCGTGTGCCGTCGGACGCGCATACATACCGCCGCGCGGATCTTTAGCCACGCCCACCGTGCGCATACGCAAATCATCTAATTCGGAACACAGTATAGATTCTTTGATTTTTTTTTTTTGCTGCGCATCCTTCGCGATTATCCGCGGCATATTTTCAAAAAGCGGAACGTCGATGGGATTATGGAAAAACGGTACAGTGACTACAACTCGTGATTTTCAACTGCTGCAGGCGTTTGAAACGGGCGGTGGAAACGATCGTCACGAACGCTGCGGACGTGATGAAATCGTTGTCGTCGATAGAAGTCGATCTGTCGTCACCTTCAGACCGAAAATCGGGCGACGACGATGACAGAAATCGGTCCGAGTCGTTCGACGAGATGAAAAACAACGGGTTGAGGAACACTCGGTCGTCTTGGGATTGTCGGACGACGATGCTGGCCGAGGATGTCGCCCGACGAAACTGTGGTGTTCGTCGCGGTGGGCCGATATTGCACAGTACGCCGCGCTCGTTACGGGACGCCGAAGAAGGAGAAAAAGACTGCTCGGTGAACGATTGTTTTTTAACATAATTTTAAGAAATACTAATAACAATAAGAATATATACAAGTCTTGAATTATAACAAGTCAAGCGATTTAAAAAAAATATTGTTCAAATACTTTTACCACAAAAAAAAAAAAAATGTACTGAAAAATTTTCTGGTTTCAACACAGAAAACAAAACCTGAGCCTATTCAAAAAAAAAAAAAAAATATTACTGTGGTTTTACTAAAAAAAAATCGTTCAACTCATAAAACGTTTGCGCTTTGAACGCATAGAAATTTGTCACCAACGAATTCAAAACGTTTTGAACAACTGTTTGGATAAGGCACATAGATCTCGTATTACATTTTTACGTCTTCGCGTATTGGAATTGAACGTTTTTATTTAAATTACGTAAATTATTAACCGATAAAGATTTCTAGTGTTATTTTTGAGTTTTTAGCAAACTCTCCGGCGGTTTTTCAAAGGTTTCTGTTATACATCAAAAGAGTGTTTTGTTTTGTACGGATGTGTTTAAAAGTAGAACTTTTGAAGGAAAAAAAAACTGCGAAAAACGCTGTCCGCGCATCTGCCCTATATATAAAATCGAAACGCGAGAATCCGGAATTTGTCGATAATTCGTATGACTCAGGGGCGTATTTAGATATATTTTTTTTGGGGGGGGGGCTGAGGCACTGAGTAATATCATCGTTGAGTTATTTCTAAACTGTAATCCAAGAATAAATCTTAAAATTAGAAAAAATTACCAAATTCATAGGAGATAAAAAATAAATAAAGAAATTTCATGCAATTTTTGGGGGAGCTGGAGCTTCATCAGCCGACCCCATAAATACGCCCCTGGTTTGACGAATGTATAAAAAAATCAGTCTGGTTCGTTATGTATTTTCTTCGTGTCGTATAAAATAATATTTCGAGTCCTGCAGTACTCGAGTACGAGACTGTTAACGCGTGGTGTGCGAATTCGAAATGGTTTTCGAGAGAGCAGAATAAATATATAAAGTCAAACGGATACCATTAAAATATATTGCGTTTCGCGAGCGACGCGAAAGAAAATACTAATATATTAATATAATATCGTCTAAGTGGAGAAAATTGAACGGTTTTTTTTTGGAAAATACAAAACGTCTCGTGATATTCGTTATTAGTTGGAAAGCGTTGAGGTCGGTACACTGTTGTATTTCGAAACGTTTCAAAAAGAAATCTAGTCAGAAACGTTGAAAAAATCGTTTTAAATTCTCGGTCAGTTTTAATGAAAAAAAAAAAAATGTTTAACGGTATAGTCCAATCGCGTACTTCTAAATAATTTACTACAAATAAGCGTATGTTACAAATAAGGCAATTAACGATACAATAAAATACAGTATTTTCGTTCTGTAAATTAACAAAGACTTTTATTCGACCGTGCTCGAAATGCATTTTTAAATATTCCAGTATTATCGAAATGTTTTAATAGAAATATTTTTGAATAAGTTTTTCGAAATCGATAATTTCGAGTACTATTTCGAGTGTAATTAAAAAGTTTTCTTTACAACGCCGGGTTGATGTATTCGTTTTCGAACTTCGATAAAAAATATTCGCATTCGGCGCGTGCAAACTAAACTAGGTAAATCGATTGTGTTGTAAAACGTCGTCGTGTCCGTAGTACAGTGTGTGAATTTCAATTAATTTTTCAATGAAATAATAAAAAAAAAGTGTTCACGTTTGAGCGCCTCAGTGATTATTGTCGTATACTGGTAAAAAAAAATTTTACCGCGTTTTCTTTTCATTTTTTTTTTTCAAGATTTGCCGCCACGAGAGGGCCGAGAAAATGGAAAACGACGACGAACGGCGCTTAGAAGCACAGCGACTGCGCGGACGATTGTCCGAGGATCGGTGTTGGATATGCGAATAATCCGGTAAAATTCACGGATATTATTTTGCGGATTTAAGTTGTATTTTTCAAAATAATTATTATACAAAGTGAAGAAAACGTTTTTTCGATAGTTTCCAAAACGGTTAAAGTACCGTCCGTCTGCAGTTGTTGTGGAGTGAAATATACTTTTATTTTTATACGTTCTTTTCTATATTGAATTAAGATTTCAACAATCATAAACATCAGTGGCGCACAGAAGATTTTTAAGAGCACACATATTATGTAGTTAACTGAAACTGCACCCATTCTACGGTATATGGAAGTCATCGTGTCTGGTCGTTTTTTTTTTCCTAAAAACATGTCTGTATCAATTTAAATTCACTTAAGCGATATAAAACGTTTTCAAAAAAAAAAAGGACCATAAAGTATATAATACACAGAACGCGGTGTGTGTGCATAACATGAATATTATATAAAACCAAATATTCGTAAATTATTAAAACAATGTTTTTTTTTTTTTACGTTTCGGTTACCTCGTGTAAACATAATTATAATTTATACATCGATTTCGGTAGTTCATGTCGCAAGCATTATATTTATATTTGACAATATTTCGCGAATAAAACACCAATTACCCATAGGAAAAAAAAAAAAATTCATTTTTTTTTTGATACATAAAATGAGAACTAAATAAATTAAAAACTTGTAAAATATTTAGTATAGTATATGGATTTTTGTCGTTAACATTTCAAGCAAATAAGCAACTATAATATATAAATTACGAATTAATTTTTATCTCCGTTTTTCATCAAGTAAAATACGGTAAATCTTGTGTTGTACGAACACGTATCGCAAGACTGTCTCCACGGCAATGCCGCAACTACAGGGTGTATAAGGCCCCCCAAAACTCCAAAAATAATTTAAACCTCAAAATTGACCCTCCCAATGTTTTAGTATACGAAAAGTATTTGATTTTATAATAAAAAGTTAAAATTTGTATATCTTTATTATAATTACCATTGATGTGTTAATAATTAATACCTAATGGTAATAGTCAATACTTAACGGTTTGTCTAAGGAGTTCAACTTCAAACATAAAACAATCTTTTACACCATTTTTTAAATAAAATAATTTCACAGCGCCAATAATCAAATCCAGAACCCCATCACAAAAAAAAAACTTTTAATGATTTAAAAATGCGTATAACCATTGTGTCCATGGAACCTTTGTGCACTGTCAATAGCGTTAATTCATTCAACAACAAAGTTAGGCCCCGAAAAGAAACTTGCACACCAGCCTCGTAAGTAATACGTACGTAGTTGCGGTACCTGCTCTCTCGCCAGTGTATTCGCACTGATTATATAGAGTTGTGAGAAATCTCTGGTTATACAGGATAATAAGTCATTATTGAGTGGCCGTCACCCATTTCCAAAGCGAAAGCACGTAAGGTATATAACCTGCAACAACACGTGCGGACGCCGTTAATAAACACATAAGTACTCCTGTGATACAGTAGTTACACAAGAGTACTTGCATTGACGTTATAAACTGTAATACAATATACTTCGTATTGTATTCAAGTGAATCGTTGTGGTCGCTAAATAATTTCTGCGTGTATACATATAAGCGCGTATAGTTTCCTTTTGAATTTCGCCGGTTCGGAATTCGTTCGTCATGTGTGTAACCGCAGCTAACCTGACTGGAAACGTTCGAAATTTCCTAATTCGGCGGCGATATTAAAAAAAAAGTTTTCAAACGTTCTTTACGAGGCAATTTCATTTTGAAAAAAAGAAAAAAACCCCTCCAGAAGACTACCTGTACGTTTGGCGTGTTTCGTATAAAACGAAAACGACGTCTCGTGATTTCGTCAGTTGGGTGAGTCTAAACTGGAATAATGCAACACTTAAACATTAGCTGATGGCAGTGGTTTTTCGGGGCTAATTGCGACGAAGTTTAAACTTTTAAATCGATTTAGAAAATTGTAGAGCGAGTTTAGGGAAAAAGTAACACTGTAATTTACAATAACTATTATATCCTATAGGCACGTTGTAAGACAGGAATTAAAATTTTTTCGTAATACACTGGTGTTATAGAACGTTTAAGTAAGTATAAGTTTTTGAACGCACGTCGTTCTCGTACAAAATTATTCGACAAAGCGATTACAAACAACAAACATTTATTTAAACATTCAGCGTCGTTTATTACCATAACACTTTACTCGCATTTTTTCGTAACTCTCAGTAGTACTACGGATATTTCAAACCGCTAAGTACAATATTTTGTTAATTCGAAATCGTTTCACCAGTCTCTCCGACTCTGAAATCATCAACTATTTTAACAGATAAATACTTCTTATTCCGGTGTTTGCGCACTGAGCGTGTGAGAGAGTATACACTGAATCTGATACCGGTACCAGTATGTATACGAAAGCTATCGATTTGTACGTCCACAGATGAAACGCCGCAAAATGTCATCGACTTATACCCCCCCGTTGGAAATAAGCTGAACACGCTAATGTTACACAATATTATATCGTATTCTGTGAACGTTTATACCTATCCCGACGTTTTACACGACGCGTCGAGTTATTTACATTAACGTTTCATAGAAACGCGATTATAAAAGTTCGTTTTATTATAAGTGATACTATTCGTATGAACGTTAAGAGGTTTTCTAGTACACGTCTGTATCGAAAATAACAGCGTAAAGCGTCCGATGAGACGCCGTCCAAAAGATACTATTTACTGTCCAGTGAGTGTATTCTCATTCGTTTCTAACTAAATATAACAACACGTGATTTCGAAACGCAGTGTATTGCAGGAAACGTTTTAGGCGGTTTTTTTTAAAAAAAGTCGAACGTGCGTTTCTCCAAAATTTATAAGAAAACAAAAATAAATTGGAAAATAAAATTCTTTTGAAATATACACGTGCTTATGTACGTAGTAACGATATTCAGTTTACAACGCGTACTTACGTTTTCGCGAATTTTTATTGAGTTTTCCACGATTCGATTTCTCTTCCCTGCAGGCATTTTTTTTTTCAGTCACCGCGATTCTATAATATATACGTTTACGTTTTAAATTTTGAAGAAAAAAAACTTACGTTTTTTTTTTCCTGCCCATCGTTTGGTTTATATTAAGTGATTCTGTCTTTGCAAGAGAGACTCGATTTGAATAGAAGGACTTTTTGATGTATTTTTTTTTTTTGTACTCGATCCGTTTTCGAAGCCATCGTTGACATACTCACGTTGTTGTAACGAACCCGGCGCTTTTCATTACTTCGCGACCATAGGCCATTTTAATTAATAAAAAATTTCAAAGAAAGTATTTTTTTTTTTTGTAATTTTATACAAAAAAGTATAAAACCACAACAAAAGTATTGACGTTCGCTAATAATATTTCGTTGGACGTTTCACGCGTTGTCGACAAGTGGAAAATACATTGGAAAATTATAACAAGTGATGGGAACAGTCGACTGTAATTATCCACAATGATAACTATTCGATAACTACTCGTTTCTGGAATAGTAGGGTACGTAATATAAATAAAAAAATTTTTGTGACAACAAACCACTGTGTTCGCGTACGGTTTTTCATGTTTTTATGGGTTAATAACGAATTTCGCGGTCGTTGTCGGTCTATTATAGAAAACCCGAATTCATTAAACGCTCTGATAAATTACAGCGACGGTAAACGTCACACCGGGTATGTGATGGTGTCCCACGCTCATGCCCTACTGAACACAATACATTATCTGAAGTGGAGTTATAATAAAAATCAGGAAAAAGTAACGTAGGAGAACAAAAGTAACGACGAGGAACATAATTTACGGGAAAATGAAAACCAGTAGAGTATACCTACTGTAATCTCAGGGAAATGACACGTGGGAATTGAAAACCGAGGAAAATATTTAGTTGGAATTCGGTGGAGGGGAGGGCTACTGATTTTAGATTCCGAGTGGAAAGATCAATTGGTTTTTGCAATAAATGCGTGTTTGGTTTTAGATGATTTCTCATTTATTTTCAAACTCATTACGTCCACCGCCATTAAACCCGATCTCACCCGACCTAAAAGCGTTTTTCTGGCTTTTTTTTTTTACTGTTGATATATCATTTTTTTTTAAACGTTTATTTCGTTCCATAATCAGTATGGTTATTATCTCGTTATGAGAGAACCGGCCCCCTTTTTCAATATCTGAAAATTCCAACCGGGTTTTTCGTTCAAATCGCACGTTGAATTTTTTGTATTGTATAGTCTTGAATCTAAACTGTTGATTTCTATTCTTAATATATTATTAATTTACTCCAAAACCTGAAAATATAAGTAGACAAAAACGTTTGTGCTTTAATTTTATCTCCATTTAAAACGCACATATTTGTATTATAGGAAATTTTGTTGTGAGACACACACACACACATGGGCGTTAAAAAAATATGATAATATATCATTTAATGCCTTCCGAGACTAGCCGCTTTAGTTAATCGTGGCGCAACAACCGCGGTCGCGATCAAACGAACGGATTTGCCGTGGCAAAAAAAGAGTTGCGAACGGTCGGGAGAAAAACGTCGAAATTCGACGGGATTTCGAGCGAAAGTTTTTAGAGTCCATTCGTGGAGATTTTACCGTTTTTCTCGCACCCGTCATAATAATTCAACACGTTTTCCATACGCTTTCGCATAATATTATTTACGATTTATAGTAGAATTTTATATTTTTTTATTTTTTATAAATACAAACATAGTATATATACACATCATCATCACGATCATTATAATATAATATATACACATAACCTTATACAATCTAACTTAACGCGTTTACAATAATATTAATGAGATATATATATATATAATAGTCGTAAACAATATTAATAATATATTTATATATTATTCACTAGACCGGAAACAAATATTAATGAATATCTAATACGTATAAATTTTGGCATAATACTTAACGTTAGAAAAGAAAAAAAAGAAAAAACGTAACAACTTATTTGTATAATAATATATCAATATAATTTAAACAGTTCTTAATATACGTAGTATATAATATATAAATACAGACTTGTAAAGAATACGTATTCGAATAAACGGGTAAAAATGTATTCGGAATATTTAATTATAAATTCAGAATATTCATTCGAACGCTTGAAAAAAATGTCCTCGAATTTTTTTTTAAATTTATTTCTATATACTTTTGTGTGAATTTTAAAATCGTTTAAATCATCAAAGTGCATTAAATTCCAAATACGGTGACCGGTGTTTGAATTTGGAGGATTTTCGTATATTAAAAAAAAAAAAAAAAAATGTATTTAAATACATTCATTCGAATACCTTACATGACTGTATATACATATACATATATATATATATATAAATTACAAACAAACAAATAATAACGAGTGTGTATTTTTCCCCCTTCGTGCTTCGTACGTAATATACGCAATTATGTAAAAAAAAAAAAAAAATAAATATATAAAACAATACAACGACAAGAGGACGCCACGTCAAAAAGAAAAAGAAATATTATTATCAAAGCCGAGAAAATATTTACCGTTCAAATGGAGTTTCTTTCAAAAATAATAATTTTATTTATTTTTTTAAATTCCGTTTTCCTCCAAAAACATTTGGTACGTTTCGTATTAGGCTTTCAAGCACTCGAGAAAATGCCATCGAATTTCATTGTAAATATTATGGTACTGCACACATACGAAATTCCGAAACACAAATATTTATATACGAGTGTGTATTACGGGCAATGTCGACATTATCATCACCCGTTCGTCTGCGGGGTTAAAATAGTGTTAAAATATTATACGATGATTATTTTAGATTTTACTCGAGTATTCACTCGGGGCAATGTTAAAAAACAGATACTATCGAAATAAAATAATTGAAGCCTATTGGTGTAATTGAATACAGTGTGAAGTGTTTGTATAAAAAGTATTGTAATTGCTTGCAAAATACCATTTAAATCATGTGTAACGAATATGAAATATATAAACTCGAATGTATTATAGGAAAATTAGATAGTATTTTTTTCGTCATATTTTTTAAAACTTTTTTTTAACGTATTAAATCTATACTGTAGAATTCTTTTCACAATTTTTGAGTAACCAACCGATGTAAAAGTTTTAAAAAAAAGATAACCGATCAGGTTTTTTTTGTCTTCTTAAATGTTAACATTACCCGAGTCCTAACATCGTTCAGACGGTAAGTAATCTTCGACAACTCAGGTATATTGTCCAGTTTACTCGGACGATGGCGACTTTAACCGAAACATGTGTATTAATACATTGAAAAAAAAAGTCAACAATTGATTTATCTCGACAACTAGAAACTGCTGTAGCTTTCTATATAGTCGAGCGAAACTCGATTTACCGCGAGACGACGGCGGCCAAGAAAAACAAAATAGAAAACATCTTCGAAATATACAATTTTTTTTTTTTTTTACAAACATTTCGGTATAATATAATGAAACTTAACGCGATAAAATAAATAATTAATACGTAATAATGAATATTACAATAACGACACAGAACTTTAAAAATATTCGTTGCCGATTTTTTTTTTTTTTTACAAACTTATTGGCAGAAACGAAGTTATTTTAATTAACCAAATACACGTCATATATTATTTCTGATTAATTAGTGAACAATTTCGCTTAATTTATTCGCGCCGGAATATTAAATGGAACGTGTTTTTTTCTCAAAAAAAAAAATGATAATAAGAAAAAATTTAATTGTAGAGAACTGCTGCAGCGTTACGGCGAATATAAATGATGAAATTAAACGTTTCTTGAACTCGTAATAAGACCGTGGAATGTGTACGTTATTCGGTCAAAAGGAAAATTAGTCACCGGAGGTTACCAGACGAATATTGTAGTTGGTGTGTGCGAGGAAAATTTCGTTCCGAATATTAATAGAGTAAAATCCATTGACTCGAAACATAAACGACGAGATATGGTTTTTTTTTTTTTAAAGATAAAACGTGTCGCAATTACCACAAACTCGCCGTCACTAAATTATCGATATGTATTTATTGTGTTATACGTTTTTAGCGTGAACAATTTCTAGTAAATTTATTAGAAAATCGAATTGAACGCTGCGATAGGAAATGAGAATTTTCGTGTTAAACCAACGAGTACGTATATTATAACCGGGGTTTTATATTATACTTGGCACATTTTCCTTTTAATCTCTGGGAAAATTTCTACTGTCGAAATAAATATTGTTTAGTATAATAATATGTGTACAAGGCGATTTTGTTATCACGAGCCGGCGATTATCTGCCGAGGTTTTAAACAAATTTCATTTTCGCGTTTTTCTATTCGTTTCGAATTATTTAACAGGCCGTTTTCGAAATTATATTATCATAACCACTCCGATCACTCGGCATAACGGCAACTTTTATACTTTTAGGTCTACGCAATATTTTTACAGAAACAGAAAATAAATAAAAGTGCTTTTTCGATTTCGGTATTTCGTTTATGAAGAAAAAACTAAAAAAATGTTCGTCACAAGAGACGGTTGGTTTGTTGTTCTGTAGAAACGGTAACGCCCCTCCTTATATCTGTATTGCAATGATAATTGCATACATTTGTATCCGTTGAATATCGGATAATTTAATGCGTTCAAAAATTTCTGGTAAAGCGTGTCCAAAATATTTTAGAATTTTTTTTTAAAATTATTAACGTCTACAAATTTATCTCCAATTCGACGTAAGTAAAATTTATTAAGATTCACCATTGAAAATCAAAAAAGTGTTAAATTCCCAGGAAAAATATTATCGTTTTAATAGTTTTTAAAATCACGTGTCATCGTATCGAAAGTGTTGAAATTGATGTTTTATTCGATACCAAATACTGAGTCTTACTGAATGGAAACTCGTGTGGACGCCCAGGATTTATGTTTTTTACAATATTGTTGTTAATAAATACGCATAAAATTTCACGTGCACGTGAGTCGCAAAAAAAAAATAAAACGACGACAGGAGGAGAGTAAAAATATAAAAATTATGAAGAAATATAAAAGAAGAAGAAAAAAAACTCATCAAAAATTATTTACAATTTCCGTGATTACTTAGGCGCGGACAACGATAAACAAATCACCCTGTAGCTTAGTAGGTATGTAGACTCGGCCGGTAAATAATTTATTTAAAAAAAAATCGGTTCGACGACGATCGAAGGAAAACTCTGCGACGTTTTACATCGAGCAACAGTCGTCGCGGTGTCCAATCGAAAAGAAGTAATAACACATTTCACGGTAAAAATAATACGTTAAGATACGAGTCAAAATTCAGGGTTTTCGGCGTCGGATACACTATGCTCTTTACCCCCCAAAAAAATGCATTCCATTAAAAACGAGAACGGATTAAAACAATAACTGTTATTTATATGTGGTACGTTGATGCTCGTCGGTCGTTTTATTCGCGCCAGGTCGAAAGCGTACAAAAAAAAAACGATACTTTATCGATATTATTCTTGGAGAATTTTCGGAATAAATTTCATTTGGTTTTTTGATCAACGATCAGCGCACGTTTCGTTCAAGTTGGACAGGGCACACCTGCGGGACGACTTGTGAGAGCCGTTCATTTTCAATATTTTATTTCTCAAGAAAACCTCTAGATTAAACGGTGTTATTTTTGGCGTGTATTTATTCATATGACTGCAATACGCACAAAACTATAAAAACGCATTTTTTCTTTCGCGCACAAACTTTTTCATTAAAAATATGCGTCGCTTTTAATATTTTAACGAGGTTCCGTGTTGCAATGCGGATTTTTCCGCAGTCGATATTCGACAAAATGAAATGAACTAAAACAACTGGAACGGCTAAAGGGCGATCGTTTTTTGATTATAACCGGAAATGTTGTTTTTAACGATATGAGCATTTTTTTTTTAAATGTTTTCAAATTCACACATTTTATTCTTTATTCGGTTAATAATTATGAAAAATTTCTCTCGGAAATTCGAGAAGTATTTTTCGAGAAATATCTATTTATAAACTTGAGATTCCATGGAAAAAAAAATTTAATTTTTTAAATTTAATCCAAAATTTACATCTTCCTGACGAATGTAGAAAAATTATTTGTGGTATCAAATCCGAAGTTTGTTCAATCATTGTAAATCATACAGAACGTACTGGGTGAAAATATGTACACCTACGTAATATTTCACTAAATGAACTGGATTTAGGGATTGTGAAAATTTAACGAAATCACGGAACTGAATTGTTTAATTAAAGTGGATTTGGTCCATTTCATGAACTACAGGATGTCCAGATTCCGTAATTTCGTATAAGTTGCCTGACTTGAAATTTCATAAATACGTTCCGATTACATCGCGACAGACGTGGGAAGCAGCTTGAAATAAAAAATCTTTTATCGAATTACATATTTTTTGAAGTAGAAAATTTAAAGAAAATATAAATCGCCTTGTAATAGTTTATCAGGTAAAAAAAAACAGTACACTATAACAAATGTATTAAACAATTTTCTTTCGGCATAAAATACCGAATGGCAGCGGCAAGTATTACTCAAGTGGACAAAAATATATACTCTCTATAATACGCGCTTGAAAATATTTCCAATACATTTTATACACACCTTTTTTTTTTTTTTTTTTAGGATATATTCGATTTATTTTCATCTCTTTTATAACTTCAGAGCGCTGATATTAAGAGTAACGAGTTTTGAGAAGAGAAAACAATTTTCGGGAGACGTTATCTCGCGTCCACGTACCCTGGATGGCAACGTTAAACGAACTGTGGACGCACTCGGGACACTTATAGTAATTATTAAATACATTATTGTTTTTGGTTCGGAAATTATTGTTACAGACGAATATCGTTACACCGACGATGACAACGATAATATATGTATATTATAACTTATAATGGCGATAATAACGTAGAAAAAAGAAATTTATTATATAGTAATGATATAGTAATAATAATTATTATGTTACAAAACGTTCAACTGTTGCAGACTTTCGAGGCGAAATTCTTGCGGTCGGCCACGGGTCAGGTGCCTATCCGCATGAGCTTCTTGAACGCCTTCCGGAACTCCGGGTTGAATATCGTGTAGATGACCGGGTTGACGAAGCTGTTCATGTAGCCCAGCCACGTGGTCAGTATGAACATCTGGATGCCGGGCGAACACTCCTTGTCCAGTTTGTTGCAGATCGCGTCCAGGATGTTGCACGTGAAGAACGGCACCCAACAGAAGAGGAAAACGCCTGCGGAAAAAGGAACGCGGTTGTTATAACGTCAGTGTTGGCATCAAACGAGATAACGCAAAAATATTGTCTAAATAATGACAAAATTTTCGATTCATCTAGATAAAGGATAATTGAGATTTTCGTCTAGATAAGATTAAAATAATTTCTACACCATTTCAAATATTTGAAAACACGTATTTTCTGTTTTTTTTTTTACCGAGAAATCTTTCTTTGCGTCAAAATTGAAAATACTCGCAGGAAACTTCCTTATCTCGTCGTCCGGTATTTTCATATACCGCGGTAAGTACAGCCGGGAAAAACGTCAAAAACCTGATAAATATTATGTTCCGAAATGAAATTATTAACGAAACGTGCCGAGCGTATTACTAAAGGAACGATTGTCAATACGAAAAAATAAAAACGAGTCTGCTTGTACTCGACACATTGATGTGTGAACGTCGCGTGAGCAGGAAAAATGGAACGGAATATTGTGAATATTGGTATCTTTATTCAAAGTGATTTCGATAGTAGAATATTATTATTAGTTGTCATGACAAGAGCTTACACATTACACGCAATTTATAATTACGTGTAAATTAATTAACATTATTAATATTAATAAATATTATTGTTAGTTGTCATGACAACAGCTTACACATTTCCGTCCCATTTCCCGAGATTTGCCCTCATACCGCCGTAATAGGTGTTTACACATCAAAAAAAAAAAAAGAATTTAAAAGGATTAACCTTAAATATAGACTATAATAAAAAAAGTATTATCTGGACAAGTGAAACTTTCATCTAAGGTACGTATTTATATAACTAATTTATCTAGATGAAGATAAAAGAAATTATAGTCTCAAACTCTGGATATTTTACGGAGGGGTGGGATTCGGTAGACAGAGATTTTCTTACCACCAAAACAAATTTCGAAAATCAGTTATTAAGTGCAACGAAATCGAAACGGATTTTGCAGTTCGAGCAGAGAAGCGTCAGTAGTTTATAATATTATTTCATTGTGATGTTTCTTAAATATCATTCGTTTGGATAGCCGCGGACCTTATAAATAATTGTCTTCGACGTGAAAATGCGTTTTTCAGTAATATAATTGTTCGCATTTCGGTCGAATCTATAATTATTTTACGCGAATCGAAACGTTTTTTTATTCGGTGGCGACGACTGACGGTAATATTGCGGTACATCCAAGCGTTTACATCGACTTCGTATTTTCTAGTACACATTAAACGGTAATGTAACCGTGATAAAACCGAACGAGGGCTTATACAGTAAAATTAAAATAGGACTGTAAGTAATATGAGCGTGTTGAGTTTTTTTACCGTGGAGACAAAGCGATAAAAAGTGCACCGAGTAATGGTGACGTTTCCTGAAGGGAATTGAAAAATAAAAAGTCCTGTTATGTTTTTCTTCCTTTTCGAATCGCGGCCTAGAGTCTTTTTCTCGTTGCAGACGCACAGAGAAAACTGACTGATCCGCGGATTGCAGTGGCGGTTATACATGATATTCAAGGGGGGGCGAAAATGAAGCCTCTACCAATGAAATATTCACATCGATGAGTAATAACCAAGTAGAAAGATCTATTAATGTACCGAGACGAAAATATTCAGATGTAGAAAAAGGAAAAACAATGTGCGTGTAATGTAACGAAATAGCGATAAAACGGAAAAAGAAAGTAGTCACCAGATAGCACTACGACACAACATAGAGGGCGTGGCAGAAAGGCGCATATAAATAGCGGTGACACACACCGTAGTCGGACGCTAACAACGTTGTTCACACCTGACCACCGTGACTACACTGATCGGACCGATGGTTTCGGACCGCTATTTATAAGTGTCTTTCTGCCACGCCCTTTATGTTGTTTGTGTCGTAGCGCTATCTGGTGACTACTTTCTTTTCCCGTTTTATTACGGTCAGCTGACGCGTTGTGTCGGTATGTGCGGGTGTTTTCGTTTAACGCTGACCGAGCGACGGATCATAAGCGCGTATACAATCTTTATTATTTTTATTATTATTACTAATAATATTATTTCGCGTATTTCAATGAAATAAACGCAAGGATTCATCTTTTCTCGTCGTACACTACCGACCGTGTTTGTCGTCAGCCAAAAGGTCGATCACGACCGATGATCAGCGCGTACCGTACGCGCTGATCGTCGGTCGAGCACTAATTCCAGCCTTATACAATATGATGTTCAAAGGTGGGTGGGGCGAAAATGGAGCATAAACGTAACATAATTGGATAAACTTACACGACACAAGTCGGTGCTATTACGTCAGAGATACACTAAATTTAAAAATATCAAATCCCATAGGGGGGCGATCCCCCCCCTTATAACCGCCACTGGCGGATTGCGACTGGAAAAAGTCTTTTTTTTCGTTTTAAATTTTATATTTTTTTATGATTTCCCGTCACTGTTTATTTATTCGCCTGAAAACCGTATAAAAAATATTTCGGAAAAACGTCGGCGATATTATTGTAGTTTGTCCGAATGTACAAATTAAAACAAAAGGCTCGCTGAATATATTATACACTGTACATTACAATAATTATTATTAAAACCGTATAATAATAATTTATTGATTGGTTTCGTTTATTATATCTGTACGAATATATTTATTATTTTAATACATAAATAACGTGACGTTGTATTTTTTGTTTTTTTTTTTTACAATATTCGCCCGTCGATTTCCGGTTCGACGTTTAAATAAATAATTAATATTAACGATATATAGTGGCTAGCGCGATCCGGTTATTGCTATTATTCAGTATTCACTGGATATATAAATGTGTTTCATTTTCTCCGGGAAAACGTATTATAAAAACTCGATTATATGTGACGTTATAATATCATCATCGTTTATTTCGTTATTATTGTTGTCGTTACGAACCGACGGTCACGTTTTTAAATAAAATATAATATCGAAATTATATATTATGTTTTGTAGCAAAGCGTTGAACACGAAATTCTGTAAAAAGTGTTAAAAACGAGTGGTCTATAGTAACAGTCGTCGAACGCGATGGTCCGCAGAAAAATTTTAACACTATTCGCAATTGTATTTTATTAACCTTCCGTCGACCGCTCGTTATATAATCGTGACGCAAAAGAATTATATAAATTTAAAAAAAAACACACTTTAAAAATTTGGTTACGATCGATATTAATTGAACGTATTTCGCGCTTCGTATTAATAAAACAAAAGTTCTTTAATTTTCGTTATTTTATACGCGTATTTATCCTTTTTTTTTCTATTCAATGTAAATAATGGTCGGCAAAATTTTGAATTCCGAATTTCCTGGTCAGTGAAGTACGAATTAGCGTGTATATCAGTGTACTGTTTATATTATCATAAACAATAAACGTATTCCGATTAAACGCCGTTCAAAACTCCATACCCTGGTTGAAATTGGCGTTCCATAGAAATCCTAGGAATAATGCACAGGTCGTCTAAGCGCTTAATTCAAACATACAACATAGAAATTCATAATTTTTTTTTATCGCAATTTTCTTGTTTTTCGCGATAATTTCCTTATGTAAATTGTTCGATCTGATTAGAACGCGTTTTCGCGTTTATCGCGGACAAAACATCA
The DNA here is from genome assembly GCA_032441835.1 of Slavum lentiscoides. Taxonomy (NCBI): domain Eukaryota; kingdom Metazoa; phylum Arthropoda; class Insecta; order Hemiptera; family Aphididae; genus Slavum; species Slavum lentiscoides. The sequence continues at coordinate 13,310,582 of CM063717.1, forward strand.
ATTTATTTTCCACACTGAAAACAAAAAAAGAATATATTTATATATATATATATATAGTATTCATGAAGTGTTCTCTCACAGATTCGTGTTGTATTTTACTTTTTCATATAAAAAGATACGTTTATTATTTATTCATCGCCAAAACTATATTGCGCGCAGCGAAAAAATCAAATTTAAACCGAGCGCAAATTGTTTAGTCAAACATTTTACGTACTTGACAATAAAATTCGTCCCTTTCTACACAGCAAAGCTTTACCATCTCTAGAAATATCAAAAACGCTCTCCGACAGACGTCTAAAACTCACTAAAGCGTCGATGATCTCATTGTATGTATAGTAATCCAATTTTCCCCCTTTCTCTGTACATATCTTTCTTATCCTTATTTATACTCGTATTCCGATAGATAAATATCGCGAAATGAACCGCCGAGACTGTTCACAAAGTTTAAACGAAAACTGCGGATATTTTTACTTTAAAAACCGGTGTATTTAATAAAAATCTAAAAACCACATCGATCCCACACGATTTACGGTTATCCGCCCGATACGTAATAGGTTCCGTTTATCAATAAAAATTTATTTTTTAAATTCCGCTTATTGTGTGCCCTTTAGTTTTTCTTTACCTCTTCTGTGTTATCTGTGATAGTGGAAAATCACTATCCTATCGCGGCGTGTCTTTCACTCACAGTAACGGGAAAAAAAATCATACGGTTAGGTTAAATATATATAAAAGGGATGAGAAATTTTCCAATTTGTTTTCAATCTCCGGACCATACAATTTCGCGATTGAGTTTCTGAGCGTCAGTCAGCGACCGAGGCACACCTGTCAACTCATTTTTTCCCCATTAATAGTCCATCGACGGTTTGCGTTGATCATCGCAAATTCTTCAATTTCCTCGGCGTTTTCGCGTGCTCGGCTCGCAGAAGGCCGCCCCGAAAGAGGTCGATATCTAAGAGAGAGAATATAGTCCCCGTTTTTCGAAACAAGAAAAGTATTCGTAAACTCTTTTCTTTTCCACGCCGTGTTTCTTATAAACTCCTTGAACCGTTTCGGCCGGAGTTTAACAGCACATTTACCTTACTTTACCTCACCTTACTTTCGCGCGTTTTTCTAATTTTTCTCAAGACAAATTTTACAGCGCAAAAACTACAATACACACGGTAACGATACTTTGTGTACTGATCAAAGAAGATAATATTTCCGACGAATATTTCCCGAGTTAAAAGCATTTGAGTTTAAAACGTTCTATGACTTGAAATTTTAAGTCCGTTAGTTATGATAACTTCTCTTGAAATAATTATAAACACTGTCTTATGTGTATAATGTGTGTATCAAATACAAATTATTGTAATTAAGATACGACAGCATTGGTCAGATTTTTAATACGTACGTATTCAGCGAAATATTAAAATTAAAAATCGAAAAAAATAATCTTATTCATTTTAGCTCCCAAAGATAGTGTTGGAAAACATTATAGATTACCGTATGAAAATCAAAAAACGTTGACATTTATTTATGGTATAATAAGGAGTGGAGTTTAATTTTGAAAACGGTTCATAAAAAAAAAAAAAATCTCCAAATCATATAATAACGAGAAAAAAAACCTACTGAAATAGAATTCGTTTGTCCCATTTATACTTGATACTATAGTTGAATTGCTTCCCCGTTGCATTCTACTATATTCGAGTGAATTACGTCTCTGTTTTTAATAATTCTATATCAAATCGATCTCGTCCCAATTGTGACGTTCATTTTTTTTTCTAAGTCAAAATATATTTTCGATTTTATAAGAGTTTCGATGGTTTTGACGAAATTTTTCCTTTTTTTTTTTCGAAAAAACTTTACTAATTTTTTATCGATTTCGATTTCGATATTTAGGTCGTTTTAATATGTTAAAACATTACGTGCACGTTCCAAACAACGTTTGTCAAACGACACGTCAAAAGTCTTTATGGAATCGAAATTCGATACTGTCAATCATCGCGTTATATTTCTAAACATTTTTCGTTTTTTAAAAAAAAAATTCCGTTTTCGAATAAAACGTGACTTCGACAACGTCGTGTTGAAGTGTGTATTTGAGGTTCGGGGGCAGTGATTACAGAATGAAAATCGCATTGGCTGGACAACAAAAATAAAATAAAAAAAAACTGGACGGTTGCGATTTAATTAAAATTGAAAACGCCGCTTCGATATACGTCTGCGAAAGCACCGGAGTGCGTCGGTACAGTGTCCGCGCTGCGCTCGACTGCGCCGGGTTCGCGCTTAAAGTCCCGGGAACTGTTCGTGATGGCCGTCATAATAACAACATTATAATATTATTGGATTAAATAATAATTATTATCGTACACAAGTGTTTAAACACAACAGTAACAGTAGCAATAATTATTATTATTTATTGAACGCACGCGGCCGATAATTTCGCCTCGTCGAATTCAATTTACTATACACGATATTATTATTATTAAAAAAAAAAATACTTTCTGGAAAAGTGTAAAAAAAAAAAAAATGTTTTCTCGCGTACAACTTTTTTCAAATAAGCGGTATTTTTTCTAAAAAATTAAATTTATAACTTCCCATTAAAATTTATAAAAAAGTAATTTTGCAGGATAAATTCGAGTTAACGTAGGTACTCGTATATTATGTAAATCGGGTAGTTTTCGAAAACGGTGTTTCGGACAAATGTTTTTAAACTATTCGAAATACTTTTTGTAAGCGCCCTTTGTTTTTTTTTTATCGTTTGAAATTTATGAAAAAAAGAATATTTTAACGAAATCGATTCGAACGTGTAATATTTGAGGACAAATCGGGAAAAATAACATTATTATTATTATTAACCGCTCCGGAAGATAATTTTAATATTAATATAATTGCAGTCTTGTATAAATATTATTATTCGGAGTACTTTTATTCAAATCCTTACATAAAATACACTTCTCGTATTCGAAATAATTTTATTAATAATAATAGGTACTGCCTACTCTTGATACACAGTTTTAAATTATTTATTAGATTGTAAATAATTTTTTTTCGGTATTTTTATTTTTGTCAATTTTTGATAAAATCGAAGAAAATAATTTTTTTCGATTATATATATAAATATTAGAAAATATTAGAAAACTTGGAATTAATATATTCATATTGTCCGTTATAATATAATATTGGCTATAAATATTGACCAATTAAAAAAAATTTTTTTTGCTTTCGGAAAAATGTGAATTATTTAAATCGTTTTAGAATACCGCCTATTTATATTATTCCAAAAAAAAAAAATGTCTGAATAATTTTTCAAAAGTTTTCTTTACGAGAACAACGCATTTGCGTTGTGTATAGTATTCAACATCCCGTACGGATTACGAACACAATATACATATATAATATTATCGAAATAAATATTATAATATCCCCTGTAATGCAACTTTTTGACGAAATCGTCTTCGTCTTCGATCGCATTTCAAAGCGCTCACCTACGATTAGGTGTTTTTTTCGTCACGGAGACTTACAGCCGCTCTGCAGTGTGGCAACACGAGACTGGAACTTTCAATGATGTCTTTAAATGGGCGTACGTATTATTTATAATATTAATAATATCTCACGAAACGATACGCGCGCGACAAACTGTTCGGTCTTGTCGAAGGAAGCAATAGTAAAAAAAAAAAAAATTACAAATTAAACCGCGAAGAAATGTAAATATACAGTCGTATTTTAAACGTCACGATTACACACATAAACCTGTCGTCGTGGTAATTAATAAAATAAAATATGTACCGCGCGATTTGTACGTATTTCATTATTGTCGAGTATTACATTATATATATAATCAATCAATTGACATTTCGATTTAACATTTTATTGTAATGGGAATAATTGGAAAAAAAAAAATTATAATAACGATACGACACTACAATAACGCGCCGGTGGTAAATACGCGTTGACAATATTATAAAGTGTTTGTAAAAAAAAAAAAATCGCCGTTAACAATCATCGGCCGTGACTGTCATTCATACGGTCTCATACGCCTTAATAATAATTAATTTATACGTATTGTATACAATTTGTGTTCATACATTCCCGCAACAGCTGAGAATTTTTTCGGGAGGGTGGGGGACCTTTCAAAAAGTCAAAAAAAATCTCGAACTTTATGAGTCGGGAGTGTGGATGTTCGGTACCGATAGAGGTTCATTACGCGCGAACAAGTGTGTGAATGATCAGAGACGTATTTATGACTGCGCATTTTTTTTTTGCTTATTTTAGGCGAAATAGTGGCCCAACCAGCCCGGTTTAATTTTCAATATAACGGAATTCTTTACGTTGATAAAATTAGAATTCGATTTTATAACGTGTTTCAACGTTATTCCTGCAAAAACTGTATTATCACAGATAAGATAAAACCAGATGGTTCACTTTTTAAAATTTTCTATTCAGCCCATGTAATTTACAAAAATGTAAACAAACTAAAACCCTCCTGAGATCAGTGTCATCATTGAGAGGGGAAAAAATTTTTTTTTATGAATTCCTTATTTGTACATCACTGATTTTTACTGTTTACTATATGCGCCCCGCTATTGTACTAACGCCCGCCGCTCATACTCGTTCAGTCGTTTACTTACAATTTGTGTTTTTTCCGACCTACACGTGTAAAACACATTATAGCATAGGAAAATATTTCTTAAAGTGTAAATAATAAATTTTGTAAACATATTGTCATATTGAGCATATAAACTTATATAAGAAAAGATATCATCTATTCCGTGAGTTAAGAAGATAGGTGTAGGTAGATAAAAGATTAACCCAAAGATAATCACCGACTAACCAATATATAAGAATTTTAGCTAATTTGCATTGACCACACATGACACATATACTGAAGTTATTGGATAGAATAATAATATTGTAGAAAAATATGTACAGTAATTTAATTTATCGTGTGTGCACATACTGATCACAGGAGGGTCGAATTATCAGTAAATCAAAAAGTGAACCATCTGGTTTCATCTTATCTGTGGTATTATTCCTTATTAACTATATTATTATATTATTCCTATAACCACTATTTAATATATATATATATATTGAGTAATAACTGTAGGAAATAGGGAATTAAATAAGTAAATACCGCAGTAAGTATCGAGGAAAAAAAATATTAAAAACTCATATTTTATCGACACTTGTAAACTAATTTAGTGTATATATATAAAAAAAATTAAATTAATAAGTCATTTTTATTTGATCAAATAATTTGACCAGTTGTGGCAGTTTTGGAATGACGCTCAAAGCAAACCGCATATACGTAACACGGAATAGATAATTTCACTCCCAGCGTTATTCGTTTGGTGTAGCGCGACATTATTGTTTGTTCTCTGAGTTTTAAGTCAGAAAATTTTTTTTCAAAATTAAAACAAATAGTTTTGCTGCCGCGGACCACCCGAAAACCTACTCGTCGTATATATTATTATTCGCAGTACGATTTTTTTTATTTATTTTTTTTTGTTCTTTTTTAATAGGACCCACGAATGACACGTGACGTACTTTTTCGTCTCGTTTAAACAATATAATAACATCACTATATTTACTCGCCGGGATCGCGGCCCGGGACGCGTCGAATGGCGAATTGATAGTTTTTTACGTATTCCGAACACGCGTTACACCGCACAGGCACGCACAACGCACGCGATGAAAATCTTTAAAAAAATACTAAAAAGTCCCCCTCGTCATCGCCGCTCCTCAACCAACCGCGAGCGGTTTTACGTACGAATTTTTCCACTCTGAACGTGCTGCGAGGAGTACCGTACACATCGTTGTAAAACCAGAAATTCAATAATTTAAATGTATAATATATTATGTAGAGAATTTTTTTTTTTTGCCCCTCTAGACGATTCGAAAAACAAACGAAATTTCTCTCTTTTTTAAAAAAAAAAAATCGTCTTAAAAACAATTCAAACTCGAAATATACATTCGCGTCAATAATAAGGTAAAAAAAAAAAAAAAATGGTATTTTTTTCAACGGATTATTTCTAAAATTTGTTTTCAGATAGAAAAACGTTGGTTTTTTTTTAAAGAAAAGAATTAAGCGATATACTGTATTACATTATTGTATAAATATTATTTGAAACTGAAAATACAGACGTTCTATTTATTTATTTTTTCCACCGTATTCGAACCGCGAGAAAACAATATTTAATTGACTAATACAATTTGTTTTACGGCGTATATTTATTACGTTTTTTTTTTTTTTGTAATTTTCTATTTTACGACATTATTATTTTTAAATTTTTTTCGCGGTTGTCATTCGCTCGGCTGATTTTCGGTCTTTTAAAATATTACCCAGTCGGACATGATATTATGTGGAACGCGCGAAGCGTACAATCTTTTATGTGTCGCGCATTCGTATATTGCGTTAGGTTTTCAAGTCTTTTTGATACCGCGTCGCTTTGGCTTGAAAGTGTTATGAGTTGTAACTCATAGAGAAATTCAAACAAAATTTGTATTTTTTTTTTTATCGTAAAATGACAATATTTTATTTAACCAGCTATATGTGTGTGTTTTTTTAAGGATTCAGCGACTGTCTGCTAAGATTTTCAAAAAAATTCGATCCAGTTTTCAGTACGATCTAGAGAATTTTCAAAACTTTATTCTCACTCCGTTTTGCAAACTTACAAGCGAAGGTAAATTTTTGATTTTTTTTTTTATGTGCAAACCAAAATTTTTACACTACACTATCTTATAGAACTAAAATACGAATTCCAAATGAAATTTCTTTTTCCGAAATTATTATTTTACTGTTATACCGGGTAATTATTGATAATTATTAATATAATATCAATAATTATTATTTGACTGTTCCGTAGTCATAGGAGTTGAGTTTTATTAAGAATAGTTATAATTCCTAATAAAATTCAACTCCTATAACTACTTGGAGCCGACATTAAAAATGACCGATAAAAAGAGGGAAAATCGTCAGTTAATTTATGTCTTCTCACTTTATAGTGCGCGCGCGCCATAAATTCAAACGCTATACGGGAAATATTCGTGGGATTTATTTACACTTGCAAATGCCTTTAAAAATATAATATTCTTTAAGAATCCGTGTAAAATCATAGGTTATACCGATTTAAAAATAAATAGCTGATACGGCGAATAAGGGACGGAGGCGGAAAATAATATAAAAATTATGAAATTATGTAGAAAGCGTCGAAAATTTTCTCGAAAAGAAAAATTTATTGTATATATCTATAGCGATAAAAAATTATTGTCCTGTGTATTTGTATATATATATACGAATATGGAATTTCACCTCGTTCAAAACCAAATATCCGATAATTATTATTTCCGATATATTGTCGGCGCATTAACAACGACGGCACCTTGGCATTTTCCGGTAAGAATATATTCCCTTGCGCTGAAATATTTGAAATTTCTCACTGCAAGAGTGTGTATATATATATATAAAGTCGACTATTTAATTAAATATATAAATTGAATTTCTCGTGAACGTAAACAATTCGATAAAATATGCTCGTATGCGCTTATAACGTCGCGGTAATTATTGATGAACTACAATATAATATGTCGATTATTGGAAAGCGACTGTTATGATCCATAAGGCAAATATCGATTTAATTATATTACCGAGGCCCGGATTTATATGTATTCGCGTGTTTTTTCTTTTAAAAGAGTCCAAAAAGTAGTCATAGATACGTTACAAGTTTGAATTATAGTCGATAGATCTGAAATACAAAATTTGATTTGGCATATTTTTGAATATTCTGCCATTTTTTGACGTATTATTGTAAGGCGTATTTCTGTACTTTAAGATTTTTCATTGCATACGGATGGTTTTAAACGCGTATTATTAATATTTTGGTTATTTTCTAAAAAAAAATATTTACAGTGTATTTTATCATTGTACAAAGATGTCCGCTCGTTGCAGTACCCGAATATTTCTTTTCGTTTAATCGCACGATTTATTAAAAAAAAAAAGAATTATTTTTGATATTGCTTTTCTGATTGAAAACTCATCGAAAACACCACAGAATCATATGTATTTTTATGTAAACATTTTTGAATAATAAAAATAAAAGAAATTTTGTTTGAAAATCGAATTGATTTTTTTTCGCGTATTTTAAATGGTAATTTCTACAAAACAAGATGATAAATGCGTATTTATTAGGTTTTTTTAGAGCACATGAATCCGAGCCCTAAATATTACTAATGACGAAAATCGCGGACTGGAATCGACTTCGAGAAGATTTTTATTCGAATAAATTTTCTTCGACGTGGCGCGTCCGACGTGTTTTGCGCGTACCTTTTAGTAGGCGAAACGTATCGAAAAACACGAAGTTAGTGACACGAGACACCGCCCGAGATTTTTGAATTTGTTATGCGAATACACAAGTGTTTTTTTCACAGTCGAATATTTTGAAACGTAAATTATGAGAAGTGCTAAGAACGTTCGGAACAGATCGCTTTAAAGTTTAAAGGAATGAATCGTATTCGTAAATTGTCGAATTTATCAGTAAATTTCGATAGGAAAAACAAAAGGGTAGCGAACCGCTGATGTTGTCGCTAATGTCGCTCGAGTGTGAATTACTCATAGATAAAGTTTTAGAGTTTTGTTATTATTAAATACATTCGAAACCGATGAAAAATCGTTAAAACGATTCTGAGCGGAGATTCGGCGTGTAAATACGCACTTAGCCGGAAAATTTGAAGTGTTTATAAGAAAAATTGTGATTAAAAATTCTCAAGTTTTTTTTTCAATAAAGTTGAAGTATCATATGTTGTATAAAACGTTCAACCCTTAAAACGTAAAAACTGTCTCTTTTATGACTCCATTAGCTCGACGTCTAGTAATTGGCTATAATAAACGCAAAATCGAAATAATTTTTTTACGCGTATATAGTATAGTGCAATGTTTTATATTCGGTGTGAATTTCGAAATGCTGGAGAAATATGAATTTTGACGGAATCGCTTTTTCCACACAATTTTTCGGTACTTTTTTTCGGATCGCGTATTGAAAATTATTGAGAAAATCGAAAAATTACCTCCTCAAAGTAGGTCTTTATCAATACCTGCTATACCGGGAAACGGGTGTAATCGTCGGAACGATCCTTCTTGCCGAAAAGTTGTAAAGTGAAAAAAATAAAATAAACACCGTTGTAATGGCTAATTCTCGCTTCGCTCAAAATCTAAAAATAAAAAAGTATAAGTTTAAAATTTTATACGCGTTGAATTGTTTGTCTTTTTTGACTGGCGCGAATCGGAAAACGTAAAAACACATCGGTAATGTAATAAATTAAAAACGAGTATTTTCGTACCGATGTGTATTTGGCACGTTTAATAATAATAATAATATATAAACACAATTGAATTGTTTTGGGTTGTAGTATAGTTTGTTGGCGAACAAAAAGACGAACACGCATGCAAAACGAGAGAGTAATTTCGTAATGAAGTTTAAAAGTTTTAATCGGCGATAGCGAAAACATTTTGGAAACGTTTGTTTGAAACGTGGCCGCAGCCCTCTCCTCACCCACGTCATTTACCAGTACGAATATCACGAACGACACTGAGGTAAAAAGTTACGCAAATGCGAATATAACGAGACGGCTGTCAGGAAACGCCGGTGAATCGAGTGGAAAACGAAAACTAATTTTCCCAAAAAGAACTCTGGAAACATCACAATCAATCGCAGAAAGAGTTCGGCCGACGCGTATTACACAATAATGCTTCCTGGATTATATATAGTTCATCTGATTTCAATTCCGACACGCAATCCAAATCAAATACCAAAAGACTTACTATACTGTAACGATACGATTTCACTGAATCCATCGTCGCTTCTTATAGTGTCTCCGTGGCTTTTCACCGACAAGCAGGCAGGAAACCTCAGAGACCATATTATACGAGCCCTTTTTTTTTTTATTTTTTAAATATTTCTGCGAAACAGGGAGTTCGGGTCAGAAAAACGACTATTAATATTAGTATCTTTTTATTTTTATCATTCATTTAACAAACATTTAAATTTTAAACGTGCAGTATCTAAATATCGGTGAAAATCCAGGGGTGAACGCAGAAAAAAATTTCGACGTGGGTTTTTGAAAAAAATGTAAAATTATTTGGTACTATATAATATAACCTTACATATATGTCGCAGCTTATCTTTTAAATTTCCTCAAACATTTTGGAGGGGATTCGAACCCTTAAAACCCTTACCTGCGTTCGCCTCTAGGTTACACCCCTGTTTCATAATATAGTGCCGTTACGTTTTCATCGTAAATTAGAAAACTTTATTTAAATCTCATCACAAGTAGCGAGTAAAGACTTTTTAAATATACTTTATTTCAAGTATTATTTAAAATTTTTAGTAACGATTTTTTTGGAAAAAAAATCCATTTGTTAACTAACACGCATTTCGATGATATATATCGTTATTTTAAATTTGCGTACAATTTATTGTTAAAAACCCCGTTTTCACCACCATTGGAAATTTACCGCCGCTTTCTCCCTGCGCGACGTTAAATCAAACATTAATTAATTGCGATTTTATTAAAAACCGTATATTTTTTTTTTAGGAGATCGCGATCGCCTTGTACCGCGATATACGATTTTTTAGACGGTATATTTCATAAAAAAAAAAGTAACCGACGGCAGGACTCGTCCTGTTTGCGTTTCACGTATCTGCGTGGACGGCGATCAAATTAAATTCAAAGAGAGAGAAGTCAAAACGAGGGAAGACAAAATGGACGAAATAATAAAAAAAAAAAATACACACAAAACAACTGTGTACGTATATAGTAACGATAAGGATCGGATTCGCCGGTATATTTATATATGTTCACGTCGACAGCAAACGCGGTGAATTGTAACTGTGGTAAATAACATCGGTGAGGAATGCGGGCCTGTGCGTGTGCAAACAGTCCTTGGTCCTCGGGGTCCTCGGCGATGAAGTATTTAATAAAAAAAAAAAAACCACAGGCATCTCGATGTGACGTCGTGCTTGATAGTTGATACGGTCGAGGGGAAGAAAGTATATAGCGGTAGGGAGAACGAAAAAAATTCGAAAAAGAATACCCCGTAAACACTGACGACGTCGTATTATTAAATCATACGATTTTGTTATATTATAAAATTAAAAATTAATTTTGCCCGCGGTAATGTGGTCGTACGCAATAAATATATATATATTTACAAACACTTTACCGCGCGTTAATAATATAGAATGATTTTTCGTAACGCGTCACTATTCTGTTACGAATCGAATTTCTTATCCAAAACGATTTCTAACAAGAAGAATTCAACGATAAATTTCTTCGTCGATGCAATCGTTTTTCGAACGGTTTTATAACTACAGATTTCAGGACACTCTGCAGAGTCTACACCATCACGTTTATCTCGTTAAATCCGTACAGAGGTGTTAGACAAGGGCGGTGGCCTGGCTTTAAATTATCCGTTATTCGGCTGCTAAACGGAAAAAAAAAAGGATAAAGTAAGTTCGACTCGACGGTCTCGGTACTGGAATCGATAAACAGACGGTATATGTATGGACTCTAATGTTTCGATTCGTGCAGATGACACCGTACGTATAGCAGAAACAGAATACGACCTTCGGATGTGGAAAATTTAAATTTAAATTCTCTATAAATTCGAGTAAAAAAAAACATTGGTTTATGTCCGTGTACCATCAACCGTTCATCGCGAATATATTATACGGACGTTTAACGCGAATTACCAATAATTTCGGATAGTAACCAATAACGGCGGACGGCCGTACACGTGAAAAATCGAACGGAGCAAAGAGTATTGGTCTCGAAGAAAATTGCATAGCAGAGGAGACGTTTGTGAACAATTCGGCTACGAGACGTGGCCGGTTATAAACGAAATGAACAAAAAAAAAAAATGATCCCTCGAAGCGTAATTCGAAATGTCCAGGTGTCGGAGAATCAAAACGCGCGTAACGAAAGTCATAAAACGACGACTGTGGGTAAAGGTCTTACGCCGTCGGGCGGATGAAGCGTATGGAAAAATTGCGTTGCATTACAATAAATAGGTGCGATTGAAAAGGGTACCGTCAGGAAGACCGAGAAGATCTCGGACGAGTGAAAAAAGACACGCAGATGATACTCACGCCGGATTAAAAAGGCTTGTTGGGAGATGGTGAAAAACGAAATTGAACGACCTATAATATAAGGTTTTTTTGGGGGGGGAAAGAGTTGTTTATAAATCACCTAACCGCGTGTAACAGATTGCTCGTGATTGTACCGATCGCTCGCGTCAGAGTGTAATGGAAAAAAATTGCGATAATCCGCCAAAACGTTTTTCTCCGCACGAGTAAAAAAAAAGTCTTGGTCTTTCAGCTGTGCCTTACCAGAGCCTACGACTTCGATGTTCGGACGAAGTAAAAAAAAAACGGGCACCGCGGTGGGGAAATGATGTTTTCGCCGGACCTTTTAATTAAATTAAACGATCGTCGGGAGCGGGAAAAATCCGCGTATTTAAATTCTATACGCGAGCGTATATATTTGGCGAGAACGAGAATTGTTTAACTTCTTCAGCACTGTACACAAGTCTATTTCGAATAGCGGCCGTCCGAAAAGTTCTTATAGCGAAAAGAAAAATCTTTTTTTTTTTCTGTTTCGTCGATATTTTATTATTCCGTTGCAGTGCTTTGTCGAAAGTCATATCTCGTTTTCGGATATAACGCGCTCGTCAAACAAAAACGGGAAATATGCTAATATTTAAAAACCATTACACGAAATTACGTTACGTCGCGGAGTTCTTTCTTTTTTTCTGACCGCCATACTTTTTTTTTTTTGCAGATTGTGGAGCCAACACGCGTACATACAAATATATATTTATGATATTTTAATTTATTCTCGGTTTATAATGGCATAAATCCGAAAAGGACGCGGCAGGAGAAATACGAATATTCAGTCCGTTTTATTCGTTTTATCAGGCCGAGAAGACCGTAAACCGACAATACAATTCGTCGTACCATGTTGATTGATGCGAGTATTGAGGAACACGCTTAATTCACGAAACTTCGTGTCAATCGTACTCGAACATATTATATAATAATACGCGGTAACCAACTGCGGTATAATATGGTGTTTTGACACGGATGTGTCCATAGGCGGCACTTGGGGTTGATTCCGGGGGGGGGGGGCAAACAATTAATTGACTTTCATAACCCAATTCTCCCAAAATAAAATGTCAACCTCGATTTAATTTTTTTTTTTTTGGAGTGCATTTTTACCAATTTTGACTTCAGTAAAAAAGTTTTTTGACTTAATTCACTAAAATAAAGTATAATAATTTTAAAATATAACCTAAAATATTAGGAGATATTTCAAACTAATAACTATTGTATTTTGGGGTATGAATATTTGAATACTTTACGTATTTTGAAATTGAATTAGTTGATAAAATTCTGATGCAGATAAAAACTTTTGTTGACCACTGTGACCGGTGACCACCACCGCGTTTATTTATCTGTACTTACTACTTAACTGATATCCTCTAATCAGTGACTGGCGTTGTAGATAGTGCTAGTAAAGTAATTACTAACCGTGTTTTCTAGATGAATTAATTTTGATAACAATTATTATCATTTTATCAATATTCGATTATTCAATAAACATGAGTATAATTCTAATATTCTTCTTAATCAGCTTCAAATTGAATTTGGAATTGCAAAAACTATTTTCTTGTTTTACATCAGAAATTAAAATTACAGAGGGAATATCATTAATTATTTTAAATTAAATTCAACTTTTCGGCGTTCATTAATAAAAGATTGAAATAACAGGCTTTTTTGTATACTTTTGCCTCGCCAAAAAATTTGGGGGGACAACTGCCCCCTCATGACCCCCAAGTGCCGCCTATGGATGTGTCTTATATGTTTGGGAGGCGGTCATTCCGACAATTTGTCCGACACCGAGAATGTTACCGTGACGATGTCACGAATGAAATCGTTGCTAAATACGTAACCGTTGCTGTTTCGACATTTCTAGGCCGTCTAATTTCAGTAGCCACGTGACACATCCATGAACCGAAGATGTATCTGCAACGGATAGATGTTTTGAAAGAGATAAACAATTGTAACGGAATGATTAGAACTAAAAGCTAGACAAAAATTCTACCACTTAGAAAAAACCGAATTTAATTCTGAAAAAATAATTTAAATTTTCGGCCTGTTTTCTAGGTTATGTAGGAAGTAGATTTTCGATTAAGTGTTTCATTATTTTTTGAATTTACTAATAATAATAAACTTAAAAAAAAAAATTAGAAATTTAAAAACTTAAAAATCGATTGCCTACATAACCTAGGAAAAAGACGGACAATTTTAAATCTCTTTTCAGAATTGAATTTGGTTCTCTCTAATAATAGTTGGATTTTTGTCTAACTTTTAATTCTAAAATGATACAAATAATACACAGTTTCCAATCCCCTTAAATACTTTTTTCCGCTTACTTTGTAAGAATCCGACACGAATTCACGGGATAATACGAAAAAAAAATGTAAAGCGCACACGCGTTATTAGGATTAAAAAAAATGTGTTGTTTTTCAGAGCATCTGCTATCGAGTATCGTATAAACGAGTTTATATTGAATTCGTTTTAAAAAAAACGTAGCCGAGTTTGGTCAGAATAAAAGGCGAAAGATTTCAATGAGCCTAACGTATAATTAATCGTTCTCCGATAATCGATTATCGATTATTTATTATTTCTTTTGTGGTTAGAAGTCGTTGGACGCGCGTTTCGCCACAAAAATTTTTACGTTTTTTTTTTTAAATCGTGGTATACATATTTTTAATGCGTTATTAGAATACAAAACGTTCGCAAACGTTTATAAAATATAAAAATACAAGAGTGTGTTGTTTGCAAACCTTTCGGCGGGGGTGGCGAAACCGAAACTCGCGATTAAACAACAACAGAAACTATATGACCGCGTACGCAAATATATAACGTGATGCGCGCATATACTCCGAACGATCGCGGCGGTCAGTTTTCATATTAAACTTTCCCCCGGGGAAAGTAAGTTTCATCCTGCAAGTCCGTATACAAATATACGATGATTAAATTAATTCAAAATAAACGCTGTACAAAAAAAAAAAAAATCATAATTTCAATAATATATTACGAGTATATATACGGTCTGAATAATAATTTGGGTCTAGGAAAAAAATGTGTTATTTTGTAGAGTTTGAAATAACGAGATTACCTCACTTTTTAGTCTCGCTTTTCACTCGGCATCGACTTTAGTAGATTTCGTTATAAGATTTTTGTCGAAATTCTCTTTAAATATATAAAATATTTGTCACATTTTACACATTTCGTTTACCTCGATCACTACGGGAAATACTGCAGCGGACGAGAAGATCCGGTCTTAGAACTCGTTTGAAATATTGACACCCGATATTTGGAGGTTTCTCTCTCGGTTTCAATAAATTCCGATTTTTTTGTTTCTTTTGTATTTGATTGCGCCTGTTATTACTACTATTGGCGGCGCGTTAAACAAATAAAAGCTCTATTACGATTTGTTTTTATATGGTTTATTATTTTTTTTTTATATAAGAAATAATAAAAATAATAGCTGGTGTGTGTGTGAGGTATAAGATATCGAGGTGTAAGATATCGTGTCTTATGGACAAGGTGGCCGACACTGTATTTGCAGTTGAGCTCGTAAGACGAACTGGAAGAAGAAATAAAATTATTTACAGAGTTGTACTAATTTTTGAATTTGATTAAATGATAAGTTAAATTTTACACTCAGTCGTGTGAATTTACTTCTAACATTCCAAAATTTTAGGAAATTTCAACGTTTTCAACAAAAACCTATGGTTAATATTTAATTCGATAATAATGACTGAGAAGTATTCGTATTACTTTTGTTTTAACGTTGTACATTATCGTGTTACTTTTGTATTTAAAGTGTACTGTTTCAATTGAGTATGTAAAAATAAATAAAGTACACCGGTTATGACCGGTTTGAAAATTTAAAAACCGAGATCGAAACCGAAATAGTTTTTTTTTTAATCTAATTAAACAAATCGAAAAAAGTCCATGTGGCTCTACGTCGATATTTCCATACATTATTATACTACCGCTACTGCCGTTTTTGGTTTTCGAATTATGACAAATATTTTCCGTTATAGTATTTTGAGATTACATTGTGAAAAAAAGAGCAAAATTCGATTTCATGCAAATCCGACGTGTCGACAATGTTGCGCGTCTTTTTTTTTTTTTTGCAATTCCTCGGTAGTTTTTCCGTACACGAAGTATACTCGGAAGGCACAAACTCGATTCACTGTCGGAATTTACACGTGCCAAAATCAAAATGCTCTTATTCTCAGAACAAAAAAAAAAAATAAAAAAAGTAACAGAAATAAATGTAAAATTTTCGGTTTCCTCGAATCACAAACGAATATTCGACTTAATTTTCTTTACGTGGACGTTTCCGTTCTGTGGCGCGCGAGAGACTTGGTTAAATCGAAAGGATTTATGAATTCGTCTCGTAATTTCTAGATCATCACGCGTGGCTGTGGTCCTCGATCCGGTAGTCTGTAATATATTATATGAATAAAAAAAATATATATATTACTCGGACCGAACGGCCGCTCGACATAAAAATTCGCTTGAGCATATATATATATATATATATCGGTTTTTTTCTCTCTCCATAAAACGAATTTATATAAAAAAAAAAGTACGAAATAATAACAAAACTCTCACGATATTCTCGTAAATTGGCTTTTTTTTTTTTTTTAATCCGGAACGAGCTTTACGCGCTTATATTCTCGTTAGGTAATTACTTCATTAGGCGACTTAATAATATTTTAATCTTTATTTAACGATTCGGTTAAATAGTTGAGAGGTACACATTTATTCAGACAATATAACGATTAATACGGTTAATAATTATTGTTTCAAACGCTCTGAATTATTTACACGCAATCATCCCGCCGCCGCCGCCGCCGCCGCCGGTTATAAATCGTCTGAGACATTAAATTTTAAAACTTTATCGCTGGCAATTAATTTTCTTTTTTTGGTTTTTAAAATGCTTACTTTTTTTTTTTTTTTTTTTTACATCGACTCAACTCACGTCTTTACGGCGTGTCCGTGCGCAGTATTCGGTATTGTATTTGAGTAGGTTTTTTTTTTTTTACATAATAACCCGATTGTTTTCGAAAAACCTATTGGAAACGCTATACTAAACCGTTTCTAAAAAAAAAAATATTCAATTCTAAATATTACGAAAATTTTATTTAATATTATAAGCTGTGTGATAGAGCAATTAACAAAAATCACACTTGTATGTTTTTCTATTTCTGTCGACATTCGATTGATTTCTAAAACCGTCCAACAGTCATCGTTGTGTTATTATAGACGTCAAAAGTTTTTTCATTGATTATACGAGTATTTTAAGAATAGCATTTTTTTAAAAGAGTATTCAATACTTTTAAAAGAACTAAAACACACCGATTCAAGTACTTCATACAACACTGCGTGTATTAAAAGAAAAATATATTTTTATTTTCGTGTTACTACACAATCAAAACCTATTACGATTCTCGCGCGTATATATAGTTACAACAATCGTTCACTGATGTGAACGCGTAGATTTTGTATACGAGAGTTTTTGTGAGCGTTTTTTATTTTTCGATTAAAAAAACGTTATTTATATAATACAAAGTCCTGTCTAAATATAGACAGGAGACTTCAGCGCCAATGGAACTCGAAACTTGTGTTTTATTTAACGATTTTCCCCCGGTAGTTTTCGAAAGCGTACGGCTATCAAAACAATTTCCAAACGCCCACGGTTTTGGGTACTCCAAATCGATTTTCATCATATTATTTTATTCAAATAATAATAATAATATTGTATACACAATAAAACGTGAAATATATTGTAAAACCAAAATCGTTCATTGTACGCGTAACGTGTATTGGTAATGTAACAGCTGAGGCGACTACTCGAATCCTATTAATTCACATACTTAGACATTCATCGGTTTTAATTTTTTTTTTAATAATAATAATAATGATTTATTTCATACAATTCCATTGTTGAACGAAAATAATTTCATTTTATTATTGAACACAGCGCGAATCATGAACTATAAGGTGGCACCTTTTTTTAATTCGTCGTACAGATTTCATACCAACGCGGGCAGGCCACGTCGGCATCGAATCTCTTAATGTTATTTTTGTATTTCCATTTTAAGTCTTTTGAAATTATAACGAAAAAAAAAAGAGAAAGTTACATTTCAGACATTTATTTTGTTTGAATATTTTGCGATGATCTTGTATTTGAACTCTTGCGGTAAAAAAACAAAATCATCCGGAAATTATCAAAATTTTCTTTAAATTTTTACCTCAAAATTCGTCGATTTTTTTCCCGATCTTTATATTTATATATTATTAGAGAGTATTGTTTTTTCCTTGGAATGCTATTATACGTTTTTGAAGATAAAACTTGTTTTTACAATGATTTTTAATCATACAAATTTCTAACACAAACTCGAGGTATTTAAAAGCCGACGACGGCAGCAGCAGCACTGTACCAGAATATACAATAATACGAAGGAGACTGGAAGTTTTAGTAAACACACACAAAAAAAAAAGAGGATCCTATTCAATTCGATTATTTTGTGAAAATCGGAGTGTCTTTCAAAACGCGTATAAAGTTTGAGTATTCGCGATGACGGTTTTTTATTTATTTATTTATTTTTTTGCTTTTCACGTAGTATATATACTCGTCGAAGAAGCTCGTATTGTTTTTACGCGAATAACTTTAATCCATATTAAACAGAGTGTTCCGCGGGGAACTGACAAATACAATGACTTTGTCACCTTTCATAATTTTTAATCGATTTAATTAATTAATTATTAGTTTCTCCGGCAAAGAAGGTATTGTTTTTAAAAGATTCATTTATTTTATACTTTTCCCGTGAACGTTTTCGCGTAGAAGGAGTGCACTCGTGATCATAACACGCGTTACGTTCCGGTAATAAATTGTAAAGTATACAATAATAAAGTATACTTTATTTCACACGTTATTCGGGTTTTTTTTTGTTAGTAATTTCTTAAAGCGTAATTCGAAAGAAGCCAAAAAATTGCAAAAAAAAAAAACCCCGGTAAAATTTTCCACGTACTCATTTTGATAATGGGCAATTTTTTTTTTGTATTTTTTAAAAACCACAAATTGATGACCTATGATATTAATTAATAAAAATAACATAATTTATGACATGTAGGAATTATTTTTTCGATAAATTGTATTTTTAGTTTTTTACAAGTGCATAAATAACGTGATAATCAAATTATAAATATTTTGTTTAAAATTTAATTGATCGAAAAAGTAATTCCAACGTGTCATAGATTATGCTATTTTTATTAATTAATATCATAGGTCATCATGTCCAAAAAATATCCAGTTACTCACAATATTGGAAATACGAAACCAGATTTTACTATGTTACGTGTGTGTCAGACAAAGACAACTGAGCCAGTTGGAACGTGCCCTTAAATACCGGTTCAAATGAATCACTTGAACCGAATGTTTGTATTTTCGATTTTTTTTTTATACTACGAAATTTTTTAAAATTAATCCTCTGATTTCTAGAATTTTCGATATTCAATGGAATTTATATAGTTA
Source organism: Slavum lentiscoides (assembly GCA_032441835.1). NCBI lineage: Eukaryota > Metazoa > Arthropoda > Insecta > Hemiptera > Aphididae > Slavum > Slavum lentiscoides. The sequence continues at coordinate 13,330,235 of CM063717.1, forward strand.
ATGATAATTGATAATTAATATAAAAATAAAAATTCTTTCTATCCGAAACACGCCATGTTTATTCGAAAGAAATTTACAATGTTAATTACAGTCTACATTAGCATGATATTTACTCTATTTTTAAATATTTTTTTCACCAAGTCGATTTCCTTTGAATTTTATGATTAAAAACATAATAATAATCGTCTTGAAAAGTCTGTTTCGTATTTTATATTTCCATCATTCGATTTGAACTCGACCCACGAACTGCCTATTTCGAAGAGTCCGTTATTTCGCGATAAAATCCGTTGTATAGCGCGTGGTAAGTCAACGAAATTTTGAACGAGGGTTTTTCAGCAGTTGTTATATTATTATCTGTAAGAAAATAATTCCAGTCTGATGAAATAAATGTCAACGAGAAAAAAAAAAAGTTTTAAAAACGGCGTGGAAATGGTTACAAGGGGATCGGCGAAACGATGTAATTTTTGTACCATTTTAGATCCGAAAAGCTATAGACGAAAATCCTTCGGCCGCTTGGACCGAATTTAATTCTGAAAAAAGATTTGATCTCAACGACCACTTTTCTAGCTGTTTAACGGGGAAATCGATTTTTTTTTTAAATTAACGTGGTTTTCTTTTTTAAAAATTAGTTTTAATTATATCAAAATATTCGATATATTGAATAACGCAGAAAAAAATGTCTACGAGCTCCAGTGTTTCGCCAGAATTAAATTCCGTTCGTACTCTGAGTGATCGAAGTTTTATCTAACTTTTGGATCGAAATCATTGAGCCGTGTGTGTGCGCGTAAAATCATTTAAATACTCACGAATTAACGTACATAATAACTTTTATAAAATGTCCTTTGTACGAATATTTATTGAAACTTTCATGGATTGAATTACTATTTGTTGATGTATTTTCGCAAATGTCCGTGTTGTCAATTCTCTTCTGTACCGTTACTGCGGGTTCCGTCTTCAGAGAACGTAGTACACGTTCCGACCGTCGTGGCTACACTGAACGGTCCGCTCGTTTCCGACTGGTATTTATACTCCTACCGGCCACGCCCTTGTTGTGTCGTAGCGCTGTCTGGTGACTAATTTTTTTTTCGTTCTTTTTTTTACATTCTATTCACGCTGTTTAATAATATGTAACGGTATTTATACTCCTATCGGCCACGCCCTTGTTGTGTCGTAGCGCTGTCTGGTGACTATTTTTTTCCCCGCTCGTGAATAATAAATCGACAATACGATTCTATTTTTCAATCACAATAATCCGTGTAACAAAAACAACAATTAACATCATGCGGTTTTTGAGTACAATTCGAAATCGCTTTGGTTTTCAACCGAATGCACGGAACCCGGATTAATCATAACCCGTAACAACCCTAAAAACACTTAAAAAAAAAAAATCCAATCGCCCGAAAATCGTATAACAAAAGTGACGACGTTTATACTCGAAAATCCGAATTGACTAGAACCCGAACAAAACTTTTCGAAATTAAAAAAATAGTATGTGGTGAGTTATTTTGCACGTTAAATGCGGTTTTTAGCACCGAATCCGGAGTCGGCCACGATTTTATAGCGGAAATAAATATTATCAAATTATCTAGTAATATTCATCTAAACTACGAATACCCGCAGGTTTTTATCCCGGTTAGTGTTTTTAAAAAAATATTTTTAAGACGGTCGACTTTATACGCTACACGCGATTTTAACAACTTATATTATATAGTATAACGATAATGCGATGTGAAATAGTAGGAAAGTTTTTTTTTTTTCATACCGTTTGGCCGAGCGAATTTCGTGAAAATTGAATGGTTTTATTCGAAAAAAATTCTATTTTTTTTTTACCAGCTAAAATCGAGACGTGCTCCTCGTCAAACGAGACTATACCGGGCGGATTTCAAATAAAATAAATTCCGCCGCGATAATTTTCTGCGACACCGTTACGGCGTATAAAACATAATAATTTATTTATTGACACAGAAAAAAAAAATGTTCGAAATGTCGTTCCACACGGTGTGGCGCGCGCGTGTCGACACGCCTTGGCCGCCGCCGCGCGCGAGACGAACAAACAGTTCATATTGGCTTTTCGTGTTTCAAAATATACACCGGCTCGTCGTGTAGTTATATTGTTCTGTCGAAACGACAACAATATATTGTTTCCGATATTTTCAGTATTTCGGACATTATTTTCTTTTTTTTTTTTTTAGATTATTTCGTCGGAGAATTCATTCGGTATTATACGCGGTGTGTGTTTATTTTTTTGGATTCCGAGCGGAGCTAGGGGAAGAATTTGTATTGGTTTTAAAAAACGTGTTTGTTTGTTATTTTTTTAGATTTTTACGTGTACAAATTTTCGACTAGAAAGCGTGCTCCGATCGTTGTACTTGTTTTCCCCGTAGAAACGTTTGCTAGAATTAATACTCTTTGATATTGTCGTTTTTTCGATTTTCTCTTAATAGTTTCTAAACGCCACAAAAAAAAACTCGTGTTAGAAACGCGATTTTATTGTATTTTTCTAGTATTTCGAAAATAATTGTCCCAGAGTCTGAGAAATCAACATCGAATATGTATAATTTTACACTTTTGTAAAACAAATTTTAAAAAAACTTCTTCCAATTTTTCGGGCTATTTATTAGGCAATTATTAATAAGTCATAAAAACTGGAAATTTTTAGTTTTTAAGAACTGTACGCTTTTATAAAACATATTCGACTATATTAACAAATAATTTTAATCCCGAGTCACAATTTTTTTTATTATCACTTGACATTTTTCGTCATTAGTGTATTATTTTGATGGGAAACGACGAACGTTTTTACAAAACTACGTTCATTTCAATAATTATCATATACTATGTACACACTATATATGTTATTAATAATGAATAGAATTACACAGAAGCTCTCGTTTCGATTTTCAGCTGTGCTCGCGAACGATTTATTTCGATTTCCCACAAAACAATCTCCTTCATAATTTCCTCGAATTTTTTTTTCGAACAATTTTCGTATTTTTTTTTTTACCAACTCAAAACGTTATTGAGCGTAAAATATTTTTAACAGTATTCGTTGCGTCAAACTATGTATAAACTACTACTGCCATAGTGTCACTATGCAGCAAAACACAAATTTTCGAAAACGCAACGATTTATCGTTGCTGTTTTCCAGTATTCGAATATTAACTGTGAAATCTAAAATTTTAATATCTCCCCTGACCTCCATTCCATTTCAAATACTAATTCCGAATACGTGATAAAAACTGTAATTTCTTTCATACCGGAGGCCGGTTTTATCACATTTAAATTATTTTAATCGTTTTTATTAATATTTTATTTTTCCATTTTCTGTATTTTTACTTGGTTATTTATAATTGTTGAGCTATCATAGTGTTTACTAATGGTTAATAGAAAGAAAAAAAAAATCTGTGAAATCTCTCTCTCCGCGTCTACGATACCCACAGAACTCGTATTTTTAAACGTTCTCGACTCTCCGAGTATATTAACGTAACGATCGACTAAACTGTATGTAATATATTATAATCGCGGAGAACGGCTCGGCTATATAATGCATTTCACGTATACACAATATATACGAGTAGTGTAGTAATCGCGTTAAACTTTATACGATCCCGCGAACGCTGTCTGTTTGAATTTACAACGGCTGCGTATTAGAAAATGGTTTCACGTAATTTAAACACGTCATCGGACTGTGTACGATGCGATCCGAGCACGTCCGCGTATTATAATATTCTCTCGACGACGGCTGTGAAATCCTCGAGCGCAAAACTCGTCTGGGGAAACTATCGTTAAAAACGAAACGTGTAATATTTCGGTTTTTGACGTTATTCTGTTTATGCACACGTTCGAAAAGTTAAACGAATAAAAATATGTCAATTCCATCGCCTACGATGTGTTGACAAAACGTCATACACGCGTGAATCAGGACCGGTTCGAGGTATGATGTAGGCGAGCTAGGCGCCATTCGAAAGGGCGGCGTATTTCCGAAAAAAATGATCCTCAATATTAAGATTAATTAAGATTTCTATCAACATATTACAAAAGAAAAAAAAATTTTTTTTTTTAATCCGCTTAAACCGTTACGCGGATTAAAATATTGTTGTACGCAATAATAACTCAAACAGTCATAATGCGTTTTGATAGTACCTATATATACGGTTATCGAGTAAGTATAGTAAGAACGTAATATATTAATGTCGTCCCTGATGAATTTCATATAGAATTTCTCGAGGATCCATCAGAAATGGCCCAATTCATTCCTAGGTGCGGCAAATTTGATTTAGCCTAGTAACCTATTTTGACTTGAGCCGACCCTGCTCGCGATCTCGTTAATTTCTCATTCGAATCCTTATAATATTGGGGTTATTGATATATATATACTTTCGGAAGAGATTGAAAAATAAACGTGTGTCGGAGTGTAACTGTGCAGTATTCTTCGCGATTCCGTGTCGTTAATAAATTCGTTCACACATGATTTGTGTTTCCTACGTCGAAATAATATATTCTACAGAGTTTCGTGTACGATACATCATGTCCGGGATTCGGAGATTTTTTTTTACAATTCGCTCGAATTCTTCGGGTACGCGCGCGCTCAATTATTATTTTGTTCACAGTAAGAGTGTAAAACAAAATTAACACTTTTCATAACAGTCCGAGGACGCCGTTAATCGTCAGAAACGCGGGCGCTGATACAAGGGGAGGGGCTAAAGGGCTTTAGCCTCCCTTGGGCTGTAGTAGTCATTGCTTAAAAATTATGCACGTAATACCTATACTACCTGTCAAGCATTTATTTCTCCTCCCAATTCATAATTTCTAGATCATGATCATGGACTACCTAAATAGATATAATTTCAGGTAGCTGATCATCGTATAGCAGCCGTCCACCTCATTTGTGATTTCTGGACCGGCGCCTACGTACAAGCGCGTTATATAATTCGAAATTAAAAAAATTGTTGAAACGTTTTCGTTGTCGAACTCGCGGAGAATTATTTCACTATTCTCGGTGCGTTATTTGCTTTAACGCGAAAATTAACATCCGTATTGTGTGCGTATTATGCGCTCGGTCGTGAAATTAATGTCGTCGAGAGTGGAACGCCAGCCTACTGCTTTACGCTTTTTATTTCCTATTTCGGCTACATAAAACAAAGCCCAAGTGCGAAACAAGATTTTCGACTTAACCTAACTGCGCGCGCGTTTGTGTGTTAAAAGAAGAGCCTGTGTTTTATATAAAAAAAAACACGTACGTACATACATTATTCGCCGTCGAAACATAAACGCTTTCTGTAACTATATTCGAATCAAAGTGGAAAATGTCCGGAACAATCGTTCGGATTGATCGGGAACGCGCGCATACAATAATATTGTTATATTGTTCCGGGACGACAGTAGTAGCTGCGGAGAATCGTATTCGTTCATTAGTTTAAAAAAGTTTTTTAATCCTTTTGAAATACGCGAGCGCGCGTATAGTGCAGTGTAATGGAACGGTTCGAAACGACGCGGTTGCTGGAGAAGAAAAATAGAAGAAATTGAAATTGTTTTTCGAAATGTCGCCTTGTCGACATTCGACTGTCGTGCATGTCGCTTAAGTGAATTACTCAGATAAAGTTTTAGAGTTCTGAATTATTATTGTACATTTGAGAGCAACGGTAAATCATTGCATGGAATAAAACGATTGTGAATTAGGAATGTCAAGATTTTTTTTTTTTTGAAAATATAGTAGAAGTAACTACAAGGACTTGTGTTGTACACGAATTTCCAGCCCTTATAACCGAAAGCTACATTTTTCATCATTTGAATAGCTCGAAATCTAACGATTGCTATAAATAGCACATAAATGGAAGACGTTTTTTTACATATTCGGTGTAAATGTCAAAACAATATAAGACCATTAGTTTGGTTCTTTGTTTTGTTTTGTTTCGTATTTAAAAACTATTGAAAAAATAGTTTTTCTTTGACATTTTGGATTGCACTTGAAAAACGAAACCACGAATTTCAAACGAGAGCGGTATAATCAAATACGCAAAAGATTTTCAATTTTCTTTTTTTTCGTCTAGACATCTGCTGCAGATCATGCCAGTAATATTTACCGATCGGTTTCAGCTTCATAAACTGAACACTTTTCGAACTAAGACGGCGTTATTGTAGTATACTCGTGTGCGAGCAGAGCGTAAACATGTTTCCTCTTTTTTCCCCCTCGCACACACTACTCCGAGTTGGACGTGTCTTTTTTCGAAACGTTGGAAGTTATAACGAATTCTTTGGTAAAAGAATCGAAATGTGGTCGGGGCTGGACAGATATCATCTTTAACTACAGACTCACCCAAGACAATGGCCAACGTCTTGGTGGCTTTTCTCTCCTTCCGCGCCGACGACTTCTCGCGTTTCTTCCGGCTCGCCTTGTTCACCTTGTAAATGGTGAACCGACTGCTGCCCTCAGCCGCCGTCTTGTAATCCTTTTTCGAACACCTCGAACCGTCCTCCTCGGACCCGTTGCGCAGCATCGACGACAACGAACGTTTCACCAGCGACTGCGTCGAACGGTTCGACCGGTCGATCGGCTGCGGTGCCGCTGTCGCGGCCGTCGCCGTCACCGCGGCCTGAACGGCTGCCGTCGTCGTCGTCGCCGAGTCTTTGCGTTTGTTCGGCGGCTAAAAAAAAAAAACATAAAAAAAACGATCAACGATCGGTATTTTTCTTTCAGAAAAAAGAAACAAAAATAACGGCTCGATCGATTTATTAATTCGAGATTTCGGGACAACGGCTACAGAAGCCGTCGTCGGTGTTGTTGTGGTGGCGCGTAATTAGATTTAGAATATGGGGGAATCAATATTTTGTCACAAAAACAAATATAAAATTGTTTCCGAAGTAAATTTCTGTTCATTCAAATAAGACAATATTAATGGATACGAAAAAATTCGTATTTCAGACCTGTTACGCATATGACTTCAAAACCGTTTCGTTGAGTATATTATGTATCCTCGAGATGCACCGGCGGTGGCACGTTTTTAAGAATTGCCAGCAAAGAAAATCCGTTTCTAATAACGTTTACTATACTTAATACTATAGTAAGACCCGTAAGCGTCTCCAAAACCGTGTATATCTCGTTCTCGTATTCACCGTTCGTTGACACACGAATACGCGTATCCTTCACGCTGCAGCTCGTTTTTTCACCAAATTTTTAACAGTTCTCGGTACCATCTTATAGTGCAAATTTTTCATCAAAAGCACTTATGATTTGCTTCAAAATTCCATCCCACTAATAAAAAAAAAAGAAGGGCTAAAGATGGGAGGATTCGACACTCGATTTCCCCCACAATAATTACACTAGCTACTGGTGGTGGTGGTGATGGTTCAAACCGCCTCCAGACGATTCGTTTTTTTTTTCATTTGCGTATTACGCATACATATGTATTCATAGCGGCCCGAAAAATTGCTACGCACAACACAGAAAATACGGATGATTCTGTGTCGAGAACGAGTTTCAAAGTTTAATTTTTGGTAAAGTGTTTTGAAAATGAAATGTCAACGTTATATTTTTATAGAGTCGCACTGTACATTAATATTTTATTTTTTATACATTTATGATGGCGAATTTTGTAAATTTCGATCGATTTTTTATGCGCATTACACATTCGACGTGAAGACAAACGGTTTTCTGACGTTTCGAATGCACGAAATAAACTTCAGTGAAGAAACCGAAACTGAGATTTGGCGCGTTTTGTTTCGAAATTTAACGTGTTTTCGAACAACTCTCTTTCTAGTCTACTGAGCAATCACAAAGCAAGTAAGTTCAAAGTTAAAATTCTCTGTGCCGTATACGCGCACTCCCTCGAATGAAAATCAAAAATATTTTCGAGTAAACAGGTTTTTAAAACGAATAAAAAATAAAAAATTATTGTAAGATAATATCATTTTTTTTTTAACACAATTTTATGATATGAAATACAGCAGATGATATATCACAGACTGGGAACACGCAAATCGCGCTTATTACTATTTCGAACACGGAAATTTCGATAAGAACTCGAAATCGATAAATTTTTACTTCAAGTTTAATCTGATATAAAATATCAGACACTTACAGAAAATATAAACTTTCCTTATTTTTCACCATCAAATTCTGTGTGTGTGGTTTTTTTTTTATCACAAAATATACAGCGCACATTTTTCATTAGTAAAGTCGTTGTAAGCCTGATAACGTCTGTGGTGCGACGTACTGGGTGTTTTTGTAAAATATATATACCGACTATAACTTGTCAGGAACAAATTTGGCCACGAGTGGTAAGTGTAAACTATCACCTTTTTGGAAAACATTCTAGAACCTATTATTGGTCGTTTTTCAGGATCATCGTTAACAGTGTTTTGGAAGATCCTGCGAGATTCGGAGATTCGGACAAATTCTACATGCACACGATAAACAAAATGCAGAACCAAATAGAGTACAATCCGAAACGAAATTGCGAATAAACAAAAAAGGCTCCAGCTCCTTTATCAGCTGTTCCTGCGGGCATTATTACGGTGAAAAAAAGAGAAAAGCAGAAAGTTGTTCTACACCAGTAGCTTTTAGGAAACGGCACAAGTCAGCACAAAGCAGTAGTAATTTTCAATTTTCAATTTATTTACGATTTTTATGTAATGTAATTTCTTGAAAAATAATGTATTTATTTTTAATCTTAATTTTACGTTTTGTTGGTAAATATAACGTTGTAGTCATAAAGGATTCTTTTTTTTCCCCCCAAAAATACGATGTCATTAAGTTATTTCGTGCGGAAAACAATCACCGCAAAGCAACATAGTACAATCTATCTATACATTTCGTTTCGTTTAATTTTCAAATCGTAAAAAGAATTATTTTTTATAATTTTTTTTTTCGTATTAAACATTATTATTTCGTAATGTTGAACAATAATATAAACACAAAACGTGCAATACTCGAAACGAGTCGTTTGGATATGTATTTATTTATTTATTTATTTTACCTTATCACCGATCTTGTCGCTAATGGAACTGACCGTTTGATGATTAGGGTTTAAGACCCTCGTTACAAGATCCATATCCTGTGGTCTGGGACCCAAATTTCCGTTCGGGTCGGCAGTAAGATTGGATGGTGAGGCCAACGTTGCTACCATCCTGTAAGCAAAAAACACGGCCGATTTAATTCAGTACTTTACACAATGTTAAATTTTGTGTTCAACAACACATTCTCTTATATGTTCCATAAATGCCTTTGCTCTTTATTTCCGTTAATTAATTGCCATTTAAAGAGAGAAAAAAATGCGTTTCGCCCTATTTTAGCAACATGATTTGATAAAATGTGGGGCGATCCATCGGGTGAAATTGAGTAAACCGAATCAGAATAATTATCCTTTTAATCCAAATACTATTTATAGAAAACAGTAGGTAATTACAAAAGAATTTTTTTTCAATATTTTGACTTGACAGAATCCAAATTTCCACAAAACCACATTTAATTGAGAGTAAATAAATGAGCTTCGTTCATTAAATAAAAGTATGGTATATTATATAACAAGAAATAATATAGCAAAATATACGCGCGTTTTTAATTAACATTTTTAAAGTTTTTCAATAAAAAAAAACATATGAATGCAGATGATATTGTGCCTTTGAAAAAAAGAAAATGTCTACTCGTTGCGTATAAGTAGTCGGTGTAGTAAAACGTTTTGTTTTTAAGCTTTTATAGTCTATATAAATAATTGTATACATAAATATAAATGGACTTTTTGATGTGGATAGATGAGTTTGGAAAATTATTCATTACACGGGATCTTGCAGGAAAGTGTTTGAGCGCTACTGTTTCTAATAAGTATTTGTTTTTTTTTTTTTTTATATATATCGAAGCGGTAACGAAAATGTCTTATTATAAGAATATAAAACGGACGAGTGTGCGAATAATAATAATATATACGCAGTGGCAACTCCGCTGAATTATAATAGTCAAAACGAATAAATCTCACCTAGTCTAATGTCTAATGTCGTCGTGTATGGGATGTTGAAAAAAATGCCCGCGAATCGTGGACAATTATTATTATTTTTATTGTTGTGTACGTACTTGAAAAACTTCATAAGCCTCGTTACAATTGAGGGGGAAAAAGTTTTTCAATTTTCTCGCTATACAGGTTCGCGTGTGTAATTTGATTATATTATTATTGTTCGATGATATTGCGCCGTCACAGCACCGTACCAGCTAAAATATATGTGACGGGTGGCAAACCGAGACGCGTCCAAAATGTTAATATTTTGCGCAATTCGTCTCTTTAAAACCAATTTAAGGAAACTGATAAATGTCCGAAGTAATTAGTTAAAGCCACAGGAATTTGCATTTTCTATGCGTTGAAACCGTTCGTTTTTATGCGTTTTAATATACTCGGTGTAAAACGTACTATTTCCATCAATTTTCGTGACGACGAAATAGGATAACATCGCGTTTTGAATAAATCATGAATTACATAAAACGTGTTAACGATTATGTGTGTTTTACATAATTTTTTTTACTCGCAATAAATAGAAATTAAAAGTATTTTTATTAAATACTTAATGTTTATAATTTGTTATTTCCGTCTAGCTGAACACCTAAACACTGGTCTCGTTCAAATTACGAACGTATTTATTTACTTATTCAATTAATGTTTTTTGTTACATCTTAAGTGTTCGAAATTAAATATTAAACACAAATGAATTTAACAACGGTGAAATGTAAATGAATCTGAGGTACTTGGCCACTGAATAAAATATGTCTCTGGAGTTGTGAGACAGTCGCGGTTTCTAGATTTCTGGTAAAAACGAACCGAGAGTATTCGCGGTAAACAACGTGTGGTCTGAACACTCTGTGCTGGTTCGCGCCGCAATCACATTATGGAAAATTGTACACCGCGAAATTAGTGGTAGCTGATTAAAACCTGTGGGTATGCTCGTATATGCGTTAGCGAGTTATCCGAAAGTTTTCACTCGCCGCTGTGTCTGACCGTGTTAATCTTAGTTTTACAGCGCAGTCTCGTTAATAGAACCGTTAAATTCTTATAGGTGGATTATGGTCGGGGTTTATTTCTGTAAACTCTTTTATCGAGACGGTAGAACGATTTCTGTTGATACTCTGGGAGCCAGTAGGAGGGAATCGATTTTATCGTACGAGTCCTCCTCACATCCACTTTTGTCACGTGTGAACGCCGTTCGTATCCGTTCGAGTGCAATGCAGTGTTCGTAATAGGTTTGATTACGTTGTTTCGTGCGATAAGTTTGACCGCGGTACGTTAGAGGTGGATTTTTGAAAGGAAACGTGTACGGTCCAGGATTACGTCAAAAACCGAGGATGATGAACGATACTGCAGTTGAATTTCCATCCAAAGCTAAGCGTTGGCGAGTTCTACAACAGGTCGACCGTGCAGCGGTTTCACCAGTGTCCAGGTTTCAATCTCCAGTCCGGGATCCGATTACCAATAAGCGCGTTAAACAACTTTACTTGCGTGGTTGCGTGAGTTTCTTTAAATTTGGTTGCACTGATGCGTTAGAGCAGTTATTCTGAGTAATAATTCGGTGAGACCATCATCGGTTAAATACGAACGATATTTCAACTTAATTGTTTTCGTTACTGAACAAAGCGATTCGCACGAATATGTCGTTCGAAAAATTGATATTAATTTTACCGCGCAGTTTTTATTAATATTTGTGTATTTTAAAATAGAAACGTGCTTCCAAAATCCCATTATATACAGTGACACTATTGTTTTTAAACAGTTTAAGACCATCTAATAACTCTAAAAGTCCTATTTCGAGATCCGTCTGTTTATCGTCTATCGTTATTACTTTTTTATTATAAAAGTACGGATTAGATCGAATTATAAAATATATTCGTAAACATATCGTTGTACGTATTTATCCATGAGGATCGGGAACATTTTTATTCATGTTGACCACCCCTGGTATACTGTGTGAACCATAGAGTAATATAGAGATGCCCTCACGTACGTGTATTAATTGTATGCATAGCAATATGAAGCAAGAAAAATAGCGAAGCGCAGTGTGGCCACATTTGTGAGAGTAAAATATTGCAGTCACTCAGAAATCGTACAGATTATTATTTATATTGAGTGTTGTATTTATTATTTTGGCTGACCGGACGTGGCCGCAGTATCGTAGATTATAATACAACATTATTGTTGAATTTCGGTATAAACAGGGTAGAAAACATTTCGTAAAAATTTCTTACACGTGGTCGTACTGCAGTTCGCTGTTTTTCTTCACTCATATTTCTCCAACTACGGCCATCCTTTGGCGTGTGAACAGTTTACACGCCGAAAATCTGTCTATTCCGCGTACTGTCGGCCGTTGTACGTATCAGGCCCACGACACTCTCCACGTTTCCGTACACTGAAAATGGGGGACCTTGACGGTTGAAAATAACAGCTGTTGACATATTTTGATAACAGAATACAATTTCCTGCGACATTTGGTCCTTGCATAGCACATAGATACGTAGCAAGCGTTTTGTCATAGAACATTATCGTTTCGTACCGAGACAAACGTTGGTAACTTCAAGACGGAGCCTCTAAAAATTCGATGACAACTTCCCGGCCGGGCCTCCGAAATTTTTTTAAACGACCCGAGTGTCGTTTCTATAATGTTCTGTGGTATTATATTGTGCGCAAACGAAATGCCGAAACGTCTCGCGGCGAACGTCGTCGGCCGTGAGGCGATTATATAAAATACGAGACGCGATTATTACACGCCGCAGTCGTAAACGTCAGACGTCCCACGTAGTCGGGGAAACTCGTTCGACTTTGCCCATTAAAATAATAATTATTATTGTTAATATTATTTATATCCGCGTATTACGCCGCACAGAGATATTATACCGTGTCAAAGGTATCTATAACGTCTTCGACACTTCGACGGTCCGCTCGGTTCGTGTCGTCCTGGAAATTATATTGCGGTCCATTTGGACGGTCGAAACTCCCGTAACGACGGAAATAACTTTTAGTTTATTCGCCGCGTCATCCGGAACCCGGGCGGCCGGGGCCGTGTCGATTAACGCGCGACCGATGACTGCGTAGAAATGACACCTGCCGCCGCTGGCGCGATCCACGATCATGTCGTGGCTCGCGGTGCTAGTGGTGAAAAATATGCGAATAAACACTTTTTTTTAAATAAGAGTTCTGTTTCAAACGTCAAGCGAATATTAAAAAAACGCACTTTAATCATACACATTATAAGTACCTATACTACTAATCCGAACGCATTTCTAATAAAAGTATTCGTCGAATTTATCCAGTGGCGCCGTTTCTGAGTATGGCCATGACCTCTGAGTATTTTGGTTAAACGTCGTACTTACATCCAGTAATGGCGGTTATACATGACGTTCTAGGGAAGGCGAAAAACCCCCGCTGCCAATGAAATATCCACATCGACGAGTAATAACCAAGAAAAAGATCTATTAATATACCGAGAGGAAACGCAGATGTAAAAAAAAGAACAACGTGCATGGAATGTAAACGAAAAAAGAAAGTAGTCACCAGATAGCGCTACGACACAACATAAAGGGCGTGGCATAAAGGCGCATATAAAAAGCGGTCAGTCTCGAACACACACACACACACACACCGCAGTCAGTCGCGAACTACGTTGTTCACGCTCGACCGCCGTGACTACACTAAGCGGTCCGATGGTTTCGCACCGCTATTTATAAGCGTTCCTTTCTGTCACGCCCTCTATGTCGTTTCGTAACGCTATCTGGTGACTACTTTCTTTTCCCACTTTATTACGGTCGGCTGACGCGCTATGTCGCTATATGCGGGTGTTTAGTACGACGTTGACCGAGTGACCGATCGTACGCGCGTGTGCAACCTTTATTATTTATTTTATTATTATTATTATTATTATTAATAATATTATTTCGTGTATTTCAATGAAATAAAATGAACGTAAAGATTCGTCTTTCCTAGTTGTACACTCGTTTACACGTTTACTCTTTTATTTAACACGTTTACTATTTATTTAACGTTTACTCTTTTACACTGTACACGACCGATCGAGTTTGTCGTCAGCTAAATTTAAAAATATCAAATCCCCGGGTAGGGCGATCCACCTATCGCCCTCCCTTATAACCGCCACTGCAGTGGCGTAGATACGAGGAGTGTACAAGGGGTTTCCAACTAAATTTCCCCCAAAAAAAAGTGTTTTCGCTATTTGAAATGTCGATTTTCGTTAATAATAAATTGTAAAAGTAATAACGAATTTCAGAGCCTATTATTATGACGATATAACTACAATAAATATATAAAGTTCAGAATTTTGAGCATTACTATATGCTATAATGTGTATTTATTGAAATATTTTGATTTTTGTTTTTACTAGATTACGAGAAAAAACTCTTGTACGAGAAAATTCGATAGTTTCTTAAAGGGAGTCAAATATTTTTCTTGAAAAAAAAATCTACTCTTCATAAAAACCGCACGTAACAATACCACTTAATGAGGAAAAGTTTTAGATATACAAACAATCGGCGTGTTGACTTTTTTCCGTAATTACGGGAGATTGTTTCATTAAAAATTATTTAATAAATAATATATAAAAATATTTTTATTTCGAAAGGTTCCCCTTTCTCAGAAAAAAAATCGTATCTACGCCACTGCAGGTTACACTTTTAACTTACAAAGTCATAAAAAAAAAAATTATTCTCCCTACAATAGTCATCGTGCAACGCCTTATTCCCAGGTACGGATATAATAGTTTCTCAAAATGTATTTGGCTTCATATATATATATATATATATATATATATATAAGTGAAAAAAGTTCATCACACGTATCCATAAATGATCAAATTTAAGTAGTCGTTACAGGCGTATAATTAGGAAAAATATCGGTTTGCATTATTTGCAGCGATCAGAGTTGTTTTCGCGGCGATTCGAGTGAATTATTCTAGTAAAAATATAAACATGACACGTATCAAACACGTATTCGGTACATGAGAACTTTCTACACTTATACTTCATGAAGTAGTTCTTCAGTTATTCGGTACGTGTAAAGTGAAACGCGCGAATTTCCAAAGGAAAAATATAATAATTTTCGAAAAAAAAAAATTGTATATAAAATGTATACGATTCATTTTTATATTTTTTGTATTTTCTTGTTATAATATTAAATACAATTTAAAAAAACAATTTATCACAGCGTTCATGTCGTATTCGCCGGTAAATTTTCCCCCATTAATTGTTCCGAAATAACGTTTTAAGAAAATGACAAAAAAAAAGTTCACTATTCGCCGCGTGTTTCGCTCCACACTTAAAATAATAATATAATATTATGTAGAGTGTCTTTGGCCGATAGTGTTTTACAATAGTTTGCAAATTTAACTTCCGACCGCTTAAAATGTAATTTCGAGTTTAATCGTATTAATATATATTATTTCTCGTTGGATATACGCGAATTAATCTTTGGAAATTCGGCGCTTTATACACGTTTTTTGTTATTATTTTAATAATTTTTTTCTGCCTCGTTTTCGTTTGAATTACACATAGGAATTTATAACAACGTTATTATTGTAATTCCGTTGTCAAAAAGAAAAAAAAAAAAATGTTTCGTTCTACGGTCGACCGGCCTAAATTGTTTTGTTAACTGATTTAAAAACAAAACTAAAATACAAATATTTACTTAGATTCCGCGGAAAGATATGAAAAAAATAATTTTTTTTTTAAACAGTAGTAATATTTTAATCGATTTTAAAAAGTATTTTTTAGTGACCGTTACATAATATTATTATATTTCACGTGTTGTAATTTTCTAGTGTTCTACGCGATTTGTTTGTCTATTTGAGCGTTTCGTATCACGAGGGACGACACGATTAAACGAATTTTGAAATGATTAGAACCGTTTTAACCGTTTTGAAAACGAGCGAGAGATTGTACGATTTGTCGCGGAAAGAATTCTTTCAACTTTCTTCGTCCGAGTAATGTAAAAAAATTCGCGAATATATAGAAGATAATATAGTTTTGTGCTTAAATTTGGTATATTATTTTATACGCTTTTCACTGTTGCAGTTGTGCATAAATTGTTCGTTCTTATATATCACAAAAATATTGCCTCGACGAAATTTTCGCGAATATTATATATATATATATATATATATAAACATTTTAAACTATATCATAATTAAACTTTAAGCAATTAATATTAAACTCGTGCACTAAACTACTTAAAAAAATTTCCTAACCACATCAGATATATATAAGTTATTTAAACTTTTGTTTTGTCGTTAACGCCGTTGTATATAAAATGTAAGCTGTTTCATTCCATTTCGCCTTTCATTAAATCGCTTTACTTTTTCTTTTAATTTTCAAAACTAAACGACAATTAATCAATCTCGTATCGTAAATAAATAATTAATAAAAAAAAAACAAATAAATTCTCTCTGCCGCATCAACAGCCATTGATTATTATTATTATTATTATTATAACACTTTCTTTTGATTTTACGCTATTTACGTTTGTAAAATAAGTAATCAATCGTATATAATATTATATCTGTTCGAATATTATACAGCGTAATAGTATTGTTTTAATGATTTTTTTCCCTATCGATAACTCTTATTGTGTATACGCCCGAGTAAAAAAAAAAAAAATGATTTAAATATTTTAAAATTTATTGCTGCCGATTTATTTTCGTATTGCACTTACGCGAATTTCGGTACATAACGTTGGGATTTCGTGGCGACATTTTTATAAACGATAGAAAATCGCGAGAAAATTACTTAAAAAATATTTACAGAGAAAAAAAAATTCGAAATATATACGTATGAATATTGATGACAGTTATATCGTTTGATTGCATACATCGTCCAGCGTACAGAATGTCGGTTGTACAATAAAATATTAAGGCTTTCATTTCGGAAACGTATCTATTAAATATTGCTTATTATTATTTTCTTGATGGTACTAAAATTAACATTTAAAAGCCTTTAGCGCGGTTTTTTCGTCTAAATTGTATTTTTCGACGTAACTTTGACACGAAAAACAAATATATATCGTCTGTACTTTAACGTTAAACGCGCATATATATATATATACACACGTATATTGTATTGATTTATTCGCTTTTGGTGCGAACAATTGATGTTATCCTCTTTGATGTCTCGCGCGACGTACACGCCCGCGAAACCCAAAACGCTCTCGGCTTGTACTACAACAGAGGGAAAAAACGGAAATGATTTCGCGACTCGGATAATTATAAAATAAAACGCTCATCGATTTCTCGTAGAAAATAATAATTAATCGTAAGACGCGAGAATAAAAATAAAAAAAAATGGTCAATACGACGCGGTGAACAAGCCCGAAATAGTATAAAAGAGATTATTCCGTTCGTAAATCGTAATTAGATTCGAAATAAAAAAAAAAGTGAAATATTACAACATCTCTGCGTATAACCAGTTGGCCGCCTCAGCTCAACTTTTAATGTAACGATAGCCCGGAGGAAGTTGTACAGTCTCAGCGTACAATTATTTCAAAAGTAGCCCGGAGACGACCGAGCCTGATCAACATACTTTTTACTTGATAGATCCGCCTGCGGTGACAACTGTGGTGTTCAACTCCGCACTAATGTCGCAAAGGAACGGATACCACAACGAGTAATTTTAAAATGAAAATTCAAAAACAAACACAACAAAGATGTACTCGTATATAATATTAATAAACAAAAAAACAGTATATTTAACCGTTTACTATTCACGAACGATTCAGTTTAAATTTTCTCGAATTTTACGTTATTACCGAAGTGCAGAAATTTTCGTTACATTTTCGGATCGCCGACGCTTTTCCTCGTTTTTGTAAAAAACGGACGTTACGTTACCGAATTTCTTTTATTATTATCATTAGATTTATTACTTGGAACGAACACGGGGTGAAACACGGAAATTTTTATTATAGCAGGAAGGGGAAAAAAATTTCAAAATTTGGTAAAATAAAAATCAACAGGCTCGCTTGAAAATCCGCGTTAAATTAAATGTTTACACTTAAATATATCATGTATTCGTGATTGGAAATGTGCTTATTGTACAACGCCTTCTTATTATACGTTTGAATTTTTCCAAAAAATAAAATGAATTTTTAAACTAGAAACTTTTGAAAATATTTTATTTTATTTTATTGCAAATAACTATTTAATAATAAAATGAAAAAACTCAATCCCACAAAAATGTATTTACTTTTATTTGGTAAATTCGTTTTTCAGTAACTATATGTTACCATCTTCAGTACACAATAACGACTGGCCGTCTAACGGCAGCCAACGTTCTTATATACATTAAACAAACTGGTTACCGCCTACAGCTTCCCGCCTTCGAACGATGAGTCATCGACCGATGAGTCATCAAACGAATACGCTTCGCGATATCGTTTACAATATTATATTATTTTAAAAGTTTTAACAAATTATTTTGTAACGGATTTAAATCCCAATTCAATAAATTATTTTTATTTTTTGTCATTTCTATAGCTTCCCTAACATTTAATTCTTGACTGTTATATTTACTTGTTTTAATAAATTTATTGAGTTCATATTGTGTTCCCAATACATGTCCTTGTAGAGGAGATTTTTCGTCTTCTTTTAGATTTTTAATATTTCTTAAATGTTCTTTAAATCTGATACCTACGTTTCTTCTAGTTTGCCCTACATAACATTTATCGCAATCCATAAATTGAATACTGTAAATACCCGATTTCTGATTTGCTTGTAATTTATCTTTTATACCACCAATAAGGCTTTTTAAGTTTTTATTTTTCAATGATACAATTTTTACGTTATATTTCTTAACAATTTTCGATATTTGGTTTGATAATAATCTTGGAATCAAAATCTCCTCTGCAGTGAATGTATTAGGAACAAATCACAATACAAACTCAATAAAAATATTTAAGCAAGTATAAATAACAGTCAAGAATTAAATGTTGGGGAAGCTATAGAAATGAGAAAAAATAAAAATATTTCGTTAAAATTTTTAAAATAATATAATATTGTAAACGATATCGCGAAACGTATTCGTTTGATGATTCGTCGGTCGATGACTCATCGTTAGAAAGCGGGGAGCAGTAGGCGGTAACCAGTTTGTTTAATATAATATAATGACTGTCGGCTGCCGTTGGACGGTCAGTCGTTATTGTGTACTGAAGACGGTAACATAGGCACTGAAATACGTGTTTACCAAATAAAAGTAAATATATTTTTGTGGAATTGAGTTTTTTCATTTTATTTGATTGAAAAATCCACAAGTACTCAAATAATAAACTGTTTATTTAGAGAATTTGTGAAATTGATTTTGAAAAACGCATATACGCGTGGCAAAAAGCAAATGATTTTTTTTTTAAATTCGCCTATGCGTTTTAACGGTCGACACGTCGTCGTGAGGACTCAATACAAATATTACTCTAAAATAATAATAAAATTACAACAATAATTACTGTAACGCGAATTCTCATTAATATTTCAAAATTAAAACGGTATCGTCGTCGAACCGAATCGTCGGGCCGAGGATGTATACGGAGTGTAAATTAAAATCGAAATCTTATTATATTGTTGTTGTATAATAGACGTTTAAATTTAACAGCGTTTAAGTGCGAATCGTGGACCGTTTAATTGCCTTTCGCTATGTTTTTTTTTATTTGTACTACTGCAGCAGCCAACGCGATCGGTTTAGCGATTTTCGTTTCTGATGAGATTTCGTTTTTTCGTACATTTCAAAATACTCGTCTGACAGCTGCTCAGACGCGGTGCAGAGAAACGAGGGCGTCGCCGTACTCCCGCCGAGAGCTTTTTTATTTATTTATTATTTTTATTTAGCACCGCGCAGCTTATAAAACGCCTTAATAAAATACGTTAAGCCAATACGCGCTCGCAGCCTTTGACGAAGCGACAACAGCCTGCGTTATATTTAAATCGTATTTAAACTAAGCGACGTTTGATTTTCGATACGGCTTCGACGCAATGCGATCGAGAAACGGCAAAAAAAAAAATGATATTACTCAATATGATATTATATTCGTTAATGGGTTCCGATTAAACGTAGCTTTTGTTAATTATTGTTCTCGTGTATAATTCGCTTACGATTTTCTCCCGACATACGAACACGGAGAGGTAATTTTAAAGTGCTATATCGGGTGTAGGATTTGTGCAGAGACAATCCTAAGAAACCGGCTTTTTCGAATGACGAATTCACGCGAGTCAAGTAGTTTTTAATTTATCGATTAATTATACAATATCGAATTAATTTTACCCGGTAAAAAAAAGGAACAATTAATTCTTATCGAAATAATATCTAAAATCGCAAAACGAAGTGACGAACATTTTTCGTTCGATTGCATTTCCGTGACGTACTCCTTAGATTTCTGACGTTCTTTTTCTTTTTCTTTTCTCGTTATAGCGAGCGACTGAAAAATTTAATGAACA
Organism: Slavum lentiscoides; assembly: GCA_032441835.1. Taxonomy (NCBI): domain Eukaryota; kingdom Metazoa; phylum Arthropoda; class Insecta; order Hemiptera; family Aphididae; genus Slavum; species Slavum lentiscoides. Next base: position 13,350,680 of record CM063717.1, read on the forward strand.
TACTATTTCGCGTATGTATTGTCGCGGGATTATATTGCGGAGACGTTGTTATACTGAAATCTGCTTATACGGCGCAAAAACGAAAAATGTTCAACTCGAGGCGAAATCACGACGCTTACGCGCGCGCGCGCGATGATGATCAAGAAATAAAGATATATATATATAAAAAAAATTCTTCGTAAAAAATGATCTCTATACGCCGACGTGACTGCATGTAATAGGCCGGGTTGAAGGGATTTATATAGCACATATATTATACACTTACGCGGTTTCTTCAATGACCGTGGACAGGATGAAGTCTGTAGATTTGTCGTTGTGTATGACGTGACAGTCGTCCGAGCCGGGCGATCCGCCCTCTTCCTCGTCGTCCTGTTAACACAAAAAACCCATTAAAAACCACCGGCCGTAACAGCCCGACGCTGTTATTATTATTATTATTATTATTATTATTATTATTATTATTATTATTATTATTATTATTATTATTGTACGAGAGAAAGAGTGTGTGGAATGTGTCGGGCGAGAGAGTGTCGAGTTTGTTATACTGCCAGAGTAAACACACGAGTTCGTTTTGAAGTAGGTACGCGAAATTCTAAAAGTCTGCAGGTCCAAACAAATATTCACAGTCACAGTGCGGTGTGAGGGTTCGTGAGTGGCGTCGCGAACACGTCGTATTCGTTTTTTAACTCTCCAAACGTTATTCAAATCGAAAATATTTTTGAATTCGAATCGCTCGAGAAACGCGTTGTCGAATTTTTTTTTTTTTAACCGAAACGCAGTGTATATATATTGGTACGTTGGAATCGAAATTTCACGAGCTTTTGAAATCGGCGTTTTGTGAAATCGTTGCGATTCGTCAGGATTAAACGAATTGATAAATCGGGACGTCAGCACAGCGCGAAAACGTCGTTCCCCGTCAACTAAAAATCTCATTTTCGCTGATTTTCTTTTGAAAAAAAAAAAATTTTTAGGTAGTACGTCATTAGCCCGGCTGCACGCGTATAAATTTCCGATGACTTTGTAAAGGGTATTTTATTGAATTATTTTGCACCTTTAGATTCATTAAACCGGCGGAACGTGATTAAATGTTATCGATTCCTCATATTCCTCCCATCGCAGGATAAAGCCGAACGTGTCGCTGCGAAGTACCCGATTCAGAGTTCAATATTTGAAGGACTTGTCTACTTTTTCTTCCCCCCAATTCAGCTGCTCGAAAAATAATTCGTTATCCGTCGCATTCAAATCTCCTAATCCCACCGACGAGATAAATTCTATTCATTTTAAGCGTGATTCTGGTTTTCTTCATCAGTCACGAAACCGACCTAAAGTCTATGACTGAAGTCAACTGAAGGTCGTGGCGCCGAGGTGCACGTACGATACACTTTTTCGCTCTTTAAACGTTCAAAATTTTTGGGAATGATAAAAGTTATCAATGTGGTTTTCCCCGACCTTATAAACCGCTTATTGCAGCGCTCGTTTCAAAGCTCAAGGCGGCTTCGGTCTTAGACTGATAAAATCAGTTTTGTGCAGACAGCTCGCAATGGCGGGACACGAAAAAAAAAAATCGAGTGACATAATAATACCGAATCAGTTTATTTCAATTGCTGAATCACGTTGGGTGGAGTTGCGATTTGAATACCACCAATTATAGATCTCAAAGCATATACGACAATAAACTGACGAATGTACAATATATTATTATTTCGTTCGATACATGTTTTTTACGTAACGAAATTGTATGACCGAAAAACGCGCCGAAAATAAACAAATGCATTTTAATATACTTATGGCGATAAAATGAATTATAGAGTTTTGACGTGATAAGTGCATTAGAGTGAGAAAAACGATAAATTATGTTAAAGAAAGTATATAATAATACACGTAATATTTCAATAATAATTACCAACTGATTTACTGTGTATTTTAAAATGTTAATATTATTATTATATTGCTAATGTAATTATATACGTAACTTCTTGGCATAATAAATTACCGTCAGAACGAAATTCGTTTTATGCAATTTTCCGCGCGCGGGCGAATGATTATAATAATGAAAATTTTCTATTTTTGTTCCTCCCAGCGAAGAAAACATATCGTTTTATACACACACACACACACACACGTGTATATATATGTTATATATGCTCTTTCCGCACACAGATATTATAATAATACGTATATAATATTGCGCGTGTTCGTTCCCCGAGGAAATTTGAAAAATTTCTATAAATATTTTACTTTTGAAACACAATTTATGACAAATGTATTTCATGAAATATGTTAGTATGTTACTACGTATAAATCATATTATTACAGAAATATAAGTCGGAAGTTGGTGCGTTTTAGAATTCAGATAGATCATATTATTATACGTTGGACTTAAACCGAATAAATATTATACCGGTCTAACAGTTCGATAATAAAATTTTATTTAAAGTTTTTTTTTATCGTTTTGACTTCAAAATCATCAGAAACTCGAGAGTCGACAAAATTCTAATAATTTTTCGATAAATCCTATTAGATTCGTTTTCGAGTAAAATATTCCACATCGATTTAAAACCGAAAAAACATCTCTGGCTGTTGATTTTCAAAAATATCCTTTTGATTGCATTTGACTAACAGATTTCGGGTTATCTTTATAATATCACAACACGGAATACATAAATATGTCTCGAGCTAATTAAGTTTCGTCAAACGCTATACATCCGAGGTTATGTTACGTCGTATATATACATATTATAAGAGTCCAAAACTTTCGGATAAGTTTGTTGGGCCCAGTTTACCAAAACTATAATATATTATGCGACTACATTCCTCACCTTTGATGTATTATTCGTGTGATGTTTACTATTATTTTGAATGAGATACGCGCACCTCGCGTGAATTCCAAAAACGTATAGTCCGAGGAGTTCCGGAGAATTCACTAGGCGTGTGATAAGCTAGTCAGACCTACGAAATCAGTAAGTTGTTTTTTTCGCTTAGATTATTAGAAAGTGTGGCTTTTTTTTCAAATTTATTTGACTTAACGAAAAATTGTCAAGACTTTACCAGTTTCAAGTGTTTTGCCCGAAAGGTCCTTTTCACCCCTTAAGACTGAAAATACTGCAGATTCCTAGATCTTATGATGGTCATATCGCGCGAAACGTACATACGTGTGAGTACAAACAAATTTGTGGATGATTTTGCAAAAAGATCACATAAATTATGTCTAAACTATAACGTTCGTATGATGTATGTGTGTTTTTACGTTTTAAATAAAAATTTTTAGAAGTAATAATAGCATAAATATATGTCATAGACCAAGCAGAATTGTATTAAGAACGATTATTATTCTACAAAAATAGTTTTCGGTTATAATTTTTAATAGGAATAATTTTTTTTAACCGCGTTATTTTTCCAAGAGGAATGTACTCCTATTAATTGATATATCAATCAATTGATTTCTAATTTGTCGTTTTTTTTTTTTTTAGTTCTACGCCACTGCACGATATTTATACTGTTTAAAACATTTTTCTGCCCCACCAGAAATCGAGACCGATTCACCGGCAAAACATAAAGCGCGTTCTTTACGTTATGTCATTTTTCGTGTTTTAACTAGTTGAACACACGCGGTAATGTAATTAGACGGTTCGTTTGAGTACAGCGTGTGTTTTGTTTTGCACGAAGAAAAAAATAGTTGTATACAACTTTACTGTTTTTGTAAATGTTTATACTGATGCACAAACCGAGTATGAAAAGTTGTGGAATTAAAGCGAGGTTTCCTTTTCCGGCTTGCTGAAAATATAATTTATTTTTCATGTAGAAAACCTAGTTAGGTATTGAAAATCTAATTAAAAATATGTTTCGAGCGTACAATTTCAGTTATTGCCCAGAAGAAATCTTTAATATAATATTATATATATATTGATATAATATTATCAGTGATTCGTACGGTTTCGTGCCGAAAAAATGTCAATTTTCCCGTTACATTTTATATTATTAAAATACCTTTAAGGAAAAACGGTTTCTGTTACTAAGGTATTTTTAAAAAAAATTATTTAATATTTCGATAGTTTTTAAAAATTTTTGAACGTTAATCTCGATCAGATAATTGAAATACGTTTGTATTAATAAACAATATTTGATTTTGTAAATAATTTAAACAGTTATTGCTCGTATAGGTATATTGTCGACACAAAACGTGCAGACAGTCTGTGGGCCGGTGGCTGTCACACCTAAACATATAAAGCACAATTGATATACTATCTACAACCGTGGTTGAAACCATAGTGAAACCGCTATTCGTACAGATACCGTCATAACACGACGAGGGATAATCATAAACGTTTTTGTTCGTTGTCAGTCGAGACTACAATCGATACGTTTAATTTTACGTGATATCTATTATCCAAGTAATTTATAGTAAAAAAAAAAAAAGTTCAATATGCCGAACGGTGGGTCCTCAAGCATCCACCCCCTTAAATCCGTCACTGTATACACGTAATAACGTGATTTCACTGCGCGCGAGATAGCGGATGCTGTTTGATGTGTGAAAATGTATTTTATACATTACCTGACTTCCGCTTCCGGTGTTGGTAGGCCCTTCGTCAATGATTGAAGAACTTCCGGGCGCCAACGAAGCCGTGGCCAGCAACGTGGTCTCGGCCAGTCTCCTCCGGGTTTGCGCGACGTTCTCGATAATGATGCCGGGCTTCATGTCTCTGTTCAGCTGCGGCCGTCTCGCCGCCTTCGCTTTTCTCGCCCTCAGGTTTAACGCCTGTAACCACCGCGTACACAATCCGTTTATTCGTCTATTACTACATTGTCTGTTATAATAATTATTATGAGCGCAAAGGGGAAAGAAGTGATCTAGACATCAAACGCGTATGTAGTTAAAGGTTGGAATGTATAAAACGAGAAAGCCGTCGAGCCGCGTGTATCACAGAAAGGTGAATATAAGAAGAATCTGCTTTTGTGCTTAGATGTTCGGGAAATCGATACCCACGCGGTATTGCGTTATACGCTCAGCCAAGGACGCCAAATTTAGGAGGGGCTATATAGAAATCTGGAAAACGAAACAGAGGAATGATCAGGAAAAGAAAATAACGACAAGGAACATAAACTTAGAAGGAAAAAATATTCGATTTGGATTTGAAATTTAGGAAAACATAACGCGGATATGTTATGATATGTTATATTGGGCGAGAATATTTAAATAAACGTTATTATAAAAGTAAAATAGTAAATAATTATAAAATAAATAACGTAATAGAATAATATACACCGAAATTTATAATACTCTTTCTAGCGCAATACGCTCCTGAACTTTAAATTACTCGGTTTTCAATTCCTGCATAATATTTTACTTTCCACATTTCTGGCTATTATTTTCCCGTAAATTTCGTTCTTCGTTATTATTTTTCTGCTATAAATTATTTCTAACAGGAATATTCCTGGACATTAACGTTCCTGGCGAATATTTCCGAATAAATTACACACCAGCAACGAGAGCATCGTAATTATGAGGTGGTTCACAAGGAACGCGCAGAGAATTACTCGGGAAAATAATATTATTTAAAATAAAATAATAACAAACTTCGTATAATATTTCCACCGATATATGTATTTAATCAGAGATCGTTTTCTATTACATTAAGTTTCTATAAATATAGAATTTCGAAAATCTCAAGAATACTGCGTGTTTTAAGTTTGACCAAATTAGAAATTATTTAATTAAAAATCGCGCGCTATTCTCGTTAAAGGTTTAATAAATAAAATTCAAAATCCTTAATTAAAACGATCGTGTCATAAGTTGCGAAATATTTTTTTCTTCTTTTCCTAAAGACTAAACCTTGTCGTAGCGAAAATACTATTCTCTCTTTAATGCTAGTAGAGTCATCACATGCAGTGAATACCCGCTGTATCCAGCAATTTCAATCGTCTCTCCTATGAATCTATTGTCTTTCTCTTCCTATGCGTCCATTCATTCTTCCTTCCATTATGTTTATGAAGGAATTTTGTCTTACTAATTATTATTTTTCCTATAAGTTTTCCGATTTCTGATCTAATGATAGATAGCAATAATCTCTTCTCCCCTATTTTCCGAAGAATTTCTGCATTGCTCTTCCTTTCAGTTGAACTTATACAAAGTAACCTTTTCCAGATCCACATTTCCATTGTTTCTAGTTTTTTCTTTTATCTTGTACTGTTAACGTCCAAGTTTTACAACCATACAACAAAATACACGGTACGTGGCTTTTGTCAAAGTTTTTTCTGGACTTTAGAATAAGATTTTTGTTCGTGAGTAGTTGTATTTTTTGTATGAAGGCTCATTTATTTTTCATGGCTGTTCGGTGTCTTACTTCTACCGAACATCTGTTATTATCACTGGTTAGTGCACTTCCCAAATATTTATACTGTTGTACCTGATCAATCGTTTGGTTATCTGAATGTACGTATGCGATGCTCTCTTTATTCACTACCATGACTTTTGTTTTCTTCATATTGATCTTCATAAGGATCGATTTAATATTTAATTAAATGTAGAAATTGAATGTTTCACGTCTTTGGCTATCTCTTTTACAATGGCAATGTCATCAGCTGAACAGCTGATACAACGGATTACCTTTCCATTTATTTGTAGTATACTTTTAGCTTTTACTCCGAGTTCTTTAACTTCTTCTATGAATACATTGGATATGAACAGAGAACAGCCTTGTCTCAATTTACACGTAACACGTTCATTGAAATGAATTTAAAAAATATATGTATATCCAATAATATTTTTTCGTAAAATTTCGGGAAGTGAATTACATTATTATTACCTCTTCGCCACTGTGCAGTGTAAACGCGGCGATGTCATAATCAAACGAGCGTCTGTTTCGATACTGGATTTCGTTAATTGACCGCGGGCGACGACGGTGCAGGGTTGTTGCAGGATGGTGTCGCGTTTCACTTCTGATATCGATTTTAAAAGGGTTGGGACGAGGGAAGGGGGGTTTCGTATCGATAATATATCATATAAGCAGTAACGTTGAAATTTATTGCGCACAAAAACAAAATATATTTCCCGGACGATATAATATAAGTTCGCCTCCCATATACTATATTATATGTGTATGTAATATAGACGTAAATTCAGCTAAGTGATGGTAAAGTATAAAACGATATAATATATATCACGCCGTGGGGAAAAGCATTTTGAAGTACGCCCGACCGCATCTTGTACATAACGCCACGGTGACTTATTACTTCCTTCCACACCATTCTCCACCACACCTCCGCGGACAAAATACACACAGACACACGTCGAAAAAGCTCTTTCCGCGCTAGAGTTCTTTTTTTTTTTTTTTTTTTTCGTCAAAGGACTTCAACCAATCGATTCGTGTACATAATATAATATCTACAACAATTCAGTCTATACATAAAGTATTCGATAAAATTATTTAAATAAGTTTTCCAAACTCATTCGATTACGTGTTATAAATACATTTTTTTTTTACATTCTCGTCGCAGAATAATAATAATAATAAAAATTATCTATCATTGCGAATTTATATAAATTATTAACTAAACGACTATTGATGAGACGATTTATGTCGGACATAACAGTTCTCGTTATTTATTTATTTACTGTCTTCATCGAAAAATAAAATATAATATTGTACCAGAAATTTTAAGTGTTAATAGTGTAAATGATAACAGCGAACATTTGACATATTATAATTCATATTTCTTCGCGTATAGTATAAGAGCCACTTGCGTACATTAAATTCTTTATATCGTTTTAACAATTTACAAGTATTTGACAATATAGCAATACATAATATATTGTTATTTGCTTGAGAAAAGGTTCTGAATCGTAGGATCTAGAGGGATATATTCCTATATTCCTTCGTACAAGTAAATATCGGTAACACACAATCGTTATCGGCCGTGATTATTATATTAAATTTTATATAATTCGTGTCAGTGGTACACGGTCATTATTTTCCTTCGCTATTTTTTAGTATCTAAGGACGTTTTTAAAGAAGAAATATCTCGTTTATCAACTAGAAAACGATAAATATTTGCTGTATAACAAATGGAAATACTATACCGCAAGATATCTGTAGAGAATTTTATTACATGTATTCGTGTTAAAACACATATTTTTAGTGCAATTCGTAATTTTCTAGTTTTTTAAATTGAAAAAATAAATAAAAATTCATAGTCTGTCGTATTATACACATATATAAATACTTTTTTTATGGAAATTTATGCAAAAAAAAAAAAATTATATATTAAAAAATAACTGTATTTTAATTACATATATAAAAAAAACGATAATGAAAAATTGTATTCGCAAGAGGAGAGGGAAATGTCCAATGAATCCGAACGGGTATAATATATGAAATCGCCTAGTTTAAACGTCACGCGAAAAACGAATGGGCGTACTAATTATTATTATTATTAATGTTAATCCTCGAAAGCGCGTAATAGTTATTAATTGTACGGTTGAATTATTAAATAAACAATATTATAATCAGTGGCGTATTTGCGGAGAAAATAGGATTAAAACGTATGTGCATTGTGGTGGTGAAAATATATATTAGCACGTTTAACGTTATTGTGGACGACAAACGCGCATTATTCCTCCGTTCTCTATTTGAATACAGTGGTTTTGAAGATTTTATCAATCTCGCAGGAGATCACAGTGCGATGATCTGTAGTAAATCGGAAAGACACTCCTCGACGAATTCTACGTCGGTCTTACGGATATAGTATTTAATAATTATTATTATGAATAAAAAAGGTTGATTTAAAATTGGTTATTATTTAAGTCGGGAAAGACTCAAAACATCTTATGTCCATAATCGGCGGAAAGAAAGCGAGATAAAACCCGAAGAATTTCTCACTGAACTCTGTATAATATACGTACGGAATTTTCCGTTTCCAAAATTCTAATAAACTTATCGAAATAAGCGGAGTTCAATTTTACTCGGCTATTTTCGTTCACACTAATTATATTGATTTATTATTAAGAAAAATATAATACACTCAAATATTTTACAAAAATCGTTTGTGAACGGTGTAGCGAAGTTTTATTTTGAATCCTCGCCACTCCGCGCCACCGCCCCACAAGAGTGAAATCGAAAATCACGCCGCTGATCGTAACATTAACACAGGCGTAATATATTATAAACTACAGAGAAACAGTTATCGAGGAGAAAAAAATTAAAAAATTATGATGACTTATACGGCGCGTAATACTATACGTTCTCGCGTGGAACACAGACAACGTTTTGGTCGGCGGTCGCTGGCTGTAAACGCGAGTTTTGAAACTATTAATTACGATCGCGTAAATCGTCGAACTGCACTGCTATAATACAAACGTAATCGTCGAAAATATTACATTATATTAGTGTACCTGCGTGTATAATACGCGAGTAAACGCGAAAATTGCAAAATTACAAAGTAAAATATTATACAATACGCGTTGTGTAATACCGAGGTGTACGCAAATATTTAATTATGACGGTATAAAATATTAATTAAACGCACCGTATAGCAAAGTACTTGGCGTTTATTGAAACGGAAATACGTTTTTTTTTTTCGCTTTACGTTTTCGACGCGCATTGAATTGTAATGTATAATCGGTTTTGCTATCGGAAATCGAAAATATAAATTTTTTACAATTTTCGCTGCCATTACATTCAATATTTCGGTACGCGCTATTGAAAAACGCGTTCGTTTGTTCACTCATAATAACGAGTCGTCTTAATAGAAATATTATAGTGTTCATCGAAGTTCAACGAGATTTCGTAACCGGTCTCGTGGCTTTGGTGGCAAATGCGCATTTAAAAAACGCGTGACAATCACAAATCTTAATTAGTAAGGAGGATCCGCGCTATTCCGGTGGAATTACGGCTACTTTTTCGGTATTTTATTGGCTTCAAATATGTCTTGTTGTCACTGCAAGTTATTGATTATTATTAATGAATTCCATTCGCCCATATCTTTGTTCGTTTAATAAATTAATTTATTTCCATAGACGTTTTTGGATTTTAAACATCGCGATATACACACGAATAATCGGTTACGGTTTATACTTAGATTTTTTTTTTTTATGATTTCGATATCGGTTTGAGTATTGATTTCCGTTTGGAAATCCGCTTTAAGCTCCGTTTTATATTCATAGGCGTGCGCGCCGGCAGAGACGGCTCTCGTGTTCCGCGCGAGATTTTTTTTTTTAATATATATTTTAGTATTTAAAGCTTATAATTATTGTCGAAAGACGCGTGCCGCAACTGTAAAAGGATCGTAAAAAATGATACGTGAATAAAATATTATACCCGCAACACGTCCAAAACCTGAAGTAAATTAAAAAATATTCCCCTGAGTTTAGCGTACCCGCCAGTGACGGAATTTGATTAAAATATCAAAGAATTTAAACATGTATATTCGTATCGCCTCTTTTTTTTTTAAATTCTTTTATTTCACGCTCGTTTTTCACATGTTTTTTTTATGGTTTCGGTTTATTTTTTATTTTTCGAGAATTTTAAGTAATTCGATAACGACAATTACAAGAAAATCGATTTTGCATTTTAAAACGTTAATTCAGAATATTTTAAATAAAAAAAAAAAAAAACGAAGAATCGGAATTATAATATTATAAATCGAAAATATGATTTAACGCTTTTTTCTATAATAAAAGTAAACGTTCACGCCGTTACCTTACTTTTTCTCAAGTCGTTTTTCGATATACTTTGGCATTGAAATCGTACACTATTCCACTAAACCATCTCGTATCGTTCGTAACTGAATCATTTCAAATTTTATAACGTCTTTCACGAGTGACGATTATTATCGACAAAATCGAAAAGAAAATTACGTTTTAAGGCTCGAGAAGGTGATCGTAGCTTCTCCGTGTTTTGCAATTGGTCCGGCACTATGAATACAATGTTCTTTTACTACGAAAATTATTGTTTTTAATTCGTTTTTTACAGAAAAAATAATCTATTTAATAGGCGCTTATATTTAAACGCTTATTTATTTTCGAAAAGTCGGAGAAATGTAAACAGAACGCGAAAATCGTGTTCGTTATAATCGGGAGTTTACAGCCAAGTTTTCAGTATTCGTCGGAAGAGCCCTGCGGAGACAAACTACGCCCACGAGTCATTAATATAATAATATGTTACGTCTCGTTTTTATTGTGTATATATATATATATTATACATAATTTTATACTGCGTTATGACAAAGTCGCGTTATTAACACATAATTATTTTTAAAACTACCGTTTAATTGTACCGTCGTATCGCGTTTTATGTTGAAAAATGAATTTGTTTAATATTATAATTGCGTACGTACTGGTCAAATTCACCTCTAAACTCCGCCAACTGTTTTTGGAAACGTCGCTTCATCCATCCCTTCCCGGCCACGGTTCAATAATTTAAATCTTAACAGGCGAATAATTCGCGTCTCCGTGTTCACCCTTACCGCACCCGTCCTTCATTCCCGTCCAGAGAAAATATCCTTAAACGTTGTTTATAACTGTACAATTTATTATCTCGCACCTACTATTTAGTTGTCCTTTCGTGTGCTCTCGACGTTCCCTTTACATCCTGTTGGTTTTTCTGTCGTCTTTAATCAGTCTGGTTTAGTACAAATTTTGTTGTTCAGTTGTATTGTGTAATTGTCGAGACTAATTGTATTAATAATAATAATAATAATAATAATAATAATAATAATAATAATAATAATAATAATAATAATAATAATAATAATAATAATAATAATAATAATAATAATAATAATAATAATAATAATAATAATAATAATAATAATAATAATAATAATAATTAGCCCAGGTGAAATTGAATAGTTCATATTATAATATGTATTAAACGTATCAGAAAAAAGTCCATTGTCAACATTTGCGCGGTTCATCAATTTTCATTTTCATTTCCGATCTCAAAGATACCATATTATATACCGAGGGGTCCTCTCAGATAGAGAGAGATTTGACAAATTCAATAACTTTTGTTCCGTGCAATATTTACAATTTTTTCTTTATTCGAATCATCCTTTTGCGCTTTAATGAACATATTTTCTATTTTACGAAAATCAAAATCTAAAATGAAAATAATAATTTTTTTTTTTTTTTTAGTCGAGAAAGCCATTTCGCAATGATAATTTTCGGGGACGATTACAGCGTACACAACTTTAGGTTATTTCGTGAATTTTGAAAAAAAAAAATTGTATTTTTATTTTTTTCAACTCAAACATTTACGTTTTATTATTATGTTTGTATAACGTATAATATATAATGTTCATTAATGTTGTTCAGTATGTAACGCACATATCTACCAAAGACCTTTTTAGAATTTGCGACAAAAAAAAAAAAATTAAAAATTATCTTTTAAACGAAGTGAAGAATATTGTATTGTTTTTACGTGGTTTTTTTTTCGTTTAAAAAAAATTTAAAAACGTTTTTATTCCGTCTGTGGACACGTTTTCGCGTACGAAGAGTGCTTTGATTTTTTTTTTTTACGCGTCGTGTATATAGAACCACTTTATACGGTAAAATATCCCATCTAATCGGGACTTTATTTTAAAAGGACTTTGTTTTTCGTCTGTATAGTTTCGTGATGAAGAGCTGGGGGAATCGTACCGAAAAATTGTAAACCGGTAAAAATCTTCGGGATATTCGTAAAATTATACCGAAACGGCGATATTCGTTTTTAATTTTTAATTGTGTAAAAAGAAAATGTCCGAAACGCAATGTTTTTATTGTCATGGCGGAATCGTACGTATTTTGAATATTATACAAGGGGGAAACAAAAATAATACGAAATTCGTTGTTTTTTTTTTGCTACTGAAAAATCGTTTTTTCCTCGAAACGCGCCGTATAAAATATACACTATCCATACATATTATAATATCGCAATTCGTATAATATTGCATAGTACGCGATTCCGGAGCGAATAATTTATTATATTTCACGATCCGAGTGGCGGCGTAGTGTTGCCGAGCCGCCGCCGCAGATTTTACAATATTATACGCGCGCCCGGTATTCGCGCGGAACAAAGCTCAGAATTATCATCGCCGTGTTATACGAGCCGCCGCCGCAGTATTGTCGTAAAATACACCTCTGTAAGTAAAATAATACGATACAAAAACCGTACGAAATAATACACATTATCATATTATTATACGGTATAAATTACAAACAATACGGTATATAGCTGGTACCTGTACCTACGCGGCGTGCGAGGAAAATATTAATTTTTTTTTTACGAAAGTTTTGTACGAAAAACTCGTGTTTTGTTAATAAAAATACAGCAACAGCGACGACGTGTCTCGTTTGAGTGAATAACTACTCGGGTAATGTTTTTGAGTAGGTACCTGTCGCCTGCGAACGCGACGTTATACGTTAACGGCTATTAAATAAGCCGTTATTGTCTTTTACCGAAATTACATAAAAAAAATATGTAAATAAATAATTCATAATGTTTTGCGCTGATATTATAAAAACCCAAAATCGCAAAAAACAATATACACTGTTTACCACACGTATACGTATTTCGACAACAACGTTGTCGTCATCAGCGCGAACCACGTACTAAAACCGTTAGGCTACGGCACGGGTGTAAAATATAATAGACACAATTAGTTGACGTCACATTTACAGTTTTTTTTTTAGATCGATACACGGGTGTAAAATATAATTTATTTTTTTTTACATTTTTAGCTTATCAAAATACATTATTCACAAGATTTTACATCTGTTCTGTGTCTTTGTTTAATAGCTAAGTATTACAATGAAATAATAATCGGCTATAACTTTTTTCTACTTTTTACGAGTAGGTACTGAAATTAAAATTTTATTTTATTTATGTTAAAGTATTTTTAAATTGTAAGTAGAGTTAAAATGGTTCAGTGCTGGGCAGTGGGCACCGCATTGTGTTCATACACATCTAATCGAGAGGAATGTAAATTTTTCTGATTTCCAGCAATTGATACGTGAGTGTAAGACATGGGTTAATATATTATATTATACTAGCACAATCAATATCTATGGTTCAGCAGAAATATGGGCTGTAACTGTTGTCCAAAACATGATAAAGGAAAAATAAATATCGCACATTTATTATGATTGATTGCAAAATCTGTTTTTTCTCTTACACTTATTTATTTTTAAAAAGATCGTGTTCTTCACGACCAATCACAGGGTTTGATGGGGGATCGTACTTGTCTCCAAATTATCGTAATCCCCCCACCAAGATCGTACCATTTGGCAGCACTGCGTTAGGCTACGGGCCACACGTGCGTGTTTTGACGCGCGAGTGCCGCGGGAAAACCCGCTAAAAATATAGACCTAAATAAATGTAACCGGGCCGGCCCCACACGCGGCGTGATTTCACGCCTGTGAAGCAGAATATGAATGCGTCCTCAAGGTCTCCCGCTCGTGAAACGCGCCGGGGTCCATTCCAAAGCTGTTTTTCACGCTCCATTGATTGAACACACGTGCGGGAAAACGCGCAGCTTTATAATATTTGATAACCATTTCTGCGTAATACCATTTTAATAAAAACGTACTTAATATATTTAATTAATAATAATACACACAACACAGTTTACAGTTAGTTTTATAATTTAGTTTTTTGTAATTTTCAAATTAGATTACATTCTGTAATATTCGAAAAAGTTTTTGGGATTTTCTTTCAATATATTATGCGTAGGAGCGCAAACTTTCCTTTTGATAACCCATTACTCAATATAGGACGGACCCAATAATTTTCTCTGACGTCGATGAAAAATTAATGCAGCACATAAAGCGAGATCTGCAGTTCCGTTCATGGTGTTCAAAAAAATATTTGAAAACAACAACGATTGTTATATTGACAATATTTAATACATTAATAGTAATAAAATTATTATTAATTTTCGTCCAGAACCTTATTCATAACTTTGTAGGCCACGTTTTTTTTTCATTAGCGTGAAAACACGCGTGTGTGGCAATGGGCAGTAGTAAGTTTTCGAGCTGCGTTGACAGCGTTTAAAACGCGCGTGTGGCCGTAGCCTTACACTATATAATATACACGCCCGTACGCGATATAAGAAACCCTATAGACGCCACAGAGCGGGCATCTAACGCGACACCCTTATTGGTCGGGGCTGATCGGTTATCAATTACGTATGCCAAACTGTAATCACTCATCAGTTATCATTTTTATTATTATGAACGAACGGGGGGTTTTTTCTTTTATAAAGATATAAATCTGATTTTATCATTTCATTAACGTAAACACATCAAATATGTATCATAAAAATATCGTAGATGAGCTAAACATTCGTAATAGCAATCTGCGTTGCAAATTACTAGATATTAAGAATAATGTCGAAGCGATGTACGTTGTAATTTAAATACAGAAGACGATGTTTTAACATATCATAATGTTAAAACATTATAATTTGTTCTATTCAAAGAAAAAAGTGCCACTAATTGGATTGTTCAGGGACAATTGAGAAAACTTGTTTGTAATTATAAATTATAACTTATAATTATTAAATCGAATGATTCAATAAATGACATAAAAAATTCCAAATATAATATTTTCGTTTCCGAATTTCTAATTTAACAGTACTAGATATTTTCAAGTATAATAAACAATAAAATGATTATAACAGTCAGTTATAGTGGTACTTTTTTCTTTGAATAGAGAGCAAAGAATATTTTAACATCGTCTTCTGTATTTGTAATAAAATTTGTAACAAAATTATGTCATATTTATTATAGATTAATTTTTAAATTCTAAATTTAATTTAAGCCTTAATAATTAGAATTTTTTTTTGAAATATTTTATCCGGATAATTACAAGGAAGGTAATGATTTTTTTTATCTAAGATAACCTTCAGATAAGTAAAAAATTTCATCTAGACGAGATAAATGATAAAAAACTATATCTAATATAGTTTATAAACACTGGTCCTAACCACTAAAAACTTTGTTATAAATAGCCGAAAATTGGAAGAAATGTTTACTTACGTACGTATTCGATGTAAATTTCAAGATTCTATAACAATATTGTTTTGTGCAGCGTTTCGGAAAACTTTTAAGAAGTTCGTTCGTTCGTTTTTTGTTTTCCGACATTTTTCGAAATGACTCGTGTCGTTTTTTTTATAACTTTCCACATAAATATTTTATATATTCTTATTCGCGACTGTTTCTGTGTATTATATAGACATTAATAAAACATTATCGTGTTGAAAATTACGTTCTCGTCAATGTGACGGGAGTGGCAAAGCAACTTTGGAAACAATTTTGTCTGCGCGTAACAGTCAACTTCCGACGAATAAAAATAATAAAACACCGAAAAGAACGGAATATCAATTATTAATTCTTACTTCCGAGTGTATAATATTATGCGTAAGTAATCGACAGGAGTTGAACGACACAAACACAGAGGAAACACACGATTTTCGCTTTAAAAGCGTAAGAATAGCGTCTCTAGAAGATTTTCTACCGGAAACACGCAAATTCACTTTTCTTCTCTCTAAACTTCCAACTACACGGCCGCCTTAGTCTTACACAGCTTCTACGAAGCGCGATCCTACGCTATACTCGAACACTACGGTTGCCATCCGTCCTGCAGGTTTCGCCTGAGCAGTTCAGATTTTCTGGTACCTGTCCAGTAGGTTAGGTTAGGTTATTCATACCGTCCCAACTGGATGCCAAATGTCCGGGTTTTACGACTCACGAAGTTTTCTCCGAGTTCGGTTTCACAACCGTTTGTGTTCACCGAAAAAGTATCAACGCTATTAAAACAAAGGCGTGTAGGATCCATTAAAGCAGAAAATATTATGATAAATTTTAATTATAGCTTGACGTACTCAGAATTCTGTAACTTTTTGGAGACAGAATGGGATCTACGACTTATAAGAGTTTTGAAAATTATTCGAATTATTTTTTTTTTTAAATATTATTTCAATGATTCGTTCGTCAATTTTGTATTTTATTAGTTACGTACCGGATACCAATAGCTCAGGACAAAAAGAAAAGGGACATTGGTTGTGTCCAGTTTTTGAAGAATTGGCGAACTCTTCATGTCATAAAGCCTTCCGTCCACTTATTTTTCGGTTTTTTTTATCTTGCCCTATGCGCGTATCGATTTCCATAAGAAGCTCTGAACCGTCTCAGTCTCCTGGAGAACTCACGAATAATAATTATAATCGACGAATCAACGAGAAATAACGACGTTCTCACATTATATTTTTATTTCGGACGGCCGGTTATTGTCGCAAACGAAATCGCGTCGGCTAAGGCAGTGGTGGTAGTAGTGAACCCGTTGGACTCGGAAACTATAAAAGGGTGTTTTTTTTTCTTCTCTTTTTCGTTTCTCCGGACGCGGCTATAAACAAAATAAATGAGGGGGAAAGAACGGAAAAGCAGTCACGATCGTTGTGCGCGCGCTAGTCGCAATTAAGATCGTTTTTTTTTTTCAGCGTTGGCGAATTCGACATAAATCGCGCCCCACGATAACATCGAAAATAACGATAATTAATCGTGAACTTCGCGGAAGTCGAGAGACCGTCCGTGAAGCTACAACGTCGCCGGGATAGGTGATAATTATTGTACGTCGTATTTTCGAAAACGGGCGTTCACCGTCTCCGTCGTTGTGTCTGGCACACGAACAAGAATAAAACGCTTTCGCGGTTTACTGTAATTATTATTATTATTTTATTTTATTTTTTTGGTCGAGGAGGCGTATTCGACGAGGAAGAAATGGCTGAGTGTGTCGAATTCTCGCGTCAAAGACCACTTTTTCTTCTTCTAAAATACTTCCCAGTTCGAAAATTTGTTGAGATCATTAAACGAGCGCCCCCGATTTCGGTTTACATTCGTCGTAATTTTTCTTGAAAAAAAAAAAAAAAACGTTTTAGTAATCGAATTTATCGCGATAAAATATAAAATCTATTTACGTATATGGAAAGATCTGTTGAGATTAAAATCGATGGGGATATGTTTATTATATTGACAGTATCAAAATATTATTACTGCAGTAGTTTTCGGAATTAATCGCGTTATCAATTTTAAGTATATCTACATCAACAAGCATAACAGCAGTAATCGAGAAGAAATATCTGTTATTAATGAACCGAAGCAAAAATGTAGATGTAGAAACGGGAATAACAACGCGCGTGGAACGTAAACGTAATAACGATTATACGGGAAAAGAAAGTGGTCACCGCCAGATAGCGCTACGACACAACATAGAGGGCGTGGCAGGGAGGCGCATATAAATAGCGATGAGAAACGAGCGGACCGCTCAGTGTAGTCACGGCAGTCAGACGCGAACTACCGTACTCCGAAGACGGGACCCGCAATGTTTCCGAAACGTCAGACTACAAACTGTTGACAACACGGTGTTAATTCCAAAAACCACAATAATAATATTAGTGTAATCCGCGAAAGTTTTAATAATTTCGTGATATCAAAACATTCGTAGAATATTATCATCGCGAAATCGTATTTTTACTTTTTTTTTTGTCCTTGACTGCGTTTCCCGCGATTTCCAATTTATAAAATTAACGAATTTCATCGACAAATTATTTCGTAAAAAATTGTAAGTGTGACTTGGCGTGTATTTACCACTACCAACGTCACCTTGCCAGTACTCGTAAATTTATCACATATTGATACGTCGTTTTGAACGCTGTATTTCGATATATAGAGAGAATGGGCGTGTTAAGGGCAGCGAAGGAGCAATCAAGACATAAGTAAAGATCCTTACGTATGCGGTATTTCAATACTAAATAACAAACTGTAAAAATTCTTTATAAATCGACATTAAAAAGAAATTTATCTGTGCTTATGTACTTATATAAAAAGCACGGTTACAAAACCGTGTTCGAAATGACGTACTTCAATGAGACCTCTAAACGACATTTGCAAACCGATTTACACGAATTCTGACGAGGAGTAGTAGGGCAGGATGGTTTTCGACACGATCCTGAACGATAGGTGCATAGCAGTTACGAAAACGTTTTACACGTGGGCATTTTTGTCGTGTCGCGGTATAAGACCGTTCGGAAAGTTTCGGCTAAATTCACTAAAAATTTGTTTCTCGTAATCGACGTTTCGCTTGTAATAAGTAGGCAAAAAACGTGTTGTTTTACACGCTTTGAATCGCACAACAGCATCAGCAAGTAAGTACAGTGCAGCTGCAACCGCGATGTCAACGATTCCGAATTGTACGAATCACGATACGAATGGAGACGTGGCGAGCAATGTACACGTATATTATAACCGCGTGAGTACCTAAATCAAAAAGCGGATGCTGGCTTTTGCTCGTCCCTGTATAAGTCATAAAATACTCTAGTTTGTGTGTTTCTATCAATTTTTCGACGAAATAAATTGAATTACACAGGACTCGGGCGGACGCAACTGCGCGGCGCACTTCCACCACCCGCGTATCTCTGACACCTGAAGAATTACTCGAAATGAACATCACGCGGTGGCCGCCGAGCCTGTGCGACGTCTCGAAAACTATTTCTCCCATCAAAAAAATAAACTTTTATACACTCCGGCAATTCACTAGACTCCCCTCTTTCTCCATATATATATATATATATATGTATAAGTGATAAGATACAGCAGCTTGTGCGGCGAGAGTAGGCTCGTCTCCGATGCTGGTGGGTATCGAAAAGTTTTCCGCGAGGTTTGGGTCAGGAGAAAAAAAAAACGGACAGAGTGGTATTTCTTTGTAAATCATTCAATTTCGTTTTCGGTTGTCGCGCGGTATTCGAAAAACAACAACAATAATAATAATAAAACTGTTTTTAAAGTTTCTCTCTTTTCGGTTCGGAGATTTCACGACAGTACAGTATCGAGTCCTGCTGCGGTTCATCGTATACAGGGTGACCCTTGGATTCCCAAAAAAAATTTAATACATTTCGTATTTCAGACAGAATCAGCACAATGTGTGTTCCGATGCGATCAGGACCCGAAACCGAATTAAAATTGTTCCGTTTTCGATTATCTGCGGTTTTAAATACGACTTTAATACGACGTTTTTTTTAGTTTTTCCTGATTTTAACGTCATACGTCGATTCGCATTTTATCGTTAAAACCTCTGAGATAATAACTTAGAAAACAAAACATAATTTTTATGTTGTCACTATTGTTACAGATGTTATAGTATACCTACGTAACTGGAGAAAACAAAATATACACTATTCAAAATCGAATATAGAATAATTATAGAAAAGTGGGTTATACGTTTAAAAAAAAAAATTAAATTAAATAATATCGAATGAAAAACGTAGGAGATTCTGAAATCCTAACAGAGAAACTATAAAGATGCTCGTATAATACGTACAATATAATATTCAAGTATATAAAATACGAATGTATCGATCGTGGCGTAAAAGAGTATTTTATAATAACGCATTTTTTATAATTAAAAAAAAAAAAAAGCGAAATTTTAATTACTACACGGTCTACGGAACAATATCGAACAACAAATGGCTGTTAACAGTTTTTTTTTTAAATATTTATACATAATTGGCAATCACGTAATTGCGTTATACCGAATAAACGAATGTGATGCGGTAGAAAATATAGTGACAATTTTTTTTTTTTACATTCAATAATATTTACAAAGAATTTTTTTGTTAATATAATTTATCGATTTACCCGAAATTCGCTTAAAGTTAAAACGCGAGTGGAACTCTACATTATGTACTGGATTCGGTGTGATACGAAATCGCAAGACGTTATACAGAAAGAAATGTTAAATATAAACGGACTTTTAAAAATAACGAGAACTCCATTGTCTCGCAACGATTTCCGAAATCCGCGAGACGCGAGCGTTCGGGGCGAAATAATTAAATTCATATTCGATCGATGATATTCGAAAGAGTGCGCGGATCGGTAGTAAGTGGTAGCAGGCGACACACGACCAATATTCGTTAGATGAATTTATTTTTTTTTACACGCTCATAACAACCGCGAGCAAATTCGATGAGATAGAAATGAAATTCCAGTCCGGAAAATTATTCTAATCCCGCACGAGAATTACATTTTTTTTTTTTTTCATCACGAGGCAGCTTTATTATATCTTTGCTCGTTATATATTATAATAGTAGTTATTATATGGTAATTTATCGTCAAAATAATAACATTTCTCCCGTCTCTACAGTGCTATTCGCTTTAACTATAATACAAACGTTTGATTGTCAAAGCAGGCGAATTTTGAGTACAATATTACGTATTCTTATAAAGAATACAATTTTACAAAAAATTTTCGCACGCCTATTTTGAAGAACCGTCGTATATTTCTATCGAGAGCGACGAACATATAACAACGAGTTTGAGTACGATAAAAAAAATGAAATAAATTTTTAAAATAATATTTAATACATAAGCTGTGTATATAATTCTCGACTTTTTCAATCAATTTCTCATTTATATAAACGGCTATTTCCGTATATATGAATTTTTCACGTACTAAAATGAAATCACTAAACAAATTTTATTTCGGCGTTTTTTTTTTTTTACTAATTTCTTATTATCTCTAACTTAATTTTTAAACTGTCTAAAAGAACTTAAATAAACAACAATCAAGAGACGAGGTTAAACATCGATGGAATCGATGAAAAAGAAAAAAACATGTAATTAAATGTGCGAAAAACTTTAATATATATTTCTCGAGAAAATCACCCCGTGTAAATAATTCACCCTTTTAACATCCCAGTGTATATCGAACAACGGGTTAACTTATATATATATAAAATATTAATAAAACGTAAACGATATAGTTTCTCCTCGTCAAGTCGTCATAAATATAAATTATATAAGCGATCTGTTCCTTCGCGCGTATAGTAAACGCTCGTCTCCGCAAAAAAAAAAAAACAATTATTTTGATGAAACGCGAAAAAGCGAGCGACGAGCGAAAATAAAAAAAAATAAAACGTTTATATTCTAAATTACCGTAGTACAGTCCTGGAGATCGCCGTGAATAAATACTTTGTGTTTTAGAAATAAAAAAACCCCCCGAAAAATATCGTTTTCTTCTCATATACCAGAGACAAACGACACGGCATACGATATTTCCGCTTCCGATTTCATAAAATTCCAATAGGAAACCGCGAAGATTTTTTTTTTTTTAAAAATCGTACTCGAAAATTGCGATTAAAAAACGAAATCCGCGCGGATTATATTATTTACCGAATATAGTCGACGAAAAAAACCCTATGACATTGTTTTGTTTTTTTTTTGATAATTATTCAAAAAATAGTAATCACGGCTTACACATATTACATTTTTACCGATGATTTATAGTCATGATACATTTTTTTTTTGAACGAGTATGATTATTTTCGGAAAACATATTTTCATTCGCACGTAAACGTAACGAATTTCGAATCGAATCTAAATATTCGCTCATCACTGCGGCTATTATATTATTTATAAATGGTTTTTTTTCCCCGTTCCACCCTGTAACATGACAGTAATTTACACCGATCGGCGTACCGCATCATAAGTTTATCGCGTTTAGCAGCTGAATATTTAGACCTGCCAGGGAGTGATGTCTTCTTTCCGGGCTGGCCACTTTTGCTAATTATCTCCTACGTAAAAAATTTAAAATATTTCATCGCCTTATACTTATTATATTCGTTTAGTATCTGTTAATTGAATATTTTTGAGAAAAAAAAAAACTTTCCGTCTTTTTCATTCGGTATCGACGAAAAATTGTGTCGACGCTTCACCACGCGACTGGAATTTATTACACTTAAAAACGGGCGTTCATTATTTATTTGAATTGAAACTACACGATCGCGGTTAGAAACGGTTATTTATCGTTTTCACACGAAGATTTTTCGACTTCGCTAGAAATTAATTAGGGGAGAATAGCGACTGCGAACAAACGTTTTCTAACGCGAAACTCACGAAATCAATTGAACGTTTTCGTCTTTACTCGAAACGGAATCGATTCATTGACGAGTGAATCGGTTATTGTCGATTTTTTCTCATCAAAACTATATATGTGTATATATTGCAGTGTACTTGAATATTGTTTGATTATCGAGAGGAAAAAAAATGATTTAGCGTTCTGGAAACGATCGAATATGTTATATATTTCGATAAGAAAATCGGTCACTTCTCCAAGTTCTTTGCGCGCCATTGGTCGGACGTCACTGCAGGCCTGAGAAGTCGTCTGAATCGACACGAAAATATCGTAACTGTGGGTCACGTTCAGACGCGAGCGGTAAACAAATTTAAATAACAAAGGACGAAAACGTCTTTGATAAAACGTGTACACTTTTTAGAGCTAGGGCTACGAACGGTTTTCGCGCGAAAAGTAAATAATAATAAAAAAAAAAAAATTAAAAAAATTCTACGTCACGAAATTTTAATTTAAAGCTCGCAAGAAGTTACAAGACGCAAATTTAATTGGAATTCGTTCGGTGTTTTAATTAGAAAAAACAAAAAAAACGACAACGCAATACTGTTGTTACCGCATAAATATATGTGTATACAACAATCAATTTTGAATTATTTACGAGTAAATTCAGTTTTTTATTTTTTACAGTCTGCGTCGTCCGTAAAAACGATATCTAGAGAAAATGAAAAGCATCGTATATCACCGTAATTCGATATAATTGATCTATATGGATCGTCTTCTGATCGTATCCAACTGTAATCATTATTCGTGTACAAATGTACGTATAGCGCGTCAGCCGACCGTAACAGAACGGAAAGAGAAAGTAGTCACCAGATAGCGCTACGACACAACGTAGAGGGCGTGGCAGAGAGGCGCTTATAAATAGCGATCCGAAACTGTCGGACCGTTCAGTGTAGTCACGGCGGTCAGGCGTGAACAACGTAGTTCGCGTCTGACCGCGGTGTGCGCGTGTGGCGTTTGAGACTGACCGCTATTTATGTGCGCCTGTCTGCCACGCCCTCTATGTGGTGTCGTAGCGTTATCTGGTGTTACTCGGCCGTTGAAGATTTTGAATTGTAAGTGATGTAAAATTTACAATTTTCGAATACTAACACCTGCACTTCACCACCGTCGTTCGTGAGCTTTTCGAGAAACACGTTTGCACTACCGTGTGCGATTGTGGCCGAAATAAATAAAGTGTATGAGAACTATCACATATTATACGCATAATACATGTACGCTTAAATGTTTTGAAGCTTTTCGGACGAGACGTCGTAATAAATGACTTAGAAAAAAAATAAATAAATTTAATGTTCAAGAGCGTGTTTATGAGACGTTTAAGAAATTTTTATTTTAACGGAATTTTTGTGTTCGTCGTAATGATTTTCGTTATAAATTCCGAGTAAACGTTATATTACGTACACGCGTTCTTTTCCTTTTTTTTTTTGTCCGCGTTACTTTTTTTTTACTTACGTGCGAAATAATATTTTCATTATTCTAATGGCACGCTGCGCGACGAAATTTCGACACTCGTTTTGGCAACATCACGCGGCTATAATATAAGAAAAATATATGCTAAGTATCATAATGTATATTATATATCGTATATACATTTATTGTATACAGGGTGATTTTCATCATCACGAGCCAACGCGGATCGTCTGCCAAGATTTTAGATTTCCGTTACATTTATACACAGTCCCATTTCGGTCTACGCACCACGAGAATTCATTTTATTTTCGCGCATATATAGTAGTTTTCGTTAAATAAATAAAAAAAAAAAAACAGAAAAAATTCGAGACGGTAGAAATTGTAATTTAATCGAAATCGTCACGTTCGAATTGTGATATTTCTGCGCAAATAAAAATCGCATTTTTTTTTTTTAACCAAAACTGTGTCACTAGAATTTAAATCGCACGAGCTTAACAGACGATTTTCCACCGAGAACCGGTAAAAGCGTCTCGCCTTTTATAAAAATCAAATTTTCGCCAAATTTTCTTTTGTAAATAATTTAGGTAAGTCGTTATTACGATTATAAATTTCGACTGATTTTTTTAACGCTATTGACTTTTTTCGCGCATTCAAATATCAGACCTGATACGCGTCAATGATACTCTGAACTATCTTGAAAAAATTCTTATAATAAGCGTTTTTAAAATATGGATAATTTAAATAAAATAATATCGTATTCGGCGTATTGCAAAAAATATCTTTTCATTGGAGAAAATGTTATAAATCCGCGATTTCAATGGAAAATCGTAAAAAAAATGCTACAGAGATCACATCATCGTAATATAATCGCAAGATCTCAAAGTGAATTTACCTTTATGTTGTTGTTCGTAAATTGAGTTTTATCGAAAAATACATTACTAAAGACAGTCCTGTTATGTATCGCATCAAAGCGAACGAATTTCCACGATTATTAAATTCTATTGAATATAATAATGTTTTACGCGGATATTATTAGTGCGGTATGCGTCCTTCAGTATTGCGTTTCATTGATTAATTAAAAAAAAAATCATTAATAAATTAAATGTCGATCGAGTAAAATTAGCATTCAGAGGAAAAAATTTACTGAGACAGAGCGTCAAATATTTATAAAAAAAAAACACGTACCTATTGATCTGTGATTAGGATAATAAAACGCGATTGTGGATTATTATCTCGATGGGATTGCAGGCGATTTTTAACGCTACAAGTGTAAATTTTATGTTTTGTTTTTTTCATCGTATTTTACATTTATAGCGAATATTGGCTTACATTTTTATTATATTTATTTATTTGACGACAACTGTAGATTATTCGTTAATTGAATTCTAATAATTATCCAAAATCAATCAGATATATTCGCGTATATTTTCGATGAGAGCGGTGTCCGCGCTCAATTCCACGGGCACGACCGAAAATCCGCAATAACGATTATATATTATTATGAAATTCGTTTTTCCCGTTATGTCCTAATAAATTTTGCAGTTATTCTCGTCGTCAAAAACAATAATTAAACGAAAAATGCACACGATTATTATTACTGAAATTCACTCGGTTTGCGGTAATTTTTTTATTATTATTATTATTGATGGATTATTATTCACCATCAGTTGACGCGCGCACTCATCGCGTCGCAGCATAAAATTCCCCCCCCCCCACCCAAAAAAAAAATATTTACTCTTAAAATATATTATTTACAATAACTGAACTCGTGGATTTTTTTCCGTTTAAAAACGAAAAGTCCATGTGTAAAATTATTAAAAGCAAGAGAGCTCGACAAACGAAAAAAGCAAGACTTATTGAACGTCCAAGAGTAAAACTCGGCGAAAAACGCGAAAACAATATTATATTTCCCGAGATATCGCCGGCTGGCGAGATGAAAAATTCACCCTGTGTTTGAGAACGGAGTTAAACGTTTTGTTGAGTAGAAAATCGATTATTTTGGGAACGGTCCAAACCGTATTACGGTGTGTGCGAACGATACTGCACAGGCGAGTATAAGAACAAATAAAAAAATACTCTGACCGCAAATGCGCAGCACAGTATGGAAAAAAAAAAACGAAATCGGACAAAACGCTGTTCGGCTGATGACAATTTATCCACATTTCATTTCTCTTTCGAAACGTTTTCAGAAGAGCCGAATTTTAGAGCTGCACGTCATACCCGAGTGGAAAAACTCGTATTTTTTCCTTTAATCCGCACCTTAGTCTTGGTGAAATGTTCGTTAGCGCGGGTTTTTCGGTTTAGTCTCTATCGAAATCGGTTACGACGAATATTATTATGATATATAAACGATTTTATAAATAAATAAATAAAAAAAAAAAAACAAATTAGTACAAAAAGTAGTGGCACGTAAATTTTATTTTTTTATTTTGAAAATCGACCGAAAAAGTCGTAGTCGTAGTCGTCGTCATATTCCAAAACTTTTATTTTTTTTTTTTTTTTTGTACCGTTTTCGAAACCACCTGCAGCGGGAAACAGAAACACGGAAAAGTTTGTTCGATTTTGGAGAACTCTTAATTTGCCGCGTTAGTTTGTGCAAATTCAACACGCGCTCCCGCGGTGTGGTGTACACCCGCGCGTAGCTATGTTTTTATTTTTTTTTCATTCCGAGCACAATTTGTCATACAAAACATTTCTAAAGTCGAAAGTTTCGCGATTCGATCATTAACCGTTCAAAGTTTCGGCGTACGATCCTTAAAAAAAAAAGGACACGAGTCCTGTTCCAGACCATTCTTATTATAGAAAATTCGCTATTTTTTTTTCTATAAATTAAACGATTTTTTTTGAAAACAGTTGTTGTCAATTTTCTCAGTACTTCTTTCCCCCCTGCAATTTTTCATAAATTTTAATTCTCATCTCCATAATATACCGATGAAATTCACGAGACGTTTTCAAAATTTTCCATTCGTTCGTATCTTCAGCAAAAACTTGATGCGT
Source organism: Slavum lentiscoides (assembly GCA_032441835.1). Taxonomy (NCBI): domain Eukaryota; kingdom Metazoa; phylum Arthropoda; class Insecta; order Hemiptera; family Aphididae; genus Slavum; species Slavum lentiscoides. The sequence continues at coordinate 13,378,021 of CM063717.1, forward strand.
AACAATTCAGTCTAAAAAATTTAATTCCACTTTCTTAACGCTGCTGCTAGAGCATTTCGGTTTTCAATCGCGAAGCTTTAATAATTTAAAGCTTTTGCTTGTTTGTTCGAGACGTAAAACTCGTCATTTCACATATTGTATGGAAATATGAAATTTTGTAATTTTCCCTTCCTTAGTTAAAGTCCGGGCCAATCTACGTGTCAAGTCCTTCGAATCGAAGTAATAATAGTATACCACCAGCTAACCTAAGTACATGCGTTCGCCTAAACATTCCCTACGGCGCCCAAATTAAAAAAATTCTGGTTTCGCCATATTCGCACCCTTTGACAGCCGTACTCGACCTTTTATTTAAATTATAAATGCGTGTGTGTGTGTGTGTGTGTGCAGTATGCGAATAGCATTTTTGTGGGAAAACGTGTAATTAGGTCACACACACACCTGCACAAGACGACGAAACGCACACCTGCTCTTTGAAGTATCCAACGGGTGATACGGAGAAAATGACGAGCGGCGAGAAAGGACGCGATTTAATTAAGTAACATACACACACACACACACCTAACCTTTGTCGTCGTCGTCGCCGGTGACGGTAAAAAATAAAAAAACACAAATAAAAATAACCTGCCCTTACGAATATTACTTATATTCACAGGGTGTCTATCAGTACTCTCTCCGGGACAAAAAAAAACATTTTCAAAGCTCCAGTTTTTCCCTCCGATCTATCACTAATTAGGACTATAATAATATATAATCGATATTGTTATTATTTTTGAATTTAGTAAAAAAATTAATTTTTAATTTATTACATACCGTAACAAAATATGAAGACAGCCAGCTTCAAGAGTCTACTTTTATTGTCGAATCTTTTACTTCATCGTATTAAAAGTATGTTTTTATTTCAATTACTATAAATATAATATTTACCTAACCACTTTTGTCGGTGTAATTAATATTTGATCAATTTTTACGAAAGCTATGTCAAACCAGATTTTAAAATCGTTATTATTACTTATTGTGGGTTAAATAGTTTTAAGAACCACTTGCCCTGATATCGATAAAATTAATTTCGTATATATACGTATATAAACGATTACAAGAATTCGACATTAAAATATATTGATGTTTCTGGTGATTAAATAAAAAAATTGTCTTAAATGTTTTCGTGAGATTAAGAAAATTGATCCATAACACTTTTTATGAAATTTCATGGTAATTTTCCAATTTAAAATAACTATAAAGATAAAAAGTAAATATCTACCAAAATGTCTGAATATTTAAAATAGTCCGTTATTGATCATTAACTAAATAATATAGTAACAGAAAAAAAAGGTTAAATAGAAATCACAATTATTAAATCCATACTTGACCACCCTGTATATATATATATAATAACCTAACCTAACTTAGGAGCGAACACGGTGCGCGGCACAAAGGTGTCATTAAAACGACGTGTACCATACACTATATACAGTGTTACATACGTCAAATCCCGCGGGGGAGTAGGACGAGAAGTAATAACGTCGAATTTATTAACCGTAACTATACACACGCGCTGGTGAATCAAAATCGAGAAATTTTTGTTCTTTTTTTTTCGAAGCGAGAGGATACGTTTTTTCGTTTTAAGTTCACGAAAACAGAACTCACGAGGACATACACCCATCCAATTCTCTTACCGACAGATTCGTAAAACGTAAAACGCTGTCCGAAAACGACTCGAACCCAAAGAGTTTTACAGTGCAAAATCCGAGAGAACGAGTACATTGTCTAGAGTGAGCCACTATTAAAAAAACGTCTTAGAAGGTACCAGGAAAAAATATCTCATTTATAAAATTATAAATTATTGACGGAAATCGCAGTGTTTTTATTAGTCGACGATAAAAAAAAAAAACGAACGGAATGTCTTTTCCTTCTCTCGAGGCGATCGTCGCATACTCATCCCAAATATAATACAATATAACTTCGCGTTCAATGTTCTTTGGAATATCATGCTACGGTTAGGTACCTAACCACATGTTTAGGTTTTCTTTTTCTCAAATTTCTTGCGAAATTTCTTCGTTTTACCAAAAAATACAAAGTAGCTGCGTGTGGATGGATCTAAACTGTTTAAACAGTTATGAAATAAAAAATTTTAAAAAATTTGTTTGCACTGTTATTGAAATATCATATGATATACAGCATCTCGCGTTTCGGCGGAACGTTCACGGCTCGACAAAGCGTAAATTTCACTCGCCGTTGGCCACGACGACCCACGCGCGTTACAACAACTGCAGTATTAATTAGTTTCGGGCTAGACAATATAATATTGTCGTTATCGACGAATATTAATATATGTGGGAGCGTAGGCGTGGAGGTCAGAGTGTTCTATAGAAAGTCTCTTGATGGTCATGCAAATTATGCCGAGCATCATTTATATAGTATATAACGCGCGAAATTCGGCACTCGAAGCCCGTTAGACTCGAGTCCGATTACGACGACGACGGAGTTACAAACGAATTCGTATTACAATTATCTTAATATATCGACGACGTCGTGCAGATATAATCAGACAGAGAGCAAATTCATATGTCCTGGTCCGTTTTACAAAAAAGTGCTTATTCATTCGAAAAACAATTGAAAAATTCGTGTAAAATTATTTGGAATAGCGAATTTTGGACGCTCCCTTCGGTCGAGGGAAAAAGTAAAATGAATTTATTATCGGGCAATAAACCGAACGGATCGCGTTTAATTTCGATTGTTTGCGCTTTCGGTTTTCATACAAAACCGTTATTTCTTGTACACATAATAAACGGGGAAGGAGATTGTTGACTTGTTGTTAAAAAAGTGTTTGATCGGATTTTAAATCGTTTTAATTTTTCGCTCGATTTCAAACGGACTTGTAACGTATTCTCGAATTACTTATACAAGCTATTACCGCGAGTTTTGCAGGTTTATGGAAATGGGTCGAGGGCATACACTTCGTTATCGCCTCGAGGAAAGGACGACGGGACGCGCATTCAATATTGTCGTCGTCAATAATAATATAACGTTATCGAGTCATACGCAACGGCGACAACCGAAATCGCTTTAATATTTCATACGGTTATGTAAATTCAAAAGTTTTTCGGGGTTATGAGCTTTTCGGAGTAACGCGCGAGAAGTAAACTTTGCAGAGAACGTATTAAAAAAAAGACCACCTTTCCAGTTAGAAATGTGTTTTAAAAGTGTAATTTTTTAATTATTTTAAAAATAGACGTTTCGTATGTATTATTATGATGGTCAACGCGCACCTAAAGGCCATAACACCTGCAGAAATATTTTGATAGAAGTATTTTGGAAAACGTTTGCAAATAAGTATAAGCACGTGTAATTATGTCATTTTTGTGATCACTTTTAACAGAAATTAAAAATATATTCGTTTTCTATTGTTTCTATTGTACACAATTATTCTACTACATATTCAAATAAATGTATACCAACGCTTGCTACTCTCGGAATACCGAATATATTGTCATTGAAAAAAAAAAGGAAACATTTGAGTTTTTTTACACATGTATATGGTCCTTTACAACACACACGCACACAAGAGATGCTGATCATCGAGGCCAAACACATAAAATAAATGATTATACGTGATCTTTAAAAAAATATAAAGCATGTGCACGTGCTACATAAGGGCCAGATTATACAACCAAGGACTACCCAAATAACGGAGTTAAGTGATTTTTTAAAAAAAGAAAGGGATATAAAAAAAAAATGTGTCATAAAACGAATTTCACGCTCCCTGATAAAAACATACGCAACTTAAAAACGACAAGACACGAGTAGTGTGAACCAGACGATATGTTACGTCGATATGGACTTGACCACCATCGGTCGACCACCATCACCTGCAGGATCTGGACTTTCTAAAATTTACAACTTCGAACCCGCTCGATTATCTCGTTTTCTCGTCACTGTGCGCACTGACTCCAGTCACCAGCTACACGACTCGAGAAATCGGTCTTCCGCGTAGAGGACAAATTCGAATCTTCACGCAGTTAAACTTATCTTGAGTTGTTTTATTTCGTCGTCACTGACTACACGTCTAGCTGAAGGTAGAGTCCCAAATTGTTATCGATATTTTCACTTTTCTCTCTCTCTCTCTCTAAATCCATTGAGCAGCTGTACTCGGGTCATCACGGTTTTTGCTGGACCGTTTTTTTTTTTTTCAAAGGCTACCGGTGTGTGTGTGTGTATAACAAAATAATTCTGGCGACCGAACGAAGGGTTTAGTTTTTTTATTTTCTTCCAGGGGGAAGGAGATTGTTGAAATCGTATTATTCTGTCACCAGTAAAATTATACTTGCAGGAGATTTTTTTTTTTTATACACGCGGAGAATTCGTAAACGCGTCGTTACAAATCGTAACGTTTGTACGTCGACGTGTACGAATATATTAACGACGACGAGGCGTCGATATAAGAATTGCCGCAATAACGGCGGCGGACGAGATCGGGTTGTATAAAATAACTCATGAATGCATAATACGCATGAAAAAAAAAAATAATAAGAGAAAAAAAAACGGGATAAAAAAAGAACTTATTTAGTCCGATTCGATAGGGATGACTGTATGGGGTTTCGAGACGGTGAAGAAAAAAAATTTTCCTGATGGTTTTCCAGCTTCTCTTCCCTCAACACTTGAAACGGTGATTTCGTGGGGGGAAAAAATGAGACTGACAATTTGCTAACCGCGGACAAACACTTGGCGCCGTTGTCCGGGTTGAATTTTTTTTACTCTTTTTAGATATTAAAAAAAATTTATATGAAAACGCGGGAAATCGAACGAGTCGGAAGCACCACACACAAACTGAGAGTTTTCGTTTCGTCTGCCTCGGACGCGTAATACACGCGTTAAATTTCAGTAATACAAGTCAAGGGGTGGCCATTAAATAGTGTCGGGAACACACATTTTCCAAGGAGTGTGTTTTAAAAATGGATTTTCGTAATTGTGTCGAGAATACGCGTGTCGGCGCGTGAAGGAAGAGTAAACGATCGCAAGCATATGCCGTCAAATGTATTCGAAAGAGTTTAAAAATCACGATGAATTTCATCCGTAAAGGAAAATTCAACGGTAAATTTTTAATAATAAGTGTTTCATTTTTTTTTTTTTTTTTAGAATACCCCGGAACGAATTTTCGGAAATGTAAAGTATATTTACACAGTTTTTTCAATACATAATTACAATTTTAATTGAAAATATTAAAAAATAACGCAGAAAAGATCTTTCATTCAGAATATTGAATTCGGTTCACTGTTTCAACGTTAATATTTTTTTACTGGTTTTTAGGTGAAACTTGGTGCAAAAAAAAAATTCCAAAGTTTGCGATAGAAAAAAAATATCAAGGACTTCAACACGTTCCACGCGCTTCGACGCGACAACAGCAGAAGTCATATTTTTGAACACGAGGGGAAACGACGTTTGTTTTTAAAGTAGAGAAATCGTCGCTTAACACTGTTTTCGACGACGTCAGAATATGCTTATAATTTTAAAAATATATTAATTTTTTTCGAAAATTTGTTTTTACAATTTTATTGGTATATCACTCACTGATTTGTCGGTGACGGGCTGATCGACACAGAGCCCCAAAGACAAATTAAAATTTCACAAGTACATTATATAAAAAATCGCTCGTTTTTTTCGATTTCCCAAATGGATTCACGTTTTTCTTTCGGTGTTCTGTTCGTTGCTTAAGTGTGTGCGTGCGCGTGTTCTAAAACGATATTATAACGAAATAAATATGTATTTATTTTTTATTTTTTTTGTAATTCGATTTTTTCGAAAACACTGTCTCGCAGTGTGCGATTTTCGCCCAACGCAAAATCTTTTTGCCCGTCTTTTGTTTTATATATATATATATATTTTTTTTTAATTAAAACGCTCGTTTTTCACATTCGGTTCGGCCCGTTTACGCCATAACGTGTAATTTCGCGTTTAATTAATTACTACGCGTTATCGTCGTCTCGGCAGAGTAGCTGCTTCGTAGATTATTTTAATTCCGCGCCGTCTAATCTGTCCGCGGGCCAACGGTCGTTTGTAGGAGTTCATACGACCAATTCAATTCACTCCCCTCTGTCTGCCAGCCCAAAAGAAATATTCGTTGAAGCTTGCGAGAGACTGTGTGAAGCTGTGGGACTACATCATTTGGCTAATGCGGCGTACGTCCTTCGTGTCCGAGTGCAGCCGAGTTTCGTGGGAAAATTTTTCTTTTCTTTTCGGTTCCAAAAAGGGGCGGAGGGACTAAAACGGTTTTCTGAAAAACAATCTATAAATTCGATTATAAATTCAAAATTACGCGTTCACACGAGTTTTGAAACGAACCGAACCTGAATGCATTTGCCTCGAGTAATAATTCAATATACATATTGAAATTTAAGACCCTTTGAAATGGAGAATACGGTGATAAATCGCTCTCTTGGAGACATCTTACCCGAAATTTGTAAGTCCGGTAGTGAAATGTCCCTTCTCAACACTGTTGTAACATTATAACCAATGTCTAATATTAATCAAATATGAATTTATTACCGTAATAAATTGATACGGGCTAACACGGTTCTCACTGCGCAAATACTCACTCTCGTGACCAAACTATTCGAGTATATTAATAATTTAAACGTTATATTATGTCGAAAGTAAAAAATATAGGTTTTGTGCATTTGAAAATCAAAAGTTTTTCCAACGTATAAATGCGATTAGGTTAGGTTAGGTCAATACGGTTATAATTTAGAAAATAGTTCATAAATATTATTTTAAATTACCAAAATTAAATGTGTTTTTAAATTTTGGAAGTACGAGTATAATCGCTGTCGGTTGAATAAAAAAAAAAAACATCTCGTTTATATATGAACGAATAAGAAGCTACGAAGCCATTTTCAACGCCTACATAAGTGATGTGTCCCTAAAGTAAACGTATTAAATTTTTCGTGCATGGAAATGTTGCGATACACGATCAAATTCTGTCTGAAACGGCTGGAACTCAATACAGAATGCGACTGAACCTTTTGAAAGGTATTAGCGAAAGTTTATGGAGATACTTTCATAGGTATATCTATAAATATGATTTTTAGTCGGCACAAAGTTTTTATTTGGTCCGAGAAAACGTTAAAGATTAACTACGTTCCGGATGACCGGTTTCATTAAAAAAAAAAAGATTAAAACGTTTATGGACGTTTTCCGAAATGCACTTGCGAAAGACAGTTAGTGCGGATTACCTTTTGGGCATCGGAGTTTTTTTATAAAGACGTACTGGAACGATTTTAAAAGTGTCCGAATTGACACTGAATAGATGATAGGCAGCTCTTTCGAGACTATATTTGCTATAAAAAAAAAGCATCGTTATTTCCTCCGTATAACTGGCCTGATTTATTAGTTCCCTGCCGTGCGAGTTTCTTTTCCTAAAAATTAAAATCCGAGAAGAAGCATCGTGTATGACATCAAAAGTACGGGCGAATCTTGTAGAAAAAAATAAATGAAGATTGCACGGATCATTCATTAGAAATATAATGTAGAATTGAAAGAGCTATTTTTGGACAGTATATAACAGAGTGTCAATACATCATGCGAGAAAACTGAATCTTTTGAAATAGTGGTTGTAGAGACGAATGTTAAAGGTTTCGTGGACAAATCGTATCAAACACAACTGGAAAGGACGGGAAAAGAGAAAGAACTTTTAACGACGATAAAAGCTCGGCAACTAGAATACGCGCGGATAGATATCACGAGTAATAGCCAAAGACACTCCGGCTCCTTATAATCCTACGGGGAAAGATCGAAAGAAGATCTTGCGAGTTGAAAAATCTCCGCGACTGGTATATAATAAAACATCAAAATCAATCCATCACTATAGCCAGGAACAACACTGTCAATAATACGTATATGATATCGTCCGACTTCCGAAACGAATTAGTAGGGAGAAGTAAGTTAGTAGGGCCAAATAAAATGCGATTAACTCGCGCGTGTACAGTCGACACGCGGCGGTTCGGAGTCGTCCGCGTATAATGGCAATCGATTCGGTCCAGATTCGATTTAATCACAAAATCTCTGTGCGCGTCGCATATTTACATATTATACGCTTCTTGTATCGTGTTTGTGCGTCGTCCAAAAAAAAGGATCAACCAGAGCACGTCCGCCGGCAAAACCGTTCCGAGCTGTACAATATAATAATAATAATAATAATAATAATAATAATAATGATAATAATATGTACCGTTTTAAGAGAAAATAATTTATAAACAGCCTAGAAGGTTTTATTGGACGTTCGCTATAAAACGTGTGTGTGTGTGTGTGTGTGTGTTAACAACACAAGCGAGAAAATTCTGGTCGGTAGCCAATACCGCGGTCCTGGAGCGCGCGGATGCAGGAGTCTGCAGCGACGGAGAAAATTATTCGTAACGAAATAATATCGCCGCGGCATGGCAGAGGGAATAATCGAATTAATATCGACGGGAAAAGTTGCGTTTGTTTAATCGTCAAATAATAACGTTACGAGAGCGAACGTCTCGGAAACCTTAAAACGACGCGTCCTTTGACAGAAGAAAAATCAAACGTTTTAGTAGTGCGCGCGCTTATATGTATATTATAATATAGGAAGGGAAAGTTTTCGATTAAATTACCCGGATTCGCAGTATAATATAATATAGTTTGTGAATTCGATTAAAACGCCTATACGCCCCAATGATATTCTCGGCATTCACCGCGAGTGTATAATATTATAAAAACATGCGCTATACGTCGTAGTAAATTCGATTTTATTCGGTCGATTTTAGATTCTGAACGAGGAGGCGATCTTCATCGGTTTTGAAATGATGTGTTTTTTTTTACCAAAAAATTCTATCGGAAGGAATGCTCGTCCGATCATTACAGTAATATACGTACAGTTCCGTTTCCGGTAGCGAATTGCGTCTAGTCGGTACTTTGAAGAGGCGTCATTTTTCGATTTTCACAAAAGCGCTTAAAAAAACCATAAAAACGCGATTTCGTCGAAATCGATCATTATCTTTGTTAATTTTGAAATTAATGCGGTTACAGAGACTTGAAATGCTTGACTTTATAATATAAATATCGGGGAAAGAAATTTTCAAAAAATTTCTTTGAATTTTCTGCTATTTTTACAGCGATTATGGATTTTGAGATATTATATTTATAATATTCATAAGAGATGCGAGTTTTGGTTTAAACGCTTAGAAATTTATTACAATGTCAGACGTACCCCTATTGTTTCGGCTATAGGTACTCGAAAAATCATGAAAATCGTATGTCACAATATTTTCCCTAATAAGCATTTCGACTTTTTCGACAAAGTTTATTTAATTTTAAATTAAGGTTTGTTCAAAACTAATGGTCTTAGAGATTTATCGAATTCGCGCTTCCTTCATTATTCAACAACGATATTTATGAAATTGTTCATAAAAAATATACTTAAAATACAATATAAAATCATATATATTTTTTTTACCATACAATAATCGACGGAAATTTGACAATAAATACATATAAAAAAAAATTACGCAATACCCTTTAATTACACTATTGTATTATTGAAAACAAAAAAAAATTACTTTTATTTACAGCGAGAAATACGAATTAAACACATCGAGATACAACGAATATCGCGAAATTAATTATTTTACATATTCGCAATTTTTTTTTTTTTTAATATCGAACATCGGTTTTCCACAATAATATTCCGATTTAAATCTGGTATTTTGCGCCGAAAATTTTTTTTCATTTCGTTACAGCGCGGTTTCGATGTCGAGCAAACGGATTTTCAATCGTTTTCAAACGCCGCCGGTTCAAAAAGCAAACGTATAAATATTTAAAGCGTCGTTGTTTTATGACGATATTAAAACGATAGACTCGGGGGGGAGGAGGGTGAATTTCAGTATAAAATATAATAGGCCGTAAAATATTTTCCAATACAAAAATGAACGTCGGAATCAACGTTAAAACGTATTCGTTACGCGCGTATATGTAATAATAATAATAATAATAATAATATGTAATCGCAGATGCGAAAAGGCAATAATAATTTATGCGCGGTATACTCTAATTGTATTATATAGCGCGTAATTATCGCGCGTTTTTGTATATATTTTACAATAATATCGCCGTTGGTCCGCTAAATTGGCAGTAAATTTCAAACGTTTGCGCGTATTATGATAATCGATCAAATATTCGGGGGGAGCGGATCGGGTTAAAATCCCAGCTTCTCCCCAGAGATCAGTAGTTCAATTCGAAAATTCGTTCCTCCGCACGTAGTCGACAACAAACAGTCGTTACGCCGGTTCTCTGTTTAAAGAAGACGATTTTATCAGACTCACAAAAGATACATGCCTATATATATGTGTAGTGCGAGAGTAAATTCGGAAACACCTCGTTTGCCGAATTCTACGTCAGAACTGTATTTCATAATATTATATATAGTTTACAAAAATTTATTCGTTTTTATTGTAAAATAATAAAACGCTAATTAAAAATCGATTACTATTTTTTTTTTTTTTTTTCAACAGGGAAAACACGCTGTTTAACACTGTGATTGACGGATAGATCGCGAACAAAAAGCGAAAATATTCTCACCGAATATTTAAAAATAGATAATAAAATAGACGTTCGGAATTTTCTGCTTTTTAAGATTTCAAATATATATCGAAAAAATAACTCGTATTTACTCGACGATCGATTAAATGTTGTTGTTGAAAAATATATATATATATTTTTTTTTTATATATATAAAATCGTTTGTAACGAGCACCAGGTTCCCGCAGTGTTTCATTCAAACCTCTGCAGAAAGAGAAATTGAAAGTACGCCACTGCTCGCTCCCGAACAACCGTGTACCCGTTAGAGCTGCTGTACATGTATGCGCCGCAGGAACCGACTACATTTCCTCCTGCGCAACACTTGGCACTCGTCGCGTTAATTATGAAACAATTAATTTCGGAAATCAAATCACGTACACCGACTACGACTACGGCATTCTACTGCAGTGGTTGGAACAACAGGAACGCGCATAGTGGCGGAGTTCAATTTGCTAAAAGCTCTCTCCATCATGCACGTTATAGAGAGACAGAGATTGTCGGTCATTAACAGGGCTCGGAAGTTATAGCACTAAAAAAATTAATTTTTAGCGCTTAAATATGCACATAAAAACATTAATATAAGCGCTATAAATAGCACTAAAAATTGGAAAATATGCAAAATAAAAGAAAACTAAAATAAAATCATAGGTCTTTACGTACGGCGATAACGCCGTATCTTACGTAAATACGACGAATTCGATAACTGCAGTTCATATTTTGATACAATTTTAAAAATAACTAAATTATTGGAAATGAACGGAATTGTCCGATTTAATCGACGATAACAACGGTCTAAGGCCGTTTATTCCGGATGCGTACAATCTTAAAACAATTTGTTTTCGTTCACATATTCGTAGGCGGCTGTTTGGTAGGTAATTTAGTTTTTCAACAATATGTGTTTATTTCCTTAAATATGCCCATTAACAGCATTTATAACTCCAAATTAGCAAAATACCTCCTATAATATGTATTTATGTGAAAATATACGCGAAAATAGCACTAAAAACCTAAAATTAGCAAAATAGCAGTAAAAACCGTAAATATGCAAAAAATAGCAAAATAAAATTTCGTGTATGACATCAGAGAAGTGTGAAACATATTTGTATCTTACTTTGGATGTTCTAGGACGGACCAATAAAAATATGCATTTGCTAGAACTTCCGAGCCCTGGTCATTAATATTACGGTAAAACCGTACATTCAGTCGCACGAATTAACGCGTATTATTGTCGTTATTTTATTTAAACAACTGCGATAATAGACAGCTTTTCGATACGATAACCAGTTGAATAATTTATATATATTTTTTTTTTTTACGAGGAAGTAAATTACGCGTTGTGTCGATTAAACATGGGTGACATAATGTTTTCGAAAATTATTCTTACATGTACGTGCGAATAATTTTTAAAACTAACGTAACCGTATAAGTTCCCGTTTAATTTTATTTTCGTAACTACAGCGAATCGTATTAATTGTTAATGTTACACGAATACACGAATTTACTATTAATCGAGTGATTATATAGTGAACGATTATTCAAAATAACGAAATTATAAAAGAAACGGCAAAAAAAAAAAAATTAAATATTACACGACCCGATAACCCGATCTTCATGCGTCTTGTTTGACTGTCCTACTCTTAAACCAAAACGTCGTACTCTCTTTCTGAATCATTTTTATTCCCTCGCGGCATGCAATTTGTTCGAATTTTACAATCCTTAATCGATTCCTCGATACAGCTCTCCGCGAAAGCTTCACGTTGTTCAACATCGTTCAGACATTTGTCCTTTTATTAAACATCGTTTTTGCTTCATTTTTTTTTTTTTTTGTCTAAAGAAGCTATTTAAAATATCATAACGTTGTCCATGCGGATTTAATTTTCGGAAAAATCTCTGGAAATATCTCAACGACCTTTATTGGAACGTATCGCACATGTATGGGCTTTCGCTGTAGTCTAATATTATCATACCGTTTCGTCGATGGACATTCGGCCGTACCTTTCCGATACCCCTAACAGTAACCGCAATGCGTACAACATCTGGTCCGTATCGCGACGGATTCGCGATAAAACAACGGCGTTTAATTAATTCGGGACTGTATACACCAAAATACACAGGGATATAATATGCGGTCGGACGCGCGCGTATTGTGTTTACGCGTCGTATTACATAATTCCGCGGTTACCGGACTTACCTTGAATATGTTCCAGTAGAGGAACACCATGATGATGCAGGGTATGTAGAACGAGGACAGGGACGAGTAGATGATGAAATTCGAGTTGTAAAAAAGACAGAGGTCCGGCGTCCGGTCCGGCGTGTTGTTCAGCCCCAGCACGATTGGACTGCCGATCGTCGCGCTGATGGCCCACACCAACACGATGGTCAGCCACACTCGACGGTTGTTTTTGTGCTTGGCGTATTTTATCGGCTGCATGACCGCAATGTACCTGCGAAAAACGGAACACGAGCACGCCCGTCAATTAAAACCGCACGCGAACCGCTGTACCGAATTAACAATAACAGCAATAATACCTAATAATAATAATAATAATAAAGTGAATAAAAATTCGAAAAAAACGCGGAAGATATGTTTTTGAATTTGGAGACAATCGTTTTTTTTTTCAGTACAATGAAAATACGTCATCTATAGTTCATATTATAGTAATTATCGTTAATGGCTTCTTTTTGTGATTATTATTATTTTTTTACATTCTCTGTGTCGCGTGCAATTGTTTTCTAACAATAAAAATATGAAATATATTTTTCAAAAGAAATTTAATCTGGCCATTTTACACTTAATATGCCTATTTTTTTTTTTACATAGATTATAGATACACTAATAAAATTAAGATATTTGTGATTTTTAAACTATTGAAATATTTACGAAAATATTGTTTATATACTCGTAACAAATTCTAATGACAGTTCCGAATTTGATCGTTAAAATTTTAGCTGTCAAATTACAATGGTGTTTTAATTGCGATTATTCATTATTCTCTCTCCCGTATAAATCCTATAATATCTCTGTCTAACAGTGACACGATGATACGTGTACAAAGTGTGTGGTAGGAGCATTCTTCGATTCTTTACAAGACTATCGCAGTGTTGTAAAACATACTTTTTAAAAATATTTTGAACAATAAACAATCCAATACAATGAAGTATAATAATGGTGGCGTATTGATGACGAGTAGAGTAAAATAGAAAGTTAAAAATCTGTGTCGTCATTAGAGCAAGATGCACGAGAGTACGAGACGTGGCATAGCGTAGCATTTTATAAGTAAGATTATAACAAGAAAAAGGAATAGTGAAATTCGGATTTTGTTTTTTTTTTTTTTATTGAAATCCTAAAATTTATTAGAGCTAATAGAATCCGGGAGAGTCAATGGAACCAGACAAGAGCTCGGAAATGAATCGAAAGTCAGCAGAGCGTGTGCGATGAAAGTTTCGAGGACTGTTTTAGTGTGACTACGAAGAGCAATGAGGATGTAGAACGTAGAGAATTATTTCTATCGTCACGGAATCATTTTCGCAGTGGAACGGTCCCAAAGAACATACCTAGATTGAACGCGATATCGTTGATTACGTGGAGGAGGAGGATGACAAAGACGGATACAGACGGAGACGAATCATCGAGTACTGGCAGAGGAGAAAGAAATCTATTAATGAACATGACAATTTTAAATCGATTGGACACATCGACTCCGTAAGTAACATCTTCGAAGAAATGATCGTGGGGAGAACAACTAGAAGTCGTCCCAGACAATCATTCTTTATGGGAGATCTTTGACGAGTTACGAGTCCTACGGATGACTGAAACGAATACAGCAGTGATCGGGGAGGGATACCATACAACAATGCACAGTATTTAGAGATTGACGATTATCGATATGTGACATCCGAAAACTCGTCAGTTTTCTTCGATATAAAACATTTAAAAGCGCGTACACAAGTTTTTTTCTCCTCTTTTTTTTTTTCTCGTAGACTCTTTCGGCCGACGCGCTCGCCACGATCGTCATCAGCGGCAAGTCTGCAGTAATACGCGCGACACACTTCGGCGGCGTGTTTACGGCCAAGGTGAATTAATCATTTGCAAAGTGACATTTTTAATATTTAATAATGCGCTGGAGAATATTATTATACGCGCGCGTTGCCCGCGAACGAATGGATGACGTGTCGCGCGGCTTCTGCAGCTTCTCTGCGAAGCCTTTCTCGTGTATACGAAATGTCGGCGGCACGGCCGGCGGAATAAAAGCGTTCAACTCGCAGAGCGCGAGATAATTCTTCGTTGTCGTTCTACCGCGTCACCACACAGCATTTCGAATATTTTTTGCCTATTTTTCATTTTTATTCTCTCTCTTTCCTTTTTACCACGGAAATTTCAAATCTTATACCCGATCCGTGACGCTACGTATAACGAGATGATGTGTGTTGCATTGAACTTTACTGCTCAGGGTTCCTAACCTCGAGGCTCACCCCAGGCAAAGTACCGAATATTAAAGACTCGATGAGTGCACTGCGATTTCGGGATATCAAACATTCTGGGGGAAACAAATTTTCTTTTTAAACAATCGTTTTTGATTATTTGATATAAATGGTTATCAATTATTGTATGTTTTTTGTTTTTATAACGGTAGCTATCGATTGTACTTGGTATATAATCAATCGCTTTTCAAACGTTCATTTAGAACTGATATAATTTTCGAAGACGTGTCTAACACATTATCGACAAACAGTTCCGAAAAAAAAATGAAAAAGGATAATCATTAGAGAAGAAAGAATAGCTTCTTCGTAAATTGTCTATATTCACCTCTGTTTCTTCCGGAAAATATGTCACGTCCTATTTTTTGAGTTTATATCCCTTTTTTTTCTTTTGAACACGCACATAATTTATGTATACACTATACGTCTATAGAATTTTTCCATTTAAAAGGGCCAAAGTATGTTGAATTATCCTTAAACAGGGACCGTACTTTAAACAACTGCCTCGAGCGGCTCTGGCTCTGAGTATATAGGAAAGTGTGCGATTTTATGTGCCAAAACAGTCGCGTAGGTTGGGCGAATTTTTTAAGAGCGTATTAACGTATACATTGTGTGATGCTAGTGACCAAAAAAAAATAAAAAAATATTACCGCGACGAAAAAGCGCGATTTGTTTAAAATTACATCGGGCACGTTATACCATAGGTTTGTGAACGATTTCGAGAAAAAAAAATGTAAGTATAGCACAATATAAAATTTTTTTTTCAAATATTCTCAAATTTTCAATTACTTATCCGTAATAAGTTTACTTACGAAATTTCATCTCAAACAAACAGTATAATATTGTGTTAAAAAAATGTGTACAAAAACAGAACGCAGTCGTCGAATTATATGTAATTAAAAACGATGAGACCGTTTCGACGTTATAAAACATTGTAGTAAACGACTATATAGTAATAATGGCAATTTTTTCGTTTTTTTTTTTTTCGAAATGGTTAGATACGTTCGCGTAAATTAATTAAGGCGAACGGTACACGCGCAGCGAAAAAAAAACAGGAAAAATTATAGAAGTATAAGAAATAAAATTTACCTCGTTTAAAAATAAATTCCTTAAACGCGCGCTTAATTCGATGTGGCATTTCGTATTTTACTGTTTTTTTTTTTATTTAATAATAATTTGTAATTTTTCTCCTTTTAAACTTTTTTTTTTACTGTTTTTATTTTTCGCAATTATTTATCCCGTCAAATTTTTTTAAAATATATATAAAAACATTTTTTTTTTAAAATATTATATATATTTATTGTTATCTTAAAAATACGTTATACGTAAACGCTTAATGTACTGAGCGAAATTCTGAGCAGTTTATCAATTTATTGCACGAATAATAATCGATTATACGCGTAATATTATCGAGAACATCATATTATAACATGAATTATATAGAATTTTAGCAACGAGGCTGTAATAACAAGTATTTCAAATGAATGATCGTTTTTTCAAACGCGACGAATGTCTACATAATAGTGCCTGAAACGCAAAAATGTAAAAAAAAAAAAAAGACCTCTCTGAAATAAAAAAAAGTAAAAAAAAAGCTAATCCGAATTCAAATTTTGCGAAAAATATTTTAGAAATTTTAAATATACAACGTAATATTTACATATATAAATTCCGTTTTGGAATAATTACACTTATATATATTAAATAATATTAATAACAATATTGTTTTTTTTTTTTAACAGTTTCGTTCATTATACGTATACCTACACAATCTCTTTGCTGTTTTTTTTTTTTAATTACTTTTTGACTCTATACGTCTTTTTATTGTAATATTCATAATTTTCTCTACGCGTAATTTCGTTCATTTTTATTTTTATTCTGTCGTTGCGTTTTTTTTTTCGCTCAATACCTGACGATGAGTTTTCGTCGAAACCCGCAGTAGCAATAATTAAAATAAAAAGAAGAGAAAAAAATTACAAATTATATTCAAATTCGTGACCCGTTCAGAAGCGAGGAAAATTTCGTTAACACAATAATATTTCGTTTTTGTTCTTTTTTTTTTTTTTTGTTTTTTAATTACGTATATAAATCACTTTTTTTACGGATATAATCCGTTTTTAATGAATTCCAAATGTTTATTTTAGTTACACTTCGTTGTGTTCGATATATACGTATATATATATATTTTTTTAAACCAGTCGATTTCTAACGAAAACACAACAGGTAGTTGGTATAAGTTTTGTCGAAAACAAAAAACCGTAAAAGTCTCGATTTTCGTGTTCGGGACATAATCAAACACGAACAATTTAAAACAAATTTTTTTTTTTTACTCGTTAAATCGAGTCGGAAAAACAGAAGTCGAAATTTCCGCGTAATCATAATTTTTTTTTTTCCCCATGTCGATTTCAAAAATTTCAATTTATTTCTAAAACCCCTCTCGCCCTCGCCGTTTGACTCGGTGCTGAAAATCGATGTGCGCTGTATTATTTCTCGTCGGCATTAAAAATAAATGACGCAAAAAGTGAGATATCCCACGGTCGTTTCGCGCGTATAATACGGGTCTTCAGATTCCCAATACCGTTGTTATACGCGATTTCCTATAATGTTCAAAACCGATGTGTTTTACCCGTTCCCAGGTGCCGATACACGTGAGCTTTTAATACGACGAAAGACGCGACGGAAAAAAATTGATATAAAAATACGTTTAAAACGATTTGTTTGGCCCGAAGACGGTAAATTTCTACGACCGAAAACGTCTTCGGACAATTCGGAAACGCCTTTACCCGCGTAACGGTTATACGTATGTGGCGATAATATTTCTGTATAGCGCCGCCGTACTTGTATTATTATTATTATTATTATTATTATTATTATTATTATTATTAGTGTACATTAAGCAGCCCGTTTCAAACGACTTTCGGCACATTGTTCCGAATTCCAGTTTATTCGTATATAATAATAATCCTTTTGCTGCAATAACGATTCCGCGCGTAACCGAGAGTTTTCACACGTTTTAATTCGAAATCGTTCAGTTTTGGTACACGCTCAAACCGATTTTGAACGGTACCGTTTTTTTCGCTTCGTAATCAGTGGCGTGAATATAGGGGAATGCAGGGAATTCGGGGCTGCCTCGAATCTGAGGAGGCCTTTTTTTCAGAAAACTATAATAATAATGCGCTATCAATTTTAAAAAAAACAGATTCTCTTAGCCCATATATGTCTAAAGAAGGATTTGTTTTTATTTTTAACGCCTAAAATAGTACGTTGACTGTAACGCAGACAAAACAATAATGTTATTACAACAACAGTGTCCGAATGATTTCTCTGAATCATTAACGATTCGATTATTACTTTGTGCGTAAAAACGTTAAGAAGCGAACAAAATTAAAACTATAAGTGGATTTGCTGAATTTTTACCAATAAAACATCGTTAAACGAGCAGTAGTCTTCCAGAATTGTGTTCATAATTAATTATTTTCTTAACAATACCTGTGACGAGCGGACGTTTTCAAAATTAAAAATTATCAAGGAATTCCATAGGGCGAGAAAGATACCGCGTTGTTGAACATATTATAGAACTCGTGAACGTTTCCGCGACTTATTGAAAACTTTGCGAATCTAAAACCTAGTGAATTATGAAACTTCAAACGCTATTCGTTAATAAATTATACATCTACGCGCGTTTGATTATTTAATAGAATAAAAATTGAAAACGAATAAAATACGCTGTTATACAAACACCTGTAGTATATTATTCTTTTACATTTAAACCGTATAGGGAAGGGTCCTTTTGAGTTTTTCGCATTGAGGTTGAATTTTTATACTCAATAGCCACACTAATTGAAATAACGGAGTAAAATTGAGAAATTTATTGAAAACAAATTTCTATAATAAACGTTTGGAATCGAACGCGATTTCGTTGGATTTTGGAACTTTTCGTCGGAGAAGTGGGCGTGTTTTTTTTTTTTTTGACATCGCGTAAAAAGAAAACCGATTTAAAACTCGTTTTTTTGTTATCGTTTTTTTTTTTTTTTTTCATACTTCGCAATAAGTTACGAAACTCAAACACAAAGTATACGAACGCGATGAATGTTTTATTGTCTTATTAATATAATATTGTTTAAAGGACGAAAATTAAATTGTTGTTTAAAGTTTGAAGATTTTCTTGTACGTTTCGGGAAAATAGTATTTTTTTTCGTTTTTTCGTTTTTATAAACTTTGTGCGCGCGTTTTATTCGTCCGAATCAAATATTATAATACGCAATATTTACATCGCTACGACGACGTACAATATATTCTGTTCTGGGCCGAACAGTTTTCATTTCGATCCTTTTACAAGTAAAACGCGGCCTCCGAAAACGTCTGTCTACTTAAATACAATATTAACGAATGAATCGTCATAATAAATTTGTAATCAAGTCGAATAAATTACACATTGAAACAAGACACGATTTTGATCATTGTAATTTTGATCGATTTTACAATGATATATATATATATTTTTTTCTAATAAAAGACCGTTTCGAAAACTTGCAAGGTCGTTTTATTGAGTGCGAAAATAAGCGTCTCGACGTGTTTAAAATTTACACAAATAAAGCGGACGAAGAACATATTTTTTCTCACTAGGAGGAATCGACTTTATTACAGAAACTCCAGCCGTTGTTGCGTTTATCAATCGCGTTTTGTGGCAAAAACGCAAAACCGGACCACGAATCGTCACTAAAAATTATACAATATCATAATGTGTATTATATATTATAATATGTATAATTGATTATAATGAAATAATCAACTGCAATTATTATAATATTCGCGGCACAAACGTCGTAAACGAGACTCTGTGTGTATATATATTATATATATTATGCATAAGAGCGTATTGTCAGAGAGCGTCTTGCTCTATATTTAAGTACTGCGGCTGACAGTCAATTTATAGACATTGAGTAATGAATATCGCACGCGCAGAACAGTCGGCGGGGCCGCTTCAGGACGTGATATCATATCCCACAGGTGGTGGGCGCACGTATATCGTTTAGGACAGTGGTTCCCAACCCGTGGAAAGCTCGTAGGTGGTACGCCGAGATTTTTTTTTTATGTAATTTTTTTATCGCGTTATTATTATTATTATTATTAACACTCGACATTGTTCGGTTTGTTCGATATGATGAGCCGATTTTATAAATATCGACGGCACGATACGACGTATTGATACGGTATTAGTGGACAGCTCAGCGAAAAGACGAGACGTCGGTTTCATTTTGGACGTCTACTGCAAAAATCGAATACTCATCTCTTTTCGAACGAGCATTACTATGTTTGTCACTGTTATACACTTATAAGTTCGAGAGCGGGTTTTCTGAATTTTCGTACTCGAAAAATATGTACAGAAATAGGCTCGGTATATTCAAAGCGATTTACGACAGTGAAAACGAGTTCCGCATTCGGACCGATATCGATGTTCTCGTATGCAAATTAAAAAAAACAATGGATTTCAAATTAAATCGAAAAATTATGATTTAAATTTTAAGATTTTTTTTTTTTACTTTTAAGAATAACATGCAATAAAAAATGTTGTATAAATGAATCGATAATAAAAAGCGTGTTTTAATGAAGAAAAAAAACATTGCCTTTCTTAATTTTAGTTTTAGAATTAAGGTGCAGGTACGAGTATTGATCGTAAAAGTGGTGATGAAAAGGTTGGGAAACCCTGGTTTAGGACATCTACAGAGTGTTAAATGCGACGAAATGATGAGTTGAAAATTGCCCGTGTCACACGCAGACGTATAAATGAAAAACAAGTAACCGATTAAAATAGTATTATTTTCTCGTCGAAAACGACATCAAAACAACGACGTTCTCGATATAATATAATTGTATAAAATTTTAAAAAATACTATTATTTTACATTCCACATTTTTCACAATATCGCTCGCCTATATAGATGTTTTGTTATTTATGTTTGAAGATAGAACGGATATGTAAACATATTCAAATAAAATATATACTACGCGTTTTATTAAGAGGAGGACGCTACACGAGCCGACAAAAAAACGCGCTGTCAAAAAAAATGTTAAAAAATTGAAATGTTTACGATATAATCGTTTCGCGACGGATATTAAAGGCCACAGCTGCTGTACCGAAAAAGCCATTTTTTTTTTTAAACAAAATAATCTATAAAATAACGGAGCCGTTTTCGACTTATAACGACTGCAGTGTGTTTAACGCGCAAACAACCGAAACGGTTTCGAAAAATTAAAGTCGATTAGCAATGGTATTTGCGTGATAAATTAACGATTAAAACAATCGCGTTTCTCGATGATTCGACGTATATCCGGAATCATGACGAAATAACATATGGTATGCCAGCAACTGAGTTCTGCGCATGGTGCCTACGTCACTCGGTCCGCTTATCATAATAATTATGTGTTATCTACTATTCATTTTGAATTTTGATTCTTTATAATCGTGTTACAGTATTCTGTGGTATAAGCGCATTAATATGATAATGCTACAGATAAGACCGAATGACGTCAGAATTTCATGGCATAATTGATAAATAATATTTTATTCCATGGCAACTCGGACGGTTCTCAAATTCGTTCATGGTTGCTAGCGTACCATGTTATTTCGTCATGATCGAAATCATATTTTTATACGCGATACCCAACTGTTTTAGAAAAAAAAAAAATGTATGTATGTAAAAAGTAATGTGTTTATTTCATCAGAATTTGTGGAGACAAAAAAAAACCGCCTCATTTGAGCAGTTTTTTTTTTTAGTCTAATTTCACAAGAAGTCTAGAACAAGAAAAATACGTAAATCTTCAATTTCAATAATAAACTGTACGATTCTCAATGTTTTTATTTTATTAAAGTTATCAATCGAAAAATTCCAAACCGATGCACGGGTACACGGTTTTTTTTTTACCGGAAAATTCGAATTCTACAAAAATAATAATAATAAAAAAAAAGAGGAGTTTAACTCGAGCAAACGAAACAGAACGAGCATTCGGGGAATATAATAGAAAACGCGTAAAATAAAGCGCGTTTAAACCTCTTAAAAAAAATCTTTTTTTTTTTTTGTCTACGTTTAAATGTGTGTTTTTATTAATTATGACGACGACAAGTACGGATAGAAATATTAATTTACATAAAATAAAAATCTTAAAACGTATTCGTAAAAGTAATATTCACTGTAAATAATATTGTTTCGTGTAAAATATTGTCGTATATATAGTAAACCGTATTTGGCCGAAACACGTCCCGTGGGTCGTCTGTCGAGATTTTTAAATACAGTAATTTTTTTTTACCGCCCCCGAAAATTGATTTAACGTAATTCGGGTTAAAATAATCGAATCGACAGTTTAAAAAGTGTCGGCGAGGAAGAGGCGGATGATATTGACTAAACTCCGTTTAAAAAAAAAAAAATGATGTTTTTTTTCGATAAAAATTTTTTGTATTTTTTCGCATAAAAATAATGAAAAGTAACGAATCAATTGGGGGTTTTTTTTTACTTTAAGGTCGACTCGACCGGATAATCGTCAGGACCGTAATAAAAATATAAGTCACAATATGCAAATCGAAATTACATATAGTTCGACCAAATTACGACGTAGTTAACGACGAAATTAATTAAGTAAAATAAATAAAAGTCACGGAGAAAATCGTTTCGGCTCTTTTTTTTTTTTCTGAGTTTCGCTGTTGTACGATACTCTTAATACTATTAACATAACGTCGACGATACCGTTCGTGCCATTCCGTTAATTTCCGATGCGGTCGTTTAAAAACACAAAACTATACACGCGCAGACGTAGAGGATTTTTTTTTTTTTAATTTCGGTACTTTTTTGTTTCGTCACGGGACGAGTCCTTTAAGCCAGCGGTATATCGAACGAAATGGAAAGAATAGAGTTCGGGGGGCGGAGGAAAAAAAGATTTGATTTCACTCCGCGTATTGTGTCCGGAAAACGCGATCAAGAGATTTTGGCCGAAAGTAAAAAAAAAAAAAACTGGATGGAAAAAAAAAAACGTTACGCGAAACACACACACACACACTGCTGCGTGGGGAATCGATCGCAATGCGGCACTAGGACCGCGCGGACGACAATCGGATTTTCGGTTTTGTGCTGTGACGTACGCGAATCTCACGTACATATAAGCCGTTCGCAGTGTTCGGAATTCCGACACTAAAAAAATATATTATTGCGTCGACAGAAAACGACTTTGGGTCATATTTGTTGTATAATACGAGCGTTTTCTTTTAGAGGCGGTTAAAAAAAATACAACGATTAATAATATTTTTATATCTATTTGTATACAAGGCAAGCCCTTTGTAAGTTTACGTGCGAGTATATTAGGTTGAGATGTACGTTGAATATAAGCAATAATATAACGCCCCTCAAAAAAAAAATGATTACAACTAAGTAATAACAGGATAACAAATTTTTCTTTTGTCATTCATTTTTTGACGCCCCTGCATTCATAATACTTTGACGCCCTAGGGTATTGCCCCCCTTGGGACAGTTATGGTAGAACAGGATAACGTGGTAACAATACAAATATATATATATATATATATATTTAATAATATTAAATAACGAAACGGGGATCCGCATTGGCGTTCGACACGATTCTTCTAAACGGCTCATTGATCAAATAGTTCGTCGTGGCATTATGTGTTATGGAAAAAAGCGACAGGGGGGAACGAGTTGCGCTTTGGGGTACTTTGAAAGATAACAGCGATAATAATGAAGGTGAGTCTACGGTGGTAGGTACCCTTTAAGCGACCCGACGAGAAACCTAGCGCTAGCAGCCCGTCTTCGTTCAACGAGAGATGATATAGGTCGAGCAACAGTAATGTAATCGTGAGGTTCACGGGGGAATATCGAGGTGATCACTGACAAACCTAATGAACTCCCTTCGAACCCGCTCGAGTTGTCGGGAGCCAACAGCTGTGGATGGATCCCGAACGACTGCGCCGTATACGAGAATAGGCCTAACGATTTTTACTACATCACTTTTATTCTACGGGAATTCAAATAGTTTTAACTACTCGTTTTACAGTTAAGTTTTTAACTATTAATCGTGACTGTACAAGCGAGATTTATTCGGAACTAGGGTAAAACAATTATTCGTATAATTATTATTAGATTATACGATTTTTTTTATGCGTTGGATAATAAATTATAAAATCCGTACAGTGTCCCCATAATATAGAGCCCGGACGTATGGCAATATTGGCAATCCTAATTATATGGCACGAATCTATAAAATAATCGTTGGAGTATAAAAAAAAATGTAGTCGTACGACAACAAAAAAAATCATTTTTTTTTTTTTTTTGTCAGAAGACGACAGTGGTATTGTAAAAAGTGATGTAATGTGAAAATCTCTATTTGCAGTACATTATTTTCCGGCGATGTTAAACGAGTTAAAACGGGTAATTTCTTGGTCGCGGACGATCCATCACGCGGATTATTACACACGACCACTTTATAAAAATATACGACGACGTCGCGGTATTATATTATTATGACTGATGTGTTTACCATACGATATTATAATACAATAAGTATGTGCGGAGTGGGAAAAATCGGGATGTCGGAGAGGAAAAAAAGAATCATTGTGGAACGTCTAGTACAGAATGAAGTTTGTCGAAACAATTTCAAACGTTATACCGTCGAATAATCGAATTTTTTTTTAAGCGTTTATTTGACGATTAAACGACGTTTGAAATTTTACGAATTACTGCCCGGAACATCTGATACGAGTTTTGACACGAAATCAGTGTTCGAATTGGGAAAATTAAAAAAGACGAGCTCCGTTAATAATTTTCTATTTTTAATTTTTAAATAATAAATAATTTTCGCGCCCATTTGAACGTCATGTATAAGGCTGGAATTAGTGCTCGACCATCATCATCGGTCGTGATCGAGCGTTTAATGCTTAGCTGACGACAAATTCGGTCGGTCGTGTACAGTGTAAACGAGTAAACGTATAAACGTGTGTACAACGAGAGGAGGTGAATCATTGCGATCATTTCATTTCATTGAAATACACGAAATAATAATATTATTAATAATAATAATAAAAAAATAAATAATAAAGATTGTATACGCGCATACGATCGGTCGCTCGGTAAGCGTCAGGCTAAACACCCTCATATACCGACATAGCACGTCAGCCGACCGTAATAAAACCGGAAAAGAAAGTAGTCACCAGATAGCGCTGCGACACAACATAGAGGGCGTGGCAGAAAGGCGCTTATAAATAGCGGTCCGAAACCATCGGACCGCTCAGTGTAGTCACGGCGGTCAAGCGTGAACAACGCGTAGTTCGCGTCTGACTGCGGTGTGTGTGAGGGTGTGTCTTAACCCCATCAATTCATGCACTGCATAAAATATTACTGAAAACGTTTTTCCAATTTAGTTACATATTCATTTTTTTTTCTGAAACTTTTTTGAAATTTAATAATTTCCCGGTTGAGTTATTGTCATATTTAACTACAGGACGGGAAACGTAATTTGGAGGAGGAGGAAAAAACGGAATTCAGCCGTTTTTACAACGAGCTCGTATATTATTATAATATTATCATCGTCCACGCGGTATATTATCTTCGCATGAAATATAACCTCTCCGGATAATATTTATAACACGTTATCACGGTACTCTGTACAATAATTTTGAACTCATTGTTTTCGGTCAAAGAATATGTTTCTCGGTTTTGGTAGACCTGCAGTATCGCAAGTAGTATACACAAACACACACTCGATATTTCGATCTTTATTTATTTTGTACAACAATTCACGGTATATATTGTAGCTTTTATGACATGTTCTTCCCACCAACGCGCGCGTCTTATTTTCACGCGTCTGTGATTATTTTGTCGGTTTTCATCGCTAACTTGTGGTACACCGAAGTACGAAGCGCTTCATTTTTTCTTCGGTCGGGTTTTTTTATTGGTTTTTACACGATTTCTGAGGAACATTCTTTGAATATATTTTTTCATATTGTTCGCCGTATCGCATAATATACTCGGCGGCAGGTGGTTATTCGCGCGGTACACATATTTTTGGCTTTTTACTCGCCTTATTTCCGAACGGCGTAGGCGACGACGACGACTTTATATAGATTTTTTTTTTAATAAAATATCGATTCGTCCGACGACGATTCCAATAACGTTCGGAACCGAAAGCGAATTTTTATTTTATTTTATTAAGGCAAGGATTGCCTCTATTCAAGACCGCGTTTAAATGGTTGTTGCGGGGACAGCAAACGCCCGCTGGCCGTAATTTTATTTTGTATTCGTTTCACTAAATATTACAATCGAGTTTCGTCACATTATTGCTTGAGAATTCTATTAATATTACTTTCGAATCGAAACCATTACCGTGTTTTCAACCGCGCACATTCGCACTGTAATCTGCAAACATAGACATATATTAACTCATGGACCGCGCATTCCACACCTCCCGTCTATTGGTTATCAGTTACATACAGAGTAAGAGAGATCGTTAACATAACATAATAATATGTTTATGAGAGTGATAGATAAACGGGTTGGGAATCACATGGAACTAATCCATGTATATCGTCCATGTGTTATTTACATAGACATATAAATACATGGACTGCGCTTTCCTCGCCCCCAGTCCATCAACCGACGAACGATTGTGGACTAAGGGATATCATGGAATAAACACTACATGAATTTATTTATCCAAGGACTTTATCCGAATACTTTTTTCAAAATATTTAAATACAGTATTTTTTACAAGCCTGATTATACAAAATAACAATATTCATTATTTAAATCATACTATCAATGACTATCATAGACATAAAATGTTATTATTATTATCATATATTATTATGTTATTAGTTTTTTCTTCCGTGATATCCCCTAGTATATATTACTCGACAACTGCTTTCGATTTCTCTCTAAGCGCAGTCCATATATTTATATGTCTATGGTTATTTATATTCATTTATCAATAAATGACGATAATAGATATAAATCGTCATATTAATCAATAGTCAGTAAACAAAAAACAAACAAAGAATTAATATGATGTCTACGTCTGCAACTCATAAAATCTGCCGTGTCTGCGATACGGTAAAAATGTGTTCATAACGTGTTGACGTAGCTCTCGTGTGATTAGTCCTCAAACCGTTGTTCGACTTCTTCAGAGTAATTCTCCTCACTCCGCAAAGTCAATGATCGTAACTGTTTCTTAACTAACGCAGTTTTTTTTTTACATAGAGACCACTCACCAAAAATTTCGGATTATTTGCGGATAAAATAAAATGGCATTTGCTCCTACGAGCAATCGAGATAAAAAAAAATTATTTTTATGTCTATAAAAACCACTCGGTGTAACGTATTTTCCAATGGGAATAAATGAAATAAAATTTAACGCGATTGATCTGTTTAAAGGAGCGTAAATTTTTTCGTTGACCGTTGGCGACAAAATCATCGTAAATACCGCGGCCACGCCGTCGAAATATATCATAATATGTAAATTATTTTTTTTTTTTTATAAAATATATTCGATTTTCTCGCGCATGTGTATTAATTTAACTAGAGAGAATTTCGAAATTGACAGCTAAAAAAAAAAAAAAATCCACTATGTGTTTTCAATAACACGCTGAATTCATATTCGCCGTAGTTTTCGTATATTTCACTACACTGCACCGAATGCGTCAGGTTTTAATTATTCGCGTTTTACGGAAAACGTCGGCGCGTGTACAAAACAGCGTGTTTCGCACGTCATTCGGAAAACATAATAAAAACGACGTTTGAAAACAAATTTTAAACGCGTTTTCGTTATACGACGTGTCACTACACGTGTACGGAGTTCGTATAATAATAATAATAATAATAAATTATAACGAAATTTAATTATTATTATTATACGCGATTGTTAATAATTTCGCAGCGGCTTTCGCAACGAACCGTTTACGGTCTCTGCACTGCGGCGGAACGAGAAAGGATACAACAATTATTACACAGCAGCAGCACGGTGCTTCGGCAGTGTATATTATTATTAATAATATTTGGTATACGGTATTTCGAGTTTTTATAGTAGAATCGTTTGTATCGCCCGTCGGGCACGCGCGGTGAAATTTTTAATTCAAATCATTTTCTCAATAGTAATTTTATTATATTTATTTTATTGAAACACGCGTCCGAGGGCGTGCAGGTACGATGATAGTTTCGGACAGTATTAAAAAAAGTAAGCGTAAATTATTTTGTACGCGAACGTTTCTTCTGATCGTAAATATATAATTTTGGAAAAAAATTTGAACACAGCTATAATTATTTTAGTAGGTATATTACAAGCGTATTACGAAGAGGATGAAAAACATTTAGAATGATAATATTTAATATTCAATATTCGTTATTAATTAATATTCAAAATATTATTTAATATTAATAATTTAATATTCGTAACGTCGCTCGCCCGAGAGGAATCAAAAGTTCTTCGGTAGATTGTCGCAAGGGACTTGAGCCCTGTTAATCGGAGAAAAAAAGCCGAAAAGTATTCTGTGTTTATTAGACACACAAAACGATTTCTAGAGCATAGCAATTATGATTGATTATAATAGAATAATTTGCGCTTTTTCGGGAAAAACAATACGCGAGCGGCGAAATCTTTGGTTTTTGCGCGCCACGAAATATAATTTTTTTAATTATATAACGAATTTTTTTTTCCGTCGGAAACGTTGAAAAATGCCTACGGCTCTTACGAAATAATTTTATAAAATACCGATGACAGTGTATTTAATTATTGTTTAATCGATTTCCGTTTACGCGTTATTTCGAACCTGTATGCCGGAGTTTTGTTGTTTTTTTCCCCCGGTATCGTTATAGAAAAAAACAAAACTTTCAGAACGCCGGTATTTAGATTTCAAATTCGTATATTAATATAAACGGGAATCGTTTCGATTTTTAAAACGCTACATTTACCCCGAAACGATTCGTTTTTTTTTTCTTTTAGAAATATAAACGAAATTCTATTCGGGTCAAAATCGTACGTTTCGACGAAAATTTTAACGATTTTATTTCTTTTTTTTTTTGAAAATTACTTTTCGCGCTCGACAAAACCCGAATGAAATTGGCCCGCCAGGGGTTTTTTTTTACAGAGAAAACAGTGCTGAACGGAGTTAAACTGTCGTGCTACGCGCTAAAAAGTGTACGCCGATATACTAACGTAAAATAAAAATAAAACACATTTTCGTAGAGCCAAAAGGTTTTTTTTTCAAAACACGACGTTTGTCATGTTGTTGTGTAAGCTAACGGACCGTCGTCGTATACAAAATCAGTAAAAACGTAACGCTGGGAATATATATATTAAACCAGTGGTTCTCAACCGCCGGTTCGCGATGAAAAATGAACCGGTCCGTATTGTATTGTAATTTTTAATGTAGTGTTAAAACTCATTTATATATATATATATATATTTAATATTTCAATAAATTTAATACATTAATCTGCAGTCAAAGCATTTTGATTTTTTTTTTAACCAAAAAACCCAAAATGGTCCGCAGTCTTACTTGTTAAAGCCGTCTAGTGGCCCGCGACTACAAAAATGTTGAGAACCACTGAATTAAACTATTGGAATACATAGGAAAATTATCGAAAAATAATGATTGAAATTTTCCAAAAAAAACATTTTCCCCCAGATTCGTATTTTTTATCTGCAGTGTAAAATTTCACCGAATTACAGCGAAATATTTTTCCCATTATAAATATATATATATTACTTAACCTGCGAGATAATTTCCCGCTTTTAAAATATTTTTTTTTTTTTATATTCCTGTCGAATATCGCTCGTTAAAACGTTTTTCCGTGTAATTTTTTTTTTGAACGCTAAAAACAAATTTTTAGAACTAAAAAAAAAATCTACAATTTTCCGACAACTGTTTTCGTATAAACGCTAAAAAAAAAAAAAATGTCTATTTCATTCGATAAATCGTCGTTCGTTTACGTTTAAAGAACTTTTCGGAAAATTTTTTTCGCCTCCAGCGCCTCGTTAGAATATTTTTATTTTCTACTTTGGTGGAAAAAAAAAAAGAAGAAAATATTAAGAGTTCTCCCATCTTCGTTGTATAGAATTTTCCAGGCCGCCAGTACTCGGCGTAGACTGCAATTTTCCGGAGTGTCGTTTAAAAGACAAGCCGTCGGAGATGGATTGCGCCGGCGGCGTGCGAATGGGGAAACAAATGGTCTCGACGACGACGGCGTGGAAGAAATCGTACAGAAATATATCGACTCGCGAGAGAACCGAATGATTTATATTTTCGGTAGCGATCGCACTCGCCCACTATACGCGCGTTACACCGCCGTTGTGTGTCTGCTCGCGTTTTTTTTATAATTATTCAAATATAAAAAAAAAAACCCGCGTCCGAATGACTACGACACGCTGTGGGACAAGAGTAATTTATGTACAAAAATATTTGTTATTAAATTCATATTCGTGCGAAAACGTTTAAAACCGCGGTTAAGGTTCAGTTGGATGGAGCAATCAATTTCCTTCCCTCCGCTCGCCTTTTAGATTCTGAACGGAGCGAGGAATCGGTTTTACAACGATGTGCGTTTTCTTTTCTACGCTTGCAGTACTCGAAAATTCCACCGGGAGGATCTCTACAGTCGTACCTGGTTTCCGGTAACGAATTGCACAGGTCAGGCAAATTGTTGTACTTTAGAGAGGTCATTTTCTGATTAAAAGCACCTGAAAATATATAACTCAAAAATTACCGAAAAAAAAATGCAACAATTGACGCGATTATCTTTATTTCTTCGTAATTTCGAAACTAATGCCGCGATAGAAGCTTGAAATATTCATCAAATTATATGCGACTTTATACGAGTATATTGAGGAGAAAAAATTTTCAAAAACTTTCTTTCAATTTCGGGCTATTTATAGCGATTATAGGTTTTAAAGTATTATTAATTCATAAAATGGTTTTTGTTTTATATACCCAAAATATTTTCGCTCGGAATCGTTTTATCGAACGCAATGATTTATCGCGTTGCTACCTTATTTATTATTATTTTATTGAACTCTTAATTACAACGACGTTTTCCAAACTAAAAAAAAAAAAAAAATTCGAACAATATTTTTTTTTGTCGCCAATTGTAAATACTGTTATTGAACAGTGGACGTCTTGTTGATAAATAAAATAATTGAATTCGCTTAAAATATTAATCCGTATTAAAATGTAATTTTTCAACGACTCCTCCCGATCAATTATTATTAAATATTAAACGTTGCGTGTCGTGTGTTCGCGGCTGTTGTTATCGCTGGGAAAGCAGTTCGCGTGTTTTAATTCAATTATAATTAATATATAATTATCGATTTTAAGTGTTCGAAAACGGTATGCTACTTATTTTATGTCTGGATGCGCATCGTGCAAAAGCTACGGAATATGACGATTTGCTTTTTTTTAGTTGTTACAGTAGATTCTCGCGGATCGTTTTAGGCGTAGTCTGCAAAAATGGCCGAGAAAATTAAAATTGGGTAAGAATGTAAGATTATACGAGGAGAAAATCGTTGTCACTATTGGGAATGCGACGATTTCCTGCAGTAGGCACCTCACTTAATCTAACCTAACCGACTATACTCGAGTACAATTTCTTTCTTCTGAACTATGCCACAAATGATTTTCCGAAAGACGTCGACGTCAAGTGACATCTTTTATGATTTTTTCCGTCGGTTATCAGGGACAATATGCACAGAGTGTTTTTGGAATGAATGCGGTCACTAACACGAAAGTACTCGGTATAGAATGACGTCATAACCGAAATTTTTGAAATTTTTTTCACCTATCTCCAAGAACCTGAGTTTTAGCAATGTGTATTCTCATAATATTGTCTTAAACGTTAAAATAAATACTCAAATGATATTTGTTGCGCAAAATAGTCGTAAGATATGCGACATCGTTTTGTTTTGCAGCAGCAGCACTCTGCGCGTTTTTGACCGATCTAATCGCTTATTGGTATCGCCCCGGAATAAGAAAAAATGATGCGACGTATCGATTTGTACGGGAGGAATTTTGCAAGAAAAATTTGTGGTGAAGTTTTTTTTTGTTGGTGTTTAACGTGACTAATTAAGTTTTTACGTTGTAAAAAAACCAAAATTGAACACACTTTATTTAAAAATAAATTTCTTTTTATAAGACTTGTTCAATGCGGACCCCTCTCCCGGTAAGTTTAATGCGTTTCACCATGAGTCGATCTAATGATTTCCATGTTTTTTCAAACAGACCTGACCTACACAAATGTGTTTGCGTCTCAAGCTGAACAACGCCGTGTGCCGAATATAATATACATAAACTGTTCAACTAGTTTTTAAATAAAACCGTCATCATTCATTGGAGTCAATAACGCGTAATATAAAATTTTCACAGACTTCGGAAACGTTGAAAAAGTAATTCAATCGTATAACGTTATAAAAACGAGGTTACATTTAAATGATATATAACACGTCTTCGAGGGGAAAAGTCGTCGAGAACTATAAATACGATTTACATTTTTTACACGCACGTCATTTCGTGTGTATTCGTCGTCGCGCGTCATATTAAATATCGTTTAATAATATAAAAAAATGATAATCTCAGAGCTGATAATCTCCTCTCGTGTTATTTATATACGTACACATAATACAAGATTTTTATGAAATAAAACTACGCTTTAAGTGATGCTAAACGTCACAGACGTGTCGAGCGGATGATATTATTATTATCCGTTTGAATATAATTCTATGCGATTTGAAAACGGCTCGTAAACGTTATTTATTGTCTTCGCGCGTAAAATACATTAAGAAAACGCACCGGGGGGAGGGGGCGAATGAATCATGTCGTCGGTGTATGTACGGATTAATAGCGACAATTTAATATTAATGAATTAAAAACAAAATAAATACATCGAACGTTAAACGCTAGAAAGAAAATGATAAATTATAATATATTTATAAGAATCGAAAACGAAAATTCCATTTCATCGACAATGTGAAATGTGTTTCCGAAACGCATAATTTTTATTTTCTTTTCAAAATATTTTTGCAGCTATTTGCCGATATAATTTGCCACCAACAACTCTATATTGTATATCCAGTCAAGGAACCAGTCGGCTGGCTATTTCCTACCACAATAACCGGTCTTTTGAAACGGGTCTAATTGGTATGCTATAAATGAAGTTTTCTGATTTACATTTAACGGGTCGTAGAAACCATATGGTTTGCTTTTGTCTCCTCGCACAACAGCAAACGCGTTCATTGCAACGAACGGTTATTTTATTTAGAAAAAAATAAAAAAATATGTATACACTATCACCCGAGTTACTTCGATTATGTTGAAGGCCACTTCATTAATTCCACGGATGAAGTGGAGTACGAATCCTAGCGATTATTATTATTATTATTATTAAAAATAACTATTTCATTAATTAATGATATAAATAAAATATACTAATTAATAAATTAGTTAGTTTTCACTGGGCCATGATCTTGTGCTCCGAGTCACTGTGTTTTGCCTACTTAGGTAAAACGCGACGACACTCGCAAAAGTGACAAAGATTCAGTGAAATTGTTTAAGTAGCATACAATTGACAAGGATATGGCTCGCAAGGTGCTTTTGTTCTAAAATATCGAAACGAATCTGGTGATTTCTTTCGTGTTCCCGCGAATGAAAAAAAATGTCACGAAGCTAAAGTAATTCAAAGGGAATTAAAATGGAAAAAGTTTTCCTATTATAAGATGGAGTGTACCATTGAAGAGAATTCGCGTATAAATTTTAAGATGTTTTGAAAATCGAAATTCCCGTTACTATTGGATCCGCCCTCCTATAATTAAATTATTTTTTTCATCCGAACTATATGCGATGTCTGGTATAAATTGTCGTTTTTGGCCTTTGGGATTGTGAGTGCTCGGGAAAGGTCTTATGAAAAATATCCACACTGTTTCGATCTCCTGTTATATAATCTACACTAAATATGACAAATTTTCATAATTTTTCGGAGCGTTAAAAATATTTTTAATTAAAATTTCAAAATATTATTCTGAATAATATAACACCCCTGCTTAACGTTTTTCCGATACACTTTATATAATATTTTCAAGTACACGCGCACGTCACCCAGTGGCAGTTATGAAGGGGAGGCGATAGGTTGATCGCCTTCCCCCCCATGGGAATTCATATTTTTAAATTTAGTATATCTCTGATCTAATAGCATCGACTTGCATCATGTAAGTTGGTCCCCCCCCCTTTTGAACATAATGTACAAGGCTGGAATTAGTTCTCGATCGACGATCAGTGCGTAAGGTATGCGCTGGTCATCAATCGTGATCAAGCGTTCAATGCTTAGCTGACGACAAACTCGGTCGGTCGTGTACAGTGTAAACGAGTGTACAACCCTCGTAAAGATGAATCCTTACGTTTATTTCATTTTATTGAAATACGCGAAATAATATTGTTATTAATGATACTAAAATAAATAAATAATAAATATTGCATATGCGCTCGGTCAGCGTCAAACTAAACAGCCGCATATACCGAGACATAGCGCGTCAGCCGACCGTAATAAAACCGGAAAAGAAAGTAGTCGCCAGATAGCGCTACGATACAACATAGAGGGCGTGGCAGAGAAAGGCGCTTATAAATAGCGGTCCGAAACCATCGGACCGCTCAGTGTAGTCACGACATTTCGCCTCGGTACATTAATATATCTTTCTTTTTGCAAATTAATCCTCGTCGATGTGGATATTTCATTGACAGAGGGGTTGGCTCCATTTTCGCCCCCCTTGAACATCATGTATAAGTGTATAACCGCCACCGCGGATGCAGTTTATGCATCGTGTCTGATGCGCACATGATATTCTCGATTCCGAAAACAGTATATATTTACTGCATATACTCTCGGCCGTTTTAATAATTAAAAAAAAAAAGTTGTTTTTAATCTAAAACGGTGTGTTTAAATCCGTTGAAATATAAAAAAATTATCACTGGCGTGAGACAATATCTTTTGTTTAACATTATACACGCGTTACTGGACGTTAAAAGGAACTCGTGTTAAAAAACATTTTTAAAATATCAAGAGAGATTACACAAAAAAAATAAAATAAATAAATAAAAAACCAGAGAGGGAAAAAAGACACAAACGCGTTAGAATAGCGTTTGGATGAGAGTAAATAAAAATATTAATACGATTTCGGGAGGTCAATTAATAAATCTGTTTTTTTTTTTCTAACGCAATTAAAGAAATCAAATTAAAGCGTCAAAAAGAAGAAAATACTTTGTACGATATTATTTTATAAGATGACTTTTAATATAAATCCGGCGACGATTATAAATGTTTTTTAAACGCTCTTTAATGTACACGTTTATTTAATTGAAGTAAATAATTCACCAGTGCCCCGCCGGAACGCGAAACAGCGGTCCGGTTTTTCGGTCTAATTGATCTCGTTTTAACGACCTGTCGGTTCGGCTAGCATTTTTTTTTTGACTTTTTTACGGCCCGTGTCCCCTTATCCGCTCGCAATGTCAGCCGTTTAAAAAAATAATAATAACAATAATAATCGTACACACATATTTCAACCTTCTGCCGGACTAACGAAATACAAAAAAAAAAACGGATTATCGTTTCTATAAAAAAAAAAAAAATGATACGCGCGTTTTCCAAAAAATACGTACGCGACGTCTGATGTTGTATTTCGAAAACGCGGTGAAAAAAAAAGAATATTTACTGGAAACAGCGCACTGGGAAAAAAGCCAGAAAATGCGTTTACAGGAAACTGTGTACCTATTAAGTAGGCTGTTTATGCGAAGAAATTGTACGCGTTATGACGTGTGAATCGTGTAAATGAAAACGTATGTACGCTGTATAGCTACTACAGAATGGATAAGGACATTCCGCGCGTTCCTGCAGGATGACGAGCCACGAGGAGCGACTTGAAAATATTATATAAATAATAATTTATTTCATTACGCGTAGGTACAAATCTCGTGTAGCGCATCAAACACGACGACGAGTCTCGTGACTCGAGAAAATGAAAATTTTTCATTATTATCAAATGTCGAGCAAAAGACAAAGGTAGATTTTCCATTTCACCGTTGGGTCGAAGAAGGGCGCAGTTATTATTATCGTTCAGACCGTGTAATTTTACTGTCTACCGCCGGCTGATTACCGCCACGATTATTGCAGTGTGTGTACTTGCAGCGACGTTCATTTATACCGTACAGTTGTCAACAAAACCGCATTTCACGTTTTTAGCCAGTTTTAATGCGTCTCTCAAGCATAATTAAGCCGGAAAGTTTCTGGCAGAGTGCGCATGATTTTACAAATTCGTGTTATATAAAAATTAATGACCACAAACCGGGTCTATATTTTATATTTACGCACTTTATGCAAATAAACGCTTGTGCGAGAGAAGAATTTTTTGTCGTTTTATTTTAGCCATCCGTTTTATCTTCAAAAATTGAGTATCGATTATTTTTTTAATTTGTTCGATTGATGGCGGAGGAGAAGGAGAAAATATAAAATACGATAAAATCGAACCTCATCATGTAGACTTCACACAGCGAATTTCATTCCGTTTTCAGATTTTGCTGATTTTTTTTGAAACAATAATTTTAAGATAAAATAAAAGCACGAAAGTATATTTTGCTCTCACAGTATCATATGCAATAAAATATTATGTTCTTTCAAATGTGTTGTTGTACCACGTTTTATTGCACAAAATATTTCTTAAAAAAATTAATAAAAAAGAAAATTGCGTCGAGATCGAATTTAACACAAAATCTACACGGCGATACGGGCCTTTGAAAGTGTGAAGTTGTAAAAACTATGGAAGAGAATATCGTTGAATGTTTTTTCGTACCAAACGGATGCCAATTATTAGAAATAAACAAAATTTTAATAAAAAGACAAATTATTATCACGTATTATTATTTTGATAATCGAGTATTTAATTTGATTTTTTTTTAATTAGTTTGCATAAAATATGACGTTCTTAGAAATAAACAGACGAGGAAGTAATTAAATTTCTTAAAAGGATAAAGACGCTTTACATAAGCTTTCGTTTATGAAAATATATACTTATCTTTATATTATATATAAAAGATAGCTCCTTGACTGATTGTCACATTCGTTCATTCGCATTCATCATCGTCCAGCGAAAACTACTGGAACGATTTTAATGAAATTTGGAGGATAGTTTCTTTTATTGTGCAGACGCGCGATAAGAGAGGATTTTTGAGGCTCGATTAATCAACACGGGGCACATAGGCAACGAATACAAATATGGCTGTGCGTGCCGTCGACTCTCACCGGCCGCTGCGCAGCAGTACTCGGTAGCCTAACCTAGCAGTACGAGTATGTGAGACGAACGTACCTTCGTCGGTCGACTAATAATAACATTTCTGTTGAGACCACGAATCAAGATAGACTGAATGCCGAACGAAAACGATTAACGTGAATCACGGGAATGCTTTGATGTGTCATAGCTACTAGCGCCATTCCATCACTATAGTGGATTATTTATATAGCAATTCATTACTACTACCTTACCTTATTCCCTGAGTATTGACATCTGTTATCGAATCAGTAAGTAATCGCACTAATAATTTTCTTAATTCTTGGTAAATAATAAATGGTAAATGAATAGCATTAGCGGCAGTTTTTAAATGATAGAGCGGGAAATAATTTTGTATGAGAGCGCTAGTGGTCTTGACGCAACAGTTGATTGCCTTAGCACTTTTGGCTTTCAGAATTTTGCTGGATGGAGACGCTTTGTTCCGCATCCAGTCCACCTTAATTCGTGGTTGAGACCGATAGACAATTGATGAGAATTATGTTATATCGGCCGAGTTGTCTTGCGCTCCCTTCGTCTTGCCTAACAATTGCTATGGTCATAATCTGCACATATTATTATGCACACATTTGTTATTAGTTTTGTTTGTTTTGATAGTAAGCGGGTAAAGCCCAGTGTGGTTGCTGTCGTTCCGAGACCATCGTCGCGTATTGTTATCCAAGTATTTTGTCGTTTATTAATTTATTTTTTCCATTTATATTTGCGAATTTCCTTACTTTTTGTATCGTTACTAGGGCCGTAACGAAAAATGATTACTATTAATATATTTACTATCGTGTGTAAGAAATTATATTATAACATTACGTTTTTGAAGACCGCGACAGTACGGACGAAGCAATTATTTCTGTCCAGAAAATTGTAATTCGACTCATCATACCTGTCACGCATGATGTCCGGTTCAGACTAGACAGATAGGTATATGTCGTAAGCAGAAAAACTTCTCTATGAACTACTGCGTTTCGCGCGTGTCATGCGTGTAAACGTTTTTCTATAATTTGTTGCAAATAATCGCGTATGTAGTCAAAAAAAAACGTAAGTGCCACAAAGTCCTGTGCTTTTATGAACGCAAAAAATAAAAATTATAAAGAATTTTTTTATTTTATTTTCATGCAGAATATTCTGTTGTTGGCTGCAATCCTAATGTTTCGCGATAAAATAAAATTGTTCATATTTGTACACGAAACATAAAATAGTGATATTCGCCGAGAATTCTCCGTGTATTGTACAATAACAATCGCCGCGGGGTAACGTCGTCTCGTGCGCGAATTATTGGCGCATTCACTATAATTCCGCGCGCCAAGTATTATATGAATGAATAATTAAATTTCGAATATCCTTTTCTCGGAAAAATGATTAAACTTAACACTGGCGAATCGAAAACGTTTCAGTACTTTAAAATTTAAATCGTTAAAGCGAATAAAACGATCTGTTATAACGTTTCGCGGAACGCAGTCGGCGGCGCTTTCGATCAAAGACCAGCTATATAAGCCCGAAAAGCGAGTTTGCTGCATTTACACGAACATTCCCCGGGCAAATTCTTTATTTGCGCACTCGGCAACAGACTAGTGTATTTCGTACATAATTATTTGATTATTAATTATTTTATTTATTTTAAAATAATTAATTTAATATTAATTATTTGATACGCGCGTATAGTTAGTGTTGGATTTTCGAAACTTTTTAAAATATATAAATACAACGCGAGCTAAATAATTTATATCGATTATGTGAAATCGAGAAAATTTTTTTCTCTCTCTCTCTCTCTCTCTCTATCTCTGTGTAAACTGGTACGTTTTTTATTTTTTTTTTTGCGCTTTCTCCGAGGAGATTTGTTTCGCGAAAACCGCTGCCGCCATCCCGTTGTTATTATCCGCGTGACCACCAGCGCGAGCCGCAGCGTGTTTCGCAGTGTACATAAGTCATCGGCGCGAGTATTATTAAAAAAATAGAAATAAATTAAAGCAAAAAAAAAAAAACACGCGTAAAACCGATTTAAATATTTAAATCGTGGCCGACGAGCCTTTTGAAATTGAAAAGCCTAAGGCGGCGCGAATAATAATCCAATTCGCTTTCGAAACGCGTATATATGCCTACTTAGAATTCGTTTTAACGCGGTGCTTAACGTTTGTTTTTTTCCTACACGTTCCAGTGTAGTATTTCGACGAGACCAGTGTCCGGAGTTCGCAGCAGATATCGTGTGTCTAGATCGTTAAGCTATACGTGGGGGTTTGTATATAGCTGAAATTAGATGATCGCATTCCGACGAGACCAGTGTCCGGAGTTCGCAGCAGATATCGTGTGTCTAGATCATGACACCAATACGTGGGCGTTTGTATATAGCTGAAATTAGATGGTCGCATTTACGACGTATGGAATGTGTAGAAATCGCTGGGAACGGATTAAAATAAACAAAATATAAATAATTTGTAATCGGAAGTTGCGGTGTGTTTGAACTTCGTGTAAACAGAAAATATGTACCCAAAGTAAACGGACATAGAAATTAGATATCATTATTCATATGGAGATGTCGGTTAGGTTATCTAACCTAACCTAACCGCGGTGGCAGTTATATGTATTTTGCGAAAACGTTAGTAATAGAAATCAAACAAACTAAACGAGAGGAAAGACGTTTAGATGGCTGTATATTGACACGCCTGGTCTGTTCGCGTGTACGATTCCGAGTTCCAGGATAGACTATATAGTCTTATAACTATGAATATATTTCGGATTCGATTATATCTAAGAATTCGAATTCCGACTATATTTAAGCCATAGGATAGGTGATTTTTGGCCGAACGTTTTATACAGCGTAACTTCGACTATATTAAAATTTGTTCGATATTACTAAGTGACAATTTTTTTTTTATTACCACATTAGATTTTTTCGACGTTTTTGTTTTCAAATTTATCGCACTAATACAAAACCCTATTGCTTTATCTAAGTAATCCGCAAAGACATCCACAACACCCACGGCTCGCTACACTTTTTCAATTATGTTTTCCTATGTTTCTTAACACTTCATTTGAAAATTTTCAAAAATTTTCCCGGCACGTTATGTTATTATGCGTACGTCGCGGTCGAGTCGAGGAGATTGTAAAAAAATAACGCGACGAGGTATATTCTCCGCGGTAAAAAATGTCAGTGTTCTTATTTTGCACATTATAACGATCGGTTGTTACGTATTATTATTATTATTATTATTATTATTATTATTATTATTATTATTATTATTATTATTATTATTATTATTACACGCCGTCTGCGCCGGGTTCGGTACGAGCCGTGTTCGCAATGGGAAAGATTGAAAACATTTTTCACTAGCGTTTTCTTCTCGCTAATCGAGAAAACTCAGTGTAGCAATGGATGTCACGGAGTCATTTTTTATACGACCAACCCCGCAGACCATAATAAATAACGTTTTCCGACAGGCATCTTCCTCGCCCCTTCCTCTGCATGGAGAGAGTCGATCCTTCCCGCACCGGTCACCACCACCGGCCCGCCGATCCGCGCGCGGTGCGCGGCGCTGCTTACCCGTTTGAGATACCGCGCAGTGTCTGTGCAGCACGGGTCTTAAAGCATTAGGCCGTGTATGAAATTTTTTTTTTTGCATAATAAAGTTATATATTATATAACTTCATAAGTCGGGCCGTGCACGTGTGAGAGTGTATATCATACTGGCTGAATGTGTACTGCAATCTCATTGCGGTCTGCATCTCACAGGAAAAAGAAGAAAACGCGAAAAAAAACCGGTTAACGACAGAAACCAATAAAATATTATATAAATAGGGTCGATATTCGGAACCGACACCGCGGCCGAAATAAACTGATATCTGTATACCAGAAGCCGAATTTAAATAATCAACATTTACTAAGAACGTGCACTCGAAAACGAAAAAAACTTATTAAAATACACTGTGAAACTATGTACTGTGAGAGTAGTTAGAAGAGATTTACGGTTCTTGTAATACGCGTACTATGTATTATTCTCGTAGATGAAAACGTGTGACTTCACAAAATTAACACAAAACAGTAATACTCACAAAGGTATACGATACATTATTACAAATTTTAACTACTTATTTTTTTTTCGTTTTTTAAATTCGTATATCGAGAAACGAGAATTGTTTTTTTTAACAAGAACGAGGGTAGGGAATAATTGTAAATTTCTTCGAACGCGGAACGGAACTTAATTCCTGTTCAAAGAGGCGAACAGGAACGTTTACGGGAAGTCCATAACTATTTAACACTTCTTAGAGATAAATAAACCTAAATATAAATAAATGAACAAATCGTTGGCGGAGCAATCTGTTTGAAAAAGGTGAATTTGTTTGCACGCCTCTGTACCACTTTAAAGAGCAAACCTACCAAGATGTTGTCTCTAAACAGAATACGAAGCGAACAAGATATATGCGCGTACCTGAAGAATAACTGGGGCGCAACGCGTTCCTGCGAACGCGGAAACTCACATTAGACGACGGATCATATAATAGAAGACTGTCGTACGAAGGTGGACTTTTCGGAATCAATAATTTTTGAAGACGGAACTATAAAACGGTTTTACGAAACGAAATTTATAATCCGTAATGTTACCGTATTGTATACAGTTATCAAATCTTTGTGGTCACAGTTCTTTTCAGACTTCTCAGACCCCGTACGTTGGTTTTTTTTTTTCCAGTCGATTTTAACCGATTTCGCGTATTCGCTGTGACGCGTAACGTGCAACATAACTGTTATTAAACGGTTCGGTAAAATGAACTACAGCTGCGACTGCGAGAAAACCGGCTTATCAAAACAAGAGCGTCGACGGGCGGCGGGT
Source organism: Slavum lentiscoides (assembly GCA_032441835.1). Taxonomy (NCBI): domain Eukaryota; kingdom Metazoa; phylum Arthropoda; class Insecta; order Hemiptera; family Aphididae; genus Slavum; species Slavum lentiscoides. The sequence goes on from CM063717.1 coordinate 13,420,268, forward strand.
GAAGGACTCGGACGGATGAGACTGGCTGGCTGACAGACGCAGTGACCAACAAGTCGGTGGCAGTAATTGCAGACAACGGGACGGGTCTGTAACGAGTCGTGTGACAAAAAGAATGGAAAAAAATACGAGAAAAAACCGTGTCTGTGACGCGAACCTTATTGGGACGACCCGGCGATGGCGGTGCGGTGGCCGGTCCTGGCGACGTACAAAGGGATCGTCAAACGGCGGACGTTGTTAATGACGCGACGTGTTCGGATTACCGAACTCAGTCCCTCCCGCCCTTTTCACGTACAGTGCACGTCCCTTCGGCGGACTTCCCAGTAACACCACACACAATAGACGCGTGTCTCGAACGAAATAATATATTTTTTCGAAAGCGTTGTCGCTATTTTAAGAAAATGCCGGCCGAGGACTTTGCGCGCCGCGACATTTGTTTTGTCATTGGAAAACACGTGTACACGTTACACGTTACACGGTTCCGCTGTACGACGTATGTCGATCACGACCAGACAGGTTGAACAACGAGCTATACTATACAGTTCACCGTCCACTAATAAACCGTCTTTCTAAATCAGCTGAGGAATTCCACCACAGAATAAATGAAAGCACAAGGGACACTTCCAATTGAAAGAAAAAAGTGACGGCCATTTGCGTGCGTTTTCTTATCTATTTGCTGTTATCGGTTCAAAATATCGATATTACGTGATCGGCGTGACTGGTGACCGTTCACAACTTCTATTTGTTTAAACCATTTAAATTTAAACTTCATCTTAAATTCCATCTGTTCTGTGTTTAAACTTTACGATTTAATTAGTAATTACATTATGTGGACTTATAGAGATTTTTTTTAATAAGATGCCCTTGGATCACTGACAACAAATTATATTTTACTTTTACTTTATCGAAAATAGTCACATTGGATGGCAAACGAGAAAATAAGTATATATACTGTGTTAATTTTTATCAGTGTCCGTGGAGTAATTCCACTATTACTAGCGCTAATAGTGGTTTGATATACTCGTATTAACCACATTACATTATTATATTTTATATAATATATAGGGATTATGATATTTTAATGGTAAAATTAGTTATTTGGAAAACACATTTTTATTTGACGAAAAACATTGTTATCTATAGAGTACTGTTATATTTTGTTATGTACCTAATATTAATTGAAAAAATGCTGTAGTAAATATATAGTGTTCCCAAGGAATATTTAATTCATCGGGAAAAGTCTGTAAATTTAAAATTAAAGCCCACGCCGAAAATATGCGAATTGCATTTTAAAAGTAATGTTGTAACAAAAACCTGGGAATCTGAACAAATACACCGTAAATACGGTGAACTTTGAAATAAATTCGAAATTCGTTTAAAATTAAAATCAACCTAACAAATTGCTTCGTTTTCAAAAGATATAGCTGAAAATATTTAGTTTTATTCGCTTTTATATACCGAGTTCACATATTTCAAAACCTTTAAATTTTTTTTTCATTACGTCTAAACGGCATCGCGATACGGCCGCGTTCATTTTTCTTTTTTTGAGTCCAAACGATATTCCAATGACGTTTTAACTATGATACGGCCGCCACAGCGGACAAGTCGTGGTATATGCGAACAATGTTATCACTTTTTCTGCTACTCTTGTTTTCTACAATATTCGTAAACGTTTTATAACGTACGATTAGGAGACTATTGCTCTTGCTATTTACTCTATAGCCGATGTACTGTGACCTGATCTGGATAAATAGTGCTCATGTCAAGTAGGCGGACACCCGTCTAAATCAAAGAACGCGCGTCGTCACGGTAACGATCAAATGCGTTATCAAATATTACGATATGGCACCGCGCTACTTGGTCGGAAGAAAGCACCGTTTAAAGAATATAGATAAAATGTAGCGAATCCACAAATCCACGGTTATTGTCGAAATTCTGTTGCGACCCACAAACTCGTAGTTTTAAATCCAGTAAACCAAAAATGGCTGTTTCAATCAACGACGATAAATACAATGTTGCAAGTAGCTGGAATAAGAATATTCCAGGTTTAGAAAATCAATCTTTTCTTAACGTTAGCCGCCCGTTTACAATGTCACCCGGAAGGAATGGTCTGTAGAAAACCGGATTCGCACAGGACACAAGAGATGCTCGCACCTCGTGAACAGATGGGTTGAATCCGAGCTGTGACTGCGGCCACCTTAACCAAATATAGCGCATAATGTTGAAATGCTTCGTTATAATTTAAAAATTTAATTGAAACGAAATGTATATATTATTAGGTAAGTATATATGACGTTTGTCAGTTACACACAAATCGAATTAAAAAACACGAAGGAAAATCGTCATTTCCTAACAATTAACGGTCTTATTTCTATAAAAAGGTAAGTACTTAAAGTACGAAATTCCATTTAGATCAAACGTCAAACTCAAAACGTATTCGTTACGAGACTTTATCTCGACGTCTGTGTAAAAGACGCATATAAGTTACTCTATTACAAAGTAAGCCGCGAACGATCGGAACGGAGAGAAAAATTAAGTTTTATAATTTTCGCGATCGATAGGGGAAAAAAAAAATATTAAAAAAAGCTGCAAATATAAACGACAATGAATTATTATACATTTTCCGAATAATTAATTGTTATTTGGAAGATGGGCCGCATAATATAATCTTATGTATATATTTTATATATTATATATATATGTATTGTCACTATAGATTAATACGCGTCGAATCCCCATGGGATTCACGCCATTCCAAAATTAATATAAAGTTCTAAATTCGTATATATCTCTATATACAATATAATGTATATATATATATATTCCAAACGAACCGAATAAAATAAATTGAATAACATTTTTACCGTGGATCTTCTACCAGTTTTTTCCTTTAATGCAATACGAGATATAGGCTGTGTAATGTTCTTTTTTCGTTCCTCACATATTATATTGTCAAAATGAAAAATAATTTATTTTATAGCCCGAAATAACGTTTAAATTTGAGTAATAATAGTAGTAGTAGTAGTAGTAGTAATAGTATAATAATAATAATAATAATAATAATAATAATAATAATAATAATAAATATTGTTCGATTCGAGAGAGAACAAAAAACGAGCGTTTTTGTTTGCGTTGTGTAAATATTTGCATAAACATTGTTTACACAATACACGACGTATTATATTACATTGTTTACGGGAATTCGTTAAAAAATACGAGTATGATGCTTAATCAAAACACGACTAAACTTCAACCAATTAGGATCCCGTTGTTTGTACGTAACATATAACGTATTGTTCGTGTAGACAATAATTATTACGAAGAGGATTGCGTTTAAAATGAATTATTATTGTACTACGAGATTCGCTATGATTTGAATATTATATTGAATTCGTCGAAACGCGTCTCCAGTAAAGGTTTTATTTTAGATTCTGTGAAGCCACTGAAAGTATAAACGTATAAAAGCAACGTGTTTCAGGACTCGCGTAATGCTAAACACGGTAGCCGTCTATTGTATTTTCTTCTTCCACAGAACCGAACGAAACGCTACGATCCTCGGCCATTTCTCGAATGGCCAATCAACGATTGGTTCGCGCAAAATGATCGTCGTCAAGCCGGTGTTGACGGCGGCACAGAAAGACGGTAGAGTCTCGGGCTGATTCCCCGCGGCGTTCCTTGCCGAACCGTTCAAAACGTCATTGCTGTCGTAAACAGTTGCGGGTTGTATATACACCCGAAAAGTATCTCTGAACGGTTTCCCAGCTGATTTTGTGACGCAATAATAGCGTTTTCCACCTATTTCATTATTTACACTACACCCGTGTATACTGTATCACACTACTACACCCGTGTAACGACAAGAGCAGCAATGCGTTATCAATAAAGAGTGTTTGATACGAAGTGGAATACGTTTAAAGTTTTAACCGCCAAAAATGCGCTCATAATATTCATAAACACCCGGCCACGAATTTTTAATAAATGAATGCGTGGTTAACGCATTATCTTCTCACGAAATATGCGTATCAATTATAATTAATGATAATTTGACACCGTCGAATTTGACGTTGTCATTTTTCTGCACTCGTGTAGATAATAAATACACCGGACTTTCACGTGGAATTCGCATCATCTACCGCACTATTGATAACAGCTGATAATAATCATTGTCACAGAAAAAGTGTACACTAGTGTAGGCATATGGAAAACGCTATACGACTCGTTTGTCGATGAGAACACTGATAACCGCCAAATCCGACGTGACGAAACGCTTTCATGGAAAAAAAAACCAGCGACTGATGACGAGTTTATGGAGGGGCTATAAAGTATCCGAAAATATTATAGCCGACAATAGTTTATCCGAAAGTATTTTGTCCGAACCATATTTAACCCGAAAAATATTTTATCCGAACAACATTTAGGTCGAAAAATATATACACCGAAAGCAATACTGTAGAAAATATTTTGTCCGAAAAATATATCATAAGAAAATATTTCATCCGAAAATGTATGAAAATAAGTGTGACCAATTGTTCAGATAGCATTATTGATAAGAGTGGATCACTATGCACCACAAAATTGTTGTTTCCGATCATTATCAAAGACTGATATAACTGATTTTAATTCAACTGTTTATTTTAAATCTTTTTTAATTTATAATTATTTGATAACAACATTGTACCATTTTATCTATTCTGTGGTACCACCAAGGTGGATTATATTGGTCACCCTTATGTTTATAAATTTTCGGATGAAATACGGTTCGGATGAAATATTTTCCACAGTTTTATTTTCGGCGTAAATAATTTCGTCTTAAATATGGGTCGGATAAAATGTTTTTCGGCTTAAATACGGTTCGGAAAAAATACTTTTCTATTGATATATTTTTCGGATAAAATATTTTTCGTCCAAAATACTGTTCGGGAAAGAATATTTTCGGACATTTTACGCGTCTCCGAGTTTATGTCGTCCGTAATAAGGAGGAGTAGGCTATTCGTGCGTCCGTTTATGACGCTACGATTAGACTATATTTAAACGGTCCTGTACGGACCTTCTCGTTTCCCCGTTTGGATTACATAGGATTAGATCTAAAGGACCGTATTGAGCAGACAATGCGATTAGGATATATAATAATAGGAATTTGCGAAATCATAATTTTTTTTTTTTTCTTAAATCATCAAACGGTTCCGAGCGATTTATTATTATTATTATACGCGCCGCCGTTAAAATTCCTTTTATTATTATTATTATTATTATTATTATATAACGAGCGCATCTTTTGTTTTTATCCTCGTTAAAACGAAATTTCATAAATCTCGTCGCGTTTTAATTAATTGTTTTGCCCCGCGTCTTTTGAATTCACGCGCGGCAATCGGACACGCGAACGGGGTACCTCCACACACACACACACACACACATTTGCACTTAAACGACAAAACTTACTAGTATAAGGCGGTGGTGGTGGTGGTGGTGGTGAAATAAACGCGCGCCAGTACTACTACTAGTAAATAAATATACCGGGTTCGCTGTGTCTTTTGTCCGGCGGTGGCGGTCTTGTCTTTGACATCGCGTGTGGGGAGGGGCGGGAGATGTGCGCGGCGAGTATTTATCGTGAAACACACAGCGGGCGAGTAAACGGAATAAAAAAAAAAAGTGCGAACACACACTTCAGTTCGAAGTTTGTAACAGTGACCGCCGAGGATCGTGTCGACAAAAAAAAAAAAAGTGGAAATAAAGAAAGTACGTGTAACACGTGTAACCGACACTTGTATAACCGCGCGATTTGGTTTATCGGATTTTTCGGTACCTACCTATAATACAGTCTTTTATTATTATCGTCTTGAAGACGATAGATGAAAATCGAACATTGATAGATACAATAAAAAGAAGGAGATGGCAGGTGATAGGACACACGTTGAGGCATGTAGAAGAATTGCATAATTTAATAATTGAAGGAATGATAGAAGGGACATGGTCAAGAGGAAGACGTAGGACGAAATACATTGGCCGAGTAATGCAGGATGCAGGAGTCACTTCCTACAGGAAGCTCAAGTGTATGTACAGAGAAAAATGGAGAAGGCATTTATTGTGAAAAATGTTGTTAAAAACCAATCTTCGGATTGATAAACAAAAAATAATAATACAGCGGCGTACGGAGAATTTTCCAATGTGGGGGGTGGGGGCTTGAAAATAAATAAATATTCAACAGACATAAGATTTTTGCTTAATTTACTACGATATATAATTGCATAAATAATTGAAAAAATGATGAGCGTTAAAATAGTTTTGTTGCGTAATAAATTGTTTTTTTTTTTTTTTGTTAATCGTTAAACGTCGTGTTATTTTTTTCAACTTTGGAGTCAGAACCATCAACCAAAAACCGTTCATGTTATCAATCGTAAACGTGACGTTACACTATTTGTGTCTATTCCGTGCTAAACGATTGAAAAGGAAAAACTTGTACATCACTGAGCATTCCATCGGTTCTCCGACAGGCGACTACAGACTTATCAACATCATAAAATAAACAAAACTGTTTACGACCACTATAATCATTAGTAATATTGGTAATATGAAACGTACAAAAAATAGAATTATAAGTCAATGGGGGGCTTCATTTATTTTTGCATTTAGGATTTTTGACCGCAATATTGTTATAACAGTGGGAAAGTAGAAACTAATGGCATTTCCAATTAAAAAAAATTGCGAATTTATTAAAACAATATTATATACATACGTAATTAATTAATGTTTGTTTTTAATCGCAGAAACCTTACGAGGAATGTCCGGTTCGTTCGTTTGTCCGACGCGCGAAGTGTATTATTATAATCGCGTGATTTGTAGTCTGTGCAATACACTTCGAAGGGCGAGTATTTTTTTTTTAAAAGATATATCACGCAAAGCATTTAAACACCATTACCGAAGGATAGCGGTGGTGGTCCTGGTGGTGGTGGTGTTTGGAAGAGGAAATGACGTAAAAATGTAGATGTGTATATGGATGGAGAGAAAGAGAGATCGTTATAACCCTTTTGCATATTATATTAAACACTAATACGTCTCGTCGTTATTATTGCAGTAACATTAACGTTTTATTGTACCATTTTTGATACAATAATAATGTATAAGTACAAGAAGGTCTTTCGAAAAATACAGATCTTAACGTTATAAACTGCGCAATGATTTAAAAAAACGCTATTCGTTTTTTTTCGTTTGGTATGTTTTAAACGTCCGGGCGAATGACTTTCAAAAACATTAAAAGCATTTACTCGACGAATTCTACATCAGTCTTATGGATATAGTTAAGAATTCACTCTTTTTTTCTTATAAATAAATACATTTAAAATCGGTTATTAATATGCTCGCGATTGGCGGAAATAAAAATCTGAAGAAGTTCTCACTGAACTCCCTGATAAAAAGAACGAGTTTGGAATTTTTATTACGGTTCTTTCCACCAACCGTCCGTTCTAAGATTAGTCCTATAATTTTCCACAGCGATCTTCCATCTACTTCATTCGAGATCCTATCAGTCCAGCTTATCTTTTGCATCTTTCTGTTGCACTACATTTCAAACGCCTCTATTGTTTTCGTTTCTTCTTCTGCTATAATCCATGTTTCGCATCCATACGTAGCATAATATTCCAGATATTTAGACAGAAAAATTTCTCCTGATTTTAAAGTTGATATTTTTTGAAGTAAAAAGACTTTTTTTTATTAAATGCGAGAGTTCGAGCCGGGTTAATGAGCTTCAGAGAGAAATGAAGAAGTACGCCACTGATATACCGCGGAGTAAGTTTAAAAGAACGCTAATTCTAAACCCGTTTCTGTACCGACCCGTTCCTCCATCACCTATCTACAGGAACCCGTGGGAAATCGACAATAATTAATTACATAAACGATATTAATATTGTGTTTGTTTGTAAATCTCTCGGCACTTTATAAAACACACGAGTAGGCAGGTACGCGTATGATGTGTGCCGTTCACCGGCAAAACATCACCCCGAGCACGTTTAAACGTCGTCGAACAGTCGGCGGCGGCGGTGGTAATTTAAATATTTAACGAAGTAACTGGCGCAATAGCGCCGCGCGCCGGTGATTTTACCTTTATTTCGCAGCCGTTATTATAATTAAAAATAAATAATTAAAACGTTATTTCGGGGCGAATAATAGAAACGTTTTGCGCCGGGGCCATTAGGACTGGCGGAACGGGCGACTGGACGGGTGTGCGGCGGGCAGCAGCAATACGCCTCCGCGTTCCCGTCACACACTCACTCGCTCTCTCTCTCTCAGCAGCTCCTCTCATCTCCTCTCTCACTCTCTCTCCCGCACATAATACCCCGTTCTGTACTCGTTCCGTGAAGCATAATAAGTAATAACACGCGCTAAATATTATTATAATGTCGTTTCATACGCGTTGCAAAACGTTCCTCCCGGAAAACTTGCGCCAGAAATAATTATTAAACCTCGCGTAGAAGTGGTCCTTCGTGTAAACGCCCAAAGATAATGGAGTTTATCATAAACACGCGTATACCAGCTACTTGTCGATAAATCGTTTCATTCGATAAACGAAATTGTTTTCAAATTTCGTAAGAAAAAAATTTTTAAACATTTTTTTTTTTATAATAATATATAAAACAGTATAGCGATATAGTTACTGACATATTGTTTATTTCAATTTTTTTTGTTTTTTTTACTTACAATTATTATACAGTAAAGTTTTACTAGAAAACAAAAAATTTATTCTTTTCCCTCCCCCAATTTTAATCGAAATTATATTGAATTTTGGAATTACTTCTTGACAATAACTGGGTTTTTTCACCCAACTTTCTTTTTTTTTCAATTATTATTTTTTCACAAAAAAAAAGAAAGAATCGAACGATTAACGTATTTGTTTAAATAGGTTAATTAAAAAAAAAATCAATAGGACGATTAAAAAAAATACTCGTGTTTAACACTCAAGAGGACGCTACACAGATAAACGAAATCGTGCAACGCCTGGAGTACCGCGAAAACACAGAAAATGTTCAACAATTCAAATGTTTACCATAAAAACGTTTCATTGACCTAAGAACTCTGAACGGCACAATTGTACTGAAGACTGTCTTAAATTTTTACACAAAATAAATTACAATATTATCTGTAGAAAAACTGAGCTGTTTTTTAAGTATCTGTAATCCTCAAGAAGTTAGAAAAATGGTAAAAATTGTATTTTTTAAATGTTTACAGCTTTTTAAGAACTTAAATTAGCTACGTTATTATATATATATATTGGAACCTATCTAATATTGTAATTTATTTTTTGTAAAAATTTGATGTCTTAAGTACAGCTGATGGCTTTCACGATTCTTTTCCGCGTGAAGCATTTATTTCGATGAAAATTATAGGAGTGAAGCGTGCTCTTAAAGTTAGCATTTAACTATGTTATTTAAATATCGTTAGCATTTAACTGAACTCTTATATATACATTTAATTGACTTTAAATTTCAACTCGGTTGAAAAATTGCGTTTGACTTAATTTTAACGAGTTAAAAGTAAAAGGAAAATTGCATTTGTTCCGCCAGCCAACTTGTACTTACCAAAAACGTTTCGCGAATACATTTTGCGTACCATATACTTTGTTAAATTGTGATATACTCTGCCCGACTCGCGAGTGTTGCGGAGAAAGCGTACCTCGTATAAAAGGGTTTTTAAATAATATTTTCGGGGAAAAAAAAAAAATCGAAAAAAAGAGAGTACCCGGCAATATTAATACGGAGTATAATTCTTTGTCTCGCGCGACTGATACGAGTATATACAGAGTGTCTCTCTACATTTTATTCTGTTAAAATTATTATTATTATTATTATTATTATTATTAATAATTTAATTTCAATCGCAAAGGCGAGTTAAATTTTTAAAAAAATCAAAATTTTATCTTATTTTTAAAGAAAACAAATAAAGAAACGGGAAAGCCAATTACAAAATATATGTTTTTAGAAAACTGTTGGCGTTTAAAAGTTTCATGTTGCGTTATTATAATTTTTTTTAAATTTATTCGCTAATCAGCTACAATGACAGATAGTTAAATCGATTTTTCCACAAAAAATAACCACATGTTTTCACATAATAGGCAATAAATTCTAGTAATTCTAGCAAAAGTCGTTGCATTCGTCCGAAGTATCACGGTGAGACACTATTTTTGCAGTGTATACTTTGGACGATTTCATAACAATAACACGGTGTTGTCACCTCCATGCATCGCGCGAGATCCGCGACCTGAATCGGCGTCGTCGCGTTCGCGAAAAACTAACGACGACAAAAAAAAGAAAAGAGTTATCGCGCAGGAAAAAAATGAAAACGCGTACCCGTTCACGCGTTTGTATAAATATAAAAGAAGTAAAAAAAAAAAAATAGTCCATTTGTTTATCGGACCAAAGCGACGAAACCCGAAACAAAAACCCCCGAAAATAATGGCTGTTCCGTCCCAAACATAAACGTTGCAGTATAAGGTAAACTAGTTCCGGGGCGAAAAAAAAAAGCGGTATACACCGATTCCGTCCCGGTGAAAAAAAAAAGATATGATATACCGATTCCGTCCCTCGGTTTTATAGGAGTTCTATTCGGGCAATTTTAAGAAAAATAATGATCTATCAACCGTGTTTGAATGCATTTCAAAAGTAATTTAATTATAATATTTCGCAGTACCACGTCATTATTATTGTTGCGTATTATTGAAATAATCGCGCGTTAATGGTAAAAAAAACGTTTAACCGTTTCTTCCATGAGAACCGTTTTAAACTATTTATTTAATCCCTCGTACCGTTTTCGTTCCCGTTCCCGTTTTTCTTTACGTTTTTCAAACTAATCTCCGGCCTTTTTCTGTTCTTCCGCGTATTCGCGCGTTTAAAGAAGTCTAATAAAATTTTCTCCGAGGCTTGGAAGAAAAAAAATGTTTCCGAAAACGGCCGGCCGGCCGTCGTTATCTCGACTTTTCCCGCGCGCCGTGGTCAAATACGGCGCCTTTACGGACCTTTTCCCCCGTCTCGCCGACGTCGGAATCGTCTTCTGCGGGGCTTTTAACGTCTGGTAAGACTTATTGGTCAACTGCGCCTATACAAAACTCCTTAGAAACGACCGATCTTTTTCAATCCCCTTAAGACTATATATACTTTTTATTTTGCTGCCGGGACGGAATCGGTATATAAACCTTTCATTTGCCGGGACGGAATCGGTATAAAAAAAAAAGGTCGTCGGAACTCGTATGCGGCCAAAAAAAAAATATATATATATAAAACGACGAGATAAAAAGCGTTCTTCGTTGTTGTTTACCGCCCGATTTGTTTCCCTCGTCGTTATTACATGTTTTACTCGTACACTCGTATCACACGAGCACGCGATCCAGTCTTTATTGCAGACTCGGTCGTAACGAGTAATGGGCAAACGAACGAATTTGAAATTAATTTAGTTTTCGCGTGGATTTAAAGTAATCAGAAGCCTTATAACGAGTTCGGTTAATTGCCCGCGATTGTTGTCTGCGAGTCGGTCGAATTCCATCGATTTACCCGATTATCACGGCCCGGAGAAGTGATAACATGTCAAATTTTTAGTTCGTCTTGACAAAGCGAATTCATCGAGCAGCTTCTGTGATCCGGACCACGGAATCAGCATTATATACCGTCCTTTGTGGTCGGCCGCATACCGTTGAAAATCAAAACTGCTTAAAGCGGTCCGAATCGTTTCGCTGACAAGAAAACAATTCGTGCGAAAAAAAACGAAATGTAACGTATTTATAGACGCATGCTTTAACTGACGAAGAAAAAGCGTTATCGTCCGTATTTTGTGGTCTTCGTCATTATAGATATTGAAACGGATGAAAAACCAAAAGGAATATGTGAATCCCTTAAATATAAAAAAAAACCTACAAACAAATAATTTTTCACGCGAACTACGTCAAGACAATATAAGCTAACAGAGCTACAACAATTTACAATAATGCCCGTCTATATTAAAAGACGCTTGGGCAACCGGAAGGAAAAAAAAACGGATGAAAATGCAATTTTGTAAGAATACCGTGGGAAATTTTTTTTACCGAAAAAGAATTTTTGAATTAGGACAAACGAAAAATTAAGAAGAAATTTAAAAGAAGTCTGCGTATGGTATTATGAAGAGCAGCTGAATAACACGGGCCAGATACGTATACAAAGATCCGAGGGGATACTGCGGAAAACGTAGCGAGACGGAAACCGGACTGAAAACGACCCATGCAGAGGACGATCCGGACAACGGTGGTCGGATAGAATAAAAGCAAATCTCAGTACGATTGGGCTACAGAGAACCGATATCAATGGACAGTGAGAAGTGGAGGAATGTTATGATGGACGTATTAATGGTCTTTTAATGTTATAATTTCGATAAAACGCGATTGCAGTTCGTGACCAGTGAGAGAGAAAGAGAAAGAGCAGTTGACTACGTAAACGGCAAAAACGTTTCGTCCGACTCGCATCAGCTGTGTTCGGGGTTTCTCACTGCGTTCAATTTTTTTTTTCATTAGTCATAATAAATCTACTCGAGTGTGATTTTTTTTTTGCTCTTTTCGGCGGTGTGCGACCGGCTCTACGGCCGGGCAATGAGATATTTTAATATTGGCGAAAAGTCGTTGCGATCATCGGAGCGCATATAGTAGCTAGAGGGGGGAAAAAAGGATATTACGCGCGAAATTGTTCAATCCGTTGCGCCGGTCACACGTATAATATACGGTAATATTTTATATTATATAGAGCAGTATATGTGTGTGTGTAAAGGCAACGACGATATAATACACTTTATATAATTTAATATAATACGTATACAGACGACGGTATATATTATAAGCTCGCGGGATGCGACCGGGCGCGTGGCGCGCGAAATTAAAACGGCCAATATCGCGGAACGGGGAATAGACGGCTTTTCATCCGTTTATACAGCCAAGACGCATACGTACTGTACGTCGTACATATATATATATATATTCGGGTTTGTAGGACTCTAATTAAATATTTAATACCGCACAAGGCCTATCTGCTCATGCCGCATAGAAAGGCGATATTTTAATTTTATTTTTTACGCGCAGTTTTTTTTTCCGCTTTTTTTTTCTCAATATTCTGGCGGAAATCCGACTATATTTCTCGTATTCGCCGTTATAACGGCTGCAATGGCTGGAAGCAGTCCACGAGTATTAGGAATATTACGTGTTCGTGTGCGCCACGTCTCGTCCGGGATGATTAAATGTATATAATCGCGTATACAGGCTCGTATAGTGGCACTGCAGGAGTGTTATGAAAAAAAAAAAATGAGAAAATATCGCGAAATATATAAAAAATTTTAAAAAATTATTCATTTAAATACTTTTCAAGTAGTAGGGCGGAGGGCATTAAGCTGTAAAAAGCCACTAGATATGCACTTGAAAACGCGAAAATGTGCAGCGTTTAAAAATCAATTTTGAATTCCGTACAATTAATAAAAAAATATTGAAAAAATCGATACCAAAAATAGGTACATATAGAAATAATATTAAAAAAATCGTGCTCGCGCTTCGTAACGACAAGAATTTTGGCCGGCCATCACGCTGCAGCGTTCGTCGTGCGACAACGTACCAAACATAATATTGAAATTTTAATATTACTATATTATTATATTATTTTAATTAAACAACTATAAGCTCTATCTGTCGAAATACATTTAAATCCAATAAGGCGCGAGATATGGAGGCGAAAAAAAACTATAAATAAAAAACGATTTTCATTAGTCAAAGTCAAAATGTATATATATATTGGCCATTTGAGTATATTTTTAAGCGGAAATAAAAAAAATTGATTATCAGTACGTCCGGGAGGGAAAAAGATACGAATAAATACATTTGCCATTAAAAAAAAAAAAAACAAATTGATTTTTATATATAGGTGTACAGTAATATTCCGACCGTGTACTTGTGATATCATAAAGACGGCCATTGATTTCGTGGTTTTGGCCAATCGTTTTTTTATTTCCGTTAATGGCCACGATTCGGCCCGTGAATAATCGTCTAACCCTTACTAGATCGGTTTTCGGATAACTACGTGGGTGGAATTAATAGAAATACGAGAATAGGTCGCCGATTAGCTCCTATTCGCACCGAAAACACGAAAAGCGCGGAGTATTTAAACGAAATAAATAATCACGTAGAAGTTATACCACAGATTAGATGAATACCTAATTCATCTAATCTGTGATCATACCGCGGTAGCGAACACCTAGTTTCTTGTGTAACAGTAACGCGCCTACGAAAATTCCAAATACGTGTAAAACTTGGTCGACTCGGAAGCTGGGAAAGGCAGTGACGTGGAAAAAGAGAAAAACGCTTAAAATAAAATCGTTGAAAATTAACACCGATATGATCGTAGTTCCAGAATATTTTCGTACAATAAAATACTTAATTATAATTTTTTTTTTTCGCGCCGTATGATAATTAATATTTATTTTATTTCTATTAATTCGCGAACAAAATTGTGTGACCATATACGGTATTTAAATTCGCGGCGCATTATATACCGAAATAATAGACATAAGACACGTGTATGGAGTCGTGGAAATAAGTACTGCGATAGTGCAGACGATGACAAAGTAGTTAATAAATTTGCTCAGGCGGCGTCCGGTGTGTATTAAGACAAAATTTACATAATTTGAAAAAAAAAAAAAATTTATTTGATACACGATTCGTTGGATTTTCGGATCTTATGTTGGGTTTGTATTAGGATTTTATAATTTTAACTCCGATATTATTATACGTATGGTGAGTAATTGTGTTATAAGAAGCGGAAATCCTTTCTATGGTGCGTGACATTATAGTTTAATAAAAAAAAAAGACACTTCGCACCGCCACTGACAGCAGGTGGTATAAGTCATACGCATGGATTTCCGATTTGGCACAAGAACGGTACGTACAATATGAATTAAAACATTATCCGAGTGTATCGTATTTCGAATTCAGTTCCCGAGTTAAATTTAAAGTTAGTTTTTTTCTTCCAAAAAAAAGAGAAAAAAAAAGAAGAGTAATCTTTTATATAAATTGTACTCACTCTGTACCTGTATAACGTTCGTATTATTCGTTTAAATTTCAAAAAAAAAAAAAACGTACGCTTAAAGAGTGCAATTTAAAAAACGGTACGCGCGCGCGTTTTTCAAAGACGTTATTTACGTGACAATACGAATTATCGCACTGTTTTATACCGAACCCTCGACACAGATGTCGGCCAAGAATTCTCACGTTCCTTTCAAACTCAAAAGACGGACTTTTTTTTTTTTTATTTTTATATTCTTTTAACATTATGTTTTGTTTGTACGGTTTATAAATAAAAATGTGCACAAGATCGTTTCGAATAAAACGTATACTTTTTTTTATTAATTTGTGTGTGTGTGTTTTTTTTTATTACGACTTTGATATTTAAATATACACGGGTTATGTACAATTTAAGAGTTGCGATATCGATAATATTTTGTTATTTATCGTAAAATAAGGACACTATTGGCCTTGTAATATTTTAAGAGAAATTTAAAGGTTATTATGCGGTAAAGTAGCGCGCTTATAATTTTTGAAAACAACTGTGCGGGAAATGAATGAAAATTGACTGGAAAATCGAGTTGGGATCAAACTCGTGTAACAGCTTATTTAAGAATATTGTTAGACTCTGTTCGAGAGAGTCGTTACAACTTGTATTATTCGACTTTACTTATCGAGTAAGGTTACAGGTTAGGTTTGAATATTTGCTAAAACTATTATACATCATCGCCATAACGGTATCACCACGAGGTCCTTACCAATAACTCGGTATTCAATGATACATATAATCCAATAGACCGCGGAAAACTTTCCGGACAATTGTCTCAAATCAGTTTCAAAACGATACGTATAATTGTTACTGCGGTGTTCAGCTATATCCAGAACGTCTCCTAGATTAGAACAGACTCGGTGAGTCTAATATTTATTTAAATTACTTTAAAAAGTTAACACTTTCAGCTTTTAAATTGCTTCGAAAATTTCTTTTCTCTGACGGATTTTCGTTATCCGTTTTGTCTTTATTTTGTAAAAATCATAAACACCTACTACCTCCACACGTTAATCTAAACGTATTTGCAGACCAGCGTCCGAATTCGATACTACATTTATACGCTTATTAAGTTATTAGTTGAATATACAATATTATGATTTTCTTTTTCTGCTCGATACACACGAAATAATTCAAATAAAACGAGAGAAAACCAAAAAAATAGATTTTCGTGTTTCTTTGGTGTGGTTAATCGACGAAAATAATATGAAAAATAATGAATAATATAATGAAAAACTAGCGGGAAATCACTCGTCACATAATATGAGAATAAAAAATAATTAAAACGATATCGTATTGATCGTTCCACTTCATACTGTAATGGGTTTTTAAAAAAAAAAAATATTTCTATTATTAATACGTCGTATTGATTGGAAAAAACAATTTTTTTTCTACGATTTTTCAATTAAAATGTCGCGTACGAACCATCGATAATGCATAGTGTATAGGATAAAATATAATGAAAATACGCGAAACGCGTACTGCACACAACAAGCGTACAACTTGCAGAGATAGAAAGAGAGCTGAGTGGATAATTTCGTTTTATTCGCGTGCCACGAATTTTTCCTAAAAAAAAAAAAAAATTCTATTATACGTATGAAATTAAAAATATATTTTAACATTATTTTTTTTGAATCGACTAAAACGTTGATAAAACATTGTATACTATTTCGAAGCGCATCCGATATTTTTAATTAAAGTTTCACAACAAACGACTACGTTGGACACAAAGAAACGATGTACTTGGTCGTTCTGCGTTTTCGAATAGACTCGAAGTCAAAAATTACTCCGTTTCTAAAATAAATAATAATATTTTAAAGGATTTTGTTCTGTTGCACGTCAAGGGCGAAGACGCGGGAAATCGTTACAAGACAGTATTTTCTCGTTGTAATATATATATATATATATATTTTATTATTTTTATTACAGTTACTATTTGTGAAAAACTTTTTAGAGTAAACAAACGGAAAATTAGAAAATAACTTCGTGTTAAATATATAAAATAATATAACGAAGGAAATATAATAATTGAAAATTATTATTGAAGCAACGAAGAAAAATAAAACATAAAAAATAGTGAATTATTATAATAAATTAAAAAAAAAAACTGAAACAAAAATCGACAATGGATTCGAATTTTCGTACGAGAAACTATATATAGTATATGAAAGCGAATCGTTTAGAGAGGAAAATAGAAGGAAAGCTTGAGATTGCGTTCTGAACGAAAAATGAAACACGTTATTGTTTTATACGAGTAATTGTCTATAAAAGGGGAAGCGAAGAAAACCGGTATAATTTATCCCATTTTTGATTGCGTAAACGAGAATAACCGTTGTTCCGAAGGAAGGAGATTGGCGCGCGTTATAATCGGAAACCAAGAAATGTCCTTACCCCAACGACACCTGTATGGGCACGTTATAGCAATGTAATATAATTATATTCTGGGTTGAAGGGACGAAAAGAGATCATCCGACGATGCTTATTCGAAGAACGAATGGAGACACGTGGAGTAGTGTCACAAAGGAGAAGAATTCAAAGAAAACAGACGTGATTCGGAAAATCTATGAGAAACAGTCGTGGAGTCCTAGGAATTTTATGATAGAGATGATGGCCATGTTCGGTAGTAATGATGCGGAGGCTGAAGTCGGCGAAAAGTCCAATGGAAACACGTGTACAGAGATCACGCTTTAGAAGCTGAACCGTTGGTATAGATCAGACATAAATCGGGAAGGTTTAATATATCGTATGAAAATTTTATTCCGCGCACAAATTCTACATTTTTTTTTTTACGAAGTCCGGTCTTCTATATGTTATTCGCATCGATATTTTTTCAATACGGTTCGAATAAATCATTTTCGTTTTTTTTTTTTTCGGAACATTTACCGCTGTGTCAGTTGCTAATCCTTACTGCAACGGGCGTTTATTGTAATACACCTCGGTGTACACATATTTATTTATATTAATATTATTATGTTTTGTGTGTGTATACTGCGACGGTAAAAATATTATGTGAAAAAATTCGTTTACAATAATATATCTGCGACGTCTGAATTGAATTCATTAGGTACCTACACTGGCGGTATCACGTTAATGTAACTAAATTAATTTACATTTATTCGAATACCATTGACTTCGAATCCGCAAAGACATAAATAAATAAATAAAATTATTTTTTTAATATTTATGTATGTACGTATACAAAAAAAAAATAAAAAACCGTGTCTTAAAAACGCACTCAAATTTCACTAGTTGACTTTAACACGTCTCGAACCGAATTTTTTAACATTGTATTATTTCGGTTTAAAAAACGTTTTTAAAACGCGTCGAATTTTTCGAATTAATATTATTCTTGTTTTTGTTTTTTAAATTTATTTATTTCGGCGTCAGTCGAGGTTTATTTTTTCGAATAATTTTTTTTTTTTATAAACCCGACTAAGTTAAATAATGTAAAGCGAGGCTAATTTTATTTGGAATAATCGGATTTTAACTAATACCCTGCAGACTGTTCAATAGTCTACGAGTATATTATTATAAAATACTATTCGAATATTTACTATATTAAACGCGCGGCGCGTATCATGTTCCACGCGAGTGTCGCTTTATATAAAAAAAAATGAAAAACACGAAATTTATTTATTTTCTTCGTTTTATACGTTCAATTCCGTTACAATAACCGTGTAAATAATTTTTATGCGAATAGTATTCATTTTTTTTTTTAATATTAATTCTCGCGTTCGTACGTTTGTTTTATATATTAAAACTATAAAAGAAAAGGCGTTTAAAATGCAGAAGATAATATTTTTTTGCTCCGTTCCTAACAGTCAACGACTGAAATGAATATTTGTCGGTTTCGAGTGTTCTCTTAAATACACATAATATACGTATATCGTTGGAATAGTAAAGAAAAAGAAAAAAAAAATGTGAAATACGTACACTTGTTACGGAACAATATCGAAAACGTCTGGTATATAAACAGAACACCTAACAATCACTTCATATAAACGCCTATAGTGAATTGATTTTGTAAATAATGCGCGAATTTCTAAAAAGTATTTATATTGAAATTCGAACGGACGCGTAGTGAAAACACATTTTCCGTCTCGCGGCGCGCGAAATAAATTATATTTTTTATAATTTCTTTTTTTTTTTATTTCGCTTTTTATACGAATTATTTTATTTCCCGTATACGCGGCGAGTTCAGAACAGTTTGTAAAACGTCTAAAAACGCGTGTTTTCATTTTATATTTTGGAAAATATTACGAAAACGTTTAAAGAACCTAACCGCGGTATGCGTAAAGGCGGTCGATCGTAATGTTATTTACAATGTTATACTCGTATAAAGTTTTTGAAAACTCGGAAGCTGTTCCCAGCAACGAAACGGTATACATAAATATTATCGTGCGTTTAAGACGAGGTGCGTCTGCCGTACACGGAACTTTACAGCGTTAATCGATTCGAAAATTTCTTCAACGTTATTCGGATGAATTATTTATGAGGTTCCCCCCCCCTTCGTACGATATTTAGTGCTAGAACTCTAAAATCGAATAACCGCGGTAAATCATTTTTTTTTTCCATTCGTATATAAGTCCGCCGAGTGCGCGTTTTTCGAATGGTTTTTGGGAAATAATCGTCTTGACGTTTTTTTTTTAACGCACTTACGAATTACGGAAACTTAGTTAAGTCCTCTAGATAGAGAAACTTAGTTCAGTCTTTTAGATCAAAGCCATTTCGTTCCGACATAAAAATCATCGGATTCTATGCACGGAACTTCATCGAACACACCAAGTCCACGCCGATGACCGCATACGTCGTCTGTTCAGAACGCGATATCATTATTGAAATAATACGGAATGTAAATACGAGGAAATGTTGAAGAACAATTTTCTTTTTTTCTATCGTTTCGACGCCACGGATTATCATCGCGCAAAGCAATCGAGGGGCTGGATGCAATAAGGGCATTTTCGAAAAAATTGTGTTTTTGACATAAACGTGTTTAAAGTTTCAAATCTGTTTCAACTCCTTTGGTACTGCCCATATAATTATAAAATTATATGTGTCGAACGAAAGATCGTGACTAAGAAAAAATAATCACGTTATCGTTTTGTTTCTCTTTGTGTCAATAAAGCTGTAAATAAATGAGATGTTCGGTCATGAAAATGCCGTTCTTGCATCGAACAGTAATTACCTATTCTATTTCAATTAAAATGATTGAAAAACGAGAATTTCATAGTTGGAGCAACGCGAATAGAATGTATTATTCAATTTAAATACTATATACTACGTATATACTCGATGAATGTAAAACTAGGAAAATACTTGACCGCAAAATTTGAACGCATAACTAAAGTGAAAACTTATTTATTGAAAACAAAACGACACTCTCTTATTAGATAACTTTTGAATAAGGACATCGATAAAATAGAAACGAAGTATACAAAAATGTAAGTATTTAGTTAAAGTTTATTATTAATTTGACTCGAATACGCGTTCTATGCAAGAACGGCATTTCCACGGATTCGCGTAAACGCTTCTATTGCGCGCTATTCGTAAGATATTGAACTAAAATTGTGTACACACGTGTAGTGTAGAGTTCGCTGAATCCAAAAATGCGTTTTAAGCAAAAAGGGCATTTGATTACAATAATTTCTGTCGTACAATTTGTTCGTTCGTTATAATATTATGTTGTGTGTTGCGCGAGCCATTATAGTTCTGATGGAAACGCGGTTCGGTGTTTTTGATGGATTGCGCGGTCCGCGCGCAGCCCGAGCGCGTGTTATTTACGTTTTCATATTTTCCCTAAATGGCTTTTCGTAATTCAATAGATTTTTCAGCGCTGCCCAAGGCGTTTCTTTATATCATAACAATAATAGCAATAATAACAATAATAACAATAAAATATTTTCCTCCAGGAACGTTGTTTTTGCTATTAAAAGTGTTGTTACGATCTCCGTATATTTGTAACGTAATGGTGGTAAACGACGTCTATTATTGCGCGTTTTGGACAAAGGCCGGTTTTTATGTTATAAAAGCGTTTTACTCGATCGGTTTTAGCATTTTCGTCGCAAATAAAAAAAAGAGATTATTTGAGCGTCCAAAGGCATCGCTTATCCGTATCGATATGAATTCGTCGTGAGTTTTACTATTTAGATCACTGTGTTTCAATTTTTGTTTTTTTTTTTTTTTTACCTTTAAACCTTAAATAGTTGAATATTGTATATTAATTTTTTTTTAAATTTCATTTCGTTCAACTAATTTTCGAGGGATTTATGCGAGAGAAAAAAACTTTTTTTTTAACGTGGGAAAATAAATTTCGCCACGAATCGAAGTGTAAGTTTTCCGAATTCTTATTTCGTATACCGGTTAGAGAAGCGTATAAACTTTAAATAACTATATTCCTCGTGTTTGGTTACGTAACACTCTTTAACACTCTTTCACATAGGCGAACTAACGAGTAAATCTAGACAAAGCATAATTGAGCAGTGTTTGAAATGAAAATTCTCTCGTTTTATCATCGACGTCTTTTAATAAGTCGTGATCGTCAAAAAAAGCCATTTTTTTTTCGGTAAAAATATACAAAAAAAAAAAAAACAAAAATTGCTCGTTATTGCCGATATTAATTATTACACGACTGAAACAATTCACGGAAGTTCGTACACGTTGAAAAATCCGTGTTAAACACATATCTGATTACCTGAATAAATATAATATTTAATCGACCAGTGTTTTTTTTTCTTCGTTTGTTTTAAAAAATAAATATTGAAATGAATCGCTTCAGCGTGTTGAACTCACGGGGGGTTTATGTTATCTCCCACTCTGATTCTCTCGACTTCTCGCTGGTATTTTCGGTGCAAATATTATCCGATATTCGCTTTGACACATCCCTGCAGCTGCAGAACCCGTTTCGAATATTCCTGCTATTACACGGAATATATTTACATTATTATTATTATTATTATTATTATTATTATTATTATTATTATTATTATTATTATTATTATTATTATTATTATTATTGTTATTATCATATAATGTTGCACAATCGTTATTTACATAACGTGTTCGTCTTTGATGTCCGGGTATTGCGACTGTCTGCGGCCGATATATTATACTTGTACGTCGACCCAACGGATAAGACTATACGTCCAAAGTTAAACAGAAACGCACCAATTTCCACGTTACCTTATTAATGATATCACGTTATACGCGATATTGTCAAAGATCAGCCGATGCCATTATAAGATTAATAATATCTCGTCTGTTCGATGATAATAATGTTCGGTCCAGTATTGTACAGTACATATTTTACATTCGAGAGAAAATTTTCATCGTTCCGTCGTATAATATTATTATTATCAACGCAAATTTATATCACTCGCCGTACTGTAATTAATATTTAAATAACCCGTCATTTTCAACGTTGTCCGCGGTTAGACTTCAAATAGAATACTTAATTTCGCGCACGAACATTGAGGAGGGGCGGTTCTGAAAACTGTTACTGCGATTAGTAGATGACGCGTTTTCATATAGAAGACGCGACGGAGTAAAGGGAAAGAGAAGCGAGAGCAAACCATATACTATAACGAGTCGCTGCGGACATCGGTTCGAATAAGTTTTTTTTTATAGAATTAAGTGATTTAAGAGCTGAATACGAAATCGTTGTATATCGAATTTTGAGGTGTTCAAAAATCGTTCACGTCCAAAAACGAATATTATGGGAATTTTACAATTAGCAATTTCCGGTTTGTGAAATGTTTTTGCGAACATTTTTTTTTTTTAAAGAAAACGTGTCAAATCGACTAGACACGATTCTCTATACATAGGAACGTAACTCGTGTCGAGAGCACTCGTTCTACACGAAATAAAGTGTTTATAGACCAAAAAAAAAAACACTTTATTTTATAAAACCAATACTTATATATCGTTTTACACAGAATCTAAAGAAAAAACCACATCATCATCAGGTACTCTATAGTAAATTCATATTATTCGATAACATAAATTGAACAGGAACACTTATTTCCGCTATTTTTTTAACATTTTAAAAAAATGTTTATTTTTGAATTGAATTTTATTATTTTTTAACTTAATTTAACGAGTTAAAAAAAAATTATTAAATTTGTCTCATTATTAGGTCAGCTATATTTAAACGATTTACAAAATAATTGAAATACATTGCGATACAAGGTTATAACACAATACGACAGAGTAGGGGATTTTTCGAATAATGTTTGAAAAACGATTTGTAAATAGTATATATATAGAGAGAGAAAAACCAAAATCATCCTAAGCCGATCGGCGGCGTTATAATATTGTGCCGGGGGAGTTTTTTCCTCTCTATTCCTCGGGATTCGAGTATATTTTCCAAAAATTTTAAAAACACGAAATTTTCGTAATTTCTCGTTGGATATGATAAATTTCCAATCTGGTCGATATACGTCATATTATAGACACCATACGGCGTATAAAACTCTCATAAATAGTACTCTCCGAAAGGAGCAAAGCGACGAAAAAGTGAATAAAACACCGCGCGCGTCCGTTGTGAAATCAATAGCTTTTCTCGGGGTCTATAAAATACGAGACGTCAACGAAAACGAGGCATTTATCTTCGCGCGTTTTGTCGTTGGCAACGTTTCGGCGACGAACTTTTCGAGACCTTATAACGTCTTTTTCTCCTCCATCGTTTTCTATCCTCCGATTGTGCCGCACACAAAGAAACGGAAAAAAGAATTGAACGGAAGTCTGGATATTGCAACAATATTGTTTTACGAGAAATAGAGGTATTTACGAAAACAAAGAGAAACAAAGCGGTAATGGGAACCCAAGGAGATTGGTCATTCATTCCGTTTTAGTTACCAGAAACTAGAATAATATGTTACGAGAGGAAGAAGAAATACCAGAGTTTGGAAAAATTAACCGAACGCGACTTTGTGACCGACAGTAAGTACTATAGATGTAACCGTAAATATTCCAAAAAAAAAACTCGGTTAGAAAAATGAAAAAGAGTCCGAGGCATTCGAAGATTTGAATGCGATTAAGGACTAGAATATAATAAGAAAAGAGACGCGACTGAGAAAGAGCCAGGGATTTTATGGAGGCGAGTGCTTCTGGAATAGCAAGACATTCGGTACAGTAAAGGCCGGTAGAAGCGAATATTATTGGGGAAATTGTTGAAAGGACTTGCGGTAGTTCTGTTTAAAATCGTAAGAGTCCGTTTTTATCAATACTAAATCGATCCAGCGTGTTCTGTGTAAATAAATACATTGTAAATAAACTACGAAATAATAATAATGAAAAAAAAATAGTTTATAATTTTAAAAAAACATTTCCGTATTTTAGTATTTTTTTTTTTTTTTTTAGTGTTTAATGCTTTTTTTATATATCGGAATGATACATTATATGTGTGGTAATATTTAAATATTAATTTAGAACCGAATACTTTTTTTTTTCGTGCGTTTGAATTACCTTCTCGTTTTACATTTTGTGTGTGTGTTCTTTTTTTTATGTAATCGTATTCTCATAACGTATATTTAAATACTTTTAAATTAAATTGGAAATTCGATAGAATCAATCGTAATAATAAACCACAAAATGAGAAAAAAAAAATGAATTAATGAAATTCAACCGTGCAATACCTGTTTGAAAACGCGCGATTATTTTTAACGCAAAAAAAAAAAGAATAAAATTGACGAGAAAAACACAATTCGGATTTCGAATTTTCCTAGTGAAATTAACGAAATAATATTTTGACTCGTTGAAAACGATAGGTCTGTTTTTCAAAACACGACTCTCATCTTCTTCCGTCAACTGTCGATTAAAACGAGACGCGTTTATAATTACCACACAGAATTAGATTTTTCCCTAAACTTCTGCGCGAAATCACTCGATTACATGACATACGAATAGTACCGCCCGATATACGTGCCATTGTGATAGTGCGTTACAATTAATATTGTTACGTGTGTTTGGCTGCCCCCTCTCATCCTTTCTAAAATTGTAAAACGAAAATTGTGCACATATTAAGCGCGCAATTCACAAAGCTATTTTTGAAATTTGCGCACCAACCCTTTTCCTTGAATTTTTAAAAATCGAAGGGTCCCCGGCTTGCAACAAGTGTCGCCAGCCCTTTCACGATCAATATATTAACACATAAAAAAAAATTTTTTTTACAAGTATTTTTACGTTTTTCGCGTAAACGATAGTAATATTACGAATTTGAAATTAATTGTTTTTTTTTTTTTTGTAGTACTCGAGCAATAGTCCTAGTCACACTTAATGTTTTTTCTATGAATCATAATAATATTCAATTCCAAACTTTTCCCGTCACATCACTTGTAAAACAGCACCGTACTGCGCGACAGGAATTGTTTTTCGAATAAGACGTGATTATATAGTCGCTTTCGAAATTCAAATACTTATACATGCGATAGGCTGTTCGAGAACGATGAGCCAATACCTCCACCGACTGCGGTATGTCTACGGACAAGAGTCAGCATATTTTAAATTCCCAAATCGTTATAGAATATTATTCATCACGAATTATTTAAATACTTTAAATATTTTTATGGTTTCGAAAATTTACCAGTATTTTAGAACACCGAATTAGTATTACGGCCCACATCCCTGCATTCGTGTAAATCACTGCGAAATGTGAAATATTTTTTTTTATTTATTGTTATTTGTTGCGCATACGTATTTTTCGCCGTTACTTCGCACGAGTATTTCATCACACTTGTCGTATTTATCATATTTAGTGTCCATGTCGTAAGCGAATGCTTCGTTATACAACACAAAGCAATTCCTACATACATGTATGAGATATATAAATTTTTCTTGTTTAACATCCTACATTTCGATATTCATTATATCATTATACATTGTACAAATTGCGCCACTGAATTAACTAAATCTTTATCCGTCGAATAGGTACTAGAATTGTTTTGCAGGTATATTGATCGATTGAAATTTAAAATGGAATGTTCATAATGAAAATGTAATATAAAATTAAGGTAACATTCATATTTTTCGAGACAGCAAAAAAATACAAAAAGAACGATATACATATATATATTAGAATAACATATTTCGCTATGGTTCAATCGTTGTAACGATACGGTGCGATTGTTCGGGACGGTTGTAATAACACTCTGAAATTAAATTATTCATTTTTACGAAAAAAAAAACATAATAAAACAATTTCTAAGTAAATTATATTTTCCTTCGATTCAAGCGATTGCCCGAACACTAGACACCGATACCTTTTTCAAAAAACAAACAATAACATTCAGTATCGAAAGTAATAACAATTAAAATTCAATCTAATAACAATCGCATATAGGCGTTTCGTAAATGTACACAAAAAAAAAAAGCTTCATTGACAACTCGTTCAATTGTTGCATTGAACTGTGTATACGCTATTTACGATAACACATTAAATTGTACAAACTATTCGCGCTCTGAATGTAAAATGAAAAAATTTGGTTATGCAATTTTCTATAAATAATATTTATAATTTATAAACCTGAATGAGCGCTTATGCATTCCGATAATAATAATAGTAATAATATGACATCGGTGGAGAACAAAGTTGGTTTTAATTTTCATATATAGTAAACATTTACTAGAAAATTAAGACCTAACACATCTATCTCTTTTTTTTACGAATGATTATTGAATCATTTGACTTTGTGGTGGTGCTATAGATGATCTTAATACTGACTAAAAAAACAGTGTCCACGGTTTTATCATTGAAATCGCGTCCCCACACTTAACCGGGAAAGATATCAAAAAATAATTTTCAAGTGGATTATAAGTTCATATATTTAACAATGGAAGAGATTAGGAGAAGGGGAGAGAGTAAAACGCATTTTCTAAGTTACAGTAGCTTTTAACGGTTAAAGGGTGTTCACGCCAAACAATGTGTTAATCGTTTAAGGAAGAATTTTATTGAAGACATATTATGTTTGCGACATAATACGGACGATATCGATAGAAGAACGAAATAGTTTAAAAGTGATGTTCGAAATGTAGCGCGCTACAGAAGAACGTTATTAAGAAGAATAAGCTGGACCGAGATAATAACGAACGGTCGGAATAGACGCTAGAGTCTCGGATAGAGTATGGAAAAGTCTGATGAGAAGACGAAACGAGTGGATTGGCCACGTAATGAAGGTCTGTTGAAATCGATTAAAGATATGAAAGTCGAAGGGAAGGACTTGCACCTAGAGTGAGACCTAGACTGGACTATATATAAAACAGCACATCGTGTATGTATGATCAAATAATACGCGATTCGTATTTACAAGTGAAAAGGAAAGCGCGATGAAGCTGCAAACCAACCTGAGGATTGATAACGAGAGAGAAACACATTATTATTGTTGTTATTATTATTGTTGTTGTTGTCGTTGTTATTGTTGTCTATATGGACGAGCATTAATGTTGTTTTGAAGGAGGCCGAAATATACAAATATATATATATACTCGTATTGCCGGAAACCTTCGGGGTTTTGTTTGTTCGGTCGGTATAACACACGCGTACATAAATATATACAGCAATCGTCGAAAATGTGCACAATGCGATATAAATACAAATATAAGCGTATAAAAGAAAAATGAAGGTAAAAAATAAAAGATAATGTATATAAACGTACGCGTATACGGCGCATGTAAGACGATAAGCGAAGAAGTAAAATAAAGTGAAAAAAAAAAACTCCCCGAGAAACGACAAGAGTTTTAAATTGCAAATTTGTATAGATACACGAAACCGTCCTTCTGTCTACCATCCTTCTCTTCCTCCCGACACATCTTACGAGTATTATGGAATTACATATAATGTATATCGTGTATTTTCCATCGGTAAAAAAAAAAAATAAATAAATAAACTAAACTAAAAAGGCGTTGTTGTCGCGCAAAATAAACGTTTCGAAAGGTTTTTTTTCCTCCTCGCGAAATGCCTGCGCAGGACACATTCTCATTTTGCTACCAGTCTTCGCTTCTACTTCTTTTCTTTTTTCAATTGGATTATATATCTTTCTCTACCTTTATGCTCGTTGTATTTACTTTGCCCGTAGCGTACTTACCTATATATATATATATATATATATATATAATATAATACGCGTGTGTTTGAATGTTCTGTGACGAGTAAGATAAAACAGATAGCTGCAAAAAAAAAAAAAAATTCAACGACACATCGCTCCTCTCTCCGCCGCGTATGTGCGCGTCATCGCGTATATTGTGTTATTGAATGATTTCCGTTATCGGTTAGAGTCCTCGCCCGGTTTTAAGGTCTCGCATCATAAGTCATATATACGGGACGACGACAATATCGATTCTTGTGCAAAAGCGATTCCGCCGGCGTGTCACCGATATTGATAGGACGTTATTATAATATTATCGTAATCGGATTCTGCAGACATTTGGAATATCGTTTATGGAAATAAATACATTTATAATACTGTGATACGTACGAATCAAGTTGAAAAGTTCAAATATTTTTGAATGAAATACACAAAAATTGTTTAGTAGCGCTTGAGATAATGTGCGGGGTGGATGTAGGTGGTGGAGAAAGACTACTACTACTACTACTACTACTGGTGCATTGTGCGATAAAAAAAAAAACGTGTCATTTATAGAGCGTAAAAGGAAAATGTTACAAAACTGCAGTAGTACGGTCGGTGGATGTTGCGGGCATTGAATAAAAAGGGCGAAAAGAAAATGGAAGTGTCAGAAATGATGAGGATGTTAGAATGGATAACTATATGGGTTAGGTAGAGTTCGGAATGAATAACAATGAAAGAGAATAGACAGCGAAGTTTTGGGTACGTTCAGTGAAAAAGAGGTAGCGAGTCATGGCTAAGAAGGTAAGTGCTTTAGTTGTAGAAGAAAACGGAGGCTAAGATCAAAGAAAAAGTGGTTGCAGGTCATTATTGAGGTTTAAAGTTATGTTTAGCTCGGCTTAGGTTGGAATGGCTGACCCACTAATCGTGTGGGATATGAGAAAGAAGTATTTAGAACACCTTTTAAATTCTAAGGTACTAGAAACGTTTTTGAACATTATCGAGAAATTTTCGGACATTCAGTCACATTTTTTACAGAGAATCATTCTGATTTTATTTTTATTCAATAACACTAAAACAATATATTAATCTGAAAATACATAATATATAATAACTGATAAAATCCAATACGAATAATTAATCGTAATTTATATGTTTTATCAATGGATGTTACAGTTGAAATAATTACGCGCGATTCGTTTTAATGCCGAATAAACAATATTAATGACGCGGTGATTGTTTCACTGGAAACGTTAGTTTAATAATATCGTTCGTTGAAAACAATACAACAGAAATCACGGGAAATATATGAGATTTGCAGCCTTTTTCGCCTTCGAAAATAATTATTATGTGTGTTATTTTCGAACGTTGCAGATTATGTTAATAGTGACAGTTTAATTAAAATCTACTGTACTAAAATTTGTAAAATAATAGTTTAAAAAAAAACGAAAAGAATAACCAAAGATTATTACGCGTCCCGAGTTTGCTTTACAGCGTTTTCGATCATCGAAAACAACGCGATGTATTTTTTTATATCATTTTAGAGACCTAAAATCTAGACCGAAATTCGAGTGAACAAAATATAACTGTGAAAAAAAATCTGAACCCTGCAGCCTCTTCTCGAGTTTCCGAAGAAATTGTGTTTTAATTTTTCAATTAAAACAGTGTAAAAAAAAAAACATAAATATAAATTTTTACAAATAATAATTAAATAACCTAAAAAAAAAACATTGATGAGTTCAAATATTCTGCCAGAATTAAATTTCATTATGTAGTTGAATATGTATTTAGTGTTTATATGTATAAATCAAAATTCTGAAAAGCAATTTGAATTTTTCTACATTTGATCGTCTTTTGGAATTTCTTTATTTTTGTAATTTTAATGATTTATATATTGAAAAATGTCCACTCTTAAATTTGTTTGTTTAGTTTTTAAAGTATTTAACGAGGGAAAAATTTAAAAGTTGTGAAATTTTCTTATCTATTATCACTAGATCAATCAGTGCGTTGGAAGGTTGAATATAACTTCTGAATCACTGTGTTTCGCGCGTGTTATAGACGGAGACATAAAATTACTAGCTTTCGATCCTCTTAGAGAGAAAATATTGTAAAATCATCTTTAGTCGACGAATTAATGAATAAAAAAATGTTTGAAGTCAATTTAATCGTTAGATAATAATCAAATGGGATCGAATGGCGATCAACGGTTAAATATTATATTTGATAAAACAATTTCCCAGAGTAAATGAAATAAATTAATTGCGTTTAAAAGCTTTGAAAAAAAAAAATTGGACCTTTTTACTTTTATTTTAGAAAATAATTTGTATACGTGTATAATATTATGCACTCTCTTTTATTAATTTTTATAATATTTCTTTGGTGTGTAGCGCGTTCAGAATTAAATAATAATTTCTTTTCTTCCGGCTCAGAAGAAAGTAGGTATATACATATATATATATATTGAAACAAAAAACACTTTGTATTTGAAAAAATATCAAACTTAAGTTACACGATAAAAAACATATTTTAATAAAAGTTATACTCAATCAAAAATCATTAAAATTCTAAAGGTTTATTTTATACAAAAAAACTATTTTTTTTTCTTTCATTCTTCTAAAGTTTCATAAAAGCCCGCGAATTGTACTAAAATTATTGATGGGACCCGAGTGTAGTTCACGGAGAAGTAAACAAACAATAATAATAATAATAATAATAATAATAATAATAATAATAAAATAATAATAATAATAATAAATGAAGTTCTTTTATAACGAGAAAAAAAATGAATTGAATGCTTGGGCGATACCCTATATACAGAGTGATTCTTTCAACGCGTACTGTACACTCGACAATTTCTCAGCCAACGTTTCAAATTATTTAATGTATATTTTTAATAAAATTTCAAGTACATTTAACAGTTTTTACTGTTCTTATGTGTACGACAACCCACAATACTCTTTACGAAATATTTGCTTTAATGATTTTCAAATTTCTCAACGACATTCATTCATTTTAACACAGGGTTAAACAGCACAATATTTTTGAGTCGAATTGATTCCTTTATGAAGACGCCAAATCGGATTCGTTGTCAATTGTCTATAATAATGACTAACCGTTTGTTACTTTACATCCAGTAAGTAAATCCGTGAAAATATTATCCAAATTTATATAACATTCCAAGTGAAGACTTTCCACACACCCGAGGTAAGGATATTTGGTATTACGTCAGCGTAGATGATTAACAACTGTACAATTTTGTTTATAGGTATTAATTAAAAATATATAAAGCACTGAGTTATAATATAATAGTATTTCGATAATATTATGAAAATCGATCAACGAAATAAACTTGAAAACACAAAACGATCGAAAAAAAATTGAGTTTAGATTGTCGAAATAATCGCCCTGTACAGTATATTATGGTACATACAGTAGTGAATGATGCTAACAACTAAGGAAATTGTTTTCAATTTAAAAGGTATACGAACGTAAAATAAAATTTATTTCCATAAATGAGTACGTGCATAGAGCAATAAGCTCAATATTGAAAAAAATATTTTAAATTTTGACGTTTAAACTTCATATGAATATATTATATGGTATGTAAAAAATAAAAGTACCTATGTAATTGTTGTTTTGAAAGGAAAATCATTTTACGGTGTTCGTCGTGTATAACGCCTACGCAAGCGCGTGTACATTGTAATATTTCGAAAGGGGAATTTTTTTTTATACTCCAGTATATGTCTTAATTATTCATTCGCGATACTTTTGAACAAGTTTTATTATAAAATTATACGCGTTTTCTTAATTTTTTTTTAAGTTTGCTTAATGTAAAGTTTAAAAAGTTTTGCGTATAATAACGCGCGAGTGTGTGTGTGTGTGTGCTGAACGTCACACGATGCTTAGTACCTATACACATTGTGTAGAAAAGTAAAAATATTAATAACATTTAATTAAGCATTTATTTATGCGGCGTATTTAAAAAAAATAATAATAAAAGAAATCTTATAAAGTACACAATATTTTTTGTTCGCGTTTTAAACGATGAGTATAACTTTGCCTAGAAATGATGAAAAAACCGTTCATTTCACTCGTTTTTACGTATAAAACCAGTGTGCGGTACTCTAAGGTCTACTGTTTCAATGACCACTTAAACACGTTTACAATATTGCCTGACGATACGTATTTGCGATAGATCCACGGCCTTGGAAGATGGTGTCTGGACAACGCGCGGGATCCGTCGTAACGTTTGCTCAGAATAGACATGAGACGATCCAAAACAATCCCAAAGAATCGAAAATACTAAAGCTGTGATCTTCAGAACGTTTAAAACCATATTGGTCGTAGGGTGTGCTTCTTTGGAACGATTTTAAACGGCTGACAGACGACTGCAGTCGTGTATTAACATATTTCCATATTCGTGATGACAATTGTTGCCTTACGGGTGCGTTATACGGTCAACATTCGTTCATCCCTTTAGAAAAGTTTGTTTAGACTGCGAGAATAAACGCGGTTCGGACATTTCTCGTTTTCTTATTTTATTTTTTTTTTCTAGGTTGTATAAATGTTGTAGAGCTATAAAGAGGAATACCACCGGGTCAAACGAATTCGACTTAACGAGCGAATTACAACAAATGGAAGGCAATGATAGGTGATTTCTCGGGACCTTACGTTCTAGGACAATTCATATCACTAATGAGACAAACGATTCTGTCTTATCAGCGGTATAATCACAAATTACCTCCAGGGAGTATAATAAAAATATTCGAATAGTCTTTGAAAAAATGACCTCGAGGTCTGTCGCGCACGTATTGCGCACGGCTTATAAATTATTATAATACGTTTATATAACTGCAGTATACACGATTACGCATTAATATTAATTGTTCTAATTCGGTGTTGTTAAATTTATAATATAGGTCAAGTAAACACGAAATAATAATACAAACACTTTGGTGGCGAAAAATGTTTTGGAATTTTTAGTAATGTGAGATTAATTTAACAGCCTAATATAAATTTGCGATAACGTATAAATAAATTCGATATAAAGGCGAATAAAAAAATTTTGTATTTCGAAAATAAAAATATTTTTAAAAAAAAAATCTAACCTAAAATAAGTACCTCGAGTACGTACACACGTGTAAACGATACTGGAGCGTAAATTTGTTTTTATTTTAGAAAAACCGACAAAAATAGTGTTTTAAATGCGCTGCAGCACGATTACGACTCGTTTTATGTGAGAATTTTCCCGAAGAAAACATACGATTATCGGTGGTTTTATGCTTTTCTCTAAAAACACATTGTACGCTTACCTTCCCGAAATCGGGAATTCATTTCTTTTCAATAATTACAAGAAATCTTTTATTTAAAAGTAATAATAATTATGAACAAAACGTGTGAAATTCATAAATCGTCTGGTCATTTGCGCAAATGTTTATAGGTTTTATGAACGAATTAAAATATATAATTTTATCTGAATATTACTCTATATTACATCGAGACACCGTATCTCAACGCGTTTACAACATTTTAAACAAATGCTACAAATTATTGACAAATATATTGTTATATAATATTATTGTAAAACGTTTCCAGGTTTAGTTGTGTTGCGTTCCAAACGTATGGAAAGAAGAGACACTGGAAAAAAAAGGTGTATAAGCGAACGATACATATATTCATACGTATATACAGCTATAATAATTTCTCAAAAAAACACAAAGAGGTCATGAAAAAATTGTTTTTTTTTTTTTGTAATTAATCAATGTAATCTTTAAGGGATTTATATTTTTAATGAGAAAAAAAAAATCAACAAATATCTTACCATCCTGGTGTATACCTACGTTTTTATGTTCCAATACGTTCGTTTTTATCCGAATAAATAGAATAAAATTTTTAAAAAAACTCCAATTTTTTTTCTTACTCTAATACTACATATTATATGACGTTCACAGAATTTCGAAACGTGGACGTTCGCAAAAAAAAAAAACGATCTATACAAGCAGTACACGTATTTTACCGGCTCGATAATGTACAGTAGAAACGAGTCGTTGAGAATTAAAATTTGCCGAGAAACTCAAAAATAAAATGGGAAAAATAATAATATTAAGGTAGCGGAATCGTATGCATGACTCTCCGCGCGCCTTTTCTCTTTTTTTTTCCCAAGGCGTCTTTGTGCGCGACACCGGTCGTTTATCATTCGCCGGCTTTACACTGTCTGCACAGCCGTCCGTCCATATCGTATCAGGCAGTATACGCGTACCATAGCCACAAGACCTCTCAAAGCACGAATAACAGTAATCATTATAGTATTATAACGTGTGTACTATGTGTAACGCTACGGTTACCGGTACCCTTACACCATACTGGTGAAGGAGATCTAGGATTTACTAGAAAATTAATAACACCCGGTTTCTTAGTGTTAAAAACTACGTTTATTTGTGGAGAAAGCGGACGATCCACCAAGCGGACAACCAAAAAAAGTAATTAATCGATCGAGAAATAATAAAAAGACAAACAAATAACGTCTTATAGTTATGACAGAAATAATAATTGACGTTTGAAAAATATAAAAAAAAAAATTAACCAATTTATGAAAAAAAAAAACAAAATAAAACCGGCCAAGGCGAATGCAAAAAAAACATATTATAATTTGTTATGGATGGGCGTGCATCATGCACGCACCCGACTCGCTCGCGGTGTCACATCGTCGTCGAAGGAGAGATCCCTAAAGGATCAGCTTATGAAAATTTTTACAAACCAAAAAAAAAAAAAACCTAGTTGATTGACTTGGGAGGGACTGTTTACTATGTTTTTAAAGAGGAACGCGGAGGACGGTCAGTGCTGATTTGTGGGGGAATGAGTACTTCAACTAATTTTTTGTATATATTCTAGCGTACCCTACTTTTTAAAAGGGAACACATGGGACGGGACGGGTTTTTATGTTATATTTTTATAAAATTGCATTTTTGCATTAAATATGTAAATCTTACAAAATGTATTTATACCTCATACATTATATGTGATAACTGATAGGTAACTATCAACGATAACCATTCATTGCCTATGAATTCAGGTACTTAAATAATTATTGTATTATTCTGTTTTGTTATGATACGTGTTCAATGGTTTTACATTAATGCTTCTTAGGGGACCGCATAAAATGGGGCGTTAAAATGCTAGGGACTCTACTATTTAAAAAGTAGCTAGAGTACGCCTCTACTACTTTTTTCTCAAGTCTAGCACTGAAAAAAAAAACACGACAATCGTACTTGTCAACTCTCATCGACGAGAGTCGAATGCAGAGTGCTTTGTACAATACGAGTTATTGGCCTGGCCGGCATTGGCTTGAATTGATGAAGCCGCGATACTGGGTGGTGGCTATCTAACCGGTTTCCGTGGGAGATACGTCTTCGGGGTAAAGTGCCTCGTTAATTAGACGCGCGACGGTTACCAATATACTCTCGTTACGTTACAACTATTTTTAAAATAAATTGTTTTCTCCATCACTTTTACACGCCGGCAGCAACGACTAGACGCGGTATCGGTGCTCGGAAAGTTCCTTTTAAACAGTAATCAGTTCAAGTGAATTATTATTGATGATAACGTCAACAATGCGCAATTTATTATTCTACAAATAATAATAGTGATAATAATTTACGTGAAAATAAAATAGAATTTGCCGCACGTACATGCTACTTACCTAATTACCCGGAATCTACAATCGTTCTACACTAATGACTTCTAAGATAAATACCAATGCGGATTTTATTTTTTTCGTCGAAAAATGTCTGGGGTTTCTGACTTCAATAAATTGCGCACATCAAACGACTTTTTTCTAAATTCTAAAAACCTCTTTAAGAAAAAGAATAAAAGAAAAAAACCGTTCGTGTCCCTTCTAAAAAAAAAAAAACCGTTTAAATACGTTGCTTCGCACAAAAATAAAAGGAACTTCGTTCCCGATTCGAAGATCGAACGTAAATTAAAGGAAAGAGTTACTTTTCTTTCCAAGCACTGCGCAGGAAAGATGAAAGATATATAATACATCTTTCATAATAATAATAAGGTTTTACGTTTTTGACACACAATAATTTTTGCCAATATTTTTACGCTTATATAATGGGTTGGTTTAATAAGCTTATATTAGGTCCCTATATGAGGACGCGAACCGCGAAGAGCTTTGACGAGTGGCAAAATCGACTTTGATTTTTTAAAACGCCAATTACACGGAGTAGCAACTCGAATTATTTTCGACATTGAATTTGTCTGTAAAAAAGATATTCGCTTTCGTTTTTTGCACCCGATCTCACAGTTTTCACTACGGCAATTGTTCAGTCTTCGAATGATTTATCGTCCTAAATCGTGTA
This sequence comes from Slavum lentiscoides, assembly GCA_032441835.1. Classification (NCBI taxonomy): domain Eukaryota; kingdom Metazoa; phylum Arthropoda; class Insecta; order Hemiptera; family Aphididae; genus Slavum; species Slavum lentiscoides. The sequence goes on from CM063717.1 coordinate 13,456,775, forward strand.
CTACACCGCAGAACAAGCGGTCGTTTAAAGTTGTTTCGCTATTCGTAGGAATTTTTTTCATCTTCGTGTACCGTTTAACGTCTGTATCATTATATCAGTTTCCGCGGTATCACGTCGTTTTATGTCGACGCAGCTCAGTGTTGTTCAATGTCTTTGTTGCTGCCGCGCTACAGTCAATAGTATTTTCGTCTTTATCAAAAATTTAACCAAGTCAAAACGGCCGTATTTCGCTATGTACGGCCGAAATTGTAAGTGTTTTAGAAAGAAACTCGGTGTAATTAATAAACGTTTTGAATCCGGCGACCGCGAGATATCCGAACGGTTTTGAGGAGAAACGACATAGCAGTCAACTGCTTCCGCCTTTTTATTTTATACGTAATAATGTTTCGATAACTACAGTAGTTGGTTGTAAAACGTTTTGAAACCACTGCAGTAAACTGAGCGTGCGGAATTATCCGATAAAATGAAAATTTAAAGGAGTAATTTTCAAGAAGGCGGATATGCCGAACGACTGCTGCTCGGTGCCGGGAGAAGTGAATAAAAATAGAATGAAAAAAAACCAACGAAATCTGATAATGTCCGTATAAAATGAAAATCTCTATTATAGCGTCTCGTGTATAATAATATAATTTATATATTATTCGCCGTCAAATTTCAGGCAGGGACGGGAATAATAGCGGTATAAGGGACGGTTTTAGGGGATGATTTTTTTTTGGGGGGGAGGGGCGTATAATTTATTAGCCCTTGTTGTTGTCGCAGACCGCCGTCGACGATAAATCAATCGTATATTAAACGTCATTCTCTCCGCGACTTATTATAATAATTTTTATATATTTTTTAATATTATTATACGATGAAGAGTAGACGAAATTTATAAATTTATTTTTTAAATTTATCGACACATTATAGAAGAATATATTATTTTTCCACAAAATCTCTACCGACTCGGACTCTACCGACATTTTTCACAGCGTATCGGTAATTTTTTACTTTTTCCTTTTCGTCATTCCGTTATCAAAATGTTATGAAGGTAATTGCGTTTCCTTGCGCGAAATCTTCTTTGTGTCATCGTTGAATCCCCGTCCTGTCCGTGCTTTCCTTAGTCGTCCAAACCATAAATAATGGATGGATAGGCCATATTCGTTATCAGGCGTTCCCGAAACTTCTGTCTCACGCAGCAAATATCATAGACATATAATATATAGACAGCGAACGACCAGTGTATCACATGTAATGCACTAGAGTCAAGATATGTGAGAGAGAGACCATAGACCTGTTAATTATAGTTAATAGGTCTATGAGAGAGAGAGACATACTTGGAAGAGTTTTTTTCATGGATGGTAAAACAAAATTGTGGCAGCAAGATATCCGGATCAGCAGCGAATGGTGACACATGATTATTTATACACCCGTGAAAAAACCTCAAATGGCTCTTTCTCTCTCGCACATATCTTTGCTCCGTACTTCTTTCTCTAATCGTGGTCTACATATTATTATATGTCTATGGCAAATATTTACATAACCGATACGTAGATAACAGAATGTAGGTACTATTTTTCAATTATTATTTCATGGAACAAATTATTATTTCATGGAACAAAAAATTTCTTGTTGAGTAGGATAGAAGATATGATTTTAATATTGCTATCTCTCTTCTTTATTCAGGAACGCTGCCCCGTGCCCGCTATACGTATTGTATACATATGGCCTATCCGTTATGTATTATCTATAGTCCAAACAGACAGTCGACGGCGTTCCAATAATGCGCGTAGTCCGTGCCTGTATACAGATAACGTCACGAACGTCTGATTTAGCGTCTCTTGCGAACGATATGCCCCGGTTTTGCTTCGTGTAAAAATTCGGCTGTAGTACGCGCACAGTTCAACAGTTATGCGAAATCGATAGGCAATAAACTCCTTTGAAATGATCAGACACGGTTGAGATTCGAAAATCTAGTGTTTTATTTTCAACCGAGTCTTTCTAAAAAAAAGAAATACGCCGCTCGCGTATACCGTTCGGCGTTTTTGTATGAACACAAAATACATTATTTTCTCTCATCTAAACTGCGCTTCAAATATTTCCGAAATTTCAGACTTTTTCTCACACCTGTTGCTCCGATAACGTGTGAAGAAACTGAATTGTGACACTTGTGTCTGATTGAGCAATCGATTTTAGTCACAAGACCTTTAATTAACGATTTTAAGATGGCAAACGAAAATCCTAACAAATTGCCTCGCACAGGACGTTAAACCGTTTGTTCCGCTTTTTTCTCGATGATTTTCAAGTCAACTTTTAGGAAATTTTAATAAAAATAGAAATCTATTAAAAGTCTTTCGAAAATAGTCATGTATAAGCATGTTAAAGATGGCAGCACGTGATTAATGAAAATTAGAATCAAAATAACATGTTCTCGTAAAACAGAAAAATGTATTCCTCAAAGTGATTTAGGAGAGATAAAAGACTTATACCTGAATACAGATATTCAGCGAGGGAAGCCCGTATTCGTTTCGCATTACACATAATGTAATAAGTCGACATCATCGCGACGAATACAAATATACATTTTTTACCTTTTTTTTTTTTGGATATCTGTAACTATTTTTTTAGTTTTCGTTCGATATTTTGAAAAGCGCATAATATGAGGTTCCCTTTGAAAAATTGTCCTCTATATCTTTCTTTTATAATAGGAGTTTTATGTTTAAAATTATTCTAAAGAGTACTTTTTTTTTTTTGTCGAAACGCGGTTTTTTTCCACTAAAAATCTTCGGTGAAACGTTCTCTTCAAGCGGTATATACTTTTGACGGAGTCGTCAAACGTTCTTGCATCTACGTATATTATCGCGAAAAACGATTTACGATCCGTGCGCGTAACTAAGCCTTAAAGAGATTCAAGTTATTCGAGAGAGGTAGAAAATTGGATCGGAATATAAGTGTATGGAATAAAATCGCTACGTGTGTATATGTATATCGAAAGAGAGTTCATGAAATCCGAACAAACGACAATATGTAAATAAATTCGAAAAAAAAGAAAAATATTGAAATCGTGCGTACTCCTCTGTGGCGGTCAAATAACGGATTACATCATCACGAAACGTCGAAACGGATCGGCAAAATTTCAGAACGACTATTTTATAATGTTGCACCGTTTTGTGTATATAATATCCAAAGTTTTTGTCAACAGGATATTATACAATATTAAAATATGCGTATACTTCGTACGTGAACACGAAGTATAGTATCGATGGACTTTTGGTGTTCGATGACGGCGCATTTCAATGTTTGTTCGACACTAATCGGAATGTAGTTTATAACGCGATGGATGATGACATCGCGTTTTCGCTGGGAGAACGCCACGTAATTAATATTAAAAAAAAAAAAAAAAGAAATCTCTGTTTCTATATCGAGACGCATCTCAGTAAATTAAATTTCCACTCGTTTTATCGTGTTTGCAAGCACCTTCCACCTACAATACGGAACGTTTCGTGTTTTTTAATATAATCATTTTACACATGTAACGCTCATACATTTTTTTTTTTTGTGTACAACGTTTCGAGGAAAACGAGAAATACACAATATTTTCATATTAGTTTAGCAAAACAATTTTGTTCGCGCGTGTATTTTGTGTGGATTGTATTTTTTTTTTCGTGAATACCTATTAAATATTCTTCTGAATATATCATCGCAACAAACTCGAGCTTCTATAATATTGTTCAACCGAAATGATGTTTTGAATTTTCGTTTTTCTTTTTCGCAAAAAAAAAAAAGAAAAGGGAACTACCTACGCACGACGGCACAATATGAATTAAAGAAAAACATTGCGAATTCATTCGTACGAAATTTCTTTGTCGAATAAACCGTTTTTTTTTTTAGTTTTCTTTCGCGTTCACGATTATTATATTCGTTATTTCTTTTGCGACGTCCATTGACGAGATTTCAATGAAAAAACTGTGCGTGCAGTTGCGGGCTCAGCAATTTTTTCACTTGGTCTTACCATCTATCGTAGGTTATCCACAATAACCGGCCGTAAAGGTAATATTCTTCCCGTTCTCCATATGTACAGCAATTAATTTAATATTTTAATAGTGATAATAAATCGTTATAATAATTGCTAATGAATACTACGGTTAAATATTTTAAGCGTATTTGTGTAAACGTTACTCAGCTCGTACTAAATTTAAGACGCTTACAAAAATGTCCAAAGTTAGTATATATGCCTACGATTCAACCGGTTTTTTTTTGCGATTTTTACGTTGCTTTTCGGAAAATGTTCAGCAGACTCGAAAAATAAAATACAGATGTGTAGGGAAACTATATTTTACGAATAAAAATAACAAAATAATTAATATTCGTAGAATTGTTGCGAATAATTAGGGTTTTTCTAAAAAAAAAAGCATATATTTATAGAAACAAAAGATTGATAGCGTGTACTATATTTTAAAATAAAATTTTATAAACCTTGAGTTTAAAAATAACGCACTGTTTACACTATAGGTAACGCGACGGTCCGATCACGCTACAGTCAAGGTCTATAGTCACGATCCAGAGTAATTCACAATATTAGGTATCTTACAGTCACAGTCTGGTCATTTGTCGCAAGTTCGTCACAGGGTACAGACAGCATTATTTACTCATGGCTACCAAATTTTCTTCGTCACGGTTGGCTATGATTGCAATTTGTCTGGACGAGGAAGAACGAGAAAATGAAAACCACAAAAGAAAAAGAATTTGGATTCATCCTAATCTTTTAAACAGAAAAACCGAAGGCGAATTCTACACGCTTTGACTTTATTTAATATTTTAATAGAAGATGAATACAAGCAGTGGCGTGCCCAGGGGGGAGTTAATACGGGGTAAAATTCCCCCCTCCCCCATAATAATATTTATAGTATTTGATATTAATTATCATTCGTAGTTCATAAGAATTTGTTTTAGGTAGCCAACGTGGTAAATGAAACTCTGACCCCCACCCCACCATTTCAAAATCCTGGGCACGCCATTGAATACAAGTTTCATGAATATTTTCGGATGAATATTGGTACGTTTGAGATGATACGTCCTTAGTATAAAAATCCCAGCCATTAATTTTGGTTTTATTATTATTCATCTTGATACCTACTTAAAATATTCCTCTTGACTAATGATAAGGAACTTAAAATGTACGAAAATTCCGTGAGTTGACTGACACGTGCACGTTTCGAGTTCACACCGATAATAATCTGTTCTAGGAACGGTGAGGTAACGATCCGATAAAATATTGTTTAAAACGATCTTCAGCTGCTGTTTACTTGACCGCGACGCGAGCGTTATCAATAGTGTCAACACCTCATTTTAAAAATCGTTAACCTAACCGAACCGTGACTGTAGCGTGATCGGACCTTCGCGTTACCTATAGTGCGTAAAAACCGTTTAACAACTCGATTCCAAAAAAATTGGCCCGATGTGTATATGCGTATTGACTTTATTACCCGTTTGAACACAAGCGTCTCGCACGCGCAAAGGACGATCGAAATACGTTTATTGTCTGTTCATTTAAAAATCAATATTTCTATATTTATAAAATAAAATAACGAAAAATCGCACTATACTCTAATGTCAGTGCAACGGACGCAATAGAAAGTGTTGGTTTTAAAAACTGACGGCAATCCCTGCACAATAATGTACGTGCACGAAAGCCCAAAAATTCGTTACTGAATCGGTTGTGACGTCGACGTACCTACTGCAGCACGTAGGTATACGACGAGAAAAATAATATGAAATGTATAGTAGGCAGGACGACGCATTTTTGTTGTTTTCATCGATAAATCTCCGAGATTAAACGTAATAACAATAATCCCTTTATATCGTAGGCATCGCACGTTTCTTGAATAATACGTAATATAATATCATACGTATTATTATTATTATTATTATTATTGTAAAACAGGGGAGATTTATATATATATATTATTATATATTTATTTATTCGTTCGAACACAGTATCTGCACGTAACTGGACGGCGGTGACCCGATTTTAACGTACGAAGTTTGTCAGTTTTTAAACTCAAATTTTTCATACAAATCACTCCGTCCAGCTCGTATATTATAATAATATATATACGCAAACGCAATATAATAGCCGCGCGTGTTGCGTACCGCGTTGAACGCAATCTAAACATATTTTAATCCCTGTATATTATTCCGTTAAAACCGGGATATTGCCTGAATTCGGGATATTAATTTCGTTTCAGCTTCGTCGACTGCCCAACGGCTCTCTGTATACAAACATTATACACTCATGATAATAATAAAAAAAAAACCCCGAGTACTTTTTAACCGAATTACAAAAAAATATATATATATTCAATAAATAAATATACCGACGAAATTTGTAAAACGAAATATGTTTTATTGTAATTAGAGCTCGGATTTAAAAAAAAAAAAATGCCCCAAAAACAAACAAAAAAATCATTTATTTTTTCTTACATTTTTTTTCAATTCGAAAATAATATTGTAAAAACACTGGAATTTACGAGTATCGGACAACAAAAAAAAAATCGCTATTAAATGTAGAAAAATATTAGCAGCGACGTATCGAGTACAGTCAAGTCAAAGTCATAGGTTAGAATAAAAAAAAATTTTTAATCCAAACCATAATTCGTTTGATTGTTATCGAAAATTTATACTTAAAACGTTTTCTTTTCGACATACCGCAACCAATAATGATGAAACACAATAATATCGTTTTGTTATCGATTTATTTGCACAAAAACGGGTGTATACACTCTAATTAATCAACAGTTGGGAGCGAGGGAGGGTTTTTTTTTATGTCGTGTGTCGTCCTGTCCCTTCGACAAAAGTAGCACGGGAGAAGAGGGACACACACACACACACACACACAAAAATGGATTAATAAAAACGTTAAATTTAACGAAAACGGATTAAAAACATGTCGAAAAAAAATCGTTACGATGTTACGCGCGCGCTTGTACCCAATAAATGTATATAAATTCATCAAAATACAGGCCGGCCGCACGTGATTTTGATTTATATTCGAACTTTATTATTTTTATATTTTTTTTTTCTGTCCGACTTGCGTTCACTGTCAGCCGAGTTCGAAAACTTCGGAAAAGAATAAAGTGATCCGATAAATCAATATTTTCATATCGCACTGTGTATATGAATACATATTACGTAGAATAACGTTTGTTCCGTCGAGTGTATAACAAAGATTTTTTTTTTAATAAAAAGTTATTTTTTTATTTTTAAACGATAAATTGTTATATTTAATATTGAATCGGGAGACGGATTGATCAACGAGTCGTTTATTCGTTACGGGGACTGGACCAGGACCAAATGCCGAAACTCGTGTGGATATAACGGAACCAGAACCTATTATTACGAGTATCCCCCAATTTCTTTTAGAAAGTTTTTTTTTTTATTGTACGACGTTTTTACACAGATTACTTTTGAATTTTTTCCCTTGAAATCGTATTCAACAATTTATATTGAATACACGTATGTTATCCAAGTCACACTTTACCGTTTAAAATCAACGTTTTCCAAATTATTTTTCTCCAGGTAATTTAAGTACCTACGCGTGGATTTTCTTGATCGTACACGAAATGTGTACGCCACCGGTTAAAACGATTATCCATCGGGATTCACGTGAAATTAACCCGATACGCGGTTTTATCGCGATTCGTATATTTTATTTTCTTAGGGAGAAATTCTGTTTTCAATAAAATTTTTAACGTTTTAATCGAAGAGTAAATCGATCGGAAGATCGAAAAAAAAATAATAGTTTCAACGCGCATGTTTTCGTACCGATTAAATTGTCGAAATTACATTTTGTTTATAAAATACAACGTTGACAAACCGCGATCGATCTACACCGTTCCGAAAAATAAAACGTTAAATCAAAACGCCTTTCGAAAATTGTCAACGCCACGTGACAGGAGTCGAGGATATTACGTACTAGTTTGATGCAATATATAATATTATAAATTTACATCGTTTAGCCGGTGGAGTGTGTAAAACAATGTATAAATTGTGTCGAAATGTCATCGAAAAACAGACATACGTTTGTGAATATATATATACGAGCCGCGGAGAGAGAGAAAAAAAACAAATTTTTTACACATGAAAGTTTTCCGTGAATATACTGATATCAGAAGAAAAAAAATTATAGCGATCGGAAAATCTTAATGTCTTCGGTATATTGTGCAGTTCGGAATGATAATGTTGATTAACCGATTGACAACGGCTCTTGTCGAGAACGCGCAGAGACGGGAGAATTCGAAAAATCAATGTGTTTCGATTTGTCTATAAAGTACGTATTTTCGCTATTATACGTATAATTATATAGTAATACACTTAAAAAAATTCACTCGTTGAATTATTTAACGGACCGCACAAACTTCGGTAAATAATGAGTTAAATCAGCAGCGCAAACTTTGAAACGGACCACTTAATGAATTGTATACGTCACGCGATTCGTTAAAATTTAATTATTCATAAAATAGCCTGATAAGACGTGTACCGTCGTTGTATCGCGCGGGAATTGAATTCGAACATGATTAATATATGTATAAATCAACGCGAGATTCGCATTCATAGCGTACACACTAAATACATAATATGAACTAATAACGGCGTTATATATTAATAAGACGTGTGTGCAGTGTATGCGAATCAGTCAATTTGTGTCAATTTGTATCGTTTTAACTGGAAACGCGTTGTCTTGGCGCCACGTGGTCCGTATATTATCCAAGAGAAAATTATTTTTGGTCTTATACAGTAACTATAATTAGTAACCGTTAGTGTGTTAGGTTAGGTTTCTGTTAATTCGATTGATCGAACGAAAGAAAACCTAACCGGTGAGTCAATTAGATGTACGCATTATAAATTTATTATTATCATAATAGCTTTAAACGTTCGGAATTACAGAAAACGCGGTTGACGTCGAATATGGAGATTTTACGAATATACAATCGTGTTTGATAAAAAACGTAAAAACTTTATATATCGTCTTAATTCCGAAGGTATATAAGCGAAGAAAATTCAATAATATCGGTGCACCGCGCATTCAAGAAAATTTTAAAGCCCGATTTTTAGAGTTAATTTTAAAGTAGTTTTCAGACGTGCCAAGGGTTTACTTTAAAACTTCACTCGCGACTAAAAAATATAGACTTTATAGCTTTTTTTTTCGCAATTTCAAAACAGAGTTAAAATCTGCGGATTTTTTTTTAACGAGAAACTGTTTGTAAAGTGTAGGTTTTTGAGGAAACATTCACTTTCGTTTATTCCCATTCTACTATACACATGTGTCTATGATATAACCTTTCGGTCGGGTTCATAGACATATAATATATAGACCGCGAACGACCAGTGTATCACACGTTATGCACTAGAGCCAAGATATGTGCGAGAGAGACCGTAGACCTGTTAACTGTATATAGTTAATAGGTCTATGAGAGAGACAGACTTAGAAGAGGTTTTTTCTATGGATGATAAAATTGTGGCAGCAAAATATCCGGATCCGTAGCGAATGGTGATACATGATTATTTATTCATCCATGAAAAAATCTCAAATGGCTCTTTCTCTCTCGCACATATGTCTATTGTCCGGTTATACGCTGCGATGCCCTCCTCCCGAAATCGAATTACTTTTTTATTACTTTTCATATCAAAAAAATAAAAATTATTTCAATATATGCTTTAAATAATAACAGCAATAAAACGTATAAAGGATATTTTATTTTTTATAATAATAATTTTATAACAAATTCAATAAAAGTTGGTTATTTCAAAAGTAAATATAGTCTAAGAGACTTACGATTGCCCCTCTTCCAGAAATACATTTCTCGCTACCGCACACGGAGGCTGGTTATATGATAACATTGTAACGATAAGAAAGGGTGAAAACTCGACACAAAAAAACAACTTTACAATAATTATTCGAATTCGAATACATATATACAAATGCAGCCCGCACCATTGTGTTAGCGCTTAACAATAACTATCATCATTTGCGAGCAAATATATATTGTATTATCCTCATTTGATTGATGAGAAACATCCGCGCGTTATTGTTTACCATTTATTTGTTTAATACATTTCGAACCGTATTATTCGATACAATATTATAAGTATCGCAATCGCGAGCATCGTCGGTTAATTTCGTTTGAAAATATTCTCATTTATACAGTAGCGTACAGTTTGTAACTAACGCAGATGACTTGTAGTTCTAATAAAAGAAAAAAAAAAAATTGTACACTGCAAAATGTGTAACAACAGTGTACGCGCTTAAAACCTCAAAAATATTTATTGAAAAATCAATTTTGAACAAATTTTCAAGTAAATTAGGTGAAATTAAAAAAATATATATTGAAGAAATCAAAATAAAAAAATAAAATAAACGACAGTAAATAATTAAATTTGACTATACAGAATGATTTACTGTTAAGTAGACACGTGTGCTTCTGACACTAACAAAAATCACACAGAATTTTAATGGAAAATAACGAAAATCGTGCTCCGCGTTTCACGCTGTTCGTATAAAAACGTTCAAACACTGCACTTGCCCAGTTGTCACCTAACTGTGACGGTAATAACAACTATACGCTACGTCTGTCAAAATGTATTTAAATCCAACGCGCGTATAAAGGTATATAATTATTCAAACAATTCGAAATAAAATATTAATTATAATTTTTCACAATTTACAAAATACGTAAATAGGTTAAAAAAAACGAAGAAAAGTGCTCTGAAAGAAAAAAAATATTTATTTGTATATATGTATGGCTTTAACGTGAAACGCATTTGTTTCTCGTCGTGCTATTTTTCCGATTGTGTAAAACAAATACACGCGAAATGCTGTACGATGAGTTCCAGCTATAAGAATAAAAATCTTTTATTTTGATTTTTTTTTGTTTGGAACGATTGAAACGATGATTTAGCGGACATCTTTTATGCTTAATAAAACGACGTTTCGACAACGAATAGCGACGAATGAGCAAAAACTGTTCAACGGATAGAAGACCCATTTGGTAATCGTTAAAATTGCACTGCATATAGTGTAATTAAAAAAAAAACATAGTTTAAAAACTCTCTTCTGAACGATTCAAAACACAAAGAACACGGGAATTTGTTTTTTTTTTTAATTTCCTGGATTTTTAGTGCTGTTTTTATTTTTACCTATATTTTCTATACGAATAGATGAAAAATAATTCGCCATAAACCATAAATTTGAATAAAAAATAAACTAAAAAAAACATTTTCCACGTATTCAACCGAATTTTAAGATCATAAGATTTTGGTAAAGCGTTTTTTTCCCCCTTTTAAAACATTTAATTATTTAAATATGGAAAAATAAAATTATTTTAAGCGCATTTTTTTCTTTTTTTATGTCGTAAATGTTGTGCTTTTTTTTAAAAAAAAATAGTGTCGTACTCGCATATCGTTTTTATTACGCGTTTAAAATATTATTATATTGTAATAATTGCCTCCCGTTATGGTCCATCAGTCGCTCGCCGCGAAGCTATTATCGTTCATACACAAATCCACGGCCGTACACGATTTACGCATACGTATATTAATTATGCGCACACGTTATTTATATACTTATGAGTATAGTCGAAAGTAAAGTTCTCCATCTTTCAGTTTACATCATTTTTTTTTTTATTATTATTTTCATCGTTTCTTTCGGTTTTTTTTTTCTGTCTCTCCCGCGTTTCCTCTCCGACAGAACCGTTCAACCGTAATAATATCTCGGCCCGTCCACGCGCCGCGCGTCTCCCAGCAGCACTCAAAACAGCTTAAAAGTTAATGAAGTGTAGTACGCGCTTTTCACAATAATAATAAAAAATACCTTTTATTCAAATGCTCGGGGGTCACTAAAATAATCGGTGTGTATGCATATATAGATATATATAATAATAATCTCCCGAAGATGAGCCGCGCACGAGGAGAAATCGTTCATTTCCAATTTCGCACGCTCCCACACCTGTGTATAGTGACGGTGTACTTTGAGAGGACTTTGAGAGAGAAGACGAAAGACGTGTCACGCATTAACAGGTTAAGCGCAACAAGAAAATAGTGAACTTTGCTTTTGCGGCCATGAGGGGTGTCTATAGACCCTACGTGGCACACTTGTTTTTAGCGCCGCGTAGGGCCTCCAAAACCGTCAGATATTTTATAATCATATATGGAAATATAATATTACATGGCCTACAGAGCGAGTGGTTGTAATGGTTTGTGGGTCAAGTCGCACGTGTCTATACTGTATAGTGCGCAGCGAGGTATTCAAACTTTTTCATCCCACGGCTCCTTTTTGTCTTCGCCAATATTTTGACGGCTCCCAAATTAGTAATGACAAAAAAAAAACATTGGTTATATTACTATATGTATGTAAATTATTATAACGTATTAATATTTATTTATTTATCATACGACTGTATATAAATCAATCAACAAATAAATCGCTACATTAATTTTATTTTCTGGTTTTTTTGCCACGGCTCCCTTCACCTACTCACGCGACGTCCCTGGAAGCCGCGACGCACAGTTTGAATACCTCTGACATAAATTTATTATCATTTTTTTGTTTTTTTAAAATCATCAAAACCAGCATAGGCAAAACCTATTGAAAGTATAGAAGCCATCATATCTCGTCAAGTCACCTGCGAAGGGTCAAATGACTACATGGCGCTTATTACTTGTTAAGTGCTTAGTGTATGTTCAAACAAATTGTGAAATTTTAAGTCAAAAAGGATTTGGGAATTTTTTATTTTTTTTTTAATTTATTACAAATCGTTTGTTCGGCCGCCAGTAAAAAACAAATTTATATGAAACTAGACGAACTAAAAATTATCTAAAAAAAAAACGTTTTTTTTTTTGCGAAAATTCGATTTTTTTTACTGATCTCGAATAAATGTCTATTTATTTAATTTATAAATACCCGATAAATCGTACGGATTTCTTAACATTTGAATTCGAACGCGACAACATTGATTTATTTTTTTGAAATTCTATCTCGGCTCTTTTTTTTTTTATATATAATCGTATAGGGGAACCATACATTCCGCGTCGAGCACGTTTTAAAAATAATTTTATAAAAAAAAAAAATAACCGAGAATTTCATAAAATAAAGCGTAAAAAATAACTAAACTTATTATCGTATAATTATATGCATATTAATTATACGCGTATATCGGTATCCCGGCAGACTTATCAAACACCTTTTTTTTTCTCCCGCCCAAACCGTTCATAAATATTACAAAACGAAAACGTTGTGTTTTATTTGCATATTTTAATGAACAGATTTTATAATATATATATGTACACTCGTTAATGAAACCGGGCGTTATTTAAACGTCTTAATTTAAACACTAATTAATGAAAACGTGTATATACTTTATATACGACGTTATATTATATTTTAATCGTTATATATATATTCCCGTATCCGTCAAAAATATGAGTTCATCGTTTCGATATTAAAAAAAAAATAAAAATAAATACGTATTTATGTAAATCACGTTTGACACCATAAATATTGTCTAGACGCTATACATAATATATAGTCACTAAATAAACTACTTTTGAAACGATAAATTAAAAGAAATTAAATATCGTGTAAAAAAGGTAATGTAATTTTGAATTAACACGTTCGATTTTCATATTATTACGAACAACAGATCGATGCATTTTTTTTTAAAAAAGTTTTTACTCTTCGCGTAGAATGAATAAAATTAGTCCGGATCAAAAGAAATATTACCGTTATTCATTAGATCGTTTTTTTTTCCGACTTATAAAAATGATTTATAAGACCACATAGTATATATTATTTTATCCGCGAGATCGATCGCTTTTAAATTTCAAACGATTTTATCTTTTGTTCGATATTTTTGTAGCTTGGTAATTATAACGACATTTAAATAATTCTTTTTTTATTACTAATCATAACGACGGTTTTTGTATTTAAAGAAAAAAAGAACCGTTGAAAAAAAAAAATGAATAAATAAAATATTAAACTTTTTTTTTCTATACCGAAATCCTACGAAACGGATACGAAGAATAAGGCCCGGGTCACGCAGACAAATTTTAGTCGAAAGAAAATTGTTTAATATATCTGAAATGAAAAACGAAAAATTTCTGAATATCGTCGAGCGCATAATTATAATTCCTTTCTATAGTTTCTTTATGATATGTAATATTTCCATAAAAACGTGTACATTTATCGATTTACACGTGTTTTCGGGAAGTTTTTTTTTTTTAAACTCTAATTCGTAATATTTGCGAAATATATTAATAATAGTTTGTTGCAGATATGTCTACAGAACAAATTTGGAACGGATTAGCGCGATACGAACAAATTATAACGAGACGAGAAGCCGACATAAATCAATGAGTTTATGCGTCTAGAAATCTCAAAAAAAAAAAAAAAAATAGAGTGTATTTATAACGTATAAAACAGTCGTAGTAAAAACGCGTATATAAACAATATTTATAAATTTTATAAAGTAATAACGCGTTTGAGACGTCGATCGTTATATGAAACGAGTTGAAAAAAAAATTTATTAAAACGGTATTTCGTTCGCGAGAATAATATTCGTAATAACGCGGCAGCACATTCGGTGTGTTGAGAACGATTCTCATTCGCTTCCACACCTCTCAACACGCGAAAGTTTCAATTGGTTTTCACGTATTGTATTCGTAATAATAATATTTCAAAGCGTTGTAAACCGCCTCGTTAATCAATACGTATAACAAATGTATGTAAGTCTCTATTGTAAGTTTTTTCAATATTTTTGCAACAACGATCGATAAACGCAATACCCGACTAGAGAGAAACAACTTTTATTTAAAGTGAGCTGCCCACCAAGCGGGTTGCCGCAGTAGACACAGCATACTAATCAATATTAAAATACATAAGAAAATTTTATGTTTACAATACATATAAACGTTATACAATATAAGAAATATAAGTACAATTTAAGTGAGTATGTTTTGATGACAAATATATCATTTTTTTACTTTTACTGTAATTTATACACGTGGCCGTTCAAAAGGAGTCTTCGACCGATTTATACAATAAAATTACGATGTATATCCGGTTACTGCAGGATGACACTTTATCGTGGGTATATTACATTAAAATGTAAATATTAATTACAATATTTTCAGTAAAACCATCTGTATATATGGCTCTTATATACAGGTACTTTCACTCGGTCAAAAGTCAGTAGCCTAAAATACTTTGAGTGTCCTGGAAAAATGATATTTGTCCGTTATAAGAATTTTAGAGCCGCTCCCAGATCGTTTTTAAATCTTCATACATACATGTTTTTTTTTTTTGTTTTATAACAAATTCAAGTACGGGTTTTCAGGAAATAACACTGTTTCGAAGCCGTTTTGATTATTCAACGGGTATTTCGTCTTCATTTTCACAAAAAAAAAAAACCGAATGAAATACGCGTTTTACACGTATATTATTATAATATTGAAAATATAAATCATTTTTTTTTTTTTACCTGTCTATACTGATTGCCACCAAATTGAATATGGACGAAGTGCTACAAATCACGTCCATCGCTATATAGAAGTCACAGACGAACGGAGGCAATCCCCATTTTCCGTTCACCTGAAAATACGAGAAAAAAAAATTCAATACGTAAACATATATAAAAGTGGCAGAAAAAAAAAAAAAGAACGACAAGGGCTTATATATAAACCTATTCATGTGTCGACCGAAATCGAACGGGCGGTTTCTTTTTTTTCATTTTAAGTGATGGTCGAACCGGGACAAATTTTGAAATTCCGGTCACGCGCGCCCATGATAATTTCAAACGAAAACCCGCGCGTATTCGTGGCCCAAAGTAAAACAATTCCGGACCGCGGTTATTATTATTAAAATTTTCGAATAAATATTCGACGTTCACCCTTGCGCGGCCCGATTCGACTTCAGACGTTTTATATTTTTTTATTAATCTCCAAAAATACAATTGTCGAGAAAAAGAGATTTCTTTTTTTCGCGATTTCATCGTTATTTCTCGATTTTTTTTTTATATTTATTAGTATAAGTGCACTATAATTATAATAATATTATAACCTGACCTGACTTTCGGTGCGCGGAGATCGCGCGTTTTCCGTATCATCGTTGTTGACCGAAACGAAACGTCCTTTCAAATCTGTTTCTAATACTATACTAGACACTAGAATATTTGAAATAAAATATAGTAACTTGTTGGAATTTCGTTGACTCGATTTTCACGAAATAACGCGTGCCTCGATTAGATTTAAAAATCGACCGAGTTAGGTGAACATTTACTATCTGCGGTAACAAACTATATTAAAAAAAAAATTTTGTACGTTTCTCTTTTTGAGGTGAAATACAGTGAAAATATTATGAAACGGTGAAACGTTTTTTTTTTTTTGAAACCCGTACGGAATAACGCGTGTAACCCATCCGTGTAAACTTAATCGGTTAAAAACAATATCGTCGGTTAAACGCGAACAATTTAATAATATTTGCTGCCTACAACGTTATAATATGTAATAATAATAATAATCATACGCGAAAATCCTTGTTTTCCGCCACCAAAGTTTGAACACAAACAATATTTTAAGCGCGTGTATCGAACGTTTTCCCTTTGGTCGTTAAACCAGCGCGCGCGCGACACACGCGTTTTCTATCCTGCAGTGTTCCTATTCAAAGTCAGCATATTATTGTCATACACGGCCCCTTTAATAATAATTATTATTATTATCGTACTGCGGATCTGTAGCCGTTTTTACTTATGTAAAAAAAAAACTATATTTTAACGCTTATAAAGGTGTAAATTCAAATATACCGTGTCGCGACGATATTATTACAATATTTTAAACGAAGACGCGTCGGCTTATCGTTATTATTGAATCAAAGGGAACTGTCGCACGACTGTTTTTTTTATTTCATTTTTTATGGCGCATAAATTATTGTGTGCGTTATACCGGCAATCAGTGCGATGGATCGAGTGCAAGGGAAAGGAGTAGTAATTCTTGTTTAAAAAAAAAATAATTGATAAAAATTTTCAGCCTTCTAATTTTATCAGAGGAAAAGCTAAGCTACTGCGGGCGCCGTACAGCTAGGCACCCGTTTTTCACTAATCTGGTTATTCGCGTTTTCAGAGAGCGAAAACGATATTGCAGATTCGTGAGCGAATAAAATCGCGTCTAAATGAAGAAACTCATCTGACCATTCGTTATTATCAACTCTGTTATAATGTCGAGGTAATACGTGCTTAGAGTTTGATACTCGGACGACGTGAAGTTGAAACAAGATTAAAACAAGACCGTTTACTAGTTATTATATTATTCGAATAATAATTTACGAACACATTTCAATGTATTATTATTATTATTATTTTCGCTATCGATTTGCTTTTTTATTAAAAGCCCGGAACGTAAATATTGTCAATGCGCTTTTTTATTAATTTTCTTTTTTTTTTCGCCGATTCAAGCGCTGCCGGCAATCGTTACTTACGATCGAGGTGTTCTTTGAAAAATATTACGCCACTGGAAAATTCGCCTGTACAGGAATTGTCGGGAGCTGCAGGTCGACGATTGTCTTGATTTCACGTTACGACCCGTCTTGGTATTAGATAACAAAAAAAAAAAGAAGAAAAATCATCGTCGAAATAAATACCGGCAATCGAGCCGAATGTAAGTAGATAAGTATCAGATAAATTCAATTTTAACCGTGTAAACTTTTGACTTGGATATATAATAAATCAAAACTTCTAAAACACCTAAAACTTTCTCTGACAGGCGCTGGGCTTCGGCGGGGCGCAAGAGCTGCTATATCCTCGCAAATCCGGAGGAAGTTTTTTTGTAAAAAAAAGCAAAAAAAAACTTACACACCTAGTCGCGCGAATTTTCGGTTACCTATATAGACGAAGAAAAGAAAAAAAAATTTGTTTTTCTTCTTTTTTTTTCAAAAAAAAAATACATTTGTACGACCGCCAATGTCGATAAGTACACGCGACACAAAGATATAAAGACATTTTTTTTTTTTTTTTCAAATAATACAAAAAGACATTTTGCGCGGCCCGGTTCGGGTGATGAAAAAAAAATCATCCTGTATACACGCGCGTGTGGACCAAATAAAATAAAACACGATAAATTCCATAAAATACAATTCGATTTAAAACCGAGACTATATATAATAATAATAATAATAATAATATATAGTTGAATGCGACCGCCCCGAGCTGCACCGGTGTTTTATATACCCCGACGCTACGCTTTTGCGACGACGAACTATGAGAGAGAGTTTCTGTGAAACGGTCCTGTAATAGTATATATATATAGCGACGTTTACCTATAACTGTGTATATATATATATATATATATATTTGTGTTTGTGTGGAATAATTCGGTTTTGCACTTTCAAAGAGACGTGGGAATTATGTTAGATTTCCTCTGTACGACTCACGCGCGTATATACGTATATTATATATTTTCACGAAAAACTTATATTTTTATTCGCGTGATATGTGTAAAATATCAGATAATATTATATAATTCGGTTTTTATTCGGAGAGAGAGAGAGAGAAAAGCGTTCGACTTCTCTATACACATATTTGCGTTCGAAATAGCGATGAGAATTTAAAAAAATTTTTTTTCAATAGAGTAAAATCTATAACCTTATAGAGCCATTGACGTATAGTATTTACACTCGACAGTGAGATCAAAAGAAATTCTAAGCGAGCGTGTCGTGTCACGTTATTTGTTAAACTCTCCTATATATGTATCGTTTTATATGCGTCTTGCGAACGATGACACCACTTTAAATTTTCTCTGAATTTACAAACTATAGCTGGTCATCGTTCATATAATTATTATTATTTTGTCGCCGTATCTATTTAATTGTCGTTGTCTCTGCTCTTGTTTTATATTGTATTCATTCTCTTGTTGTGCGCCTTGGCCCGTTTTGTAAAATACAATAAAAATATACGCGGTTTTGAGAATTTTTTTTTGTTTGTTTTATTTTTAACTCTTTTTGGTGCGTCGAGCAATCGAAATTTTGCCGTTCGAAACTTTTGTCGCCGCCGACAACGAATCCAAATAAATATTTGCTCCGAGAAAGCAGTCAGAAAACGTCGAGCCCGATATTTGTCTCAAAATGTGATCAGAAAACGAGAAGTAAGTAAGTAAAATTGCAGACATGAATTGCGGATACGATAAAGGATAACATCATATAACGTGCGCGAGACTGCGTGTATCGTTCTGGACTGTTCGCGGACGCGTTGATTCACACAGGGAATTATAACGGGATCACATGGAGTTATTAATATTGTCAAAAAATTGAACGAAACTTGTCATCTGTGATTTGCTGTCATCGTAAACGATGGCACGGAATTTAATTTTTTTTCTTTCTCGAGAACGTCCCAAATATACAGTTAAAAGTGTTAATTCGTTTTCTTCTACGTATATATGGAGTGTATGGTATAAAATATAAAAACGGAAATTTACCGTTCCGAATAAAACCGAGCACTCGATATTTTCAGACTAATTTCAACGACACGTCTTTTTATTTTTTCGTCACGGATCGAATAAACATAATTATTTCCATTATTTATTCCGTACATACGAATTAATAACAAGCGCTTATACGTATATGTACGTGTGTACATGAATATTTGTACAAATAATTTTATATACGTATACTCTTATATATGATTATGCGTTGTAAATAAATCGAAATAATATTGTTTTCTATTAATTAAATTATAATTTCGCGATCGATGCAAAAGTCAGACGACAGAAACGAAGCTGCTTTTATACGATATCGGCCACCAAGCTCCTGTTCGAGTTATGAATTTCGATCGATTTTTCGAAAGCGTATATAATTAGCTGGCGATACGACTGTTTTGAAACTGTCGCCACGTGCTGTTAAATATTATTATATCGTCCGCGATTAACACGCTATACGCCTACGTTTATATCATAAAAAATAATACAATAATATTAAAATAATCTTAGGTACCGGGAATATAATAAAATTAATATTGTATTGTATATACGAAACGAACGACGGCGAAAAAACTCGGCACAATAATATTTCGCAGCGTACTCGTTGATTTTTTATTTTTTTTTTCGTCATAATTCAATGGCGTATTCGGTATAGAGCAGATGATGTATTGCACCGAAGAATTCAGCGAAAGGAATTTATATTTTTTAAATATTAATAATGTCTTACAATATTGAAATAGAACGTAGAAAGTATACTATTATACGACGATAATAACGTTACAGCACAGTTAAAATTTCTATATAATATGTTTTCTAAGTTAATACTACCTATTTTACGTCGCCGTTATTATTTTTTATTAATTCGTGACATCAATTAAATTTATTATTAGATCTCGTAACGTTGATTTGTTTATTAGCCATATGTACGAATTAAATTTAAAAAGCGCAATTTATTTCAGCATATTATTTAACAAAACGCTGTGAATCGAGACGGAGGAATTGTTTTTAAATAATTTTATTTCCCCTATAGCGTAATTACGTCGGTACAATTAATTCGCTAAACAATAATATTTTAATACTGTATCGTTTTTCTATAAAACTAAAAAAAAAAAACAGAAAAAATACGAAAAAACTTCTAATACTGCAAATTATTGTTATAAAATAAATATTTCGTCGAAATTATAAATATATAATTAAAATTGCATTGTTATTTTATAATAAGTTTATAAGCCTTAAAATATACGGCGCCTCGGAAATACATCAGCTGCACCGCGGCCTCTTATTAATCACGAACACGACTGTTTATTATTATTGTTCAAAACGAAACAAACGAGTATAAATATTATTATATAAACGACACGTGCGCATAGTGTGCAGACTTGCAAAACGCGTAAACGTGACGTGTATTATATTTACGGAGTTTTGTTTCGAGTAATGAAACGCTTTTAATACAAATTCTCTCGAATTTCGTAAATTGTTTTGAACACGTATATAATATATTTATGATTAAATTATACGTTTAAATTAAATCACGAGCCATTCATATATTTACCTACGCATAATTTTATTTTATTTTTTATTTTTTTGATTTATAGACTAATCGCGATAATTTCTGAAAAATCAACTATACCTATAGGTAGTTTAAAAAACGGTCGATTTTTCGCGCGCACTGTACGCATTTTTAGCTCGTATAAAATAAGAGCTCCATCCAGTGGCGTATTTGAGGGGGGGCGATAGGGGCAATCGCCCCCCCTGAGAGATTTAAAAAAATTATATTATATTGGCCGAGATCAAAAATGGGGCAAGATCGCCTAACGGGTTTGGCATTGCTTAATATTCACCATACTATAACATTAAATGTAGATGATGCAATTGATACATTTGCTAATAGTAAAAAAAGAAATATAGACTTAGTTTTGTAAATTAAATAAATAAAATGTGTTTTGTTCAATAATTATATTCCGACATATAATTTTTTTTAATTGTGGGAAAGGGGGAGTTTTTTTACCATCGCCCCCCGAGGTGAAGTCTCAAATACGCCACTGGCTCCGTCTGTAATATGCGCAGTACGATGAGTGTCTCAACGTCGCAGGGGATGGCCGTATGTATAGTCACCAAAATATGACGTCAGAAAAATATCGAACTGCAGTATGGCCATGTATAAGAAAAACAAAAAATTGTACAAATCGTTTCCTACCCCGTTTGTATCTACATTACGTGTTATCGTCCGCAGAAAAAACGCAAACGGTTATTAATTGTCGTTTGACTAGACAGATTTCTTGTTATTTTGTGCTCGATTTCGAAGTTTTCATAAACCCTATATATTATGGTAATGCCACAGAATATAGATTAATCAGAATGGACACGGATAAAAATGTATAAGACACTCGCAAAAATATATATAAGACGCTGATCAAAATTTACAAATTTAATGATAAGCAATATTGTCGACAGATGTGTAGCTCATCGTTTGATTTTTCTGATCTGAACTTTTTTACGTGCATTTCACTGCTATCGCCGTCTAACGGAAAACGGCGGTTTTCCGTTTGTACACCTAATATTTCGAAAAAAAATGTGTCTACCGTCTTATAATACTAAAAAAAAAAAAAAAAGAATAAACTGTACAATCAACGAATATCATATTGAATCGTGTATACTATTATAGAAATAATATTCGCCGTTTCCGCGACGAATAATGTGTAATAATAAGCGAATATACCTACCATACGTAATTATCTTTTTCGGTTGTTTTTTTTCTCCTGACTTTTTGACTCTTAAATCTCGTAATTATACGCGGTATATATATTATATCAGTCGAGGTATTTTGATTTATTATTTACACGATTTCACGCCTGCGGGGGTGACTTTTTTTTTTACTTTATTTTAAAAGATAATACGTATATATATATATACACGAGTACTATTATAATGTAGTTAAAAAGTTTTTTTTTTTTCGACGTGCCGGTGGGATTTTTATATACGAAAGCAAACACGAGGAAAAAGTTTTTTTTTTTTTACAGGGAAAAACGCGCGTCAATTATAACTCGGAAATTTTCGAACGGTGATATTTTTCGAATTAAAGCGTTTTTTTTTGATTTTGCGACGCCGAGATATTTGTCCGCTTAATACGCGTATATTTCGTATATAACGCTCGCGGTTTTTTTTTTGTTATCTTATATATCTCACTCGAGCGACTTTATCGCGAAGAATTTTTCTGCTGGGTCGTTTCCGTGCGGAAACGCGCTAGTTAAGTGTGCCGTTACATATGCGTCGGCCTGCTGCAGAGCGACCGAAATATGTATAACGCGCGTTCGTATAATAATACAAAAAGAACGAGATGGGGGGGGGAAGGGAAGATTATTATTTCAAAACCAAAGCGATACGTTTTAAAAGAGTGTCTCTTTAGAGAAAAAGCAAAAAAAAAAAAAATGTTAAAAGTAAAAACACGTCACTTTTCTCGACGAGAACGCGTTATATTATGAGACGCGTGCAGTGCGCGAATACTCGTTACATTAGTCGTTTTTTATTCTCGTCTTCCTTAACAAATTGACGCGTGTAAAAATTCATTATAATAACACTTTATATATATATAGTTAGGACAGGAGGTATACGAAATAATGTTTTTTTACTTTTGAATTCCCCTACAGAATTAAAACGTATATATATATATATACGTGAGATAATATATGGAAAATATTTTATTCCGCCCCTCCCCTTTTTTTTTTTTGTTTTGTTTAAAGTTAATATATACGCTATAAAATTAAATTAAAACCCATTGTTATGCGAGATTTACGGAGTGTATATATAATATTTTTCGCTATATTTTTACGCGTAAAACGTATAAGAAATTTTTAACGAGATGTGAAGCGTATTATAAGGCTTTTTTTTTTTGGTTCTTTTCGAGGTTTTTTTTTTTTTTTGCGCGTAAAGAAATATATTTTACAAATTATATATATATATACACTCGGTTTTTTGTTGTTTAAACGACAATGTAAACAACGCTGTAGGTGAAAATAAATACTTTTTGTTTCGTTTAAGTGCGAGACGAGAAAAAAAAAAAAGAAATCGAAAAAACAGAGTATATATATTCATATATAATATTATATACGTGAATTAACCGGTGGCCTGGTGCAACAGCGCTATACGAGACCGTGCGTTATCGGTATCAGTTATTATTATTACACCTTTACCGTGTATATACTATCCGCTCATTTTATTTTGCAAATATTTAACTGTTTTTTTTTTTTTTTTTCGATAAATCTATTTCGATTTATTATATACGATACGGTCACAGATTAGATGAATACAGATGGATCACTCGGCCCGAGAACAAAAGAATTGCAAATACGCTCTTCTGTTTGGTCCCCCGCATATCAATGTAGGCACACACGACGATATAAATTATTGTGTTGGTATTTTACAATATTATAGTACAATTTCTTTATTATCTCAAATAATGTTATCATAATAATGGTTATCACGTGTCGGTAAAAATTTAACGCAGATTAAGCGCAGATTTTTTTTCAACTGTGTGTATAAAACGAGTATATTTAACATGAGACATAACATACGACACGATCGCCGAACCAGAATCACTATGTAAACAACACAAATAGATTACCTCACGGGAGTAATGTTTAAATTTTAGGTAAATATATTGTGCTACTATGCGGTCACACTGATATGGGGGGGGGATTCGAATGACGTAATTTTTTTTGTTTACATCGCGAGTGATCCATCTGTATTCATCTAATCTGTGATACGGTCGCGGATCTACACGTGATCCGCACGCAGTGTGCGCCACACAAATCCCAATACAAAGTGAATCATAAGTCACGTGATTTTAAATTTCGTCCTTATAGGAGAGAAGGTGTTTGAGTCGAAATTTTTTTCCGAAATTAATTTCCGTTTCGTTATCAAAAAAAAAAAATCACGAGGACACCGCCGTTCGCGTGTAAATCTTATTTTTTTCAATTGAAAATTACAGAGTTATTATTCAAATCGATTTTATTGATTTTAGTGCACACATTTTTTTTTTTGTGATAATTCGCGAACAGTAAACACGATTCCTTGTTGTTTCGAGCGCATACGTTGAACTGCGCGTCAGACGAATTACGTGAATATAGGGCGGAGACAATATTTTTAGTCTTTTGCTTAAAAAAAGTCTGTTCCGACTTGGTCGATTTTTTTTTTTTTTTTTACTGAATCGAAATAATTGTTACGAGTAGAAGACGCCGTGGTGTTATGTGTACAATAAATGTCAGTTTAAAAAAAATAAAAATGTCAAAATTCAAATGCCGCATATATAAACACTGGATTTTCTCGTGCACACATATACGTAACAATAACTGCCTTTTGAGAAAAACGTAAGGAAAAAAAAATCCTAAACTCTGAGCTGTCCTTTGAAAACCAAACGTGTTTTATCCGATATATATATTTTCGAAATTCCAAAAGAAATACACGCGTATACATGACGTGTAATGACGAAGCGATAGCTCTGCCGAGCTTATTGTCGGAAAAAGAA
This sequence comes from Slavum lentiscoides, assembly GCA_032441835.1. Taxonomy (NCBI): domain Eukaryota; kingdom Metazoa; phylum Arthropoda; class Insecta; order Hemiptera; family Aphididae; genus Slavum; species Slavum lentiscoides. The sequence goes on from CM063717.1 coordinate 13,481,793, forward strand.
AAAAAGTCGAACACACTCATGAAATATCAACATCGGAGTTCAAAACTCTAATACGTACTACACTCACCACTGCTAACACCATTATAGACAAAAAAAAACAAGAAAATATTAATAATAATAATGCACTACCGTAGTGCGGTAGTTTCTCTATACAGTAATTATATTGTATTACGCGCCTCGTAGCTGTCGATTTTTCCAGTATTTTTCCAATTTATTAAAAAAGAAAAAAAACGAAATTCTTTTTAGCAAAAAAAAAGTGATGTGCAGTCGCGATGACTCGAGTAAAAATAAAGAATTTTTTTTTTTAATACGTTTATTATTTAAGTACCGTGTCTGTTTTATATCACGATTTGGACAAATGTGCGAGTTATTAAAATGTTTTTTTTTTTATTCCAAATTACACGGTTTCGACAATAAAAACAATGTATTTAACTGTATAGGACTCTAAACGAATATCGAAATGATAAAAAAAACAAAATATCGAGATAAATAAATATCGGTGAATCGAACTGAAACCGCGGAATCTTAATGAGATATTGAAAACCGAGGTATTTGAAACAAAATCGATATTTTTATGAAATAAAAATACGAGAATAACACTGGTATCGGTATGTCTACGTATAATGAGGAGAAAGTAGCCTTCTACATCCATCTATCGATTTATACCCTCTATATCAGGGGTGTCAAACTCAATATGCTTGAGTGCCACTTTTTTTCGAAGCATGCTTGGCGGGCCAATTTAAAAAAAAAACTCTGAATTTATAATAATACAGAAACAACCAAACATAACCGAGGGTTTGAAAGTCATGGAGGATACGAAGAAAAATAAATATCATGGAGAAATGTAAATTCCATTGTATCCTCCTTGACTTTCATACTTTCGGAATCTATATGGCGACCTAAGACCATATTTTGGCTGATAGACGCTTTCCACGTATTATCACATATTATCAATGTCAGTACCAAAATCGATTATTATTATTATTATTATTTTTTAATGAAGTTGGTTGATGAAGAATCGACTGCCGCATGGACCGAATCCATGTGTCTTGGGGGCCGGTCATGGCCCGCGGCCCGTATCTTTGACACCCCTGCTCTATACGGTCATCCCAGCGATCTTAAATTATTTATTTTTCTGTTACGTTTATCGGTATAATAAAAGTTATATATTGACAAAATTCCAGTCGACAATAAAACAAAAAAAAAAAAACAATATTATAAAATTTCAATAAATCGAAGTAAAAGATAATTCGAAAATAATTACGTAATTCAACGCTTAAAAAAGGAACTCTGTATAAATAACAATATTCGTGCACTCAATTAAAAACCGAACATTTTCGATTCTATTTCAAGCGCTAGTTATGGAAATTTTCGCTTATAAAATCTCGAAATTGTTTCCCCCTCCTCCCCCAAAAAAAATGGACAGCTTAATAAAAAAAAAAAAAAAACTTAAAATAAGTCGAAATAAATGAATAAATCGGATTCAACGAGTTCAAACGAAATCGCTGTCTTGTCACTGCAAATGAACTATAAACCGATAATAATTTGAAAACAATTTGCCGTCAACCAGCTGTATACTTACCTACAGACAGCCGACACCTATATAACGACGAGAAGATTATTTTCGAAAAATATTTATGACATTTTACGAATACGCCTGAACGAAAATAATACAATTTTTTACAAAAAAAAAAAAATCAAAGAGAAATACACGCGAGAAGAAATCGTAAAATTTTCTAAAATTAATTTTCGCGAATCAAATATTCCGTACGTTATAATACGAAATGACGTTTTTACAGTGTTCTCATTCGCCTACCAATAATAATAATAATTAATAACCTCTGAAAGTTAATCGGTTTAATATATTTTATCGTCTATTATACGTTGTATACTCGTATATATATATATATAATGGTTCGACGTACTATATATAATATTATAATATAGTTTTGAATATACTACCGTGATGTATATACGCGCGCTTTTAGCCCAAGTGGTTATTTAATGGCGTCGTAACTTCCATCGAGATAAAAATATTGTCTCCGGATTATCCGCGAGCATTGTCAGATGACTAGGATTTATTATACTTAATCGTCGATACGAAAGATGATTGAATTTCGGTCCTCCGCCCGCTCCGCGCTCGTCATTTCGTTCAAACTCAATTTCACATCGCTACATCGAAAATGTATAAGTTATACGGCGATTTCCGCGAGATATCCTTCATCGTTACTTAAGGATTATATATATATATATATAAGAAGAATAAAAAAACGTATATAGAAACTTTATAGAAAGAAAAAAAATATACACTCGTCTCCGCGCGCGCTAAACTAACATATTATATAATATTATTATACATCCGTCATCGTCACCGTTGCGGCTTATACGTATATATTAGTGTTTTGCCTGAGCATCTCGTTCGCGAGTCGGGCGGCTCGCATTTTAAACGCATTTATATATGTACATTATATAGAGTACATCCTTTCGAAATATATATATATATATATACGTATATGGCTAATATTATATATCTTGTAGAAATACCGCGAGTTTATATGCGGCGATTTGGTATAAATAACTCTTTGAATTTTTTAGTACGCCGGGAGGGTTTTTTTTTTACGATTATATTTCTAATTTGTTTAGTTTTTTTTTTGTAATACACATTTGGCGATTTCAGTTCGAATTCACTCGTATTTTATTTCGCTATACGGAATTATTGTTATCCGCACCGCAGCTAATTCGAACGTTCGTTCGTTCGTTCAAAGTATAAACATCAAGAAAAAGCACTTGACGTTTTGTACATTTAAAAACGTTAATGCGGCGATCTGTAGGGTTTCGGTTACATTTTATTCGATTTAAATCGGCTGCGTTTTAAAAATTTCTCGTAGAAAAAAAAATTCGTTTTGACCATTCACGAAAAACAATATTTTCTATTTTAAATACACTCGTGTTGGTTTATAACACCGATCGTTTGTAGTGTCTTTCACCGACACGAAAAAATAAACGGTTCGGAAACTGCGTACATTTTTTTTTTTTTCTACCGTTTTAGACGAAAAATTCCATCACGAACGGAATTTAATTCCGAAAGAATTGTATTTTTCTACGCGCGCGCGCGTTACTGCGGAAATCGATTTTCTAACATTTTTATAAAAACAAAGTTAATTTTTACATTTTTACATTCGCTACGATATATATATATATTAAAGAAAAAAACGAAACGTTTAATCGAAAATCTAATTTGCACTGCAGTAACTCTGATGATTTCAAATGTTTCGTCAGAATTAAATTATCGTATATATATTATGTATATATTCTACAAGTGGTAAAATTCAATCTTTTGTTCGCGGCGATGATCTGCAGCAGCAGCGCATAAAAACGATATTAAACTCTTTAATTGTTTACACCACTCGCTATATATAATAATAATCATTTAGTTCGCATTTGTTTCGTCCCTATATATATATATATTTAACTAACAGGCGATATATATATATATATATATATAATATAACATTGAGTATATACGTGAAACGTTGTAGAGTTACAAAAACATAAATGTAATTAATTTTGTTGTCTGCGGAAGATATTTTATGTATATACAAAAGGCCTATATTATATGGACCAGACGCGCTCGGTTAATTGTTTTTTTTTTTTTAGGTTCACTTCGAATTTTTCATAATAAGCGTTTTAAACACAAACGCCTCTTTATATTATATAAGTTGTACACGCGCGATTACAACGTTAAAAAATTGCTCGTTAAACCAGACGTTGCAGTTCCGTTGAAACGAAATATTGTATACAGAACACTCATCCGTGTACGCGCGTTTATCATTTTTTTTTTTTTTTTTTTATTAAAAAAATTAAAAAACATTTCGTATATCTCTGGAAATATTTAAATGAATTAAAACGAAATATCATGACGGTGTATACGCTTACGTATTATATTATATACCGTATATATATAAATATAATATATACGCTGTACGTATGTCGGATGAACGCTAAAAACGACATCCATTTCCAAGTGCGAGTGTATGCTATATTATATATACTATATTATATAATGTCATTACACGATTTCTCGGATTACTCTCTTCAGAAAGATATAATACATATTAAATATACCAATGGTTATATGTATAACATCGTATACGATTTTGGAGAGATCTTTAGTGTTTTGAGAACCCGATTATAAATAATAATATAACAAATTAAAAACCGGGTTTAATTAATTAAAACGCACCTATATATTGGCGTGTATGCGCGGAATAAGCCGTCGACATTTTATTATTATTATTTATTCGCAGGACGCACGGACACGTGTTTTTTGACTGAAGAAGCTGCTGCAGGTATAATGTCGTCTATGAACGTTTAAGCAGACTTTTTTTTTTTAGAATAGTTTACTCATTCGTATTACCCTTTTTTTTGCCTCTATTAATTACTAAACGGCTTCTAAACTCGACGATATCGATATATATACATTTTTTTTTCGAAATTCTTCGCCGAAATACGCGTTGTTAAAAGCTAAAAGTAAAAATAAAGACAAATCTTTTCGCACAAAACGTCCAAACGCATACAAGTCCAGAACATTAATTATATAACATATATAGCGAAATAGAAAATTCAATAAAAAAAAATATATATAAATAGAAAATTATGCTTGCGATTTTTTTCGCGTTTCTCTTTATCGAATTTGCAGATATCCCATGTATTGAAATCGTTATTCGTATATGAAGTGTGTAACCGCAAATAAACTTACACAATTTATTATCTATAAGTTTAAAAATATAACACAGTCAATACAATAATTATTAACAGAATATTCACGTTTTATCAGAAACATAAACCTTCTGATTATTTAGTTTAAACGTGTATATTATTATAGTGTCTGAATAAGTTTTATTTAAGACAAAGTTAGTTGGTATCACATTTCTATATTTACACTACTAAATTTTTTTTTATGAAATCCGAACACGCAAGCAGGTAAATAAACACGCGAATGTTCACGAATCCTTATAAAAACATATTTATTTTCTTGTTTTAGTTTTTTATTTTTAATAGGAAGAAAAAAAAAATGTTTCGAAAACGACACTTTATAAATATAACAAAAACCAACGTGTTACAAAACGTTTTCCATCTTTCCAACCTTATAATATATAAGAGCACGAGACATAAACAGAAAGCGTCTCGCGTATATACATATTGCGGAATTGTATATAATTACTAAAAAAAAAAAAAAATTTGCTCATAAATAATGTCAAAAAAAAAAAGGAGAGAAAATTGACTCGACAAAGGATAACGTAAAATAAATAAATAAAAATTCGACGAACATTTAAAAAAAAAAAAAAAAAAAATAATACGTATTCTCATAACGAATATTATATACGAGCGTGTTGATCCCCGAACGACACTTTTTTTTCTTCTTCTTCTGGTCCATCAATTTTAACGATCGGTTCCTTGAACGTTTGAGACGTGCCACCGCCATTTATTTCCGTTAATGTTTTCCGAGTACGCACTATAAAGACGTACAGCATATATATCTCCAGTGCAATCGCACTTTATAAAAATGGCGATATTATTTTGACATATTATATAGCGTATGTACTGGCAGTTTCGTGAAACTGTTACAAGTGAAATCCCGTTTTACGATAGGTTTTATAATATGCGTATACGTATTATATATGTACCGATAAGTGCGTATGACTATCGTTCCCGAAAATAAGAGGGGCACGGATCGCGGTCCACGAGACAGGAGTTGGAGATAAAAGCCGTTACGTGCCGAAACGAAGATTTCATTTTTTTTAATACAAATTTTCTTTATTTTCATCAAAAATCGCGGAAAATCGATGAGCATACCTAAAATCAAACAATTATAATACGATATAATATTATATAGTTTACAATTCGACGTTTTTTTTTCAACATTTATAATAATCGGAGCACGGATTTTATAGCACTAAAAACTACTACTGAAATACGCCACGAAAATAGCGAAAAATTCGATTCTACCAAACGGAAACGTGATGAGTGTTTTCCTCGAGGATTAAGACACCAAATAAATCAAAAATCCAACTCGTATATGAATAGCACTAAAACTGAGAAAATTACATTAAAAATCTAAAGGAGTGCATAGATAGACTTTTTATGCATAAAACAAATTATTATAGCTCATTATGCCGTTTATTATTTTATCCGTTTTCCATGATAATTATAGAAAAACGCTATAATCATAAAATCTCCGATGACAATAATATAATGATCGATTGAACTGTACAGCGGTACAAACTACGGTGTTTTATAGTTATTTAAAAAAAACCGTTTGGAAAATAATCTTTGACTATTCTTTAAATTTCTGAAATTTATTAAAACGTAAAAAATGTTTTAGCAAAATTTAATTTATATATATATATATACGATAATCACATTATATAACGTATGTTTGCCCGCGTTTTCACGCACACGATTTATGAAAAAAATTTCAATAAATCGTATAGAAAACATTTGATACAAAAAATATTAAAAAAATATATTTAAAAAAAAACAAATAGATCCATACGGTTATACGTAATTTCGCAACTGAATGTTTTTATACTGGTGAGCTTTTTCGGTTCCAAATTAGATTTTTTTTTTTTGTCGAATATCATTCGATAAAATAACAAATCGATTAGAAACGAATCTAATTCGAAAATCGTAATGATTTTCTTTATCGCGGATTTCGGTCTGGAACAATTTTTTTTTTATAAAAGCCGATATTTGAACGTTATTATTAATATAACAGACGCCCTATATAAATCATTACGATAAACAATTTCCTATTTCGTATACACTGCAGTGCAATGGGCATTTTAGGCCGCGTGATTTATGCGCATAAATAAATTTTAAATAATCGCGAAAAAAGCAACAAAAAAAAACTAAAAAAATTCCAAAACGAAAGGCCGCAGTTGTTGAATTATAATATACAATAGTGTATTATATTATATATGCGTGTAATAAGTGCACCGAAAACGTTAAGTCCGCGTTCAAGCAGTTAATTTCGTTGGACGTATTCGGATTTTAGATTTATCGCGCCGGTTTTAAATTTAAATTTAATTAACCGGATTAAAGTTTCACGGTTGTGTATTCTGTGTTTGTGTGCAAGGCAAATATAATATATCGCGACACGTTATTTTAATAACAGTTAAAACACGCGGTCTCGAGTCCGGCGGACGTAAAGGATACTGGAATTTTAACGCCGCGCGCGCCGAGAAATGTCTGTATATTCTTATACGGTTTATATAACATTTTATTTATTGTTATATGTACCTATGTAATTTTTTTGCGGTAATAATTTTTCCAGTAATAATTTGTTTAGGAAAAAAAAATAAATTGTGGCTACAGCTTTGAATTTACGAAATTATTCGAAAAAATCTTTGCCGACACGCCGGTTTTTTTTTTTTATTGTTATTGAAAAATACGTTTTTTTTTTTCATGTCGGCGCGTTATTTGAGTTTCGATTTGTGAATAAGAGAGTGGCGAGATTTGAATTGAAGAATATACATATATTTTTACGTTACGAAAAAAAAAAAAACGAAATGTATTGTAAAAAGAAAATCGTTTTTTACATAATATATACTCGCAACGAATAAAGCAAAAAGATAATTTTAGCAATATTTCGCTACAGAAGCAATATATAGTATTAAAGTTTAAAATATCGTTTTCGATTTTTTTTTTTTGCGAATCGCGTTACTTTTAATTCATACATAAAACTGTTATGTATAATATATATACGTGAAGTTAATATACATAGATTCTATATCAGATTTCTATATTAGAAATTTCTTTTTTTGGGGGGCTGAGGCGTTGAGTAAATATCATTGTTGAATTATTTCTATATTCTAATGCAAGACTATAAATCTTAAAAATAGGACAAATTACCAAATTCTCAACATTTTAAAAACAATAACTACATATATTAGGAATTTTTAAAAATATTACATCCTATATAGCGCTATAGGGCATAGGAATTAGTAAAGAAAGTTCCTGAAATTCGAGGGGAGGCTGGAGCCTCATCAGCCCTCTCCCTCATAAATACGCCCCTGTTCTATATTATAGTATTACTATTATTTGTGTACAAATTATTTTTATTTTTTCACGTTACGTATAGCTCAAGTTTAGTCTTGTTACGTTGAAGGTTTTCAAATATTATTCAAAATTATTTCTAATCTCGACGGACAAATATCATAATATATAGTTAACGTTCTTTATCCCCCCGGTAATAAAGTGCTTCCTATTATTTTCAGTCTTGCGTAAATTATTTTTTATACTTTTACGCCATTATAAGAACATTTAAATATGTTTTCAATATTCGAATAACTGTTATCTCAAAACAATTTTTTTCAAATAAAATAGGTGTTTTAAAAACACACTTTTTTTTTTCATTTTTATTCCGGTCGCAGAATAATTATCGTAAAATGTTAAATTCTTGTGATATTTTTAATTTACATATAAATTCCGAACTGGTTGAAAAACAAACAATAATATAGACGTATTATTAATTACTAAACGATCGTTCTCGTCATATAACGGCTATAGCCTACGTGGCCACAATATACGTGTCGGTAAAATATTAAAACGTCGTTAAGAACTCTTAGAAAATGTATTAAAATCACAATACACGAGACGTTTATTATGCACTGAAAATAACTGTGCCCGAAGACGGATTGCATAGCCGCGAGTGGGTTTTGAGCGTGTTCCTCGTTAAATTCACTTCTTTTACTTGTGAACACTCAGTGCCGTAAAAACCGGGTGTGCAGAGTGTGCATTGCACACGGGTCCGGGGCTCAAATTATATTATGGGGCCCTCTGGGAGTTATTATTAGTAGAAATAAAGGCCCCAAATTTAAGTTTTGCACACGGGCACCAAATGGTCTAGTTACGGCGCTGTGAACACTACAATTAATATGTTCTATAATGTTTTTGTTCGTGAAAAATTTTAAATTTTATATATGTATTTAAATATCGTGTGTGAATAATAAATTCAGACGTTGTGAATTTAATGCGCGAAGAAAACCCGTAAAAATGGCGCATTTCGAGTCGTAAACAACGTAATAAAAAGCAAAAGTTCAAAGAATACAGTATTACATATATTAATCAAAGTTTTTATTTTTTTTTTTACATTAAATTTCAGAAATGTATAAACGCGAAGGTGATAAAATTTGAGAAAAAAAAATTAGTTCAAAACGTTATAAGAAGAAAAAAAAAATGTTTTTATAGCTCTCAAGCAGTTAGCCCGTAACATGGCCAGGGAAAGGTTTTAGTGTTCCGGAAATCTCCTTGCCATCTTTTTTTTTTTTATGGTTACCGTTAAATCTGTGTTTTTGTTGCGGTATAGTCGATACACGCCATCTTATTCGTAATAATAATAATAAACTTATATATTATGACCAATTAAATATTGTCTGCGTGAAACGCTAGTTTCAGAGAAAATACGCGATAGTTTCATCCCGATTTCCTAAAACATTCTCTTTTGAATAAAATACAATTATTTTTTATAGACAACCGTTATACGGTGAATTTGTCGAGAAATTGATATAAATTTATTTATTTTTTCCCAGTAAAGTATTGAAATATTATCCGGCGTTTTATCGTACTGTTGCTTCGTTATTACAACGTTTACTTTTTCACATTTTTTTTGACATCGGAATTTAATTATATCGTAAAATATTTGCGCATGCAGAGATAATCGAAAAATTAAATAGTATCTTTGAACGCGTCGTGTATGTATACGTATATATATATAAGCTCGTGTTTGTGTACCGCATAAATAATAATAAAAAGGAAAAAAGAAACGAAATAACTTTAAATCAAATTTTAGATATTTTTAATTTTCTCATTTGTCCCGTCGTCTTATACGAATTAATTTGAATTATTATTAAGTTAAAATTTTTAATTTTATTCAAACATCTCGTTTATTTTATTATTATTTTTTTTTTTTTTGCGAATTATTCATAATAATAAAAAATAATTTGTAAAATTTTGCGATAAAAAAGTCAACGGAAAATTGTTTAATATTTCTAGAAAGTATATAGTATATTGCGCTTATTGTTGATATTTTAAAACTTAAGCGAAACAAAGTATAAATTTTATCGCGTAAATTGATTTTTTTTTTCACGAACAAACCTGCAGGTGCGTGCGTCGAGTATATCTTTCATTGCGTACGCATAAACGAACTTACTTTTTCGTCGTAAATTTTACATTTCAAAAGAATTTTTACTTTAAACAAATAATAATTAATGGAAAACATAAGAAAAACTATTACACAATGATTTTTTTTACTATTATAGTTTTTATATTTTTGAACGTTTATTAAAAAAAAAAAAAAATCTCCTCTCCAAACAACCTATAAAAAAAAAAAGTAAATTGTCGACGAATCTCTAAATCTCTGCCGTCAGAATTACTTTTTATTCATTCCGAGTGCAGTGGTTGAATTATATCTTCACCGGAACAGTTTCACAGACGGACCATTTTTTTTTATAAATAAAACAAATTTGGGGACGAAAAAAACAATACAGACAAACAACAACGCGTAGTCACACGAATATAACGATATAATACGCGTAATTAAGAGGTACCGCGCAACAGCAGCTCGTTTTCGTGAAAATCGTGACAACAATCAACGAGACCAGCTTTGCTTTTAACTGATGCAGTCCACTCAGCTATCGCGCGCACACAGAGTTTCCACTTTGTTTGTTCGGTCGAAAGTTTCTCTGCAACGGACGTCATCGCCGTCGTCGTCGTCGTCGTTGTTCGCGGTGTACAGGCAAAAGACTTCATTCACTCCACTCTCCGCCTGCATTTTGTCTAATTGGAGGTACACTAACCCCAACAGTAAAACGCCATCGCTCGGCCCGTTTTTCCGACCGTTTTCGCTTTGTATACACGCACTCGTAATCCGTCGTTATCGTCTCGGCGGTGACGGTAAAGAGGAGGCTCGACTGGACCACAAACGACGTGTCGGCCGGTTGACGTACTTATCTTCGTTTTCTCCTCGAACACGCGTCGGTTTGGTCCAGGCTCGTTGTAATATTTATTACGGTACAATTTGCTACGGTGCGCGGCGCGGAAACGCGGACATTTTAAAAATCAAATATCTTGAGGTTAGGTTAGGTCCAGTCGCGTGATCGTGGAACGAGGTATATGAGATACTATATCTTGAAACGAAATACAAGTGTTTTTGTTCGGATCAGTGTTGTCAGATGATCAAAATAATTTACACGGTGCGTGCCCACAAATTTTGAGACAACCGTTCAAGAGTTAATGCTAGCGATCATTACCCGGAAGGGAGTCGTTTGATGATGAACAGAGAAGTGGAAAACCAAACGCACGACGAAAACGAACGAAAACGTTGCTCGTGTCACATCTGTTTTGAACGAACTCGACGTGGCTGGCCGTGGGTTAGTAGAAGAATTTGCCGTCAACGCCGAATTCTATAAAAACGTTTTACTGTAAAAGAATGTCACGCGATAGTCCAGCTTTACCGTGGAAAAATCGGTTCCTTTTCTTGCTGCACGTCAACACTCTCCAGCACCCACCTTAACGATTACCACTCGATTTTTGGCCAGAAAAATGTTTCCAGTACTTAGCCACCCCTCCCCCGTATTCACCAGATTTCAGTCCTCTACATTATTTCCTCTTCCCGAAGTTTAAGTTAAAGATGGAGCTCAATGGGGACCGTTTTCTAGCTGTGGCCGAGAAGCTCGAGGACATTCCCTTCTCACGGACCATGGAAAAACTTTGTCACCTCTGTCACTGTAGTATTCTCAAAACTTTTTAAATTAATTGCCTTATTTAAATGAATACAAATTTACTTCAAAACAAATTTTTGTAATTGTTCTTATGACGAAATATTTATTCCCCTCGCCAATGATCTAGCCGACTGGTCAGGTCGACATAAAGTCACGCAGAATCGGATCCAATCACTCGCGCTCCGAGCAATTAGAAGAAGAAAGGTTTCCCTGCAAACGTACGGGAGAGAACAGAAGAAACCAGAAGACGCGTTCGACAGATATGTAAATGTAAGCGGAACTGCAAGAGTAGAAAATTTTCGGAATAAATTGGATGATTTTTTTTTATTATTATTATTATTCGCTTCTACAGCGAGATTATATCCTCCGTGATTTTAGACGAATTTTATTTCTCTGATTTTTTTTTTATCCACTTTCAAATGGTCGAGAAATTATTTATATATTGTTGATGTTCCACCAACGGAAACGGTATATTTTTCCGAAAACGAAATCTCCAAGAACCGTTTTGGTTTTAATATCATAGGCGTACAACACGGATTAATTAGGATTAAAAGCGTCCGCTGTAGTCTTATTTCGGCGCTCTCGTGTAGCGTTAAATCCCGCTATACACTTCGGTCTGAGAGTCGATAATAATTTTTCAGCGCGAAAGACACGGCCGTGTACGCCGTCGCACACGCGGGAAATAAATCAAATTCTAAAACCGGCACGCGAGGTTGACACACACACACACACACACACACACCTACACGAGACGGGAGGAAATGAAAAATCGGTGTTAAGTATAGTTTTTACAAATATATATGTATTGAGAAGAGGCGAGTAAAACAAATGATTAAACGTGATTAGGCTGAGTGCTGTGTGTACTCGTTTTGCTACGCTATAAACGTGTCGCGTGTTTCGTGTGTCTGACACGAAACGGATTTATAAATACATTTTTAATGCGAGCTTCACAAATAACTTTCCGATTCGGCGGATAATAAATACTAATATTTTTCTTAATTTCTCAGACCGAGAAAAGTAGTGTACAGGGTCGGCCTGGCCATGGCCGCTAGGCCGCGAATGCGGCCGGGGCCCCAACTTTTTTTTTTTATATCAATATTTTTGAACGCTATGTCTTCAACAGTTTTGAACTCTTTGCATTGTATTATTATTACAATGTATCAAAATAATGCAAAAATTGATTTGAGAACAGAGGTTCGAACCCCGAACCGTACACGTCAAATCGTGGTATTTATCCATTGGACAATATTATAGTACGAGCCGAACAGTGGAAAAAATAAACCTATTAAAGAAACACGGTAAAGTCGTCAAATTTCAAATCGCTATAACATAAAAATTAAATCCGACCACCAAATTCTAACTTCACTATAGATTTTTTTATTAACCTGTGTTAACTCTATATTGAAACAGAAGGCGTTAGTCTAAAAAAAAAAAAATCAATTTTTTTTTATAAGTGGCTCGGAAAAATCTTATTTGCCCGGTAAGAATTTTAGTCACTCCGCCCTTGGATCTGGGACACCCTGTATAATGAATTGTTTTTTTTATTGGTATGTATTTTTTAACTTTATATTAAACCAAGGGGCAGGGGGCCCCAGAATAAAAAGATCCAGAGGCCTTTGTTGTGCCAGGCCGACACAGTGTACCATGGTAGTGTATATAAAATACGACGAGTACAGCAAGTAGGTAGGTATACATACCAGTTGTAAGTACCTAATCCAAATCGAAGAGAAAACGTTTACATACCGTACACAGTCGTATAAATGAAATGCTTACGACCGGTGTAAATCGTAAAACGATATAATTTCGCGTAATATTTGTGTGCGAATGTATCGCAGCGTTTTATCGACGAGCAGGCAATGTCCACGGGTCTTTTTACACCGTTTTTATGACGAATTTCTTCGCAGAGTTCTTCGCCTCTCAATTATTGTATAGCGTTTATATTTTATTGCGATTCACGTTTTCGGTGTAAAAGGCTACGGGCGAAAACCGCCGATTTATTCCGCTACGTTTTTTAATCAATCACTCGTCGCGGTGTCCTCCGCTTCACCGGTGCAGGAATTAATAACAAAAAAAAAACTATACCCGTCCACATCGGAGTACCTACTCGGGCGATAGCGCGTATAACGATCGCCTTTGTTTTTATTTATTATTGTACTTGTTCAGGATAAACACTTACAACGTGTTGCAAGATCGCGTATTAGAGGTCCCGTTAAACATACGAACGTTGATCAAGTACGTGTTATAGATAGGCCCGCGTCTGTGTATATTATCGAGCAAAGCTCTGTCCCCGCGGTATTTGGGCCCGAAAAATATCAGTTTGGACCCGGCTCACCAGATATACGCGTATTGACTTTTTCAGCACGAACGGACGGAACAACGTAAATCTATTTTGTTTAACGGTTTACTCCGTGAAAAAATGTTGTTCTTATCAACGTATCCGTGCCACTGATAACCGGCAATAAACAGCGTACCGGAAATTTGATAATATACAAAACACGCACTATTATATTATACCGAATATTATTGTCTGTTTAATAAAACTACCTGTGTCAGTAAAACTATACTATTTAAAAAAAAAAAACTGCGCGAAACCCCGAGCCGTTGAAAAAGCAAACGTTTTCGTTTCGTCCGAATCATATGAAAACGTGCTAAAAAAAGAGTTGAACAAATTTCCTCTGACTTTCGTCTTTTCGAAAAATTATGAGTCCCGGGGCACTGCGGTGAACTTTGTCGAACGACGCGTGGGAATCACAAAACATCTGCGAAACGCAACCCGACACCTAGTCCCGGTCCGCGGCCGATCCGAGCGGTAGATAAATTGATCGGAAAATATCGAATTACAACGTCGTGCCGATAAATACCGTTTTGGATTCGCTTCGGCACAAAATAATACCGTCAATCCGTCAATTTTGACGACACGTTTTATACGTATAGTAATCATCATAAATATATAATAGAAAAATGTGGTGTAAAAACTGTGTATACGCGTATAGTCCGTTCTTACGTGTTTTAAAAGGAATAAAAAAAAAAAAAATTGGTATCCGTAATTTTAAAAAAAAAAAATAATGATGGTGGACGATTAAATAATATAAGACATACTGTCGATACAACACGGTGTTTGCAAGTGAATAATGAACAGCGAGCAGTAGAATAATTGTTAACGAGACCATAGTGGAACCAAGGACTCGCGAATTGCCAAGGATATACCGAGTGCACGATAGTGTCAATAAGAAGCGAAACACTAGTTAAAAATCAACTTAAATTGAGAGTACGAAAACATTACAGTCATACGATATAACGCGGAATGTCGTAGGATCATTTGGCAAAACGTCCGAATTATTCGAGTACCGCGACTCGTCCCTGTAAACACTAAAAAATCAATGTACAAAGACAGTTTAGTGGTATAAGTTTTATATGCGAAATCGGTATAATAATGTCCGAACACGGAAATGTTTAGAAAATTGTATTTCAATCGCGTCGTTTAAATAATCGAAAACGTACGTCGGTTTTATTTATAGTTATTTCAGTGTCACCGTCTCCCCGCGCGCAATAAAATACCCACACCACTGTATATTTTACAGATTTCAATCGCGGGGTATGCAGTCGGCAATTATTTAAGACCGAGGTTGGTGTGAATGAAGAATCGTTTCGTAAAGGAAGCTGTCCGTTCTCACGAACAGTACCGAACACATGAATAATATATATATTCGAAATTTGACTGGGAATAGAAGTCGTTCGGGGAGACGAGGCACACGATCCATACGAGCGTATACGACTATTAAGCCATTAAGTATGTAATATATTATATAAGGCGAACGTTTAACGTTTCAAACGCGATAGGTACATGCGCCGGTAACTGTGGTATAAAAACGCAAATTTTACATACGTAAACGGTGTATTGCGTTATATTCTCGGCACATTCGCATTCGTGCTACATTTTGTATTTTTTTGGATGTTTCAATAAAAAAAAAAAAAATATAAAAAATTATGTCTACACATATTTATTAATTCTTTTTTTTCGGTTTAAAAACAACCGAGGCCCATCACGCCTCAACACCGCACACCGCGTTTCATCCGTCCTATGCTATTTTTTTCTTCCAGTCGGATTTTCATCATATCCCCTTCTCGTCTATCCACCTTTGTTTTCATCTACCCAGTGGCCTTTTACCGTTGTGTTTCCTTTTTCAAAACCCGTTTTTCATTTTACCTCTAGCCCACGACGCGGTTCTTCCGTGTCTTAGCACACCGTTTCTATGTCCCTTTTTTCCTCGTACAGCTGATATCATTATTTTTCGGTCCATGTCTTACGTTCTTCTGCTATTTTTTTCTTCGCATCCTTCGGTTGTTATGCGCATAAAACAGAACTGGCCTTATTAATTATCAGTTATTGTACTGTACCTTGTTACAGTGGTCATTTTCATTTACTCGTTTGGATTCGAAGACACTCCGTAGTTCGTATAACAATTACTGTTCTCACTTTAATTCCTTCGTGGTCGTTATTCGCGTCATTTATTTCTACTCGCACTCTCTCGAACGCTATAATTTCCCTTGTTTTTACATATATATATATATGTGGAGGTAATTGTACTGTTGTATTTGATACGTTTATTTGTAGTCCAGTGTGTCTGTACACATGTTTATTAATAATATATTATTATATATAAATCGACTGTGATAACGATGGACGTTATTATGATACGTAATAAAGTTTCTGGGGGGGCATTTGCCGGTGTGACGTACAAACGAAACGAACGGAGAAAAAGTATACGTACACACATACGTGTTATATTATACGCGAGTTTGTACGCGTACACGAGCAATAATCAAATATGTAGAATTAATGGTCCGCTCATGCACCTGAAACTTTTTCTCATATCCTTTACCTTGCAGCACTACTCCCAGTTGTAAACTTCAATCATAAATTTCTAAACAATCCCGGCGGCCCCGTAAACTATATATGTATATGTATTATATGTGTTTACGTAGGGACCTGTGTGGTATACATATTCCCGGATAGTTGCGCACGCCGAGCTGTTCGGCACAACTTTTATATTATTAATATTTCCGTCACACACGCCAGAGTTTTGCCGCTGCTGCCGTAGATCCTTCTTTGAACACCTTTGCGCAGACTATACGCAAATTATATTCGGCATCGGTATACGAAAACGATATTCTCTGCTGTAGCGTAAGGCGTGTTCCGACGTGTACAATAATTGCATTACCGTCCGACATAAATCACAATTTCATTATCCGTAAAATAATATCGTTTTATCGTTCCGCGCGTGCAGTGTTGTTCGTTTAGTTTTCTACAGCATCCCTCTCCCTCCCTCCCCCAAAAATCCCCGTCGAATCCTTTAAATTTGTTTTATCTCCCGATACACGCGTCACACTGCAGTATACAATTATATACCGTGTAAAACATTGTATTTCGTTCCGTCGTTTTACGTTTGATTCGTATATAATTTCCTGCGCAGTCTCGCGAATTCCTGCAGCTTTTGTCAAACCCCGAGAATTTTTTCACTCGCGAAAAAACTTTCGTGAAAACCAAGTGGAAACGTGTTCCATACGAGAACACCGCCTTCGGTTGTATAGGTTATAGCGCGTTTTATAACAGCGAATTCTTGTACTGACTTTGCATGATACATTTTTATGTTAGTCTATAGGACGTTGGAATGTTTTATAGAATTAACGCAATTTTTTTTTCGCTGTCCAGTCAGTGCAAAAGACGGCAAAGCGAAATATAAATCGCGTTCGCACGAGATTGAAAATTTCATATTGACACGTTTGAAATGTCACAATATTTTATAAATATGCAATATTGTAACGATTTTTTTTTTTTTTTTCAGTAAATAATTCTTAAAACAAGTTTTTTTTCATCAACGAAAAAACGTTTTAAATGCTCAAACGCACGTGTAAACAGACGTATATACGGTGATATTTTTAGGTTCGAACCGTTGTTACAAATATAAAATATCGGTTTCATATTTTTATAACGAACATTTTAAGTGATTTTTTTTTTTTCTAAAATTTTTTTCAGCGATTTTACATCGTTTTCTTATTTTATTAAAAACGACGATTGTATACGAAGAAAACAATACAATAATTATAACAGACAATACTTTTAAGTTTTTTTTCAAACACAGTGTAAGTTATTAATAAGTTTTCGTTTTGTTTTTTTCTCTATATTATATATAAGAGTAATTGTTTTTATTTACCGTTTCGATTACTCTGACTTCTTCGTTATTTCAAAACTATATAATGGTTATAGAAACTTGCAATATTCTCCAAATATGTAACACGTTAAAAAAAAAAAAATGTCTTGCAACGTAAGGCAACTATTTATAGCAATTATAGATTTTGAGGCCTTTAATTCGAAAAATTTTTGGTTTTAAAGCTTAAAAACTTGATACGATGTCAGACGTGTACGTTACTTCTACTACGGTCGAGAAATCTTGAAGATCGTTAGTCACGATTTTCTATTCACAAAAGAATTTCCGAGTTTTTCGCGACAAAGTGTATTCTATTTTTTTTGTAGAAAATTACATTTTGTTCAGAACTGGAATCTTGAAATTTTTTTTTTTCAATTTTGAAACGATTTATCGCATTGCATTTAATTTTATACTAATAACGCAACTCTAAAATCCAAGTAATTCACTTAAGGGGATTGGAAACTTATTTGTACCGTTTTAGACCTAAAAGCTAGAAAAAAAATCATTCAACTACTTAGAGAGAACCAAATTTAAATCTGAAAAAAAGATTTGAAATTACCGGCCTTTTTCCTATTTAATTTTTTAAATGAAACTATATTTAAATTTTTTAAATTCTAATTTTTTTTTTTGCGTTTGTCATTAGTAAATTAAAAAATAATAATGAAACATTTTAATCGAAAATCGACTTTTTACGCGACCTAATAAAGAGGCGGGACAATTTTAAATGTTTTTTTTCAGAATTAAATTTGGTTTTTTCTAAGCGGTAAAACGTTTGTCTAGCTTTTAGGTCTAAATCGTTCTGTTACAATTATTTATCTCTTTCAAAATATTGACATGTTGATGCGCGTGCGACCATCTTCTGATTCCTGGAACGCCCATATCCCGTCCGTTTCATTACTAAGAAGCGGTAATAGGTATTCCGAGAAGTCACACACACACACCAACAATTATTTATTACTCACACACTCTCATAGTAAGTGTGCTTGCGTATTTAAAATTGCCTATACACAATACTCCTTAGAATCGGACCGTTTCCGATCCCCTTGAGGGCCTCTACACACACGTGGACACTCAAAAGAAACTATAATCGCCCAGGAGACTGGGCGACCAGACAACTTTTGCAGTTACCGGTTATTATCTTCACACACGCGGTATACCAAAATACGTAGTGTCACCTCGCGATTTCGACGGCACAGCATTTCAGTTTTTCCGTTGTAAAATAGACAACACAAAGATACATTATTATTTTTCAATTATCAATTTTGAAGCGACTCGGTCTGTTGGATTAACGAGGAGACTGACACGAGTAGTCGCGAGTCAGTTTATCAGTAGCGGCGCTTTCAGTAGCGCCTTCCGAATGACGCCGTTGAAACAAACACGCGCAGTTGCCTAGTGTCTATATCAGTGGTTCCCAAACGGGGGGGAATTTAGTTATTGCAAGGGGGGAATATAGTGATGATGAAATAACGAAAATTTTGTTGTTAAAATATAATTATGCCATTTTACAATCAGTAAAATTGAAAACAATTAATTAATTTTCGGACGGTCGCCCATAATAACCTATAATAATATATAGTTATTTTGTAAAATTTATTTGTACGGCTCACTAAAAAGAAAATAAATCATCTAAATTCTAATTTAAAGGGGGGGGGAGTGAGATTTTTTTAAATTTACAAGGGGGGCGTAGAATAAAAAAGGTTAGGAACCACTGGTCTATTCAGTTTAAGAGTATACCGGGCGGCGGACGACAATTGGTTCATTTCGCGTAGGCGAGATTCTATCGGGGTATTGTGAATGGCGGAAACCGTCGTGAGCCGACGGCTGCCGACAGAAACAGCCAATGACAGAGCAGTTATTAGCCGCCCGGGGAGGGCGGCAGCAGCCAATGACAGAGTAGCTATTAGCCGCCTGGGGGTCTACCATCGCTCCGGCTTTCATTCAACGTGCGCGTTCCGGTATACTCTTAAACTGAATAACACATAGGCGATTACAGTTTTTTTTGAGTATCCCCGTGTGAAGAAGCCCTAAGCGAAATCCACAACACCCAGCGGCTCGCCACATATTTTTATTTTTCTAATTATTTATCGTAACGAAAAACTATGTAAAATTCACCAAAACTTTCGAAATGCTCGAGTTCTATTGGCTTATCCGTCCGTCCAAATCGCACTCAGCCGTTTCCGGAATATTTCGCGATGGTTTTTAGTTTTGTTTTCGTGGCACTGGTTATTGGTTTATAGAAACGCGTATAAATAACGTATATATTATGGCGCGTTACATAAACGAACGACGAAATGGCATTTCGTTAGCTTTTCTGAGAGAGAGAGAGAGAGAATGATAGTGAGAGTGCGGACTTTACCAGGTGTCCCGTTTCAAATTGCCGGGGAATTTCAATAAAAGTTTTCGAGTTTACCGACGTAACATCGCAGCATCCCGGGTATGCGGTTAAAGGATAAAATCCAATATATTACACTCACCGTCATCTCGTACATGTTATCCCGAGTGTATATCGGCTGATTTCGGTTCGGTTGTTTTCGCGAACGCGCGCAATAAATCTGTGCAACTAACATTTCTTCTTCGAAAATTCTGTCCGTCCGCACTTTTTTAAAAAAAAAAATCAAATATTTTTAGTTCGACATTCATTTGATTTTAATTATATTTCAATAGATTCTATAACAGAATAATTTCAAGCGATCCGTATTCGGAAAACGTTCCTTAATATTGTCGAAAAATTGATTAGTACCTACGTGTTCTTTTAAAATGTAGTAACGCATTGAAAAAAAAAAAACTATCTGTGGCGTAAAATATTGTATTATATGTGATTTCCTAAAACGATAATAACGCCAAGAAAAATGTCAAAAATCGATAGTAAACCGAAATAATAAATTATCGTGTCGATATTCTGAATATAAATAGAGAACCACTCGGTTTACAACATAAAACGGGAGGGGGAAAAAAACGTAATTTTGAAAATATGTCGCTTTCAACGATTTATCTTACACTATACTTATATCAATGGCGTTATAATAAATAACGAGAAGTACATAAACTTATTTCAATTCGTTTGACATCCTTATTTTTTTCTTTTACATTTTTTTTTCTTCTTCCCTCTATATAGTAAATATACGACAGCGTTATATAAAATCGCTTAAGACTCACGGGGCGGTTAAAGATCTTTTAAGCAAACATTTTTTTTTTTATAATATAATAGCAATAATAATATTACGTTATTGTTGATCCACGTCAAAGAAAAAGTACACACACACACACAGAGAAATAAGTTTTCACTCGAACGATTACTGTTGAAGGGAGTATTACATGATGGTGTACGTATATCTTATGTGAACGCAAGAGTTTTTTTTTTAATGATCACGAAATGATAGAATAAAATTTTGACAAAATGAAAAAAAAGCGAGCGTTTAATTATTGATTATTTTTTTTTTATGAAAATTTTCGATTTTATGATTATCAAAGTGTACTAAAAAAGAAACTAAAAATTAGCCTTTTTAAAATTATAAATCACTTTTTTTGTTTTAATACACTTGTAGTGTTTATTTTTCTAAAAAATTTTGGATAGTCGAAATATAAAATTTTGATTCACTATACGTTACCAAATAATAACGTATTTCGAAAATCTAGTTATTGAAATAATTGATTTTTAATTAAAATAACTGTGATAATAATAGGCGACTATAATAGAACTCTATTTATATTATATTTTGACTATTCGTCCTACTGATATAAAATTGTACTCTTTTTAATGCATTAAAATCCGTTTGATTAGATTTATTATAAAAAAATGATAGTTTATATATTTTTTTTTTTTTGGTACAATTTAAAAATTATCCGTAAAAAATAAAGACACACTCATTTTTACACACCTCTGTATACACATAAACTGTATAACTTGTTGTACTCGTATGAACGTATATAATTACAAATACTTTTTTTCTTCTGAAAAATAAAATGTGAAAACAATTTACTCGAGAGATCGATTCTCGCACATTTTTAATTCCCCCCTCCCTCCCTATTAAATCCCTTCAAAATTAACAAGACCCGATTGAAAATAATTGAATTGTTTTATATTTTCGATATTCGGGTTTTTAAAGATCTAAAGGTTTGAAAAAAAAAAACTGGGAATGTGGAAGAAATGTGAAATAAGCGTAGAATTTACGGGGGTAATTCAAATTTATTTCCAGAATCCACGGTGTACGCGTTGGGAAGTGAAATTTCATGTTGTAACCGAACGGTAGCCACAAATACTGACATGTGCGCGCCAGTGCCAGTGGATTATTTTATTCCCACGCTGTACACGGAGCACTAACTTTATCATTTACGTATCAGACGAAGAATACGCGAATGTCTACACTACTATACTTGCACTCCATAAACGATCACTTCCGATCCCCTTAAGAGCACGTATTTGTCGTCTTCGTCTGTCCAAAGGAATATCAGACAACACAGCAAAATCACCGCTTGTGTTCGTATATAGACTTTGGAGAGGAAAATGTCCTTCAGCGGTTGGCGTTGATAAAAAATAGTGACGTGATTTCATTGTGATCTTAAACAATCATAAATTCCACGTGTCAAGCAATATTTTATAAGACGAATCGTAGTGAATCTCTCGAAAATATTCTCCTCTTCCAGTGCGTTGTTTGAAAATTTCAAAAAAAACGACAGAACAGATTTCGCGCGCATAGACTTACAATTTTCTTTTATTGACGGTACTTTTTAACTTACAGTTAAACGGCGTACGATACGGCGTCTTAATAAATTAAATGTTATTAAACGAGGTTATTTTATTGATACAACCGATTGAGAATAAATTCTTTTATCCTTCCGTTTCGAGGTGTGTAAACAATCATTAAATACGTATTTATGATACCGCAGTTTGTATCGCCTCGGATTAGCTCCGGATCCGGACATTGTCGCGAATCACAGTTAGTTTTTAGTACCTAATTCGAATCTTTGGAAGTAAGATTTTTTTGATTTTCGATCCGTTTGTCGGACCGTGTAAAAAATAAAACCACAGCGGTTCGAGCTCACCGAAAAGGATAATGAATAAAGGGGTGGGGAGAGAGAGAGTGAATTTATTTATTTATTTTTATTAGTTGACCGTTCAAACTTATTCCGTCGGAATAGCTGCTATATAACGCGTCTCGCCCGTCGGTTTTATGTTAATTTCGGAATAATTTGTTTGACAAGCTCACGGGGTCTCGCGTTTCGGTTATAACTCATCGTAGCGGCGGCGGCGGCGGAATATATATAAAAGTAACAAATAATGCAAATTGAAATAAAACAAAAATGGCATATTGTTTTTTTCCCCCCCCGAAAAAAAAACAATATTTTGATTATACTTCCAAATGCGTTTACGGTTTTCGCGTGTATTGTATTAGCATATAATTTGTCTTGTGGCTCCGCCGCGGTGTGATATCGCTGGCGGCCAAAAAAACGGAGGAAAACGAAAATATACCGCAAAATTTTACTTATGCAAAATACCTGTATTACTACAGACGTACACACGTCTGCGGTATTATATACTGTTCGAAATGTGTTCAAATAAGTTTTTTTTTTTTAGTATTTTTAAAATACGAGTACACGAGTCTTTTAAAAAAAATTTGTTTTCGTTTTTAAAACGCCGTACTTTCATATCGCTCTTACGGAAGTTGCACGTGCGCACGCGTTATATCGTGTTGAGTAACTTGGGAAAAAAAAGAGTTTACGAGAAATCGGCAAAATTGTTTACAGAATAAAAATCTAATTATATTTGTAAAAACTCGATTGAAAAAAAAAGAAGAATGAAATAAAATCGATATAATTGATTCAATGCTGAAAATTTGGTTTTTTCTTACATTCTATAAAAAAAAAAAACTAGATTTTTTTTTTATTCGTTATTTTGCATAATTCGATTATTATTAATATATAATATTATATAGCGCTTTTATTCGTCGACTGACGTTTGAAATTCCGAATGAAAAGACAGGCGCGCAATTTGATACGAACACGCGGTCGCTCGATACAAAGTGATCTATATATATATGACGATGCTCGTATCATATCCTTATAAATAATATAAAAATATATTAAGACGTTACGAATTATTATGGCGAAAAAATTGAATATTTTTCAAATTCCTTTTTACACAACGTCATAATACTTCACCGAGTATATGTATATGTACGTCATTTTTTTTTTTTTTTTTTTACCTAAAAGTATTAGCGAAATTTATTTTTATTGGTAAAATGATAAATGACGTTAGAAATAGAGAATAACTCATTCTTACCGATACATATAAAGATTAAATTCGTTAGATTCGATTAGACTGAGAAACGCGTTTTTTACCGGTACGAATTCCGAACTTAAATCGATATTGATAAACGTAAAAACGTAAAAACGAGAAAAATTTAAAACGCCGTAACACTTTTGTTAGGCCAATGTTTCGCGTAAAACGGATGTCTCATAAAAAATATTCTCCTCTTCTATAATGTCAAGAATAACAGATAACACGTCGATCGCAACGTTTTGTAAATTAAGCGTATACTTAAATAATATAACAATATAATGATATGTACGTTTTAACTTTATAACATAACGAAAACGGCCGTGGAAAAAAAATTACAATAACCGCAATGTATAGCGTATTCGTATTGTATTTGGACGAATATTTTTTTTTCAATTTCGGAATCGATCACGCCAGATAATATGACCGCCAGTATTGCGTATTCGCAGTATTATTTATCATTTAAAAAGCTTCGATACGTCGAGTGGGAGCCCAGTGCATAATCGACAGTGTTTTTTTTTAACTATTCAGTCAACGGCAATAATAAAAATAATAATAATTTCTCATATTTCTAGTTAAAATAAAATCGTACTCGGTTTATTTTCCCCTTTATTCCTACACGAATATATATAATAATAATTATTGAAACGTCAACGCAATAACAATCGAAAAAATATTTTACAATGTGTAACCGAAAAACCGATATATATGTACGTATCTCGCTGCGGCAGTGTTGTACACTGGAAAAAGAGAGAGAGAGAAGAGAATTTCTGAAAATTCCTTTACGCGTTTATTTTCCAAGAGAAAAATCAACGACGTTCAGAAGAAGTATTTACCATTGCGCGGCCGTCCGGGAATAATAAGTTCGACACGGATTATGTAAATCCTTGTTCAGTTGAAACCCGACGACGAAATTGAATCGCGGTTTTTCGCCTGTTGACGTTTTCTGTACTCATATTATTATTTTTATTATTATTATTATAATTATTTATAATGCGCGCGTGGTGAGAACAGCTGTGGATTTCAATAATTAAAGAAAATACTGGCCACGCAAAAAATACGTATAATAATTTATGTATTATATATATATAAATATTAATACATATTATAGGTAATATTTTTCGTGTCCGAAAATAATGTCATTTTTGTGAACCCTAAATTTTTATCGTCACGCGTGTGTATAAATATTGAAATCATCGTAAATTAAAAAAAAAAATCCTTTCGTTAAAATTTACCAACAACATTCGATTATTGTTCAAAAGCAACGATCATATTTTATTCTCTGACAAAATCCACAACAGAATATAAAGTTTACGAGAACTAGTTTTATTTATGAATCTATTAAAACTTTCATGGATTACACTAATACTATTACCGTAGTTTTGGTTTGACTTTCCGGAACCATTGCACGTTCCATCTTCGGAGTACGTAGTTCGCGTCTGACTGCCGTGACTACGCTGAGCGGTCCGCTTGTTTCTGACCGCTATTTATATTACGCGCCTTCTTGCCACGCCCTTTATGTTTTGTCGTAGTGCGGTGACTACTTTCTCTTATAAAATATGACAAACAAAAAATATCCGTACCAACAAGTGTGAACCGAGAAGAAATATCTATTAACGGACCGAGACAAAAATGCAGATGTAGAAAAGGAAGAACGACGTGCATGGAACGTAAACGAAATACCAATAAAACGGGAAAAGAAAGTAGTCACCAGATAGCGCTACGAAAACGACATAGAGGGCGTGGCAGGAAGACGCATATAAATAACGGTCAGAAACAAGCGGACCGCTCAGTGTAGTCACGGCAATCAGACGCGAACTACGCACTCCGAAGATGCAATGGTTCCGAAACGTCAGACCAAAATTGACGACACGGTTAATTCAGAAAACTACAATAATAATATCAGTTTGATTCGACTTGACTTTTAATTACTTGCGATTAATCCAAAAGTGAAAATGATTTTTTTCCAAATAAAATCTAGTGACATGTATAGTAAGTATTCAGTAAAACCGGTTTTGTTTTGATTTACGCGAATCGTGTGGTATAATTTAAATATAGCCATCAGATGTAGAAAAATTTGTCGTTACATTTTCACGCGTACATTCAAAGATATTATCTATACGGCAAGATAAAAAAATAAATATATCAATGTCTAAACGTGTTTTATTAAAACGAGTTACACAGACGCGTAATTTTTTTTTTTTAGAATGCCTGAACTCATCATCCGTACATTTTGTCTAAAGCGGTATAACAAATACACGGACTTATCGACATTAATAATAGGCGCGCGTAAAACGGTATAGGGACCGTGCTAGAAGACGCGCGGTAAGTGCCTATTAAAAGTAGCGGTTTTTTTTTTCTGAAATAAACCACACATAAATCACGTTAAATTAAAAGCCATATAAGAAAAAACAAACAAACGCTAACTAATAAATTCAAAAGACGTCCGCCGCGCGTGATACGCTCATATAATATACGACTTAATAACGCGAACACATAAAAAAAAAAAAACTAATAAAACATTCAATTCGAATTACGAAAATCGTAAAAAAAAATCCAACATTCATTTGGCGTTGGTGTCTGCGCAGAAGTGCTTATTTTGGAGAGCAAAAGCAAAAAAAAAACAAAATGTTCTACAAAGAAAATCCGAGTAGTACGCGCATATTATATTGCCGAATACCTCGTTTTTAATTTCTCTCTCTCTCTCTCTAAAGCGAGTATTATTAAATTCTCTACACGACGCTGCGTAAGTGTAGATCGACACTTAAATCAAAAGGATATCAAAAGGAATAAGTACTATTATAATATATTATGTATATGTTGTGATATTATTTCGCGCTTGTTTGAATCGCTTGTTGAAACATTATAACACGTATTCGTCGAATAACTGCGAGGGGCGAGCAACACGTGATATTCTAAAGTCGGAGAGCGAAGTGTTTGATTTTTCGATAAAAAAAAAACAAAATCGCTGTATTTCAACCGGAATCTTATGTCGTTTTTTTTTCCCTAAATAATTTATAATACTCTATATTATACTGTATTATGTTGGTCTTTATTTTTGTACTTTTTTTATTTTTTATTTCTCGTTCCAACATTCCCCTATTTGCCGTTAGATTTGAGTGAAATTTATTAACAAGAGAGTTGAAAACGTAAGGTAGGCACAATTTTAATAATTTTTCTCCGACGAACTTGCAACAACTGTTATTTAAGCATTTTAGTCATAGCGTATACCGCGAAAATCAGTTTATTCTAGTCTTAAAATAATATGCTGTCTATATTATATATTATATAGTATATAGTCTGAATTATTTCGACGGAACTACGCGCAATTATTATTCTCCGCCAGTATCATTATGGAAATTCAAATATGTTACAGGAATAAATATGTGCTGTGGACGGGGGGGGGGGAGGGGAGAGAAATATTCCACGATCGATTTTTCAAAAGGTACGGTGTGTTATTGAGAAAAAAAAATTGCGCTACAACTGCCGAAAACCAAACGTAGAAAAAAAAAAACGCTTGAAATTCGTAATAAAACAAATGTCACTTTTGCTGTGTAAATACGTCTCTCCGTTGAAGTTGACACTTAGACAGAGATTTTAGTGGTTTGTATTATTACTACGTGAATTTGAAAAAAAAAAATGATAAATTATTGTATTGGAAAAACGATTCTGAGCGACACTAGGTTATTATGAGAATATGAACGTAACATTTAGCAATGAAATATGTTTAGAAAACAAAAAAAAAACTTTATTCTTGTATTCAAATTATATTCCAGCTCTTAATTACGAAAATTATCCCTCTTAAGAATAAAAGAGAAAATCGTCCTTTTACCCAATTCTTCGCAGAAAATTTAGAAATTTATATACGTTTCGGGACAACGTCTGAATATCGATTTTAAGAAATTGTCCAGTGTTATTATAAAAAAATTCTATTACGATTAACCTATTCAAACCTTTGATCGTTACGTTTAAAATTTAATTAATTTCTAAACACAAAACAAAACGGAAAAAACGGAAAATTATTGAAATTTTCAAACGTACAACCCGAAGTTTTTATTCGCGCGTATTATTCGAATGAATAACCTGTTTTTGGAATTTTCGTTTTTTTTTGTCGTTTTTCGGTGTGCTCAAGGAAACCGTTGAAAAAATCGAAAAATGTGTTGCGACACAATAAAAAAAAAAAAAAAAAAACGTTGTAAAACCTATACACCGTTATAGCTTCGCTCAGAGTCTAAAAACGTTATCGTCTCGGAGACTTCAATCGAATGTATGGTGGGTGAGATATTCTCTTGCATTATGAAATTTTCTCTCAAATTTTCGTCTCAACGGTATAAGTTTATGTAACTACAAGCTATCAGCTTTGTCCGTAAAGCTACCCGTATGATTTTACGCATACCGTCCTATATCAAAAAGAAAAAAAAATCACCTCTCTGAATCGGGATTACGTGGTTAAGTGACGAAGTTTATGAAGTTTGTGTGGCGCTTTTTTTCTTTTTGCACTCCTAATGATAACAAACACGAAACCTAAAGAAAAACGTTCGATTAATCTACGTGAGCATTACGCGGCTCGTACACGTGATGATAGCCTGCAAGGCGATAACTGGCAGTATAGCCGAAATGGTGGTATGAATCCGCTGAAACTTAAATCCAATAATTCTCGTCGTTCCTATCCTAAGATTAATCCGGTGAATAGTATAAAACTTCGGCAGCGACAAAGTTTCCGAACTGGTGCGAGAATATTGTGCGCAACGATCTTTGCAGTCGGCGGCTTTCTCGGCCAAGTCTGATAAGCAGGTAATACGCTCGGCGTGTAAGCCATCGGCGCCCGTCACCGAGCGACTATAATATTAACACCCAAAGTAATAATCTCCTCGTTTTAATTACCGGCGCATTGTCGCGTGGACGATAATTAGCGTTAATTTAATATTATCGTTTGTTGTGAAAAATATTATTGTGCACCCTCCCCTCTCCTCACACGATTCGACGAAATTACCAGTAGAAAACTTCATCGACACCCCGTGATCGTATAAATAATACAGAAAACTGCGAGATGAAACACAGGTGTTGATTGTGGATTCAAAATTACTTTTGAAAAGTCCAAGGTATAAATGGTACGGTCATGATGCAGTGTGCGAAGAAAGCGGCGCGGAAATCATATAAGCGATTGGAAACCAAACGGAAAGAGACCGTAGGGGCAGACGTAAGAAGCGTCGTCGGAAGGAGATAAGGAGTAAAAGAGGACGAGTTACAACTCAGTCAAGTGCCACTAATTTGACACTGAAAATAGAGAATTTTTTCGAGGGGATTTCGCGACGGCCGCAAAGGTCCTTGATGACTTTGTCGTTCGGATTTGAAGTGAAAACACAACGCGATAACGCAATATACGCGTATCATTTTTCCCCGTCGAAAAGTCCAACTCTCAAAACTCTCGGTGATCTAAAACGGATTCGGGATTTTGTTAAGTGTTTTTTCTCGGGAAAGCGATAATTCAGGAAGACGTTCTTAGACCGGGTTTTAGTGAAATGTATTTAGGAGAATTTACAATAATATTATGACGTGTAATACTGCAGTAAGAGCTCGCAGTAAGTTTTTTTTTTAGTAGAGTTTACCTCGTTTCGGAGGAGTTACCTGCTAATCGTTGTTACGATTTACGTTCTTATATTTTAATGGTCGAATACTTTATTAAAATTTACTGGAGTGTAGGGCGAAATTAATGTAAAACTGTGGAGTGTGTAGTAAAGTTGAAGAATTTATTCGTTTTGATAACGAATATGAGATATCAATCGAAAAGGAAACTTATTGTGTTACGTAATTATTCCGTAAATGACTTATTTTTCAATTTTAGATTTACGTATTTTAACGTGTCTATCCGCTTAATTTATTCTAAAGAGTTGAAAACATCAGAGTGTGTGTGTGAGACGCGCGTATAAAAGAGTAATAATAATCGGTACGTGCAAAAAAAACTGCAATATAGATTGTATTTAAATTATTCCGAAGCCGGCGGAAAAAGAAAACGTTATCAAATTTGAAAAGGAAATGATATATTATTGAATTGAATATTGTTTAAAAAAATTTTAAATTTTCCAAAATTACCGATTAAAGGACGATTATATAGTCGTTCACAATATAAGAAAATAATATATAATTTATTACCGCGTGCATCGTCGAAAACTTTAAATTTTATCAAAAACGGAAAATATAAAATTAACGCCATCCACAAACATCAACTCTACGCTATATAAGTTTACGTTAATTTTTCTCGGATAAAAATTAGAGGGATATCTGTTTCCTATTATTTTATAAGGATAATTCTTTAACATTTTTTTTTTTACTCCGGGGATATTTTACAACACGCTGCGTACGCGATATAGTAAAGTAAGTGTGAAATAAATTTTAAACACGTTTTGATTTTATAGAGATTTGTTTTGAAGGAAACAAAAAAAAAAAAAAAATTGCTCTTACCTATATAACCACGTCTTAAGTAAAAAAAAAAAAACCGCTCGAATTAAAAGTAAAAAAAAAAAATTACTGGCCATCTCCACGTCACGTCGTCGGTTGTAATAAAATCGACTAATATAAAATTATAAAGCGCGCATTTCTCGTGATTGTTCTGCCGTTGCACACATAAATAATAATATTCTCTAAATAATTAGTTTGCTCATACTCCCGTGTACAATAATTATACGACGACGCATTCAATTTCCCGTAGCCTTATAAATAAATAATTCCATACTAAACGTGTGCTCTGCACCGTAGAGTTTAAACTGTACATTTAAATATTAATGCAATTAAGACGCCACGTATAGGTCCTTTTAATATATATATATATATAAACGTCGTATCGATTTAAGTTTGTGGATATATGACGTATATAAGCATTTTAATACACATAATAATATAATAACGTATTTATTATACACCCAAGTCTCTGCAGAGAAATACTGTAAATTTTCTAGCGACATTCAATTTTATCATTTTCATAATATATAAGCGCGTATAAATAATATAAAAATATATTAAGACGTTACGAATTATTATGGCGAAAAAATTGAATATTTTTCAAATTCCTTTTTACACAACGTCATAATACTTCACCGAGTATATGTATATGTACGTCATTTTTTTTTTTTTACCTAAAAGTATTAGCGAAATTTATTTTTATTGGTAAAATGATAAATGACGTTAGAAATAGAGAATAACTCATTCTTACCGATACATATAAAGATTAAATTCGTTAGATTCGATTAGACTGAGAAACGCGTTTTTTACCGGTACGAATTCCGAACTTAAATCGATATTGATAAACGTAAAAACTATGCGAGACAAATTTAAAACGACGTAACACTTTTGTTAGGCCAACGTTTCGCGTAAAACGGATGTATCATAAAAAATATTCTCCTCTTCTATAATGTCAAGAATAACAGATAACACGTCGATCGCAACGTTTTGTAAATTAAGCGTATACTTAAATATAACAATATAATGATATGTACGTTTTAACTTTATAACATAACGAAAACGGCCGTGGAAAAAAAATTACAATAACCGCAATGTATAGCGTATTCGTATTGTATTTGGACGAATATTTTTTTTTCAATTTCGGAATCGATCACGCCAGATAATATGACCGCCAGTATTGCGTATTCGCAGTATTATTTATCATTTAAAAAGCTTCGATACGTCGAGTGGGAGCCCAGTGCATAATCGACAGTGTTTTTTTTTAACTATTCAGTCAACGGCAATAATAAAAATAATAATAATTTCTCATATTTCTAGTTAAAATAAAATCGTACTCGGTTTATTTTCCCCTTTATTCCTACACGAATATATATAATAATAATTATTGAAACGTCAACGCAATAACAATCGAAAAAATATTTTACAATGTGTAACCGAAAAACCGATATATATGTACGTATCTCGCTGCGGCAGTGTTGTACACTGGAAAAAAGAGAGAGAGAGAAGAGAATTTCTGAAAATTCCTTTACGCGTTTATTTTCCAAGAGAAAAATCAACGACGTTCAGAAGAAGTATTTACCATTGCGCGGCCGTCCGGGAATAATAAGTTCGACACGGATTATGTAAATCCTTGTTCAGTTGAAACCCGACGACGAAATTGAATCGCGGTTTTTCGCCTGTTGACGTTTTCTGTACTCATATTATTATTTTTATTATTATTATTATAATTATTTATAATGCGCGCGTGGTGAGAACAGCTGTGGATTTCAATAATTAAAGAAAATACTGGCCACGCAAAAAATACGTATAATAATCTATGTATTATATATGTAAATATTAATACATATTATAGATAATATTTTTCGTGTCCGAAAATAATGTCATTTTTGTGAACCCTAAATTTTTATCGTCACGCGTGTGTATAAATATTGAAATCATCGTAAATTAAAAAAAAAAATCCTTTCGTTAAAAATTTACCAACAACATTCGATTATTGTTCAAAAGCAACGATCATATTTTATTCTCTGACAAAATCCACAACAGAATATAAAGTTTACGAGAACTAGTTTTATTTATGAATCTATTAAAACTTTCATGGATTACACTAATACTATTACCGTAGTTTTGGTTTGACGTTCCGGAACCATTGCACGTTCCATCTTCGGAGTACGTAGTTCGCGTCTGACTGCCGTGACTACGCTGAGCGGTCCGCTTGTTTCTGACCGCTATTTATATTACGCGCCTTCTTGCCACGCCCTTTATGTTTTGTCGTAGTGCGGTGACTACTTTCTCTTATAAAATATGACAAACAAAAAATATCCGTAACAACAAGTGTGAACCGAGAAGAAATATCTATTAACGGACCGAGACAAAAATGCAGATGTAGAAAAGGAAGAACGACGTGCATGGAACGTAAACGAAATACCAATAAAACGGGAAAAGAAAGTAGTCACCAGATAGCGCTACGAAAACGACATAGAGGGCGTGGCAGGAAGACGCATATAAATAACGGTCAGAAACAAGCGGACCGCTCAGTGTAGTCACGGCAATCAGACGCGAACTACGCACTCCGAAGATGCAATGGTTCCGAAACGTCAGACCAAAATTGACGACACGGTTAATTCAGAAAACTACAATAATAATATCAGTTTGATTCGACTTGACTTTTTAATTACTTGCGATTAATCCAAAAGTGAAAATGATTTTTTTCCAAATAAAATCTAGTGAAATGTATAGTAAGTATTCAGTAAAAACCGGTTTTTGTTTTTGATTTACGCGAATCGTGTGGTATAATTTAAATATAGCCATCAGATGTAGAAAAAATTTGTCGTTACATTTTCACGCGTACATTCAAAGATATTATCTATACGGCAAGATAAAAAAAATAAATATATCAATGTCTAAACGTGTTTTTATTAAAACGAGTTACACAGACGCGTAATTTTTTTTTTTTTTAGAGTGCCTGAACTCATCATCCGTACATTTTGTCTAAAGCGGTATAACAAATACACGGACTTATCGACATTAATAATAGGCGCGCGTAAAACGGTATAGGGACCGTGCTATAGAAGACGCGCGGTAAGTGCCTATTAAAAGTAGCGGTTTTTTTTTTTCTGAAATAAACCACACATAAATCACGTTAAATTAAAAGCCATATAAGAAAAAACAAACAAACGCTAACTAATAAATTCAAAAGACGTCCGCCGCGCGTGATACGCTCATATAATATACGACTTAATAACGCGCACACATACACAAAAAAAAAACTAATAAAACATTCAATTCGAATTACGAAAATCGTAAAAAAAAATCCAACATTCATTTGGCGTTGGTGTCTGCGCAGAAGTGCTTATTTTGGAGAGCAAAAGCAAAAAAAAAACAAAATGTTCTACAAAGAAAATCCGAGTAGTACGCGCATATTATATTGCCGAATACCTCGTTTTTTAATTCTCTCTCTCTCTCTCTCTCTAAAGCGAGTATTATTAAATTCTCTACACGACGCTGCGTAAGTGTAGATCGACACTTAAATCAAAAGGATATCAAAAGGAATAAGTACTATTATAATATATTATGTATATGTTGTGATATTATTTCGCGCTTGTTTGAATCGCTTGTTGAAACATTATAACACGTATTCGTCGAATAACTGCGAGGGGCGAGCAACACGTGATATTCTAAAGTCGGAGAGCGAAGTGTTTGATTTTTCGATAAAAAAAAAACAAAATCGCTGTATTTCAACCGGAATCTTATGTCGTTTTTTTCCCCTAAATAATTTATAATACTCTATATTATACTGTATTATGTTGGTCTTTATTTTTGTACTTTTTTTATTTTTTATTTCTCGTTCCAACATTCCCCTATTCGCCGTTAGATTTGAGTGAAATTTATTAACAAGAGAGTTGAAAACGTAAGGTAGGCACAATTTTTAATAATTTTTTCTCCGACGAACTTGCAACAACTGTTATTTAAGCATTTTAGTCATAGCGTATACCGCGAAAATCAGTTTATTCTAGTCTTAAAATAATATGCTGTCTATATTATATATTATATAGTATATAGTCTGAATTATTTCGACGGAACTACGCGCAATTATTATTCTCCGCCAGTATCATTATGGAAATTCAAATATGTTACAGGAATAAATATGTGCTGTGGACGGGGGGGGGAGGGGAGAGAAATATTCCACGATCGATTTTTCAAAAGGTACGGTGTGTTATTGAGAAAAAAAAATTGCGCTACAACTGCCGAAAACCAAACGTAGAAAAAAAAACGCTTGAAATTCGTAATAAAACAAATGTCACTTTTGCTGTGTAAATACGTCTCTCCGTTGAAGTTGACACTTAGACAGAGATTTTAGTGGTTTGTATTATTATTACGTGAATTTGAAAAAAAAAAAAAAGTGATAAATTATTGTATTGGAAAAACGATTCTGAGCGACACTAGGTTATTATGAGAATATGAACGTAACATTTAGCAATGAAATATGTTTAGAAAACAAAAAAAAAACTTTATTCTTGTATTCAAATTATATTCCAGCTCTTAATTACGAAAATTATCCCTCTTAAGAATAAAACAGAAAATCGTCCTTTACCCAATTCTTCGCAGAAAATTTAGAAATTTATATACGTTTCAGGACAACGTCTGAATATCGATTTTAAGAAATTGTCCAGTGTTATTATAAAAATTCTATTACGATTAACCTATTCAAACCTTTGATCGTTACGTTTAAAATTTAATTAATTTCTAAACACAAAACAAAACGGAAAAACGGAAAATTATTGAAATTTTCAAACGTACAACCGAAGTTTTTATTCGCGCGTATTATTCGAATGAATAACCTGTTTTGGAATTTTCGTTTTTTTTTTTGTCGTTTTCGGTGTGCTCAAGAAACCGTTGAAAAAATCGAAAAATGTGTTGCGACACAATAAAAAAAAAAAAACGTTGTAAAACCTATACACCGTTATAGCTTCGCTCAGAGTCTAAAACGTTATCGTCTCGGAGACTTCAATCGAATGTATGGTGGGTGAGATATTCTCTTGCATTATGAAATTTTCTCTCAAATTTTCGTCTCAACGGTATAAGTTTATGTAACTACAAGCTATCAGCTTTGTCCGTAAAGCTACCCGTATGATTTTACGCATACCGTCCTATATCAAAAAGAAAAAAAAATCACCTCTCTGAATCGGGATTACGTGGTTAAGTGACGAAGTTTATGAAGTTTGTGTGGCGCTTTTTTTCTTTTTGCACTCCTAATGATAACAAACACGAAACCTAAAGAAAAACGTTCGATTAATCTACGTGAGCATTACGCGGCTCGTACACGTGATGATAGCCTGCAAGGCGATAACTGGCAGTATAGCCGAAATGGTGGTATGAATCCGCTGAAACTTAAATCCAATAATTCTCGTCGTTCCTATCCTAAGATTAATCCGGTGAATAGTATAAAACTTCGGCAGCGACAAAGTTTCCGAACTGGTGCGAGAATATTGTGCGCAACGATCTTTGCAGTCGGCGGCTTTCTCGGCCAAGTCTGATAAGCAGGTAATACGCTCGGCGTGTAAGCCACCGGCGCCCGTCACCGAGCGACTATAATATTAACACCCAAAGTAATAATCTCCTCGTTTTAATTACCGGCGCATTGTCGCGTGGACGATAATTAGCGTTAATTTAATATTATCGTTTGTTGTGAAAAATATTATTGTGCACCCCTCCCCCTCTCCTCACACGATTCGACGAAATTACCAGTAGAAAACTTCATCGACACCCCGTGATCGTATAAATAATACAGAAAACTGCGAGATGAAACACAGGTGTTGATTGTGGATTCAAAATTACTTTTGAAAAAGTCCAAGGTATAAATGGTACGGTCATGATGCAGTGTGCGAAGAGAAAGCGGCGCGGAAATCATATAAGCGATTGGAAACCAAACGGAAAGAGACCGTAGGGGCAGACGTAAGAAGCGTCGTCGGAAGGAGATAAGGAGTAAAAGAGGACGAGTTACAACTCAGTCAAGTGCCACTAATTTGACACTGAAAATAGAGAATTTTTTCGAGGGGATTTCGCGACGGCCGCAAAGGTCCTTGATGACTTTGTCGTTCGGATTTGAAGTGAAAACACAACGCGATAACGCAATATACGCGTATCATTTTTTCCCCCGTCGAAAAGTCCAACTCTCAAAACTCTCGGTGATCTAAAAACGGATTCGGGATTTTTGTTAAGTGTTTTTTCTCGGGAAAGCGATAATTCGGGAAGACGTTCTTAGACCGGGTTTTAGTGAAATGTATTTAGGAGAATTTACAATAATATTATGACGTGTAATACTGCAGTAAGAGCTCGCAGTAAGTTTTTTTTTTTTTTTAGTAGAGTTTACCTCGTTTCGGAGGAGTTTACCTGCTAATCGCTGTTACGATTTACGTTCTTATATTTTAATGGTCGAATACTTTATTAAAATTTACTGGAGTGTAGGGCGAAATTAATGTAAAACTGTGGAGTGTGTAGTAAAGTTGAAGAATTTATTCGTTTTTGATAACGAATATGAGATATCAATCGAAAAAGGAAACTTATTGTGTTACGTAATTATTTCGTAAATGACTTATTTTTCAATTTTAGATTTACGTATTTTAACGTGTCTATCCGCTTAATTTATTCTAAAGAGTTGAAAACATCAGAGTGTGTGTGTGAGACGCGCGTATAAAAGAGTAATAATAATCGGTACGTGCAAAAAAAACTGCAATATAGATTGTATTTAAATTATTCCGAAGCCGGCGGAAAAAGAAAACGTTATCAAATTTGAAAAAGGAAATGATATATTATTGAATTGAATATTGTTTAAAAAAATTTTTAACTGTCCAAAATTACCGATTAAAGGACGATTATATAGTCGTTCCATACTACAAGAAAATAATATATAATTTATTACCGCGTGCATCGTCGAAAACTTTAAATTTTATCAAAAACGGAAAATATAAAATTAACGCCATCCACAAACATCAACTCTACGCTATATAAGTTTACGTTAATTTTTCTCGGATAAAAATTAGAGGGATATCTGTTTCCTATTATTTTATAAGGATAATTCTTTAACATTTTTTTTTTTTACTCCGGCGATATTTTACAACACGCTGCGTACGCGATATAGTAAAGTAAGTGTGAAATAAATTTTAAACACGTTTTGATTTTATAGAGATTTGTTTTGAAGGAAACAAAAAAAAAAAAATTGCCCTTACCTATAACCACGTCTTAAGTAAAAAAAAAAAACCGCTCGAATTAAAAGTAAAAAAAAAAAATTACTGGCCATCTCCACGTCACGTCGTCGGTTGTAATAAAATCGACTAATATAAAATTATAAAGCGCGCATTTCTCGTGATTGTTCTGCCGTTGCACACATAAATAATAATATTCTCTAAATAATTAGTTTGCTCATACTCCCGTGTACAATAATTATACGACGACGCATTCAATTTCCCGTAGCCTTATAAATAAATAATTCCATACTAAACGTGTGCTCTGCACCGTAGAGTTTAAACTGTACATTTAAATATTAATGCAATTAAGACGCCACGTATAGGTCCTTTTAATATATATATATATATAAACGTCGTATCGATTT
The DNA here is from genome assembly GCA_032441835.1 of Slavum lentiscoides. Classification (NCBI taxonomy): domain Eukaryota; kingdom Metazoa; phylum Arthropoda; class Insecta; order Hemiptera; family Aphididae; genus Slavum; species Slavum lentiscoides. Next base: position 13,520,130 of record CM063717.1, read on the forward strand.
AAGTTTGTGGATATATGACGTATATAAGCATTTTAATACACATAATAATATAATAACGTATTTATTATACACCCAAGTCTCTGCAGAGAAATACTGTAAATTTTCTAGCGACATTCAATTTTTATCATTTTCATAATATATAAGCGCGTTTACACGATGTAATACATAATGTGCAGAGTGATTCGCTGCAGGAGTCTTCGTCCGATAATTCATATTTGTTTTTAAAATGAATATATAGAAATGCGAATGACGTCCGTAAAATATTCGAGTTTCACACTCCTGCAGCGTGATTTTCAGTAGTGAAAACATGTTGGCGCGAAAAACAACTTACTCTTCAGAATAATAATTTAAAGACAAAACACCTGTTATAAAAAAATACAGCGGACATTGTTTTACACGGAAGCTTTTCAAAAGAATGCGCTTTTCAATATATCAAGCAAAAAAATAGTTACAGAGATTTTAAAAAGTTAAAAAAATATATTTTCATATAGTATCGATTTATATGATATTATGTGTAATGCAAAACGCGTACGAGGTTCCCTCGAAAATATCGTCCTCACTTCATTTAATTACATAGTTTTTTTTTTTTAATCTCTTAAATCACACTCGAGGAATATACTCTTTTCTGTTTTACGGCACACGTGTTTTTTTGTCGTTTGACTCTATTTTTCATTAATCACACTACGCTGCCTCTTAGACCATATATATTGTGTTTATACAGGACTATTTTTTAATGAATTTTAAATATTTTTAAATTGTTACATTTCTGTTTTTCCCGAAATTCAATAAAAATCGTTTATTCAGAACCCCTTGAAAATCATCGGTGAAACGTCCTCTTTATGATATATGTTATCATTACAATAGCAGTCGTAGTATATTCGTACAATTTTTGATATATATATGTATAAAAAAAATTGTTATTTTAATTTGAAATAATCTAAAAAGTTCAGTCAAAAAACCATAGACAAACGTACTGATTTTTAGACGATTTTGCGGGTTTTATTGTGTATTTAGTTTTTTATCATCTACATTTTTTTAAAGGCAAAATTATCGCTTTTTTATTTAAAAATTTAAAATATATAGAAAAAAAAACAATTTTATTTTTGTTTATATTTACAAAACAGTTCGAATACTATTTAATATTTACGTTATTCGAGTAATATTAATATTCCAATAATACGTTATTCTCTAATATTATTCTATTTTTTTTTTTTTTATTTTAATAATAAATACGAATTTTTAAAAATCGAACGGAAGTTTTCGAATCACCCTGTATAATATGCATATGAGTTTTCGGGGGCAATAGAAATTATGGAAATACCGTTTTGTCCGAAAATCCACCCTCGTCTAATGTAATATTGATTACGAAACAAATGTATTATTGTAAGCGCCTATATAATATGGTTTCTCTACATTATTGCTATATTATTCATGATATCTATATACGATACGTTTTCGGTTGGATATCGATTTTTGCACACTTTCTGTTGTAATTAACAATTTTCAGTGCGTCGATAAAACAGTATTATTCGGTACGACACGATATCGGTTGGCACACAACAATATTTGGAAATCATCATCGTTTGATATCATTTTACGTGCACTTGACCGTTTCGAGAAAAACTTGTACATTTTCACTATCTGTACGTAGATCGCAACTGATTTCATTCCGATACAAGAGAGTTTATACCATTATATAGACCGCTAACGACCAGTGTATCACATGTAATCCATTAGAGCCAAGATACGTGCGAGAGAGACCGTAGACCTGTTAATACTATAGTTAATAGGTCTATGAGAGAGACAGTCTTAGAAGAGGTTTTTTTCATGGATGATAAAACAAAATTGTGGCAGCAAGATATCCGGATCCGCAGCGAATGGTGATGATACACGATTATTTATTCATCCACGAAAAAGACCTCAAATGGCTCTTTCTCTCTCGCACATAATATCTTTGCCCCGTACATCTTATTCTCTAATCGCGGTCTATACAATATTACATGTCTATGGTTTATACAATAATTTTTAAAGCGTGGAAAATCGTCAACAACGTCGTTTAAGAAATCACCCAAAACTTTATTAAAGAAAATCGATTTTCTCGCGATCTCGGAAGTTTTGTAAAAAAACCCCTTCCCGAGAAAACCGTTTCAAAACTATTCTTAAGACGTAACTCTATCCCCGCCGGGCGTTTAAGACGTCTTAACGTGTTGGTTATAATTATTTAGGTTTTGTAAAATCTGACTGTCGGAAACGTTTACATTTCCGACTTGTTCACAAAGTTCGAGTACACCGCTCGAGTTCGCGCCGTGTGTATATAATTAATGAAATAATGTGTTCGGTCGATCAACTGACGATATTCAGTAAATGTCGTCTTAACTTTTACCCATACACACCCATATAAGGCCACATATAAGTTTGTTCAATCGAATATCGCTATTGCATAATGTGTGTGTGTGTGTGTACATACGCTCAGAGATTACTTCTCCAAGTAATGTTACAGACTCGTAGTAGGTATCGAAAATAAATCTATTTCGAAGCGTCCGCGCGTTCTCTACGCATGAATTTATTCGGACAAAACGTACCTGAACGGGGGATCTTACGATACGCGTGATTTTGCACTCGGCGGCGAGATTTTCAATTCATTTGTTTCCTCTTCAAACCGTGTGAAAATTCTATACTCCTCCTCGCCAATCGAAAACAATTTGATCTTGATCCTATCAATGCTACTTTCGGTGCTAATAACGGTGTGATCACATTTTGAGCAACGAATTCACATCAAAGTTATGTGCGTACTCACATCAATCGAGTATAAAATCACTCTTAGAGGCGATTATTTTTTAGAATGAATTTTATAGTTGTTTTTAAAAAATAATTAATAGGTATAGGTAAAACAGACTGAGGAATTTTTTTTTTCCAAAAGAGGAACTTTTAATGACGTATCCTCGAAATATTAATTTAAATATTTTAAAAATAAAGATTCGGTATAATCTCGCCTGGACGTTTCGAAAAATCTTTGCGATCTGTGCCCGACAACGTTCCGGGTTACCTGATAAATTTTGTAGCTCTAAAATAATTCTACATTCATAATGAAAAAAATTCGACTGACTTTAAAAAAAAAAAAAAATGAAACGCGTTTTTCTCTCGTACGTTGTGAATTTTCCTCGAAAACTACTCGGCCGGTTTTTACGCTTTTTAATAAAAATCAAATAAAAAGAGCAAAATGAACTTGTAAAAAAAAAAAATCGTATTATATTTTTTTTTTAAAGCGGAACCTTTTCGGTAATAAACAGTTTACAAGGAACGGCATTTCGCGGGTAAAATGAAAAATTTATAAATATCATAAGCCTGATATTATTTACAAGTGATGAATTCGTCGCTCTTAAAGTCGTTTCATTTAATATGGTAAAAAAAAAATCGGTAATGTGTACTAACGGTACAATTTATTAAAATAGTTTTTTCTCTCTCTCTCAATAAATGCGCAGTGATATGAATATAAAAAAGTTTAAAAAATCGACAGATTTTTTTCCGTTCGTTTAAAAACAGATATTGAAAATGAAACATTGCGGGTATATATTATGGTATCACATTATATTTTCTACTCCTACGCGGATTCTTTTTTCGGTATAACAAATAAATACACGTATACTTAGAGTTGACACGCGTTTTAATCACCTCGTCCAGGTTTCGCGTTGTTATTTCGCGAACGTATTATTACGTTTCTGCGAGAATTCTCGCACATATCTCACTTTCTAAACTTAGGAATTATATTATATATATATATATACATATAAATAAATGTTTATTTTGAGGGAATTCTCTTTAAGCGTAAATAGTTTTCGCGGGATTAATTACGCGTGTTTACAACGGGTCTCGAGCCACTACACTGGGAAATGTAACAACAAGAATTTCCGCTTTTAGCCGCGAAGCTCCGTCGGATTTAGTCGAAAATTTAATCCAATTTTCGGAACGTCTTGCGCTGCACCGTTACACTTTTTTTGAGAACCTATAAGCCGATTGTGTGCCGGAGAAATGCGAGTTACGGCGTTTTGTCTCGTGCAAATCAAAAACGAAAAAACTTTTCTCATACCAGTAGTAATACACTTCAAAATCGACCAAAAAAAAAAACTAAAAAAAAAAAATATATATATACGCGTTTACACGTCGTCAACTCGATGTTTCACCCATAACAATCCTTTTATCGCGTGCAGCATTTGTTTCTATCGAAAGTGCACGCGCAACATATGGCTGTACAGTGGCGTATCCAGAGGGGTTTTGGGTGTTTAAACCCCCCATTGCCTTTTTTTTATACTTTTTAATCTAATAAATGTATACAATTGCTGTAAATTAACACATTTATTTTTTGTTTCTATTTTCACTACTTTATTATTTTAGTTATGTTAATAATTTAATTTGTTTGTATTTATTTCATAATATTATATAATAATTATATATTATATAATTTTATATAAAACCATGAGCATTGTGCAACAAACTTAACAAAAAATGTAAAAGCTTATAATTTCATTTATACTTAAACCCCCCCCCCATTACATAATCCTGGCTACGCCACTGTGGCTGTACAATATTAATTATAATATTTCGGAAATTTTAAATTTCGATAAACGATCGTACGAATATACGCGAGCGTATTAAAATAGTTTTAAACGAATTTAGTTTTTCGAACATCCTAATTCACGTTATAAAGATTTTTTTTTTTTTGTAATATAAAACACTATCTCGGCGCACATTTTTCGTTGCAGTCACCAAGAGTCGAAACCCGTTGCGAGTTATAAAATATGAATGTTATCCCCATACAAATATTACAAAACGTCGGCTTTTTAATATAAAAAATATATAAAGTTACCCATACTTAATAACAAACTTTAAAATATATTTTAAACTTTTTAATATTTCTCTTAAGCGTCATAACGTATATACATTTTTTTTCTACGTTAAGTACGTACAATAATAGAGGGCGTAAAAAACGTGATACTGACGTTTGAACGTGTATGTAATAAGAGCCTATTTAAAACTATTATAACCATCGTTATATTTTGGAGGGTGACACTTAAAAGCGTTTTTGACTTTCAGGCGAGTAGTGATCGATCGTTTCTCAAATTATATGGACCACTTTCATCCAAATAAAATAAGCCATCTACAATTAAAGTCCGTTTAGTAATATTTATCGCATGTTTAAAAATTGACTTAATTGTGGAATCTTCAACATTATTGTCCTCGAGTGATTTCAAACGGTAATAATTTCCAAATATTTTCGTTTGCTGCACAATTTGATGTCGCGTATATCGAACTATATATAGTGAAAATGTGGCGAAAAACGCGATGAACATTTTTTCCGCCAGTCTGTTAATGGCTGTAATATTTTCTTAAGATTTCCAGGGAATAATAATGTTCGAATACTTCTTCTTCTAGTTCTTTGGTTTTTCTGATTATTGAGACCGTAATGCCAAACTAATTTCTCTTTATCGGCTACCCGCGCTATCTACCAGCGCAAATCAGATTCCACTTTATTCACATTGTGTTTAACACAATCTTCCCAAACGCAGACACTGTCTTTTCAGCGGTCGCTTACCGACAGGCTCGATGATTATCCGTATTAAAGACCCTTGCATCCTCCACGCAAGTCAGTCTTCCTCTTGAGATCTCTCAAACAATATCCGGCCTCTAACACAGTTCGTACATTTCATCGTTTTATTTTTCCCTCTCTCAAGACTCAAATACATTTAATCTTAATTCCTCCGCTTTTCTAAGGAACCGTATCTCTGAGGCATAAAAAATTATTGGTTTCTTGATCTCGATCTCAGTACTTTTTTCCAAGTCCAAATTAACACTTATTATCCATTTCGCGTGTTTGATTTCATTTCCATTTTTAGTCTTGTATTAAAATATTGACTTGAAATGCGTTACCCATTTGAATGTGAGTCTTTCAACGTTCATAAATTGTCCTTGTTGGTATTCCTTTTCCATTCGACTTATTACGAGTATATTCTGTTTTGTCGTCGTTGTTGCACTTTTTCCACTGTTGCCATAAGCGTTTTACACATCTGTTCTACCTCTTTTTTTGGGTATTTTCTAATAAATCTATGTCATCAGCACAAGCGAGGAGATTTATCCTCGAGTTCCTCGAGTTGATGGAATACTTAGAAAAGGGAGAAACAATAACGGAAAACTAATATTAAAATAATCGGTCCGTTCGAACGAGGGATGTCACTGAAAAAACGCACAATATTAGGGCTAAAAAAAAAATCACCCTAATGTATCACATATCAACAGTCGCACTAGCGAAATTGAAACAAAACGAGTTTTGAACCTTCGAACTTGTACGCCATACTTTCAGTGCTCGATTCCGAAAGCCTCGTTCTTGTTCCGAAATCTAACAATTCGTCTAGTAAAAGAGTAAATTTTCGTCAGTCCTGGATATCGTCACAGTGTATTATAAATGATTGTATTTCAACGAGTTTGGAGAAAACTGTTTTTTCTAAAGAATAAAACCGATCGTGTGTTTCAACAAGTGTATATCATAAGTCATAACTTTTGAGTTTTTTTCACCGAACTTTTCAGGCATCTCTCTTACAACGCACGAAGCTATGTTCAAAGCGATCGAATTCAAATCTATTAATTACATTTTAATGTGGAATTTAGAGTAATGGTACGTATAAATCGTTTTATGAGATCGATTCTACAAAACGAGGAGAGGGGAAAAAAAGAAAAGAAAGAAAAAAAACCGTCTCCTTTTTTTCCCCCGAGGGGGAATATATCGCGTGGCGAAACACTGCAGTAATCACGGACAATATATACCACAGCAGTGCGGTTTCATTATAACCTGCACCGGACAATGGCTTAAACGTAATCTACCGAGTCTGGACCGTAAAACTTTGAAACGGACACAATCGATATAAACAGTATTTTTTTTTCAGGACGCGTTTCTCGCCCTTCTTTTCGCACACAATCCACTATCGTACGTATATATTACATAGGTGGTAAGGACGAGGCTCTGCCGAGGAGGAAAAAGCGCGAATTCAATCAAATTTATTATTATATAGTCAGGAAATGGGTTACAAAGGCTGTACCGGTCGTCGTCGGCCAAATATATTATGTTCTCGAGGCCGCAGAGATCAAACGGCGAATAAATTGCAGGAGAAATGAGAGCGCGTGCGATAAATTTGCAGACATCGTTTTTAATCCAAATACGAAATTTCTCGTCGATCCAAGTAGTTTTATTTGTGCGCGTACTCGTATATGATCGAATTCGCTGGAGTTTTCATTATATTCGCTTTATATTCACACCGCGAATTCGTCTAAAAAAAAAAAAATCTAACACGTGTGCACGAGCAATATTTTTATATACGTATAGTATGTCGGTGTTTAGATTTATTATTACTTACAAGGCGTTTTTTTTTTAAGACTCATGTATTGAGAATATTCTGCAGTCTTTTTGAATTCGCGAAAAAACAAAATGCGTATTTTTGCAATATTTCTCGATTAGAATGTGGATTAATTCCGTACTCGTGGTCGTCGGACATTTCTGGAAAATAGTTTACGAGTTATTCGACGTTAAAATTCCTAGTGTGGAGATTTTTGCGACTAACCGATCTTCAAAAAAAAAAAAAAATTTTTAATTTAAATGTTTTACAAAAAAAAAAAAAAGAATGTTCCCGGAATACGGCGACGACATTCGAAAACAGTTCTAACAAACTCGCTTTGATATACTTAGACACGGTCTACGGCCGTTTCAAACTTGACTACGCGAAAACGACTCCGAAACGACTAAATATTTAAGTAGGCGTAATTATAATATTATTCATAAACGGAATATTAAAAATAACGCATTTTTTTTTTTTATTTGTTTCTAATAAGATTGTGTAGAAACGTCGTATACAAACGCCGTTTGAAAATCACGAGGGAATATAATTTTGAAAATGGCCTATAAATATTCGTTAAAGGATTGAATACGATAAAAAGTGAAAAATTCGTGTAAAATCTTGGCAAACAATCGCCGGCCAAGCCTCTATATACTCGTATTCGAGGACAATTTTTTAGACGATTCTATACGCGAACGCGGCTGTTTGGACGTATATTTTTCGTTTATAGTACAATTTGGTTTTTACAAAATTCTCAAAACTTTCCGGATTCGAAAAATTGTAATTCTTATATCGCTCTTTCGATATTAAATTTTTTTTGTACATTGTCTTCCAAAAGAATTTTTAAAAATATTGCCGATAACGTAAAACGACGTTTGCCCACGGTTTTCGAGTGTGTTTCGCCAATCGTATTTTGAATTAAATTATATTTACATTTTTACAAATAGTTAACGCAAACGCACAAAGATATTATTTTAGTACGTTTAGGATAACGTTTTCGCGAAAACGCTTTTCGGGCGATATTTTTTTTTTTTTTTAAGACTTTTCCATTTTACGGACGGTTTATTTTATTTTTATTAACCCTTTTTTATTTCGAAAACTTCACGGGTAAACACTATAAATACTCCTATATATATATAATATATACGACTTTATAATATTTACTACCTGGAAAAGTTAATAATATTGTATGTTTATGCGTTTCGGATCCGACACAATATAATAGTATAAATAGATTCGGTTTTATTTATTTTTTATTATTTTTTTTTCCCCCCACCGTTTCCCCGTTGACTTTTTGTGTGCTCCCGCAGAACAAAATCAACACAATAATATAATATAAGAGTCGAAGCGAAAAAATCAAACGTGGCGATTTCGAAACTACGCGTCTTTGCAGCACCATTTTTCTCGAACGAGAAAATCGACAGGTCATATTAGTCCGTAAATCCAATTTCCTTTTGTTTGTACGTGTTTTTTCCACCTCCCCTACCCTCCACCCAACCCTTTATTCTGTCAAAGGAAATTTGACACAAACACTCAGCTATTTTAATCGAAAACGTGTGAAAACCACGTGATGGAATTAAATAATCTCATTTGCTGGGTGCGAGGGGACATTTTTTTATCTCACTTAGACCTATAATATTTATATCGTTATATTAGGTATAGTAGGCGAAATGACAAACCGCGACGAAATCAATATTTTTAACAATCGACGTGTAAAATGCGAATCGGATCGCGATAAACGTTATTGCAGGGCAAACTAGAAGAAATACTACGGGTATCAGTTTTAAAGAACATTTAAGAAATGTTGAAAATAAAGAAGACGAAAAATCTCCTCTGGCAGAACGTGTATTAGAAAACGAATCGCAGTATAAACTCAATAAAATTATTAAAACAAGTAAATAACAGTCAAGAATTAAAATGTCAGGGGAAGCTGTGGAAATGAAAATAAAAATAATTTATTAAAATGGGATTTAAATCCGTTACGGAATAATTTGTTAAAACTTTTGAAATAATATAATATTGTAAACGTATTCGTTTGATGACTCATCGGTCGATGACTCATCGTTAGAAAGCGGGAAGCGGTGGGCGGTAACCAGTTTGTTTAATATTATATAAGGAATGTCGGCTGCCGTTAGACGGCCAGTCGTTATTGTGTAATGAAGACGGTAACATAGTTACTGAAATAAGAGTTAATATATTTTTATGGAATTGAGTTTTTTCATTTTATTATTAAAAAAATCCACAAGTACTCAAATTATAAAAAAAAACAATGTAAAATGCTATAAAAATCGTAATGATGTGTTTAAACATTCGACGCGATATAGAAATTCGTGGATGCACTTCAGGAAGTACGCAATTATTGGTGCGTAGGTATACATTGAAGTTAGCGAAAATTGTCAATAATCATATTGAAAAAAAATCGATTGAAAAAAATATAATAGTGAAATGTTTTATTTTCAACTTGCGCACGAACTGGGATATTTACGGTTCTTACGCGGTTTCGGTTCCGGTTCGGTTATTAGAAAAAAAAAATTATTTCCTTTTCGTTTTCGGCTCCTGTAAATTACATTTTTTATAAATTGCCGCAGTTCTGGCTCAAGGCTCTGTTAAATCTATTTCAATTTATTTGTTTTATTGCTCAGCGAAACAAAACGTAGAACTTAAACAAAAAAATAACTTATAAATATATTAAATCGATTTGACTATGAATTTTATTAATCGAAAAATATTGAGTTTTCTTACAAACGGGGAAATTTTAAAAATATATTTACATAGTTCTGTAAAATATAACCTATTCGAATGCAAAAAAAAAAAATAAAAATATTAATATACAAATCTGTATATAACAAAAACTTCGCTATTTTTCTTATTGAATATTATTGAATAACATTAAAATAATAATTTATGATCGTGTAATAGTATCTTAAACAGACACAGTATATCCCTCCCCCCCCACATTTAATTGGTTTCGATTAAAGTCCCTGTTTTCAACTAGTTAAAAAATATAAAATTTAAAAATACAATCGATTAATGATTTATACACTCCTTTTTTAAACGCATGATATATTCGTTTTGCACACCTTTATCGATTAAAAAGAAACTAAACAATTTCAATTAGATAAATAATAATAATTGATTAAAAATAACGATCGTACACTCGACCTGTTATTAATAATGATTTTTTTTCCAGCGGTTTTTTTTCCTAAGCGTATTGCCGTATCGTTGTTACGAAAATGCGTATCTTGAAATTCGTTTTCCTGTTCCATCGATGAGTCGGATGAGTTCTATTTTTTTTAATCTATAAAATAATTAGCGAAAAACCAAGTGTACGTTGCAAACACTGGTGTGTAATTTTTTTTTTAATGTGATTTTCACTAGTTATTAACACATTTCGCGGGTATTTTACTCGGTCGGCGGGGGAGAAAAACGCGCGAGGACACCGGTCGTTGTGAGCGTTCCAGTTCGCTGGGTCGTAGAAACCGCATCATCGAGCGTTTCTTTTTTTTTTCACTCCCAAGTAAAATAAAAAGGAAAAAAAAAAAAGAAGCGATATAACGCGACGCTTTGTACGCCGGTGTTCCGGATTATTTGGCACGACCTGTACGCGAAGGCGCTCATCAATCAATCAAGTATTGCCTTCGATCGACCAACGCAGATATGTCAATATTATCCCTTTCCCAATCCTCCACTCGACACTCATTTAACCCTTGTTCCGATATCGGAAAACAAGTGGTAACGGAGACCGACAGGCGGATAGAAAACACAAATAATAATAATAATCGTATCTAAATAAGAGAGAGAGAGAGAGAGAGAGAGGGAGTGTGGAGTAGAAAAAAAACCCTTTTTGAAAATACAATATTGATCGACAAATTGGTGGGGGGGAGAGGAACAAATTATGCAGGAAGGAATATTCGAATAACGAAATAACCGTATTTAAAATAAAAAATATTACCGTTTTCACTAGGATTACCAAAAATTTTCAATTCTATTTAACGATTTATTAAACGGTAGTTTTTCCGTTGAAAATTTCAAATAAATTTTCGTTTAAAGTTTTCGAGTGTGAAACGGGGTATGAATAAACGCGTGTCAAACAGTCGTCGATAGCGTGCTGCAGGTAGGACAATATTTGTTTTATCATTAAAATAAAATCACGTTTTCATAACCTACGGGTTATTCGCAGAACTTAACTACTTGGCTTCTTTCTTTTTTAATGAGTTGTGCATATAACGAGTCGTTTTATTTTTTCCAACGAATCAGAGTGACGCATTGCGGACGAGCTCAATGATAACTCAATAAATCAGTTAGTAAAATTGAGCGAAGCCTTCGTGTTCGCTAAATATTCGGTTCGAGATCATTTTTGCATCGAAATTTTATATTATTATACGTGCTCCATACGATATATACACGCGTATTCATGTTGGATAGGAAAATTTTTTTTACCGAAATTTATTTTTTTCTAGCGCGCAGGTGACATTACACATTCGCAAAATCGTTTTTTACGATTATTTATCAACGGCTTCGAGCTTAAAGCTTGTCAGTGTCCTACAAAATCCTGTCCGTACACGTAGCCACAGAGTTTACGCGAAAATTATATCTTTACAGGTTAACGTTGAAATACGAACTGTCTATTAATAGATTTATTTAATATAATTCTGTATCTGTAGATTAAAAAAAAGAAAAACGACAACTTTTCGGACAGATCCCCGATCGTGTTAAATTCCAAACAAATCTACATTTTCTATAGATTAACGACCGAATAGGTTAGTTATTTCCAGGTCCACAAATCGATTTAGCTTTCTCGAACATTCGAATATTTTTATCAAAATCTTCGGAGATAATAAAAAAAAAAATAATAATAACGCAGCATTGCGGGATGTAACGAATTTCACAACGAAATCGATGTCGAAGCAATTATTACACGTAGTGAAAACGAATAATCGCGCTTGGTGTACATATGGAGTCGCGAGAAAATCACACGCTTGGGACTTGTAACGGTATTCAATTGGAAATATTTTCCACGTAGACGTACATATATTATTAATATGCACACGAGTAAATAATAAATGTATGTTATTAGCAATTTACGTACGATATCCTGACCGCGCACAGGTTATTTCACTGTGTTCGTAACGATTGCTTTACAGGTATTAAAATATTACATTGTATTGCGCTTAACGTAAATTTGCGATACGGAATAATTCGAAAACGGAGGCCAATATTATTGGGTAGAAAAAAATAATGGAAAAAGACGAGAAATAATGACAATATTCGTGAAAGTAAAATAAATCGATGGATTTCCAGTGTTATTTCAATTTTCGAAACGACAATATTGAAACGATAAAAAACTATATATATTGTAAAACGTATACGGGAAAATCTCTGCAAAGGGGCTACGCTATGTTATATTTAACGTAACGTTCAAACGATTTGTATTGTCGTACGTTTCTTTGTCGAAATTCGAATAATAACATCATAGAACTGCTGCGATAGTCGTCCGATTCAATAATAATATAAAAGCAGTCTTGTAAAGTACTTTTATCCAAACAAAAGTATTTAAATGCACGTAAGTAGTAATATTTCTAGCTGTTCGATAAAACCGATTTCGAAATCGATTGTAAATACCGGTAAAATGCGTAAAAAAAAAAAATGGAAGTCAATATAGGAATTCAAAATTTCAACCGGACAAATAATAAAATACATAAAACCCCCGTTTTCGAAATCGAATCCGCTGTCAAAATAAACAGTGAGCCGAATTTATATTACAGAAACCCGATACTCTTAAAATAATGTATTTTTATGCATTCATTTTCCAAATATATATATATATATATATATATTTTTAAATATAAAATATAATTTTATCTCTCTGACCGTTGGTATTCGACTGAAGAAATATTTTCAATTTTTTTTTACCACAAAAGACTCGACGGTCTGTTTATAATTCAATATTGTATCTTTTCGAACGAAACGATAAAAGGAATAATGTTCCACGACGACGTAGAAATAGGCTGAACGGTTCAAATTTCTCTTTTTTTTTTTTAAAAAATTAAATATTTTTCTATAGAATTTACTTCGATAAAACGTTACAAAAATACACAAGTTACCAATCCGAAAATCATTCCGATACGACTCACCTTCAGACACACCGATCGCATTATTCGTATATCATTGTCTGCATAATATGTGTGTAAAATATTCACTCACCTGAAAAAAATTGAAAATATATTATGTAATATAAGGAGATTTGATTAAACGTACTCGTACAATAACGTACGTAACGAGTTATTTTATTAGAATAATATAATTTCTGAATTCGTCGAGTTTTATTGTAAAAGTGTATTGTAATAATATTTTTCGCGTACAATTATTTGAATATTCGATTTTCCCGACAAAAGAATGTAATTATCATTTCGATATTTCACACGTTGTAATTTTTTATTTTTTATTTTTACACGATTCATCGTTATTACTCTTATTGTCATTTTCAGACTTTTTTCGATCAATAATAATGTACGCATATATATATATATATATATATATATATGGCCTTTTTGAAATCGTACGTTGGATTGAAAACCTGTATGATTTTTTTCTACTGTAGAAAATAATTTTTTTTTTTAGTTTAATCTTAAGGTTTCTGAGTCATGTACTTGTACGGGTTGAATTTACAAAAAAGAATTCATTCTGTGTGGGGAACAATGAGCATCAAATTTGGTTAAGTAATGTATTACAAATTTGAATGTGTACCGTTTTTTTCTTTTTTAGTTTTTAGAAAATTAGCTATTTTCGAGCGTAACGGTTTGTGAATTTATAGCTGTTTAGATTTATTTCTTACAGAAAAACAATGAATAAAAATGAATGAGTTTATGTTCAAGGAAAGTTTTAGTTGATAAAAAAATTTGAATTTATTTATATATTTATACATATAGCTGATCATCTAAAGCAGGGTTTTCAAACTTTTGCTCCTTTCATTCTAGTGTATCAGGTCACGCCCCCTCTATTAGATTTTAATATAAATACAGTATTTATAAGTATATATAGTAAATATATTAAAATGTACATCGTGTACTCATGATTATCATGTATTATCATAAATGTAATTTCAGTTTGGTATTCTTGATTATTTTATTTTAAAAGATATCAAAATATTCTATTATATAATGTTAAATTTATATTTTTATGTATCCCATGACGAAACATACAGGCATATATCGACTTGATATCATGTCGCAGATAACACGTCATCTTTTATCCGGTATGAGAGTTTTTAAATTGTGAAATGTAATATTATCAAATATTGCTGTATTACTCGGCATTGCTTGGGATAGATTGTTCTGTTTTAAATTTTTGTTTATAGACGATCGTCTGTCGATGTACTTGTTCTCAATATTGTCAAACGGAGTTCTAAGTTATGTAAATTATAAATCGGACAAATGACAATATTTGATTCGTGTATTTAATTCTATTATTATGTACTCTTATAACAAATGCATTTAGTACTCGGATTAAAAAAAAAACCAATGTATTTAATTAATACTCTTACGTGTAATACGTATATTACACGGTTCGAGAAGGTTTTAAATACTATAAAATGAATCGTTCTGAATGACATTTGATTAAGTTATTGTTTTATCCGCCAAATCTACACCTATGCCCTGCACGGATCGGCTCGATAATGTCTCGTGTTCCGTAAAGACGTGTATAAAGGAATACAGTGCATAAAAAAAAGAGGAGAAAAAACGACTTAACATCGTGATAAATTTGTAGAAACTCAAACACTTAACTGTGTTAATAAATAAATCATAACTACGGTTAGGTTATATAGCGATATTATTAAATTCGCCGGAAATATGCAAATAAATCTATGAATATATTAATTCGATATATATATATATATAGGCGTACTAAAAATAATTACGTTGTAATATTTCAACGATGATTCGTCGTAAGTTATTGAACAAAACGAATTTCCACACTACAAACGCATAAATATACTTAATTTACTAGGCGTAAACAAAACTATTGCTCAAAGTTCTGTAAGATTAGGTCAGGTTAGGTTAATAATAATTATAAAACGTCGTGTATAAGTTTTGGAAATAGAAACGTTTCGCATCATAACATAATACTATTATAATAATAATAATACTTTCCATCTCGAAATATTTATTTTTTTTTTGAAAAAAAAAACATATTTGGGGTCGTTAGCCCTGCAGTTGCTCTTATTTTGTATATATTATTAATAGGGTTAGGATTTCATTGTATTACCATACGGCATATACAAAATAATATATCCATTTTTTTTTTTTTTTTTGGAATGCTTAGTGACTTTTTCCGAGTTACAAATGAGTTTCCAATTACACACTATATATTATTCTAATAAGTATAGTCGTTTTTCCATTAAAATATATTTAAATATTAATATTGAATAAATACCGTTTGGAACACGTTCATTTATTGACGACGATATACAAAACGTCCCGGTACCACATTTTTACCCGTTTTCGTCATAGAGATGCCCTTAAATATACTTGTATGCATAGCAATATGGAGCTAGCAAAATAACGAAATGCAGTGTGACCATATTTGTGAGAGTATAATATTGCAGTCACTCAGTTAGAAATTGTACTGATTTTTACCAATTATTATTTATGTATTTTGAGTGTTGTATATTATTTTGGCGGGCCGGACATGGCCATAGTGCCATAGATTAATATAACGTTATTATTGAATCTGGAATTGAATTCAGGTATAAACAGGGTAGGAAACAATTTGTACAATTTTTTTTCTTACACATGGCCATACTGCGATTCGCCATTTTTCTTGCCTCGTATTTGTCCGACTACGGCCATTCCTGCATTTTATATTCCATGTCAGACTTATTTTTGACAATTTTTATCGAATCAACACCGAGTGCGACCATCATATACGCCCAGGAATTAATGAAATCTATTTCAATTTTTATGCAAATATGAACTACGTTATTTGTTTGTATCACACACAGTGCGTCTCATAAGCTTTAAGGCTACGACCACTGAGGTTACAAAAGAATTTAAAAATCGTTTTAAGTAAATGGTTCATTCGATGTAATTACCATTAAATTCTATACGATTTCTTGCACGGTCTCCCGGTTTTTTCATAGCCCTTGAACTCCATCTTCAACTTCGCGAACAGTAAATAATCCGGAGGACTTAAATCTGGTGAATACAGGGGAGGGGGGTAATCAAGTACTGGAACGGTTTTTGTGGCCAAAAATTAAGTGATAATCGCCGGGTGTGTGCTAGAACGTTGTTGAGAAGAATACCATTACGCGGGCTTAACACACATGCAGTTCTTTTACAGAGGCGTTCCGAAACGTTTTTATAGTATTTAGCGTTGACAGTACTTCCCGGGAGCTAAAAAATTCTTTGTGCACAATACTTTGGCAATAAAAAGAAAGCCCACAGTATGTTTTTAATTTTTATAAGGGCAATTTTTTTTTTTTTTTTTGGTTACAGCGAATTCTCTGTTCAAATGACTCCGTGCCGGATGAAAATTTACCGGCACACCGAAATACAAAAGCAATACACTCAACAATTGGAACGTTTCTGTAGGAATTTTTCTTAACTTAAAACGAAATTGTATTGCAATTCGTTGTTCTGGGATTCTTTTTCCACATTTAAATATCATAACAGTATTAGAGTGTTACAGTAATATCACTTTCCAGAATATCACGATGATCGCGATTTCGGTATTAATTTTACAATGGTTGTCTCAAAACTCACGAGACGCACTGTGTACATTGCTACATTGTTTTTTTTTTTTACGTATATGACAAAAATACTGAAAGAGATGAAAAACTTATTTCGATAAAAACTGGAACTATTTGGTTTTATACATCAAAAATCATTTTGCAATTTATATGAAATCGTACGACCATTTTTTTAAAAATTCTTTTACTATATTATGATCTCTTCTGTAAAATCGAGGAAACAAAAATTTTTTTTTGGGACGCAATCCATTTCGCCCCGTCGTAGTTTCGATATGCTAAACGGACTGGAAAGCACTCGGACTACGTGTAATAAAACAATTATTTTTCGAACGGGACTCATTCGGGTTGTACTCCATTTTTTTTTTTTAAAGAATCTTTTCGGGACGTATTCGCGAGTCGTTTGGACTTGATCCAAAATCAAAACTAAACGATATTATTATATTGCGGTAAATATTTCAGAATTTCTTTTTTTTCGATTATAAACGTTTTAAATGGATCCGGACGATTTGCAATATTCAGAGCGTAGGATCAGTGAAATATCATCGTATCTTACGGAAGAAGACGAGAATATCATGGACGATAAAAAAAAAACGTATACAGCGCAAAAAGGATTGGCAGCAACAGGGGGTTCTTAGTGCGCGCGAGCGGTCGTGTATCGACAGCGGTCGTTGATCAGTAAGTGCGTGTGAAGAAATAAGAGAAGAGAAAAATACCGTCTACAATCACGAAGGGTGTGAAGATATATGCTAAGGGAGTTGAATCGTGAGAGAACCGTAGCGGGACGGAGCAGGAGCAGGACAAGGACGGGGAGCAGGAGAAGGGCCGGGAGGAGGTGGTCTTGTTAAAACTTTTTCCTGCGACTACGTTCTCGCGTATTTTCCGCGCACGCACGCACTTCGCTCTCCCACCGGGGCGACGCATTATACCGGGGATCCCTCCTGCGGGACGAGGCCAAAGTGAGGTATACGCGTATACCTATATATAAAGTATGATATAAAGAGTAAGGGATCCCGCGATGACCGTGCCCCCCCACCCAACAATTTGCAGGGAGGGGCTCGCCTGCGCCTTTTTTTCTCGGAAAACGGTTCTGGCGTGTGGTGGTATTGCACTGGAGTGTTAAAAAAAAACAAATCTCCGGTTCGCAAGCGGCACGTATTTTATAAAAACGTAGGGAAAAGTCTCGAGACTCTTTAGGTTAATTTATTTTTGAAAAATGTAATTTTTTTTTATCGAATTAAAACCTTTTACTCGAATATTACATATAATATCCGTTCGGGTTCGTATATTAGTACAAACGGTGGGAGTATACGAAAATTATGATTTCATAACTGACTGAAGGGGTTTTTATGTTTAAAAAAAAAAAAATATTTTACGTTTATTCAAACAAATCAATGGTTCCGCGATACAAAAAAAAACCCCCATAAAATAAGGAAACCCGACAAACGAAGAGTACAAAATTCGATATAAAAATTTTTAAAAAAATTGTGAAATTTTAAAAACAAAAAGAAATTTGTACTATACGAGTAGAAGACTGGCGAAAAACAGTGGCGAACGCATATAAATAAATAGTCGGTTCGTGGAAAGAAAAACAATTTTTTTTTTTAGGGGAGAGTCAATGATAAAACGGTCTCGTCCTGGTAATGAGGTTTTCAACAAATTACGGTTAGCTATTGAAATATGTAATCGACATTATTTATTTTTTGCACTTGACGGGAAAGAAACGCTGAAATAGTGTACGCTGCATCGCTGGGACCATAAAGTCGTCGAAAACGAGAGTTTATTTTTCTTTTAAATTCTTAAAAAATATTCTCGTCACTTTTAATCGATCGATCAGCTCACGAATATCGAAAGTGAACAATATGCGCGAATTATTCAATCGAATTAATTGGAATTTAATTGGAATTAAATCGAATTAACGTGGTCGAATTGATTTTTTTTCCTTGCACTTTTACAGTAACCAGACCAGTTAGCACACACAGGTCGCGCCATTAATCCGCCGCCGCCGTCACTCGGATGATATACGGACGTAACACGCGCGTATTTAGGCCCCGGCAAAACGGTGCTACAAATCTCTGCCTCGCTCCGCAGCTATCCTGCGCACGTATTCCTTCGCTTCCGACTAGCCAGGGGAGGAAGTACACAATTAACGGACAATAAATTACTTCGCGAGCCGGCCGGGCGCAGCAGTTAGGCGTGTGTAGAACTGTGAGGGGGGCACTTTTAACACGTGGCACGGGGGCGCGAAATCCTCCTTCTGGTCTAGTTTTTCAACAACGGTGCCGAAACGGGCTTTGATCGCAGTGGCGGATTCAAGAGAAGGCCCGAGGGGCCTGAGCCCAACCCCTTGACAGTTATATGTTCGTAGTTAATGATTGTAAGTTTAATATATTTTAATGTTTTTTTAGTTTTTTTTAGTTTTTTTTTTAAACCACAAGACTTAATATCATACCGCGTTTTCTTCTTTTGGCACTTAGTACTCTCCAAGAGTTTTCGCTACCATCGCAACTATCTCACCGTTTCTCTCGATCTTGAACCGATTCTCCCCATTGTAGAACTCCCATTTTATCCAGGTGTTTATCCAACCTAACTTTTCCTAAGCCGCTCTCGAGGTCCTTTTTTCGACTCACGACTGCTCTACTAATATCATCCTCACTTCTCAGCGCCACGTGCTCCAACCACTTTATTCTTTTTTCCTCTTGTGAAACTGATGACTGATGCTAATCCAATTTCTTCCTGTAGTTCTTTGTTAAATTCTCTTCGCCACGCTCCTTTTTCGTTATCACAGACTAGTCTCCACATATTATCCTCCACTTTTTGTTTTCAAAAGTCCTGAGTATTGTACCCTATATACTAGTAAGTATATGTTGAATAGTAATAGCGATAGGAAATAGGTAATTAACAACATCGCAGTAGATATCGAGGAAAAATATTAAGAACATATTATACTCATTGGCGTTTGCAGAAAAATGTATTAAAACATTAAATGACTATTATTAGCACGCACTTCTTTGACTAGTTGTGGTATTTTTTGAATGACGCTATTGTTTAAAGCAAAACGCATATATAACGTGGAATAGAATAATTTCACTCACTATACGTTTGTTGGGTACAACGCGACATTGTTATATTCTTTAATTTTTAAATCAAAATGTTTTTTCAAAAAAAAAAGAACAACTTTGAAAATACCACCAGTTGAGAACCACTTGTTTATGGGGATAATGTTCTTCCGCAATATATTTGTTCCGGGGAAGAGTTTTCTTTTTATGGGGGAAACAAATTACGCGGAAACGTGCAGTTAGAAAAGTATTACTGACTCGCGTGGCTTTTCTAACGTATTTTCGCAATAATTTTTTTTTCCCCCAATATTCTATCGAGTGTGTAATGATTTTTGGAAATTTACGTTTGCGAAACATTTCAGAATTTCGTTTTCCTATATATATAATATCACCTGTAAAATAATATCTGTTCCGAATTTTTCGAGAAAATATTTACCGGGAAATATGTGTTTTTTTTTTCAATCAAATTATAAATTAAATACTGGGAAGTTATAAATTCAGCGTTGCCTTCCGGAAACCGATCTTTATCGTTGCCGAGTATAAACGTCATCTCGCTCTTGACCGACGATCGGTTTTCATCGACAGCTGCTGGTGCTGTAGAAATGCCGATCTGTATGATCTTCAGCTATACAGAAGTTAAAGGGATTTTTTTTCGGCGATATCGCTCGGAGTTTATAAAACAATCCGTATCAACTGACAGGCAATGAAGATTTTTAATTATAGGGGTTGCGTAATCCCGGGGACCGATATCGTTATTATACGCATATTACTTATATATATATATATATATCCTCGTTTTTCGACACTTTTCTGTATATATCGGACCTCGAGGAGCTTAACAGGTGGCGGGGCGAGGACGAAAAGGATACGGGCGGCAGAGGAGGAAAAAAACCGTGTTTTTTAATCCCGAAACGTCAAACAAGACCAATGGCCACCGACAAATTTGTTTTAGGCTCTTTGTTTTGTCGTCCGGAATAGTATATTATGTATACCTTTATAATACAATAAACTGGGGGATCGAGTGCTTTTTATACGCTAAAAATCACGAAAACACGAGCTTAAAAAAACGCGGTTTAAAAAATTTACTCTAATAACGCTGTCATAGACAGTCTGTCTAAAAAAAAAAAAACAATAAGATATGACAAAAATCACTGATTGTTTAATTAATTTCTACGTAGAATGATGGTAATTAAAAATATATATTTTCAATTAATACAGTTGTTTAAGAATATTTTCGTTGTTTCGTTGTATATTGTTGTAGATATAATTGAGCCGAAAATGAGATATTTTGAAATGTGAAAAACACAAATGAAAAATCTCTCGTACCACTCTAAAGGATACAGTCCATCCCTGGGCTTAGTTATGCTCTCGATCCGTGGAAAGAACGCGATTAAACCAGAAACAATTTCTCACTGAACTCTCCAAAAAAAAAAAAATATATACTTTTGAAGTTTTTACAATAGAATTTTCTGTTTTCTAAATTCTAATAAATATATCAAATTAACCAAGTTCTATTAGAAATATGTATATATTATATAAAATATATACAGGTGTCCGTTTTATTTAATTTATTATTAAAAAAAATGTTTTAATTAAAAATATTACATGAAATCGTTTATAACTGGGAAGAATTTTCTGTTTTATTTTAAACCCCCTCCCCCGTTCACCATCCAGAGAAAAATTGAAATTAAGCCGCTGATAGCTGCGTGAATATAATAATATGGAATTTTATTAAAAGTGAAAAACAAACAAATTTACTTTATACAAAAAACGCTTAGATAATAGTTTAGATATTTGGTCGAAGAAATAAAAGTTGACAATTTTTCTGAGAACACTTTTTCTTGTAGAAAAAAATATAACCCGGTAAAATATCATTTTTAATTGCCAAAATCTGGCAATGCACATATACGGCTTTTACAAAAAGGATTTTTTTTTTATAATCCAAAAAATAATATTTCGAAAAATTTTAAATATTTTCCAGTTGTTTATTTTAAGGATATACATACATAATAATTTTTTTTTCCAACGATTTTGGACTTAATATAACGACAAGATTCTTTAGAAATTCAATGAATATTTTCTATAATAATATAATACATTTTAATAATGTAATTTAATAATTATATTCTCCAAATATTTTGTTTTTACTGTTCGAGGGTACACGAAGACCTAAAAAAAAAAATACTGAATATATATATGTTTAATATAATATGGTTTCACAAAAATTAAATAATCTGATTATACGTTTTGATAAATTTCGCTTTTATCAAAGGGCAAAATACGATTTAAATGAATAATGTTCCGAGAACGATTTTGATAAGGCGCGTCAGCCGATATTTTAATACGAAAATAAATTATTAATTCGACAAAATTAAACCTGTCCTCCGTAATTCGATTATACTTGTTTGTTTCAGATTATTACTTTTTTTTTTTTTAAATCTCTTTTCGTAAATATTATCGCACAAATACATAATTTAAAAATATAAATTATGTCACATTTAATAGATATTAAACAATACTGGATTATAAAAAATAATTATTCACCACTAATATTACCATAAAACAATTAAGTCTTAATCTGACCTATAAAAACAGTACAGAAATAAAAGAAAATACACTATAAACGTTATACTATAATTTTGCGATATTTCTTCAAAATTGATATCCAGTGATTTCTCTCGACTCTAAATCCATTCCGACATGATCTCTCGAACTTATATTGTCACTATTTCCGACGGCTCGTCAAGCTGTAAACGACTCAGGTTGAGCGAAACGCATACTCGGCAAAAAGAAAACTTGAAATTAATTGCAACTTATCAAATAGTTTAAAGTTAAAATAAAAATAAATTTACACCTTTAAATTACTTATTGATCGAAACGAATTAAGTACGACTTTTAAATTGCCCAGCTTTATATTCAATATCGTTAATTTAAAAAAAAAAAAAGTTTTCAAAATATTCATAAAACTCGCAGTAAAATTTTTAATTCTTTGAACTCAATAAATTACAAAACTTATTTCAGAGCATTTATTTCTCTTTTCTTTGTATACCGCGAATAACAGCTGGTAAACAGGAAATGCAGCCCACGGAAAATCGGTTTTTTTTCGGTCGTACGAATTTCAAATGTTAATTAATATATTAATTACGTGTTAATTATGTGTGGAAAAAAAATATGTATATTGGTGTGTGCTCGGAGGAAACGTAAGTTGTTTCGTCGCATTTTATTATATTTAAAACTTAATATACAATAATAATAATATCGTAGAGTTTACGCGCCTTTGAATTATTTATTTATATTTAATATATTATGATCTCGTGTAATTCGTTGTCAAAACAGCGCCATATTATACTCTAAAGCAGTTTGACCTCGTTCCAAAGACACGGGGATAGTTTATGTATATAGTCCTGACGGTTTTTATATGAAATACTCTCTGAAATTGGACGCATATTGTGTCGGTTATAGGCGTTTTAGAACTTATTTTATTTCGTATTACGCGTTTTTCCTCCCCTAGTCCGTTCATTCCGCCGAGTCTAAACGTATACACAACTATTTTTCTTCCTCGAGAACGCGCACACAGAGACTCCGTCTCCCGGCGGGCTTACTCTTCTTTTGATCGAAATAATATATATATATATTTATATGAGTGTATGCGTAGCGAAGAATTCGAGAAAATAATCGGCTTTGATCCGGAAAAGCGGCATTTTCGCTGATATAATAAGTGTTTGTATATACATATATATATATAATACCCCACGCGCACATGTGTTGATATTATTATTGTAAAAACGTTCGCGGCCGTATACCTGCTGCAGCTGTTGTTGGCTACTGCAGCAGCGTTTAATACAGACGTTTTATCAATATGCGAGGATAAAAAAAAAAAAATTTTATTTTTTTTTTTTACCTCGTCGTCGATCTTGTACGAAAATCGAAATAAGTATTATTTATTAAATAATAAATTTGTACGTATAGAAAAAAAAATATATGTACACGATCGAGCCACAAAAAAAAAATGAGCTTATTATGAAAAATAATGAATATATTATTGGAGTTATTGTATGAAATTTGTTTATTTTTATTACAAGTTTTGAGACGAAAAAAAAAGTCATCGTCGGCCGGTTCGAAAAATGAAAAATACAACAACGGAATAAAAACTAATAACCGACGAAATTATAAAGAGAAAATTATGAATATTACAATGAAAAGAGAGGTCCATTTCACTGGCACCCCCACTTTACACATTTAAATCTTAAATAGGGGCAATCGTTTGTGCTGTTTATCTTTAGAAAAAACAGCAAGCGAAATATTTGTGTACCTACCTAGTGAATTGAATTGAAAGAAGAAAAATGGTGTACGTTATACATGCGTGTATATTGAAAATTTTAATATTATTATTATTTCCTATAATCAAACATTTTTAAAAAATGTATTGCGTTTAATTTCTTTACATATATAAAAATGTTTCAGAACTGAATTAATTATGTAATCATCATGTTGAGCGTTTGAAATATCTAAAGTCATTATCTACATTAAATGTAAATAATATGCGATTCTTTTCTAAAACACGTTTCTATTGAATTCGAATTAACTGTTCATTTTTTTTTTTTAATTTTGTTTTACGGATGTGATTATAACTCGTTTTAAAATCTCTATTCGTTTTAGCAATATATATAATTTATTACAGCTGTAAATTCCATGGTAATTATTAAATATTTGTTAAAATTTTTATTCGGAAATTTGTTTTATTTTCATAATTTATTCGTTTAATTAAATTACTACGAGTATCGAATGCGATTTAAATATAATTTTAATATTTTAACGAGTTTGTCTGATTGTATAAAACTAAATGAATTATTTTATATATAGATGATTCAAATGTCTATTTAACAATGTTCGCATTTGTTCTTTGACATTTATATACGTTGCTCGTCCAATATTTAATTCTTAATTATTTCCGACATGTTTTAATAATTTTATTGTGTTTCGTTTTTCTTCTAATACGCGCTGTTCCGCTATTGGTGATTTTTAA
Organism: Slavum lentiscoides; assembly: GCA_032441835.1. NCBI lineage: Eukaryota > Metazoa > Arthropoda > Insecta > Hemiptera > Aphididae > Slavum > Slavum lentiscoides. The sequence goes on from CM063717.1 coordinate 13,545,339, forward strand.
TTTTTAATATTAAATTTAATAATAAGCGATTTCAAATAATAACATTTCTTCTCGTCTGTCTTATATATAAAAATTTTTCACAATCTTCGCGTGGCATTCGATAAATTCCTGATTTTCCCCGTTTCTTTCGTTTTGTCTTTGGTATTTCATATTAACAGACTTATTAATTTCTTTTTTCTCATAATAACACTTTATATCGATTTCATTTTATTTTTTAAATATTTTCAAGATTCTAATTGTAACGTGAAATGTGAATATTGTTTTGTTCAAAAATGGGACCCGATATTTCAAATGTTCCAATATTTCAAAAAATAGAAGCGCTACGATACAACATAGAGGGCGTGGCCGGTAGACGTATCTATAAATACCAATCAAAAACAAGAGGAACGCTCAGTGTAGTCACGACAGTCAGACGCGTACTACGTTCTCTAAAGATAGAACCCGTAAAGGTTTCGAAACGTCAGAACAAAATTGGCGTCATGGATATTTCCGTAAAATACATCAACAATAGTAATTTAATCCATGAAGGTTTTAATAAATTCACAAATCTGAAAAATCGTGGAAGAAGAAGTTATTCAAGTTTTTCTTCGAAAATTTCACCGACGTCTCTTATTATTAAAATCGTTTAAAACGAATGTTAATAAATTTAAATATTTAAGTCTAAACAATAATTGTTATAATAAATTGTTTTTGTTAATTAGTGAGTATTTATTTTAAATTCTTTGGTCCCCCTACCCCATTTCAAAATTCTGGCTACACCGCTGGTGTGTTTCCTTATCATATTGCGCGCATTTCGAATTCTAATCGATCGATCGATCTCTGTATAGTAAATATCGGAGAATTCTATCGAATTTTTTTTCGTTCGTGAATTTCATTGAAGAGTTAGAGTAACGACTTGTCTATATTATATTCTTCCGAGTTCTCGTTAAGAATTGTAGTATAGGCACCTACGTCGGGCCAGGTGTGCAGGAATAACGAAGGAGAGTCGAAGGGACGAGAACGTCACGTCGTTACATAGGCCCGCGAAAACGGCGCGCGAGTTAGGGGCTAGGACGGTGGACTCGGCCCTTCTCGTCCTTTCCCCACCGCAACTCCCTCAGCGACCGTTTATCATTCTACACATAAACATGTTTAATTACGTTTAACCGGCGAAACGTCGTTGATTAATTATTATACGGGCTGCACAGCATCCGAGAGGGTGTCCGCTCCTCAGCACCAACGTTGTCCCATCCCTCCTTTGCATCTCCTTCGGCGTGCTATTTTTGTGCCACCACACGCCCGCACACATAAAACAACAGGAACGGACAGAATCCTCTGATACGCTTGTAATCTACGAACACCCTGTGTACCTCTTACGAAATCTGGAGTATATATTTTTATTTATTTACTTTTTTTAAATCGTATAATCGTTATATGATTTCTTCCTAAACGAGAGCAACGAATAATTTCGGTGTCTGTCTCCGGTAATTTGATAAATACGTATTTTCCCTACACATTTATCGTTACTACCGTGATCTGTATGTTATATCGTTTCGTAAAATCCAAAGTTCTCCACGATTGAAATTGTTGATTTTTTTTTTACTACTCTAAAGTCGTTGATATTCTGACCGATCGAATCTACCGATTAACACACGTATTCAGATCTCTTTAAGTTGTACTTCTAAAAGTCACTTGCGCGCAATTATCACTTGCTGACTCGCAAGTTGCAGTAATGCAAATGCCGTGAAAGTTTAACGATATATTTAAATATAGTAATATATTATTTTTATCGATATATATGTAAATAATTATTTTTACATTTATATTGCAATATTAATATTTCGATTGTCGTTTTTCACTTTGTTTTCGAATACGACGGTATTTCGATATTAGTTTGGTTTGGTTAGGCGTTAAGTGAACTTTTTTTCTGTACATAACATTTTTTTAGGCCATTTTTCAGAGGCCGTAAATGCGTTTTAGTTTTAAAGGTAATTTTTTGATATTTTTAGCACATTAAAATCCGAGCCTTAACAATAGTAATATGTCGTTATTTGATCTCGTTTTTCTCCGCTCTCTTCGGGTCGCGCTTTGTGGCTATATCGTCACGATGAGTGCGTTTAACATATACGCGTAAATCACGCGGTTTTCAATACACACATTATGTATTTTGATTGTGCAGGTCCAATACTGCAATAATACGCCGTCGTACAGTAATCGAAACCATCACACAGCTATTTGTTTGCCGTCGAAATATGATCTTTCCGCCGCTCATACTCCGATGACGGTACGTGCACCGTTATACGAATATTTGTTTGTTTTTGACTAAACTGTTTTTTTTAATTTTATGCTTTTCGACTTTACAACAAAAAAAAAAAAACGAACAAAAACGCTCGGTTTTCGTATAGTAAATTTATTATTAAAATTACTAATTAAATAATGGCGCGTTTTATTCGATTGGTTTTCGAACTAAATGAGGTAATATTTATTAATGAACAAACACCTAATTAAACCAACACCCGAAAAACATGCGCGACCGGTCGATACTGCACGTTACAAGATTGCAAATCAAAAAAATAGGCAAGAATTCGATGAGGAAAAAATCGAGCGTTAATTTTCGCTGTAATGGGAAGGTTTAAGTGCTCAACGGGTTTCTATTTATGTAGTTGTGAGTACGCTATATATATATATATATATATAGTAACGGTTTACAAACCTTTTATAGATGCGACCTATGTATATTTTTTTATTTTTAGTAGTTCACTCAAATCAATTTGTTTTATAGCTACTCATTTACGGATAAATAAAATATTAATATTTAAAAAAATTGTATAGAATTGCGTAAAAAAAAAATATTATTTTAAAAAATGTCGACTTATTATTCTTTAAGAATATATAATATATATATATACAATATAATTTAGACATTTACAGTAGTTGAGATTCTTTCTAAAATTTAATTTTTTTATAAACAAACGTGTCAATCTTCACGATATTTATATTTTGGAGAATCGAACGGTAAGCAGCGTTTTTATCGCTTAATAGCAGAAAGTGTTGGATGAGTATCTGGAACGGACAATCCGTTAAACATATTTACCGTTCAAATCCGTTCTTAATGAATCGTCTCTCTTCGGACGAATCGATTATTATAATCCTTTTTCAACTCTATGATTGCGGGGTGGGAGAAAGGAATAATTCATTCGTCGTGTGAATGTTTTTCGCGATCCATTGAGAACCTCTGTCCCGCATAACACAATCACACGTAGTCTTCAATAAAATGAATTTTGTTCCGACTTCTATCAAAAAACTGTCCAATAGTAGTTTTATCGATTTATATAGTTGTATTAGTACAAAATATATATATATATATAAATAGTAAATTGAAAACCGAATGAAGCGTATATATATATGTAAACGTTTTAACGTAATATTTCGACTCGAATCGGCACAAAAACGCGAGGTTTTCGAGAAGAATCTCATTTCGCGATATATACTATATACACTATCGTTTATTTTATTTTATAATAAATATTTATAACGTCTCGTGTTCGACGGAGAATATTCGCGAACACAATACGTACAAAAGCGTTTTATGAATATTATATAATAATCGTTATCTGTACACACGGCCATTGGACATTTCTTCGGCGAATCTCTTCCCGTCCAGTGGGTTCGAATATATACGCGTGTAATATTATAACACGATCGGGTTAATTTACGACGTTCGAAGTCAAAGTTTCTGAGACTTTTTCAAGCTGAAAACTATATATATTTTTTTTTTTGGAAACTAAACGGAGGAGTTGATATTTCATTTACCGCTCCGATAAGAATAAAATGTTATTATTAATAACTCCCACGCCCCCTCGCGCAGGGATGTTGTAATAATCATTAGAAAATCTCTTTTCGTTATTGTATTAGAAAAAAATAAACCCCGTGTTATTTTACACGGATGAGAAATAAAGCATTTAACTCTCGATACCGGCGAACTTTCTTTAAAATCGAAATTCTATACACGAAGCACTTCTTAAATGAAAATACATATTTCCATATAAAAAAAAAACGCGTCAAGTGAATAGGAAACGACGCCTTTTCCGATTCGAAGTATTAACCAAAAATTGACCTATCTACTAGAAACGACTCTAAATAGTTTAATGACTTTATCATATCAAATTTGTATCATCAAATTAAAGTAGTGGTCAATAAGTTAGTAAGAAATATTACAAGCGTCAATTATCATTAAAATGTCTAAAAACTGTTATGGTATTTACAAATTTGTGTGCAATTTTGTGAAAAATTTCCGAAAAGGGTTCCGGAATCGTGCTTTTGCCTTATTAAAGTCGAGCGCTCGTAATTGTTACGGCACAACAAGTAAAAGGGTCCTTTTCAGCGAATACGACGAGCGCCGCAACGACGTTATGTGGTTGGTCGACAAACCGCAATGCGCCGTGCCGCCGGGAAACAATATGTACAGGGGACGACCGACCGAAAAAATTCTCAAAGTTCACGTATATAAATCATACGTCAGATCCATAATTACTTACGCTGCCCCCGCATGGACTTTTAACCTAAGAAAACGAAGCTGCTCTAACTTAGAGGCCTTTCAGTCAACCACACTGAGAACCATCACTGCAGGTCAACCCTGGTTCACCGCCAATACAACTAAAATCCGGACAATCAGAGAAGAGATCAACCACCATAAGTACAAAACAACAAAAGCATCTCAAACTCCTAATATCCTCACATCAATGATATAAGCACACGCATATCATCGAAAGAACGATTCAAAAACAAACCATTAACCTTTTAATCTCATGACTTAGGCCAAAACCAACAACATCATTAATATATATATATACCCCATTCTCATAGTTAATTTATTATAATTAATAATTAATATATAACTCATAGTTAATATATTTAAAGTCATTAACATAGTACAAACTTCTCTCGCCGGTAAAAACAATCAGATATATTTTTTCAGTCAGTACACCAAAGAACGTTTCGTGGGAAGTTCGTATGCGTTCTTTGCAAATCTTTTAGTGACATCTGTTTTTTATGAACGGCCTTTTTAGGAATACTCGAAACTGAATTCAGCGAATTTTAGTCGGAAGATTTTTGAAGACGAAAAGTTTGTCGGAAAAACTACGAAAACTTACTCCACGTTCTTCGTTCTCATCAGATTTTGAGCGAAAATAATTGTTTTTTCTGCACCCGAATGATAGCAGACACCAAAGGTTAACCGTATGTTTTGCACACATCCACGAGGTAAAAAAAAAATCACGTTAACCGCCTCAAAAAAGAATCGGGAACGGTACGTTTCAAAGGTGTGTCTTAAACAATGAAATACTGTGATTACATACAAATGTACATCGCACTCCAATGGGAAGTATTTTTTTAGTAATAGTAACCAAAAAAAAAGTTTTATAATTTTTTTTTTTTTGTCTGGGCGGTGAACACGATTTTAATCAATATATTTGTATTGTTATTGATCTCTGAACGGCATATGTTACCAGAACGATACGTGATGTAAATTATAATATTTATATATATTATATATATTGCGTGTACCGTGTACCGATGTGACTCTGCTGCAGATGCGTCAAACCCTTTCCGACACAATTCCTTCTCATCCTCCTCCTCTCGCTTATAACAATATTATTGTTGTAATAATATCATCGTTATACCGAACTGTTATTATTATTATTATTATTATTATTATTATTATTATTATTATTATTGTTTTATATCAGAATTAACGTATACACAGTACGATTGACTCAGATTTCTTTGGTTTTATGTATATATATTTTTTTTTTTTGGAAATCCAAAGACGAAAAAATATTAAATGTTTTGTCGGATATCCGAAAGGTAAAATTCGACACGCACCGTCGAACGCTTCTGCACTAGTATAATATATGTAATGTACACGTCCTAAACTATCTCTCCGACGAAACTCTCGGACCTATTAAGTGCACACAGTAAGTTTCTCGTCTTAACCGCTAACCGACAAAATTCGATTTTCCTTCACACCGCGCCGTATACAGAAATATGTACAGTTTAACAACACTTCGGAATAAGGTATAAAAATTGCCGATCATCGACGTAACGATGTTGGTATTCATTTGATATTTGGATAAAAAAAAAAATTACATAAATTGTCTATTTTCAATCGCGAGGCTCGAATGATATTCTCGGGTTTTGGATTTCGCGGTTGTATTTATATAATTTTTTATTCGAATTAATTCGAGTTTTTAAGGTGTAAAAATCAAAATTTGGGTTATTAAGTGTTTCGGGTGTTTGGATTTTTAACGGTGTTACGGGTTAAAATTAATTCGGGTTCCGAGCGTTGAAATATTCGACCTGCTAAAGCCAATTCTTCGAGTCCGAATGTCGACTGCAAACGAGAATATATGGATAAAGACATGGACAAAATTTGTTAAGATTATGAGCTAAGAGGGAAAAAATGATTGGTCTCACTATGATGTGTGTAATTTTATTTTATTATTTTGCTCATATAGCGAAAATATTTCGGTTTTTAAGTTTCCGGTAGATAATCGTATCGCGTATCTATACAGTTGGTACTTTATTTAATACGTTTTTAGGATTTTTTTTTTTCAATAGTTTTCTTAATCGCGCAGAAAACCCACGAAAACGTTGCGAGAAGACGCGGTAAAATACGCGACTTTGACCAAACCGAATTTCTCTTTTTTTCTCTCTCTCTCTCTCTCTTAACTCTAAAAATAAAGTTTCGAAACACTTGGAATTTTCGACGGTTATTTATTTCAATAACATACACGCGTTATAATTTTATGATTATTTTCTGCCTAAACACAACGTTTCGAAATGTTCAATAATTACAGGATTTTAATATTTAATAAAAATATTTTCATCGTTTTTTTTCCACACATTTTAAGTTTAAATTTTGCGCGCGATACGCACTATTTGTAATAAAACGATTGTTTTTAAAATTCTTGACAGTTTTATATTGAAAAAAAACTTAAAATAGGTAACACAAGATTAAGTATAGTTACACGAATTGGTATAAAAGTCGATTTATTCGTAAAAATGTTACGAGACAAAACCATAGAGCTTTTTATATCATTTAAAAAATTGTACCTGTCGAGTATACGGCGAGTTTTTTTTAATTAACTTTGGACGAAAGAAATTAACAATTATACTTGTTCGCATATATCTCATAATGATTCGATAAATATTGAAAGCGTCAAACTGACTATATAGTCAAGTTTATAATTAAATATTATTTTCATCAATATTATTAACTCGACTTTAACTTATTAACGGTAATTAATATCCACACTTTTGTTTACAAGAACGATTAGCGTTATATCAAATTATTATTATTATTATTATTATTCAATATAATATTATAAAGTCACGTCTGTAATTATTTTTTATACAAAACACGAACGTCAGTTAATTGTATACGAGTTTCTCTCGACTTTTAGATAAATCCATATTGCGTTTTATCTAGATTTTTCTATATATTCTCGACGGCAATATAAGTTATTATAGCCCATAAAACCGCTTAATCGCCAAAGTCTATTACCGTCTTGCCTCGCAGTGAGCGTATAGATAAGATTCAACTCTTTCTTTTTTTCTCTTCTTCTCGTTGTGCCTGAAGAAGAGTAACGCCGTTGTTCGGAATAGATTCGATACGGTCGCGTAACAGCAGAAAGCGTTCTAAGAGCAAATCGATTTCGTTTGACGTTTCAGAAGCTAAGCGGCGAGCGAGCGTTTGAAAGTGATGAAGTTATAGCCGCGCTGTCCGCATCAGTTAGAAGAAGAAATGATTCAGAAGGATGACGGTTTAAAATACGAAATCGTTATTTTATAGCGTTTTGTGAAAAGAAGGACAACGAGAATTGAAGATATTTCTAGTGTGAAATTTTAAAAATTAATAAAAGCGCGAGTGAAACCGAGCGAGAAAACCTGTAAGTTTTAAAGTATACGCATTGCGCATTTTATTCTAACGTTAGAACCGTAACAAACGCCTTAAAAACGAATTTCATGCGATCAGCACACACTTCCTGTGCAGTGTTCCATCCGTATAAACGGTGTCTTCGAATTCATAAAAAACGGATTTTTATATAATAAATACTCGCATCATCGTATATTAATCCGTTTCGCGATTCGGAAGAGAATAAAAAAAGGAAAATTGATAAATTATTTTTAATAATATACCGGGTCGAAGGAGGAGGAGAAGAGCGAAAAAAAAAAGTAGATGGTTTTAAAGATAATCTCAAAGAAAAGTTCTCCTCGAAATTAACGATCTATAAAACGCATTATAAGATAGCGCGCGCAACGTCAATTCATTCGAATATAAATGACTATAGTAAATAATTTAAATGGAATATAATAATATATGAGTCTTCACTCGGCAGAGAGGTCAGTGTCGACGGCGAATATAGTTTCAAAAAAATGTATTTGTCGATATTTAATACTGATCGTTAATGTTTGCACTGTGTTCTATAACGCGTGTAGAAAAAAAAAAATTGGTAATTATATACGTATATAGGCAAGAAAAACGACAACTCCTTACACGTAATATTGTCAAAATCCAATAAGAGGCAACAATAGAGGTGACAAAATTGTCTACTTATTTCCATATAATATGGTCTAATATCAAAAAAAAAAAATATTATTCGCTCGGAGGACTCGCCGATACATGATTTATTACCGTAAACGTAAGTGATATTATATTAATATATCACGCGCGATGATATTATGCTTTTTTAGAAAATTTTTCACACATCCCGTTCTATATACACACATATTTTTTCAAAATTTTAATATAACCACACTGTCCCGCGTTTGCTTATGACTATAAATCAAATTTTCATTCGAAAGACGAAGCGATTTTATGCGATGATATTAACGATCAAGACGGGCGAGAAAACGGTGTATTTTTTTGTACTGTTAATAATCTAAACGTGTGCTATAAGAAAATTCGAGATTCGAGACCAGCTTGAAGGTGATTTGAACTCATCGGCCTCTTTACCAGGCCAAATAGATTTTAATTAAAATTAAATATATTACGATGTTAAAACGAACGTTAATTTTTACACGTTTGGCGTAGCAGTATGAAGTAGCATTTTCACCGTGCTGTTCAATAATAATATGGCGTAGACAGAAATATAAACAAATTGAAAGTTTACATTTGTTAAAAAGTGTCCTTGTGTCAATAGCGAGGATGTAATTATGAAAACGGTCAGTTCATAGTCCTGTATGTGTTATGAATTTTTCTTGCGTGTATTTTACGAAATGATTTTAGATCGAAATGCTAATTATTATTTTCTTAAAAGAAATGAAGAGAAAATGCGTTACAAGGAAAAAATAAATAAATAACGAGGTTTTTTTTTTCTTTTTTTCCAAACGTCGATCGGTTATAAATAAACGCTTTCGTGACATCCAACGTCGGAAATTGGTTTTCGATTACACTTTTTCCCCCCTTTCTATTTTGCCGTCCCGTTTGCTAATTTATTTTTATATTGTTAATTTTAACGCGAATAAACCCCGACGAAATCAATCGAAATCGTTTGGGATATGACAGTCGGCCGTTTTTTTTTTTTTAAAAATATCAATTGAGAATAAAAAAACACTTTGATCTTGTTTATGTATCCGCGTATTAATAATTATACTTCTG